>CM061919.1:194489681-194892195 GCA_031002005.1 Vandiemenella viatica
AATATATTTTTTGTTCAAAAAAAAAGCTTTTCTTATTTTCGAACTCCCTGTAAGTACATTATAATTAACAACATTGGCTTTCAACAGTATACTCATCTTATTCACACAAGATCTTTCACTTTATGTTAATACTGTAGCGTCTGGTTTTTAAGACGTTATTAAAATTGAAAAATTAATGAGATGCATTAATTAATAAGTTAATTTGCGAAATTAATCCCGGGTAGGCGCCAAGAATGAAAGGGTTCTCTATCAGAGAGAAACGACATTCCGATTCTGAAATACTTTTTATCAAAGCAGTTATACTTTTGAAATTACCATCAAAAATACATATCTTCATCTGTTCAAATGATATACTGATACATTGGAAAGGAAGTTATTGAAAGCAGGGTTTACAGCACCTATATTATTTACTTTGAATATAAAATTAGTTGATTTATTTAACAGAACTGAATATTTAAGGAGTTTACAAAGTTAAACGTTTCTTTTGAACAATTTAGAGCTTGATTCAAATCTCAGAGCGTTGCCTAGGATTGAATGACGCAAGAGTGTCTATACATCGCCGGAGTTCTTTACCGTAGCAGATGAGTTGCGGAGAAAACAGACGGACCCTGTTGATCAGCTGGGCGCGAGGCCGGTGATGGCTGCCTCAGGTAGAGGCGGCTGTTCCCTGGAGATTCGGCCTGGCGGGCTCTGTCCGACCAGAAAACAGTCTCCCGTGGTGGGCCGCTGCGGTTTGTTAGCCGGTCAGAAACAGAATGTCTTCTCCCTCGCTTGTCGGCCCCGTCGGAGGCTTCCAGGCTCCGGTGTTTTAGTTGGCCCGCGGAATTCCAGCCAACGAGAGCGTTTGACGGGGAGTCCTCGACCTCCATTGGCACTCCTCATGCAACCTAAATCTTATGGTTTATAAAAGTTCGTAACACACTGTTTGATTCGCTGGTTCCCAACAGAGGTGTTCATCAACCTGACTTTTTCTCGGAAGTATTGTTTCTCTAGTTTCAACTTTCTACTCTACCAGGAATCCTTCTTCGGCACAGGTCCTATACTCAGGGGCGTAGCTACTATGGGGCTAGGCGGTGCAGTGCACCGGGGCCCTCATGCTCAGGGGGCCCCCAAGCATACCTCAAGGGGCCCCAAAGCGCACTCTATTGGCAAAAGGACAGAGTCCATACAGCCAAAAATACCTTTACATATTGATGGTACAAGGTTAGAGGTGCAATTCTTACAGTACGATACCATACAATACAGAACAAAACAATACCGAAACATACAATACATTACAGGGCAATACAATACGATACAGGACAATACAATGCAATAAAGTGCCATATACTGTAATACAACAAGTACAATACAGTAAAATACCATACAATACATTACAATATTTTGGTTTACATATTATATGGTAATGCCAGGAGTACAACTCCTACCGTGCTTTTTGTTATTAGTTTTGGAATATGATTCTTGACATATAGTTGATTTGCCTGGTAATTTACAAAGTTCGAAATAAACTCTTAAACTAGCATTTATTTACATCTTATATTTCAAGGATAACAGTACTACTCTTGTGGTGCAATAGATTTACATATTATGTTATACCTTTAAAAATACAACTCATACTATACGACTGATTTATATGTTAACCTAAGTAAATGAAAATGGAGCTCTTACAGTGCAATTGGTTTACATATTGCGTTGCCAGATTAGGCATAAAACTCTTAGTGTACAACTGATTTACATGTTGTATTATTCGGTTATACATTTACACTTATAGAACAATTAATTTACTTGTTATGTTGTCTAGTTAAGAGTACCACTCTCATCCTATAATCTATTTACTTGTTATCCTGCTAAGTTAGAACTAAAACTCTTACGGTAGAGTTGGTTTACATCTTGTGTTATAAATTCATGAGCAACACTTTTCCTGTACAGATATTTATTACAAGGATCATATATCTATGTGATTTTCCTTGGCAAATCTATAGAGGCTTATATAGATTTCCGGTTCTTGTTTCTGAAGAAGATGTTGGATTTTGGTGGGAAGCTCAGCCCCGTGTCTTTGTAAGTCCAATATTAATTGTGTAGATTTGTTCCAGTGGCGCTTGCATGCGAAGAAAAGGTGATCGACGTCCTCCAAAATATTTTCTTCGCATTCGCAGAAGGGCGAGTTAACTACGTTGATTTTGAACAGATGCGACTTGAACCGCCCGTGGTTAAACTTCAGCCTTGCTATGAATGTTGAGAGTCCTCTGGACAGTATCCGGTTGGAGTACCAATGAGCTCTCGGAATGGAGGGATGGATCTGTCGGTAATTTTGACCTTTATGGAGGTCCCTTGTCTCCTCCCATTCGTTGGCCAATTCTTTCTTGACATCGCGTCGAATCGCTGGTAATAGATCCGATGCGGGAACGAGGTTGAGTTTGTTTCCGCTGAGTGCGGCTTCTTTGGCTAGTCTGTCTGCTTGCTCATTACCTGTAATACCTGCGTGTCCTTTGGACCAAATGAAAGTGATCTCCGTGCCTTTCTCTCTAAGTTTGGAAACTATTCTAAGTATTTCATAGGCCAACCAACATCTGTCATTGTCTTTGGAGATGTTGTTTAGTTTGTTAATAGTGGACAGGGAGTCTGTTATTATTGCTATTCTCGAGCTTTGCAGTTTTGTGCAATGTTCTAGAGCTTTGACCATTGCAAGTAGTTCCGCTGTGAAGACCGTTGCTTCTTCCGGTAGGCTGTAGGCTTCCGACTTGTTGTTTGTCGTATCCACAAATGCGCATCCCACTGAGTGATCTGATTTGGAACCGTCTGTGTACAGGCATGCTGGGTTACCTGGTAGGTTTGAGATGTAGTCCCTCATTATGACATTGTTCCTTTCGCTCCCTTTCAGATATTTAATGTTGGTTCGGATGTCCAATTTCAGAGTGGTAATGGGCATTCCTCCTGAATAGACAGGTAATAGTTGAGCTCGGTATATTTTTGTGGAGTATGTCTTTAGGTCCTCATATGCTCTTGCTAGGGGTGGACTAGTTTTTTTCTTCCAGTATGCACGTTCTGAGTACTGTGCCGATAATACTGATAACTTTTCCAACAGTGGATTCTCTTCGAGTTCTAATTGCTTTAGTATGAATTTTCTGGAGAGGTATGTTCGCCTAATGTGTAGTGGTGGTTCGAGGCATTCGACCAACAAGGCGTTTGTAGGCGTAGATGCCATGGCCCCAGTACATAGTCTCAGTGCTTTGTATTGTGATTTATCTAGTCTCTTCAACAACTCTTTCGATGCGGATCCAAAGCATATACAGCCATAATCGTAATGTGGTCTTACGAGCGATCCATAAAGTCTCATGTTGAGTACCCTTTCCGCTCCCCAGGTTTTGCCGGTAATGGCTCTAATTAGGATCATGGCTGCTTCACTTTTTTTGAGGATGTAAGCTATATGGTTGGACCATTTAAGGTTCGAGTCCATTTTCAAGCCTAGGTATGAGACTGTTTTCTTGACAGGGAAAGAGTGGGCTCCCAGTGAGATTTCAGTTATGTGCGGTACCCTATGTCTTGTAAATACGCAGACTACGGACTTTTCTGTAGAAAGGACGAAGCCATGGCGTATCATCCAAGCCTTCATTTTGTCCATTGCGATGATTAACCTTTCTTACAGGCTTGTAATGTCCGCTGGCTGATGTAAAGGCAAACATCGTCCGCGTATTGTAACAATTTTACTTCCCGAGGTATCTTTGAGTGGAGGTCACTGACGTAGATATTGAAGAGAAGGAGGGACAATATAGATCCCTGAGGCAGTCCTTTACTTGTAAGCCTGGGTCCGACTACTTCACCTCCAATTATGAATAGCTCTCTATTTTCCAGCAGCGCTATTAGATTCGCCACGAAAGTTTCCGGGAGAGGCAACTGTCTAAGTTTTTCCGCCAGTAGAGGGGAGAACAACGTTGTCGTATGCTTTGGATATATCGGTGAATAGGGCCGTCAGGTAAAAGTTTTCTCCATTACTGATTTGGATATCTGTCACTAGTTGTGCTATGATTCCATTTGTGCCTTTCCCCTTTCTGAAGCCAAGCAGGGTTTCTGGTAGAAGGTGATGATGTTCTACATACCACTCCAGTCTGAGTTTAATCATCCGTTCTAACATTTTCAAGGAGCATGACAGGAGTGAAATTGGCCGGTATGATCCGCTGTCACTGGGGTTTTTGTGAGGTTTGTGGATTGGGACCACTCTTATTGCTTTTAGTGGGGGAATGTGGACTCTCTCCATCCAGACCCTGTACATAATTTTGAGGAACAAGTCTTTGCCTTCTCTGGGGAGGTTATCTATCATCGAATACTGTATTTGGTGCATTCCTGGAGCGGTGTTACTAGATTTTTTGAGTGCACTTTCCAATTCCTCTATTGTGAAAGGTTGAAGCAAAGGGTGGTCTGCTTCCGGGTTCTGAATGTCGACTTCCTTTTCTCGGCACCAGTCTGGAGCAAAAGAGCAAAGGAGGTCCATGGCCGTCGCAGTGGAGATGTGTTTGATTGATTGCGTTGTCTTGCGCTGAATTCCTTTAACCTGTCTCCATAGTAGTTTAGTTGGCACATCTTTGTTCAGAGACTTACAAAAATTTTGCCAGTATTCTCTTTTCTTCTTCTTCAGAAGGCGTTTCGTGGAAGCTTGTATCTTGTTTAAGAATATGTATTGTTCGTCCGTTGCCTGTCCTTTATATTGCGCTAACGCCTTCTTTCTGTCTTTTATCGCTTTAGTGCACTCTTCATCCCACCATTTCGGGCTGTGTCTATGTGGCGTCTTTCTCTGTTTATTTTCTGGGATGGATACTTGGGCCGCTTGATCCATAATTGTGTGAAGGAGAGGTAGTCATTTTTGGGGTCATCTGACGTGCTAAAGTTTTCTAGTTTATCTGTTATGAACCTGTTTATATAGTGGCCAGTTAGCTCTCCTTGTGTTCCACTTGTAAGTGGGAGACGGAGGAGTGGTCTTGAATCTCTGGTCAGGTGAGGACATTATGATGGGAAAATGGTCAGATCCCGATGGGTCTGGGAGGGTCTTCCATTCTATGTCGATGGCCAATCCCGGCGAGATGAGTGAGATATCGACTGCCGATCTACGTTCCGTTGCTCTGTGGTATCTTGTTTCTGATCCATCGTTCAGTAAGACTAAGTTCATTTCTTCCAGTAAATCTATTACCACTTTGCCTACTGCGCAGCTGGATTCACTTCCCCACTGTTGGTGGTGGGCGTTAAGGTCCGTCATAATAAGCATTGGGGGGGGATAATTGCTCTATTACCTGACGAAGTTCTCTTTTGGACACTGGAGTTTGGGGAGATTCTATAAATTGAAGCAACTGATATTTTTCTGTGGTTCCTGCTGTCATATTCTACGTTGGCTGCACATACTTGTAAATTCGATCCCTGCGAGTTGAGCTGAATTTCATCATACTGTATTCCACTTTTGATCAAAAGAGCGACTCCTCCGTAACCGTCTGATCGATCCGACCGAATCACATTGTATCCTGTACAAGAGAAGTGGTTGTCAGGTTTCAACCACGTTTCCATTAATCCCGCAACTGCAATGGAATTTTCTTGGAGGAGGTATAATAGGTTTTCCTTATTAGATCGGACTGACCGAATGTTCCACTGCATGAAGTTATTACACTTCGCCATTATTATTGAGCACTACGGATTTTCTGATGAACTCTCTTATATCTGGCATAACGCCTGTATTAACCATCTTCAGCAGCGAGGAAACAATGTAGACCACCTTATCTATGAGGGGTTCTTCCCTTTCGAAGTTCTGGGGCCTATAGGGGTTGTAGCTTATCGGGGCAGATGTGGTGGGTCCATGGTCAAAGTACAAATCTGATGGAATCTTTATGTTTTGGCTTCTGGTCGCCTGCTGCTTGGAAGGAGGCTCGGTTCTGGCTTGCTTATTGAATCGTTCTTGCAAGTTAGGGGTTGGCCTCGCTGTTGCCCGTGCTTGAATGGGGGTGGATATTGGACTTCCGGGTTTAGGTATGCGCATTGGGGGGAAGCTGGAGGTGTCTGGGGTAAAGGGAAGCCTGGCAGCTTGTTTAGCGTAGGAAGTTGGGTTTTCTAGAGCTGTGGCTTGTTCTAACGTAAGGTTGTTATAGGCCATGTGGGTTTTGATGCGCTTTTGTTTCACAAACTCTGGGCAGGAGCTTGATGTTGCTATGGTCTCCCCTACATATTGCACAGTGGAAGTTGTTAGTTTTGTTGCACCCGGATGTTTCATGGGCCTCTCCGCATTTAGCGCATCTAGCATTGCTGCGACAGTGCTTGTTGACATGACCATATCTCAAACACTTATAACACTGAGTTACTCTTTGAACATATGGTTCGACTTGACATCTGGTGTAGTGAATGAAGACATGTGGTGGGAGGGTCTGTCCTTTGAATGTAATGCATACCATTTGCCGCGGTATCCACTGATGTATTCCGTCGATTGTGATCTTACGCTTTAGTCTTCTGGCTGCTATCACTTCAATATCGGAATCTATGACATTTAGTATTTCTTCTTCAGTTAATCTAGTATCTACCCCTCTTATTACCCCCTCTTTAACAGTACAATAGCGTGGTATAAAAAATTTTATATTCTGAGGGTGATTGGTGACTGATGCCAGGTTGTTTGCTGCCTTATAATTATTAAATTCAATCTGAACACGGTTCCTCCCCTTGGTTGATATGTTAAGGATCGAATGGTTCATTGCTGGGATGGAATTCCTGATAAATTTACCAACGGACATGGGATGAAGACGTCCTAGGGCGCCCCTATTTGGGTGCTCTTCTGTATTTATCTGTTCTGCATAGACTATGAATGGACCGGTGTCATTTTTCTGAATACCTAAATTTCCTCTCTCCCAATGTAGAAACTGCTTGCACATTTGCGGAATTGACTGTTGGTAAATCCCTAGATCCCATAGCTATTGCGTTTGGCTGCTATTGCTAGTATAAGTAGTTATTGGTATTTCTGATTGGGCTATCTCTTCACTTCCTGAAACGCTTGCGGCAATTGCGGGGGTTAGTAGGTATAAATGGCACACTATTAATATTCATATTTAGGTCAATTTCCCCAGTTGGGGCTCTTTCACATCTGGTACTTATGCATGCAGGTCTGTTCTATGTCGGCATACGCACGTAGCTTGCGTTTCTTTATAACTGTTGTCTTTTCAGAATCTGGGAGTGCAATGGGCGGCGTACTTACGATGTCAACTTCGATCGGCGTATAGCACAACTTGAAGGGCCGAGGCGATAGCATCTGCTGTTTCCTCTGCTGTGCTTCCCTTCCGTGTCCTCCTGCATCCTGTAAGCCCTAGGCTTACACCTCTTGCACTATTCACCCACTATCTTCCACCTGTTGTGTAGTTGAACAGCAGCGGTAACTTAAGCTCGAAGAAACACTAACCTCTGTGTAGACACGAAGTCCGATAGCTTGCTCGCACCACTTAGAACGGCTCGCGTGTAAACAAGGAAACGATCCGCACTGTTCGACGGCTCAGAGCAGACTGAAGTATTTACTTCAGGTGTAACTTTTTCTTAATCCCAAGTATCTTGTTTACATCCATATTTATAGTAGGTTACAGGTTTTAGGACATAACTTCTGTGCATGCTCCGTATAAACTTCAGACAATACAAGACTTATAAATTTCATTTTACACACTTTATAATGTAAACATAAAAGATCCGTATTCATAGTATTAATTTCCATTTACTGTAGGCAACTCGTAATATTTGGTATTTTTTAGCATCTTTCATATTTAGTTCAGTTTCTCGCAACCGTGAAAATATCCCTATCTTGCATTCTGTCTTGCCTTGAATATACATATCTGTTTATTCCTTGGAGTCGGTCCATTTATATTTCTCTAGCTATTCCTAAGAGCAGTGCCTTGTCTTAAATATATATTTATATCAATAAAATTAATATTCAAATCGTTATATTACATTAACCATACTTTATCCATCATAAAATATGTGAGAGTCACATAGTTACATTAACCATACTTTATCCATCATAAAATATGTGAGAGTCACATAGTTACGAAAGTCTTCACTTCTAGGAAGGTTATATCATTATAGATTTTTACGTAATTCACCCCCACATGTGGCGACAAAGTATGAAACTCATTATAAGCTGTGGTCAGGCGCCTTACCAGCAGACTATTCCGCGCCACATTCCAGGTTTTCATCATCAGCCAGAGTGTTCCATAAAACACTTTTTACGGTCTCGGTTTAACGTTGTAGGAGACGGCTGCATGGAAATTAAGTCGATACTTAAATTGCTATCTCCGGAGCCGATCATAAAACCGAGCACTAACTTAAGGAAATTAACTGCCATCAACTGCAGTTTCTTTCGCAATATTAAATCCTCGGTTTATCGTTGTTATAATTTATCAGTTATCCACAGTGGCAAGTTGTTATATTTCTTGTCAGACGTATTTTAGGTATCACAGTTAATGAAGTCGTTTGTGTGGGATGAAGGAGACGTATTTAGAATTTATTAAATAAGACATGAGAATACAGCTCTCAACTCTATTAATTGCTGTTACGTGAACCTTATAGTATACGGGACCAGACGATGTTCTGTTTAAATACTGTCCATTGTATGGCAAAACATTAAAAAGATTATACTTTGTCAGATTCTTTGTGGTTTAATTAATAAGATAATTAAGTAGTCCACAATGTATTTCAGCTTAAACTTTCGTTTATTTCCAGAGAACACGTCAACGATATTGTTTAATGCATAGATATAATCCATAGATACTACTAACGCAGTCCTTGGCAGTTGCAAAGTGAATCTGTATAAACTACTCCCGTCCTTCTGCTGATTTCTTTATATAGGCTCTATCGAATTTCTAGAACTCTTCAAAGCTTCCGCCAGATATTTCTCGAACATTAACAATTACTCAAACAATTGAAACATATTAAAAACAATCAGAATTAATACATGATCATTTAACATCATTACAAAACGGTCAGAAATGTAAATTAAAGCTACTTAGGCACAAAATTATTTACAGATATCATTTTAAACTGTAGTAACGTGTCCTATAGACATCGTAACTTGCATTAATACTTGGAATTACCATCATTTAAGCAATTCTCTTGCATTATTCTGTTCTTAAACATATTAAATGGTCTTTAAATAATTTCTTTTCCTATAACAAAGTATATATACACTGACTTACAGTTAATTGTGAAACAAACATACCAGATCATATTCAAACAAACTTTAGCTCGCTACAAATACTTTATAAAATACAATTCTATTTAAAGTTCAGTTATGAGGGCTGTTACAACTTGTAAGGTCAAAAAAGAAACATTTTCTGGACCAATTTGATTTTTCATTTCCCGAAAGGTTTGTTATCCATTCTAAATTACTACAATAATGGTTGAACCAATTGTTCATATTTGTATAGTGGCGAGGTTCATCTACAATGCATACATACTTTACTCAATAAAATCTTCAGATTAAGAACAACTTGGGGTACGGAATTTTCAGTTGCATTTTTTGGTATCTGATATAGATCCTTACAATAAAAGTGCGAACCTTATCAACGATTTAAGAACTTGCTCTTACTAAAACTTCATTAACACTTTAATTAAAGATAATTTCATCGCAAAAGTCACACTAAAATTATAAAATATCAAAGGATATGTAAAATATGATACCTATGGAAGTTACATCTAACCTTTCTGTCAATTGTTTTTGAGCGTTGTGTCCTTCCCAGAGAATATATAGTTCCGATTCTGACTCGTGTTTTTATCCATATAAAAAATATTATATAGCTCAGCGACCGATATTGCTTTTTATAATAACTGTATGATGTACCGATTTTTTATTATTGCTTGAAAAGAGAATAAACATATCTATATATATGCCTGTTTCTTAGCGACAAATATGGCTCATTGTGAGCTGATCCTATGTTAAATATCACTGCTTTTCACCACTCCATAGTAACGCTAGGAAAAAATAACATTTAAATGTTTCAAAGGTAATAAATTTAAAAATAAGTCACTAAATTAAATCTCAAAGAAAGTAAAAATAAACGAGGATGCGAGAAAAGATATAAACACGTAGTGAGTATCATCTAGAAGGAAAAGGATGTTGAGGAGTACTAGATCAATGAAAGAAACGGAAAATACAACGAGTAAAGCACTTAGGAAAGAAATAAAAAAAAATAAAGTTGACATAATATTTTCTAAGCATTTCCTTCTTATTTCCTTCTGACAATCAAATAAGTAGGCGAAAGAAATACTTTATTACAAGTCATAGTTGATAGTGATCAATAAAAGTAAGTAAGGATTCATATCTCTTAGAAAGTTAGCAGGATTATGCAAGTTTAACCACTGTGTATAATATGATACAATCACGTTTGAAGTCTAGCAATAAGTTACAAAATCTGTTGACCAGTTTTAGAACTATAACAATATTTTTCTGTCAAGATACATTTTTCATATACCATCACAGCGGGCCTTACGTTATAGGAATGAAAATTCTTTTTGAAATACAGTTTTACCATAATCAACAGCGCAGAGCGGTTGCAAAATCAAAATATCAAGAACCTGAAGCCAGCAGTTTTCAGTTACATCTTAACTAAACGAATGTATCTTAATTATGCACAAGAATTGATAATTAAAGTTCATAATGGTATTTAACAGACTAAAATCAGAAAAACTTATTAGTTATGTTCTTTTTTGTGTATGGTATAATGAATCGCTGAGATAAAGAGAAGAAATTAAAAAAGTTCAGCAAACTCCAACGTTAACGATATTTTCATAGGCTTTGAACCTCTCTTCTGTGATAGCAGTCCAAGAGATAGATCAAAGTAAATAGTCACATTTTAGTATATTGTCTGTGAGTACTACTTTAATGCACTTGCGTACACCTCGGCAACAAATTCATGAACTTAATAGTCTCTTTCAAATATATATAAGTGCTGCTTTCCCTTCGTTTAGTGATAGGACAAAAATAAAAAGAAAGAAGCAAAATGTTGTGAGTGACATGTTACCTGCGCTTAAGTCCAAATAATATAATACAGCCGTATATCGTACAGTATTCTGTAATCCTTTGAAAAACAATAACAGATGGTATTTAAATTAACGGCTGTGTAACAAATGTAGGAGAAAATTTTATTACAGGACGTAAAACATGCCAAAAAAATTAGCGATCTGAAATTATTAACTAAAATTTCGTTTATGTATGAATAATTCACGGCCCATTAAGTCATCGGTCTACATCACACCTATGGTGCCTATTAGTCTTAAGCGGAGTGACAAAATATTTCTGGAAAACTATATTCATCTATCGAGAGTGGAAGTTACCCAATTTTCATGAAATTTCTTTACCAAATGGATCGCTGACTATGGTCGTGGCCTAGAAATCTTCGGATAGGCTAATAGAAGTTTTGTTCGACAATTTAGCAGATGGTTTGTTGAACATAACAGCTGTCCATAACTATTGCATTTTACTTCCTTTTCTAGTGATGTTACAAGGTGTGGTTCAAGACGATATAGAAAAGTAGGATTCAACCGACGAACATGTGTATGGTCATGCCATTCATCGGTGACACTGAGACAATAGATTTTCGCAAATTTTTAGCTTTAACACAAGCTATCGAAATTTGAAACCACTACCTAAAATTCTGTGGTAGTTTTTGTGTGATGCTATTTCACACCTTCTGACGCCCGCAGCTTGCTTACAGATTTTTTCAAATATTTTACTATTTTTGTTTTAAACATAAAGTGTTAAAAGATCCTTGGCTATAGTATTTTTGAGACAGACCAGGTAACAGAAATTGTTTTTTTTTCCATTGAAAATACCGACCCATAACAACTGTTATTTTTCCTATACGCTAAGACGCGTTTCGCCCTTGTGGCATGGGGCATCATTAGTGACTGTAAATGTACAGTACGTTCAAGGTGTTGTTCAGAATTTTCCGTTATATTTATACATGTATAAATATTAACAAAGTACACTCCACGTACAATTTTTGTTACAGTCACATGTTGGTCAGGAAATAGCTCTAGTTGCATGTAGAGCAACTTGTGCTTATAGGAATAAGAATAATGGTTGTTAAGAGACGATATTTTCAATTACAAATCTTTAAAAAACTACTGCGGAAGAATGGCCAATAACCAATTGAAAATCATCTATAACTGATAACGGCTACTTAAATCTTTATTTTACAGTCAAAAGCATTTGTAAAATAGATACCATAGTCTTGTAACTGACGTTCTTTCAACAATGATGACCCACACGCTGGGATATTCAGTTCTGTGGGATTCCACTAGAACGTTAGTTTTGTATATGATATTCGATTTTCGGCCAATGCAATATGAAAAATTTGTCAAATTTGGTAGTGGGTTTTCTTGTATTCTTCTTTATCATCTAGAGAAGCTAAAATAAAACCCATTATTAACATAGTATACAAAGTACAAATCCTAACAACCAAAGTGACGACGACCCAATAAAACGAATCACATTCTGAAAAAACTTTTTTTTTTTAATTGCGCTAGGTGGAGTCACCTTAAACCCAATAAGGAACAGTCCACAGAATTCCTACGACGTTATGTTAGTTTAAACAGACTGTAAAAATTTGGAATCTTCTGAAGGTTATATTCAGACTCGCCCACGGTAACATGTCGCGCCTTGATGTAGGCTGTTCTAAGTTTGACTCCCGACCTCTGTAACCCGAAGTCTGAGGCGGTACGTCGAGGACTCTGCAGAAATGCACTTGGCAGGCACTCCCCTCCCTCCGTATCTTCTTCCACTTGCAAGGCTCTTATCTGTTTCGTGGTACGTCCCGGGCTGCACATTATACGACCACCAGAACTTTCCATGGGGGACCTCTAACTGCTGGCTGCTCGTCTTAAAACTCGCTGCCAACTCTTTGTGATGGCTCCGAAACACGCTCTGACAAGTCACGTCATCAGCGTTAAATTTTATTACGCTCTTCTCTGTTTTCTCTCTCTGCAGCCAGAAAAGTTTTTATGTCCTATTGTACTTACCAACAAGACGAAAAAATCCACTGCCTTTCGTGCTGTATAAACCAGAGGAGCGATGTTCGAGAGTTACGTTCGTGGGATTTTCAATTGGAGTTACAAAATCTTCAAGTTTATTAGATGTGTATCGATTTCCACCAATCTTGCCAGATAGCACGCGATGTCCTAGGAGGCTTAATGACTCAGTTCTTTGCGAATAACTCTGGCACACTTACTTGCTAGTGAGTAAGCAACATAACTCCTGCAAGGTACATAATTTTATATACACATTTACTGTTTTCTGCTAAAGATCTTTATTTTTAAATATAACTCTGTTATAAAATTGAAACATTCATCCAACTACACTGACTGTATTTATTCACATTAAGCTACAACAGAAAATGTCTCGACAGAACTGAGTTCGAATCCCCGTCCGGGCATCCAGATTTTTGTTTTCTGTGGTTTCCCAAATCACTCCAGGCAAATGCCGGGATGCTTCCATCAAAAGGCTATTGCCGAATTCCTTCCCATTCTTTGCCCCCACCCTTTCTCGTCTCTAAAGACCTCACTGTTAAGAGACGTTAAGCAGTAAAAAAAAAAAAAAAAAAAAAAAAAAAGGACAGAACTGAATTTCTTGACTGTATTCGGCAAGCTGTAGAAAGTGGTCGTCCCTTTGGCTCTGTTGATTGTGGCACCATGAAGGCTAAAGTACTGCTGCTGGAAGAAATTTTTTATCATGAAGACTTGACTTGCAGTTTAGGATAGGTAGTTGTGCAAAATTCCTAATCACGAGATTGTAAACCAAAGTCCTGGTTTAAATCCCAAATGTATGCGAAATGGGTATGGAGTGATGGCATGCTACATTGTTAATGGTGATTCGATGGACGGATGGGAACTATAAGCCTAGCGGCACACTGTTGGCTTTCTGAAGAATAAGTCTGAATGGGTCAGCATCAGGTTTCACCCTCCCTCTCCTTCCAACTCTTATCCCTAACACTCTACACCGGACACCCGCACCAAGTTCACCGCCCCAGATGTTGCCTTGGAAGAGTAAACATTCTCTACGGTAATCGCATACTATAAACACGGGAAAGGCGCTCATAAAAATAAGGAGAATGTGAAGGGCGTACTCATGATTAAAAATACTATAACAGTTTCCATAACTATTTGTTATTGCGTCAGCGTAAGTCGGTATTGTCACAAGTAAACGCCTGCGGTTAATCTAATTTAAAGATAAAATTTGTAGAGGGCAAATGTAGGTGGGTGCAGGATAGGGGGAAGATGGGTGTGTAGGGAAATTGCCACCGGAGCCTGTGCTCCATTGCAATTAAATTAAATTAAATTAAAATCTTATCCAGTTCCATTTCAAAGTAACTTCAAAATTCGGTCCTTCTGCTGGATGTCCAACCGCCAGTAATTAAGTGGAAGGTAAAGGAGATTTTTCCGGCTCCTTTCTCCTACTGCTCTGTGTGATGGAAGAGAAATAAAATTATTCCCATTGCAAGCAAAAAAATCAGCAGGCAAGTGAGAGTCGTGCTTCGTGCAAACGATGTTGTTATACGTATATTTTATCGGAAAAACGTGGTCGGTAAAAAAAATAGTATCGCAGTAAAAAAATAAAAATAATAATCGACGCTAGGATCGTTTTCAGTTTAGCAGGAACTTCACAGATTTCAACTACACGCCACGTTGTCGCTCGCACTGCTATTTCAATAATTCGATTCCAGTAACATATATGTTATGTATGTTAATGTGAAATAAATTTTTGACTCAGAAAAGTGTTCAATATGGCGGAGTAAACTCAAGAATTTTTTTATTATTTTTCTGCAAATGTATTATAATATATAGGAGTACTTTTAAGTATTTTTCCTTTAAACAGTTGATATCATCAATATAACGGACAGATTTCAAGTTTTCAGATTCTTGAGATGAACCAGGTTACAAAAATAATATAAAATCGGCAACTGTGACAGCAAACCAGTTATCAAATTTCAAGTAAAAAATGTAAACATAAGTATTTAGGTCTCTACTTAGTGAACTCTGTACATCTGTATCTCACACCCTACGGTTCATTTTTTTTACTCCCTCAGTTATAATCGTGGTAAAAATGTTCTAACAAATTAACATAAAATTCTGAAGTGAAACTTCTTTGGGCGCTGCAAAGAGAAATTTGCTGGCGTTACGCATCTAGTACGCATGCGCAGAACGTTGTGGTGCATGCGCGCTAAACGTTTAACGTTCTGCGCATGTGCGATTACCGATTCCAATGTGTATGGTTTAGTGGCATCATAGTTAACGACTTGTGTATGGCTAAGTGTCAAACTGAAATAAGAAAGCTGGGTGAATTGTTAAGAGAACTTCAATTCATTTTTACAAAGTAATCCACAAATTTCCACCACGAAATCTAATTGATGGAGTCTTCATGAGATACGTGGTTCATATTAAATGTGAAACCTTTGATTACAGGTGCATGTGAAACAAAGTCAACGGAAGCAGAATAATAAGAATAGTAATACAAATGACAATACAAATGAAATTCGTTCTGAAGGTTTTCGATTACGAGAAAATGAGTTAAAAACTATACATTTTTAAATTATTAATCCATACCCAATTACCCATAGAAAAGCCACAACCAACAAGGCAGCAAAATGGGTGCAAGTTTCAATGGCTGTATCGGTATTCAGAAGTCCATGTGTTCGATCACTGCTTGTCGGAAATAATTTTATTTCCTGTGTTTATTTCTTTACGCAAGTATTTGGTGTTAATAGCATTACATATTTATTTGTAATCAAATACACCGAAATAATAGTTTGTTTTTCTTCCAAGGATTAACAAGTTCTTTTGATAATAAGCGCCATACAAACATTTAAAACAACAATTACATCCACAGTTAGAATATTTGATGAAAGATATCCTTTTCAGTAATAAATTCTTCTTCTTGTTGAACTGGGGATGCATATTTGATTTACATTTGTAAATTATTTTTCTATTAAGCTGTAACTATACCTTACAAACATTTATATAAGTAAATGGTTGAACAAAGTTCCTATTTACTGTATAAAGGCAATAAAATAGTATCGTATCCACCTTAGCGCAGAAAAACAATTAAAAAAGTACACACGAAAAATACACAGAAAAATGTGTGGTTGACCTATAGACGTTTAGCATCTTGCGAGTGTACATATTAATATAAGCAGCAATTTTTAAATAAAATTTTTCCATCTGATTCTAAACGAATACATTCAAACCGGGCATTCTCAGCACAGTAGTTATTTTTTTCAGTCTGTGGCATCGAAAATCAGTTGTCAGTCAGTTCCAGGTTTTCGCCACATTGGTAATTAATTAATTTAAATTTAATTTATCTCTCTGCTTTTTCGTTTCCTCTTCCATGCAGTGCGAAAGCACCTGAAAAATGGCTCTAAATCTAATAATGTGAAAGCATTCCAAACAATAGTAGATACTCACTCTTCTGTTCATTCAGTTGATCTATTTTAATAAGGTAGTTCTTACGATATGCTTCAGCGCAGTATCTTCAAATGGACGTTGATAATAAATTAGGATCATTACAGAAAATGTCTGAAGATTAGTACACCTGATTTTAATCAGTAAGTTTTATACCATGTAATCTCCTAACACTATTCGTTTTGCGAACTCTGTTATGTAACTATAAGTGATTGAGGTAGGCTTAAGTGTAAAATGTTTGGTTGACTTAAGGTTTCTTACCAAACTATTTCCACATAAATTAGGAGACTATAACACATTTATGGGTGTTGTGGAGCTTGATTTAAAATTAATGGTTTATAATGCTGTTAGTTCATTTGCTGTTACTTGCTCCTACCAGTACAAGCTTCCAACTTTTACACACTTGCTGATTTTATTAATACTATTGAGACTGTCACCAGTCCAGTGTTCTATGCCTAACGAAAGGTTAAATAGGTTATATGCAGGTACTTCTACATGCTACAGACGAAAGTCGATACACACATGTAGTTAATCACGGATCACAAAAGTTTTATTAAACTCAACATACATTCGTCATCGCTGGCCACCAGACAATTTGTTAAAAATTTCTTCTCCGAAGTTGATAGGTTCGTGAAAAGGATTGATGCAAGTAAGTCGTAGCCCCAATAAAAATTCACATGAACAGTCATTAAAACACAGTTCTGTTCCACACTCTTGTAGAGGCAACGTTACCAATCGAAAGTTATATTCACTCGCGATTCAGTCCTAGCTCTGTCCACTATAATACACATACCATGTCCTCTCTCTCCCCCTGTTTCTATTGAATGTCTCGGTCATTACGTGACGATTCTAGCGAATTACAATTCGCATTAAACTTGTGCACTACCGTTGCCATCTTTACATGTCTGACCCTTGCGTAAATTCGCGCCAGACACCCGACACAACAATCGAGACTCCTGCGATATTGGTCATCGCGCTGCGATGTTATACACTCAGGAGCTTATAGATGTTTATTTAATTCCCACTGTAGCTTTACAAGACGCTTGCACGAAGTATTGTTTGGTAGGAACTCTGTCAGGTTAAATTACTATGTTAGCGGCCTACTTTTAATCTTTATATATTGGAAAGATTTATTAGATGAAATCAATTCTTTATTTGGGTGTACTAATTCTCTGAAAACCATATATTTGACATTTAAAAAATGTTAATTCCTTTTTATTATGAAATAAAAGTTATGTATTTTCTTTTCTAGGTACCTCTGGTATGGATACACCCTCAGCAGAATATTTTCTAACACCTTCCTCCAAACCAAAGAATCTAATACCGAAAAGCATTCAAGTAAATAAAGAAACAAAATCGGAATGTTAAGTTGCTCTTGTTTCATATGTAACAGCCTTCTTTAATGAGATTACAATTATGAAATAAGCGAAACGAATATTAACCGACCTCATCTCCTCGAGAAAACGTGATTCGATAACTTGTTTATTTGACGTCACCACACCTGAATCCTTAATTTACTTCGTCTACAGTTTATCTTAAAAACTTACGAATTTACTATTGGTATCCGTCATTATATTATCTCATGTTTAACAGTACCAGCTTGGTGACTGCACAATTTTTTAAAACACAATATTACAACGACTAGCAGTAAATTATTGTATTTTCAACTACATACCTGCTTTAATTTAAATTTATTAACTTCTTTAAAAGCTCTAAGTAGATCAATATAAGATGTATAAGAAATTTAGTTCATGATCGACAGTAACATAATATCCTGAAGTTTATAACTTTAAATTTTATCCAATTAATAACTTCAGTTTTCAAAATCCGTTCCTCTCAACAAATAAAAATACCTACGGCGATGAATATAGTATAAGTGGAAAAGATGTTTCAACTAATTTTGATATAGTATATATAGGTTACGTTAAAACACATTGTTTGTTTAAAATTTAAGTAAAGAGAGGATCCGCAAGTGTTCGGAACATATAGTGATTAACCGCAGCACCTGGCTGGGTAAGACGAAACCCTCTACGCACAACAAATACGTACGTCCATGGCATCAGTCCGTGGTTACAGAAATAGACGATATCATTTAATTCCTAATATGATACAAAATCAAGATAATTGCATACTGACATTGAAAAATGTATAGCAAGATGTATCGTTAACTTTTAAATAATTTTACATTAATAAACTCTGTTTACTATTATGTGTTTACACTTCGCCCAGTTTTTAATTTCAACTACGCAAATAACAGAATTAATCATTTGGAGGGAGGGAAGGGAGAAGTATTTTTGTTTATTTTAAACACACTATTGGCTATATTCCTGCATAGTTACCGAAATATGATACAATAATAGCATTTACAAAGTAACTTGAACTCCATCTGATCAGAAAACATGAGATAAATACTACGGAATAGTCACTTACTCTTCCAGAGAGCCACTATCAGTAGGGAATAACCATCTCAATAAAATGATCAAAAATGCTGGAACTATGATCACTGGTCCTTTAACTGTTGTACCGAATGTAAAATCTTAGCAGCCTTGATTATATATGAATTTACATGTGAAGTATTTCAGTTTAAAGAATTATTTAATGTCGCTCTTGGAAGTTTTTTGTTTGGCAACTATAGCTGTATTACTCCCAAAATCCTAGTACGAACTCATTTTGGTGGATACCGAACGATGCAGTTATTACCAAACGGGGAAATCGTTACTGCAGAGCTCGGACTCTAAGCAAACTCTGAACTTTAACGCTCTTCATCGGAAAGTAACGCCGAAGAGAGACGACAGAATGAGTCAACGGCCCAGTACTAGCATCCATTATTTTAAATTCAGACGTCACTTACGTTCATACGTAGGTCTCTTTATATGAGGTGGCACATAAGTTGCGTTTGATTAGATATATCCAAGTACTGTTTCTCTATGTGATTTTCTCATAAATCAAACATCCACGGATTCCAGCCGAATCAGACAGGTGAACAAACACGACCGCTTAGAGATCGATCTGTGTATCTTCATTGTCAGCAATGAAATAACTGTTTCCTTAGTGATCAACGCTGAATGTCACAACGAATAATTTCTAGATGCATACTCCATGAGTACTTGACTGTGAAATTTTATTTTATTCCATAAATGACACAAGGAAGTAGAAGTTTGCTGTGAATAACTCAGCGTTCCCACGTATTTATTTGGTCATTGGACAATATGCATTGAGCTCGTCTATGTCCTTGTTCAATACTCCTAAATCTCTTCAAACTTGACAGAAATTTTTAAAATTTTTTCCTCACCAGCCCTAATGGTCATATGAAGGCCAGGATCTTATTTTAGTCATATAAGGTCACGTGGTCATGATCTTTGATCATTAAAATTCATTTTTTGTCCCGAAAACCTTATTTTTGGTTACGTTTAGACTCTCTGTAATACATTTTTGGATTAACTCTACCTTTAGAGGTCAAACAATAATCAAACTCTTCCGTTTATGAAATGTTTTTTACTAAAATATATCGTGTATTACATTGTATCCATTTATTACTGCTTTGACTGGTACTAAAAACGTGATCTGGAACCCATTATGCATTTTTGAACATACCAAAAGACGATCAAACCCTACAAATAGTTATCGTTACATACTACTCGTATCTGAGTAGCATTTCAATCTGTCCAGGAGAATCGTTTGAAAATAACGTTGAAACACTTTGCTGAATCCAGAAGCAACTTCTGTGCTTGCTTCAGCTGTGGGTATTGCGTTCCCAAGTTCTACCTCTAAACTAAATCACATTCATTGTTATATAAAAAGAGTTCTATTGCTATAAGTCTAGAATGAGTGACGTGGGGAGGGAAGTCTTCAGTATCTTTTTAGACCGATTCGGTAATATCACTATGTTGGAGCCATTTAATCGGTGACAGATAGCCCTTACATACGACGCTGTCCATTTAGTCTGTTGCTAATTGCACCCTCTGCTTTACGTGGCTGTCACATACGCAATAATCTGGCTGACTTTCAATCTTAAATTCTTTCTTATAGTGATTAATGGAAATACACCAACGTATAGTATGGATTTCATTTTTGGATTCCACCTTGAAACAATTAAAACAATTATTCCTCAATAATCCTAAAATATTTCACACTAAAATTCACTTGCTCGAAAGTGAAAGGCAATACCTCATATTCTCATTGCTCTAAAGTCTGAATTTCACAAACATTTATGACCCGCTGAGAGAATGCTAAATTTTAATTAAATAAATATTCATTTCCGTTTTAGTTTAGAAGACCTTAAAATAAATTGTGAGGTACTTTTCTTTGAGAATTCATTGGGGTTTGATTCTTTATTATTATATTTTTATATTTATAACATATATGGATATATTGATATTATTTATAACTATTAGTAACTACGTGGCCCATGTGAAAATGTAACGAATGATATACCATGTATCGAGATTGTGGTACCTAATAGGAAGAAAGAAGAACGGACACATTTATAGCAACTGTTTATTTGTTAACTGAAATACGTAGGTAGCAAACTACTTACCAAACAAGTAGGAACTATAATAAGTTTCACTAACAGAAAAAATATCCAAAACGCTCCTTTTATACACACACGGTTTATAAATATCTCTATGATATGCTATGCCGCAATCTTAAGGGTAATGTGATCACTCCTTACAGATGCCAGCGACGCCTGGTAGCTTGCATCTGATTTATCACATACCCCTCGCTTTAACTGTTCATAATTTTTCCATTTACCGGTTGAATTTCAAAAAAATCATTTCTAATGATGTTACTAACGCGGAGAACTTAATCATTCAAAAATATTTTTTTTAATTAAAAAAAGGTATACGGGGAACCTATAAATGGTGTAAAATCGATTTTTTTTATTTTATTAAATTCTATAGTCGTTTATTATGATATTGTGTACTGGCCCCAATACTTTTCAACATTTATACAAACGATCAGCCATTACATCCAGCTACCAGGAGCTTCGTGTACGCTGATGACCTAGCTCTAGCCTCACAGAGCACAAAACTTGAAGTTGTAGAAAGAAATTTGTCTGCTGCTCTTGAAGGCCTATCAAGCTATTATAGGGAAAATCTCTTAAGACCTAACCCTTCAAAAACTGAAGTGTGTGCCTTTCACCTAAAAAATAGGAAAGCTCAGCGTAAGTTAAAAGTAATGAGGTTAGGTATCGATCTGCAGACATGTAACACCCCAAAATATCTGGGAGTGACACTCGAAAGAACCGCCACATATAAGAAGCACTGCATGAATTGCAAAATGAAGATCTCTACAAGAAACAACTTACTGCGCAAATTAGTTGGATCACAGTGGGGCAGTCGACCACAAACTATACGTATATCGGCAATGGCCCTTTGTTGCTCTGTTGGAGAATATGCATGCCCAGTTTGGTACTCATCATCTAATACCAAACAGGTGGATGTAGCCCTCAATAACACATGTAGGCTAGTGACAGGTTGTTTAAAGCCTACCCCAGCTGATAGGCTTTACCAGCTTTCGGGCATTGCACCACCCAGTATTCGGAGAGAAGTGGCTGCGAACAAGGAGAGGACCAAAGTAGAACGAGAAAGCGCTCATCCACTGCACCGCCATATACCACCAGCCCAGAGACTCAAATCCAGGAAAAGCTTTCTCAGAACATCACGGAAACTAATTGGGTCACCTGAAAAGGTAAGAGTACAGTTATGGAAAATGAGGGTTCCCAACATCTCGGGACCACTGACAGTTGCAGAGCGCTTGCCACCTGGTTATGAAGAAGACTGGAACGTCTGGCGGTCCATAAATCGATTGCGAACAGGAGTGGACAGGTCCAAGGAAAACCTAATGAGATGGGGTTATACTGATACTACCAGTATTAAGTGCGAATGTGGTGAAGACCAAACTATGAATCATATGCTCGAGTGCCCTATGTGCCCATCATCCTGCAACAACGAAGACCTGTTTCAAGCAACACACAATGCGATCGAGGTTGCGAAGTACTGGGCTAAGTGTATTTAAAGTTGTTGATTTGCACAATGTATTTAACTGTGTATTTTGATGTTTTTGATTCGAGAATAATAATAAAATGACATTGATATATACATTGCAGGGTTTCAAATGAAAAATGAGCAATATATATCAAATTTTAAAGTTATGGTCATGTATGCCACCACGCCCCCTTATTTCAGTTACAGAAACCAGTATTATTTGGAAAAGACCACTGAAATTTTTGTTTACAGCGGTTATACTTATGATATATTGTATATGTTTATGGGTATACCTTGGTAACACAACTGGAGTGTTGTGGACATGTACAGAAGAGGATGGGTGCAAGATTGAAATGAAAGTTGCTGTCTGATGGAAAATCTCTGTCTGGACGAGGCAGATTAACAGAAACTGAAATAGACCTTCATCATAGTTATTAGGGACAGTCCATTAGACGAACTGCACCTCTGAATGATTTTACAGCAATGAGAAAAGCTGTCTGGGCTACCTTATTTCATAAGTTGTCCACAAATGACCACCCTGTTCATGCATTTTGCCCTAAAGCAGCAGATTCTTGGTGTGGTTACCAAAAAGGAAAAGAAAGTGGTCAAATATACTATCATAAACATTCCCTTCCCGAGTCAGTTATGAATGAAATAAAACCAATTTTTAGAGACCTGAGTCACCCTGTTTTGCTTAGTAAATATCTTCATGGGGGCACTCAGAATACAAACGAAAGTCTCAACCATTGCATATGGGAAAGATTACCAAAGAATTTTACTGTAGCACTAAATACATTATAAGTTGGTGTACTAGATGCAGTGATATGTTTCAGTGATGGGGTGATACGTATATTAGAAGTCCTGAGAAATGTAGGCATAAAAATTGGCTCTAATATGGAAGATCAATTGCTTACATGTGACAGACAACGGGTGCACGAAGCTGAAAGATTCGCTCTTCGAATTACCAAAGAAGCAAGAAGTGCTAATCGGAATGCCAAGATGAAGCTTGAAGATTAAGAAATGCAGCAGAGTGAAGACTATGCTTCAGGAATGTTCTGAGGCACAATTTAGTTGGACTCATATCTTCATTCGTAATTTTCCGCAAGTTGTATTTTTCAGAATTCTGGTACAAGTATATAAAGAATTGCTCTAATTTTTTTTCAGTAACTTGCAATAGTCCATACGTATGTACTAGACCTAAGCTTTATTGCAGTTTCAACTAAATTATTTATAAAAAAATAAACATTTTATTAGGAAAAATATTCTAAAAATTAAAATTAATTAAAATGTAAGATATGATATTTTTTATTCCTTGTAATATACATAACAGGTGAAATTAAATAGGTCTTGTACCTCAAGCCATCATGTCATGCATATATGGTAAAAATTTTGTCTCCTTCAAATGTATAACATTGGATTAAATGGTACCTCAATTTGAGGAAGCATTTTGATTTTTTTTTTGCATGAATTGCTTTGTATTTTTTTAACCCTAAACAGGTTCAAAATACTTTTAATTTGTTTAGGACGTGTGCTGAATTATCTGATATAAACTAAAAATCTGTAAAACATATACAATATAAACTGTGCATGAAAGAAATAGGTGTTGATTTTTACATAATATTGAGTTGAACCCTTAAGTATGTAGGGAGAAAGATGACTCTTCACAAAAAACACATTTAAGAAATGATTTGATTGAAACTTTGAACAATCGTACAAGTAAAATGGATTGCTCGCGACTACGTGGAATATCCCATTAAGACGATCTAGTTCCGTTACAGAAGTTTCTACTCATCGACAGACATTTTGTAGAACACTACAGACGAAACTCGTGAATAATTTCTCAAAGATCAGTTGGTAAATGCTTTTAAACAATCGATTTAAATGTTTCTGAGACCAAAGTGTCAACTGCAGGGTAAGCTATTATGAATCTTCTTAGTAATTATGAATGACTCTACCATCGGCAGATCATTAGAATCATTGAAATTCACTCGGATGAATCTCGTACGTCGTTCCTCATGGAAGGTAATCTTCAATATCTTTTAGGACACGAATCTCCTGTAGAGGGGGAGTGATAGCCTCTTGCAGCGGTGGGAGGACACGTTGGTGGCTTACCGTTTGAGACGGCGAGGGTGGGTAACGCGATTAGGGACCGAGCGCTCTCTGGCCTGAGTGATGGTCGCCTCGCAGATGGAGAGAGCTTTCTCGCCGAAGAGGCAGCGGAGGAACACTCTGGCGGCGGCAAAGAGCTCACAAACACTGTGCAAGATGGCCGACCGTCTTCAGGGACTGACTGACCAGTCTCTGAGGACCACTGTTTCTTCAATAACGCTCTTCCTGACGATCAAATTTATATAATGTTAAAAACAGGTTATTAGATCAAAATTTTTTACCTAAAATTCTAGGGTTTTTAGGTGGTTTTCCGAAATCATCTAGGCAAATGATGATACGATCGCCAGTCTACACCTCATAAAACTACACATTTCACAAAGTACTCTTATCTTGCTGTTACACGTTTCACAGACTATGATAAGTGCCTTGGATATAAAATACCCTGTTTGAATTCGGGCAGGACGAAAGATTCTCCCCCCCCCTTTTTTTGATTCACACTATAAACCTGTGTACAAATAGAGACCGATAGCAGGTGATCCTACCTGACTGAATCGATTTTCCGGACGGGGGAGGGAAATAAAAAGAGAGGCATAACGAATTCAAGAAATGGCCTCAATCGATTATTCTATAACACACGGGTTTCAGAGACAAAAACTACGTAATTCAGGATGTCATTGCCTTTTGAAGAAATCATGAACCTTTTGTAAATCGTACCAAAGTCTAAGGTTGCCTTAACCGACTATACTATGTATGAGATGTATAAGCAATATCAGAATTCAACTTCACTTTGTGCTTGCCAATACCAATTTCTCGAACCATTGAATATATGAAGGCAACAAAGCGAAATGCGTCCAATATTGTAGGGTCCATTGTACACACAACCAACCAGCTTTTTACCAAATTTCTGTTCTAAACTTTTAAGATATTCTCTCAATTTTATGAGCTTTACTTTGATAACATGATTGGGTTGGTTTCCTCGCTTAACATTAGAAGCAACCACGAGAGAGGCAGAATAAGTGGAAAATCTAAACTCTGGAACCAGACTGTAAAGCTTGGAAAAAGAAATATTTCTTACTTAATTTTTTGAAACATAAAAATTAAACTCTACCTGCATAGATCAATCAAATAAAAAAACTCGAGTAGCATCGTTTGCTTTTGTTTTCTACAAAACAAATACTAGTCACAACGGGCTAGTATTCAAACATTGTTTGAGTACAAAAGAAAAGTAAATACACAAAATTTACCATACTTTGGTAAAGTTCTCGTTGGTTCAAAAACCACATCTACTCATATAGGTAATTAGACAATACAAAAATTTCCGTTTACAGGTTCAACTACACTAAATGACAACGATGAGCCGGGCATAATGCAGTAGTGTATAAAAGCACCACATTTTTCTAATAACTTACCACACCACCGATCATGATGAGTTAGCGACAGCGCTCTGGTCTTGCATTCTATAGGATGTGGGATCGAAACCTCATCTGGGTAACAAGATTTCTGTTGTCCATAGTTTACCCAAATCACTCTAAGTGGATGCCGTGATGGTTACTTCAAAAGGCCACGACCGAATTGCTTCCCACTACTTGCGCCCAGCCCTCATCCTCCTCTATTGACGTCGAAGAGGCGTAAATCCAGAATCAACACAATGCTAATCGAATCAAAACATACTGTCAAAGCTAGAAGTGTAATTGTTTGCGCCGTTAGTACATGGCGTTGGTAAAACAGAAGATATCTAGAAGGTAAGCCAATTAACTTCAATTGCTTCCTATTATGTACTCAGATGTCGATTGCACAACTTTGGAAATGTATTTTTTAAACTAATCGAAACTTATTCATGGGGAACAGTTGATGAGCCCATAATGACACCTGTTACTCTATGATCATTGATATTTCGCTAACACGAACTTATCATCTCTCATGTAAACTTCATACGTTTGTGTATGTTATAAAGAAAATCTTACACAGAGACGCTACTAGACATTAATATGGGGCTACAAGAATAAATCTTCAGATGCGTTGTAAAGAATGTTGTTGAGTAATGTGCAAATCGTATGTACTGGCTAGTTAGAATATAGTAGGGTGTAATACTTTGGTATTACAACAAGATAACGATCATATAAAACCTCCGCAACCTTATGATATGTGTGCATGACGCAGTGTTTTTGTAGAAACAGGAATCGGATACTAAGAAAGCGAATCGAAGTGAACAGAAATCTCGTGTTCAATCCTACAGCAATTTGACGTTAATAGTGCATACGAAATCTGTGACAACTGCTTTAATTTCTTGGTAAACGTTTGAAAGAGATGTAAAAATAATAATTTTTCAGTTAATACTTGCATTACATCCATTGTACTGTAATCAAAATACTATAGAACACAAAAGGAAAAAAATAAAGACATAATCGTGCAATGAACTGCGTGGATCTTAACTCAAACTTTCAATAATAAAAATAATTATAATAATAAAAAAACGAAGAATTAAAATAAAAACAATACGCGGCAAATTATCAAAGTGAATGTTAACTAACACATCTGTGAAAAACGACGAAAGCTTAGTTTGAGATAATATTTACTGATTTATACAGAGTTAATGAACGCTGTGGTAATTTGGTCAGTCTGCTAAATTTCCGTTCGTAACTTGTTACTTTCAGCGTCCACCAAGTGAAAGCGCCAACAACGGCAGTTCCCCCTGAGATTATCGCTGAGACTTCCAGCGCAACACCTGACAGCACGGGGGTGTTGGTGGTGTCGGGGGAAGCGAGTCCTTTGTACCAGGTTTGGTGGACTGGAACCTAATGCGAGCGCTAATTGGCGGGACCGCCGCAAGGCAGCGCTCGCGTCGTGCCACTACACGACGCCCTCTGACGTCACCGCCACACCCTCGGACAAGTCGTCGCGGCCGCAGTAGGGGGGGGGAGGGGGAGGGAGCAGAGTCTCAAAGAGGGCACAGGTGTACCTCTCAACAGGCTGGCAAAATAGCATAAATGTCCTTTGTCCCGTTACAGAATTTGGAAACACCAAAGCGGATTAGACAGTTGTTTTCACGGTTTAAATAATAAGCAATTAAAAAGTTAATTAAGTGTTTTGTGAACAGCTACACGTAAAATTTGAACACATTAATTTGATATTTAATCCTGTTTACCTTTTCCATTTCCTGCTTGGAAGTGATAAAAAGAATTGTTTCTAAATCTGTGTCAGTTTTTAAATGAACATCAACAAAGTGCAATAACTTTGTTTCCCCAGGAGACTACAGTATTCTCCACTGCTAATAGATTAGAAGACATGATATTGAATTCCAACACATATTGAAAGGCAACCGTCAGAAAATCTTTGCTGTCCTTACATTCGAATCTCCAACGTTATCACAGGGAAAAAATATTTTGAAATTTCAAAAATTTATTTTTGTAAGTATTGTAAATAGGAAATTACGTTACTGGAATTAATGTTTCAAATAAACTAAGATAAGAAGAAAAAAGCTTCTGAATTTTTATTTTTCACTTTCTTTAATATTGATTCTAATTAGATAGGATTCTGGAACTTGAAGCTATTAGTGCAATCAAAAAGCCATTATTTCTCAGAGTAGTTGGCATGGCAAATTTAGAAGAGGATTACACTTTTAAGAAAATCCAAAACATTAATTGTACACAGATAATCATAGAATTAGTGGACACTATGAAGTTGTAATTGAAATAACAGGCATTGAACCGGCCACCAAAATTTATATTTTTAGCTATACAAGCTTCGCACTTCATTCTCAAACAAATAAAACAGATTTTTGATACTCATTTTGAGATTTTCGGAAATAAATGGTTGAATGACTCATTGGATCTTCTGTTATATACGAATATAAAATATAATTCAGCCACGTTAACGTATTCACATCAGTCATCAAATTATGGGATACCTAACTTTACATAAAACAAACGTGGGGTGTGTTGGATCTTTCATTTAGGTAGAATGAATAAAGTTTTATGAGCAAAAATATCTATTACTTCTTCTTTACTAGTTCATACTAGTATTCTCTCCAATGAATTATTAATTTGTAATGTAGCATCCACATCTAATTTTATCGAATATTTTATTATTTTACTAAAAGGAGTCAAATAATCGTGGCTTTCTTATTTGCAATCATCATCAATTATTATAATGAAATCTGGTTTCGATGAATATGTCACAGAATTTTGAATCATATTATTCATCTGATAGACAGGTATTTCATTCAGATGATAGATTTCACAAACTATTGATTTTTAGCAATATATTTGGATTACAGCGTTTTTAGTTTCATATATCGTCTGTCCTACTGATTTTTAAAAGAATCATGAAATTAAACTATTTCTGTAGTTTTTAGTTTTAGATCATACAGGAAATAAATAGTTTTCATTAGTTTAACGTTTCACAAGTTTCTATTATGTTCACCACATTTGTATCACCAAATCCGAAAGTTAACAATACTAACGATGGTTGATAATAGCTATTACTTCTAAAATTGTGAATCAGTGTAGTTTAGGTGCGAAAATGTATAAGTAGATCTTTAATTTCTAAAATTCTGTTGTATTTTGTTTAGATTGCTAATATAGTCACGTTCCAATATCTCCTAACCTCTCACTACGGTCATAAACCATTGTTTTGAGCTCGGTCGTTTAAATGAAGGTCATATATACACAAGACTCAATAAAGTATAGTTATTCTAATTTGCGGTAAGACCTTTACTCTAGGTAAAAGCTCTTTTCAGAGAGATTAATGTTTTTTTTAACTGAATTACATTTATTTGTTATTAAGAGGCAAATTTCTTATTTTTCAACGAGTCTAAGATATGTTATCTTGGTTGTCTGGGTGAAACGGCGATAATTTATCGGAAACTAACGTTTCGGCCTTAATGAATCCTCTGAAGAAACACACAAAATGATGGGTGAAACTGACGCGGTTCCACCCGAACAACCAAGATAACATCGTATCGTCAACGACCGTGGAAGTCTGCGCACCCATTTGAGTCTAAGATATGCCTATCTATAAATATATATATATCACTTATAAAATGGAATTCAATATTGTTTCAATGCTATTTTAGGCTTTTTGCGTTCATTTATTCTCAGCATTGAGAAAATATACCACTTATTCTGCCGATCGTTTAGAACCATGTGAGTCTATCTTCCATTTTATACAATGATACCTGGTAACGGACGCAATAAACCGTCCATTTTGCATTCCGCTGCAGCGGAAACCCGTGGACAATGAACCTTTTGGAGATACGACGCGCTACGTGTACCTGTCGTGAACATTCATCTCTGTGTCGTCTACGCGCCAGAGACAGGAGCAGCGCTGGTGTGATTTAATATTAATGGAAATATTTTAAAGTTAGATAGACAGTTTCATCTTCTCCCGAGCACTTTGCCCCACAAATCGAATTTTCTTTGTATCTATATCAGGTTATAGGGGCTAGCAGAGAGACAAACTTTCCGAAACGACCGTTAGATACTTTTACGAAAGTCAAATATTTTGTTGTTCCTATCTCGAGTGCACAGTAGTTTCGAACAACTCAATCATGAGAATTTCATTAACTTCAGATGCGTTTCAACTGATAGTAAAATATGAATTTTCACCTACGTTCTAATGTTGTCAACAATAAATTATTATAATATTTTTCAGTACGCATACAGTTCATTCAACTCCAGCAAGTATATTTATGTCATTTTTAACATCGATTCGTATCGACAGAGCACAGGTCATAGTGATTTTAGTTATTAGGTTGTTACGACTGCTCGTTTTAGTCCCACATTACAAACAAACAAAAACCAAACAAAAAATACAAATCTCACATTTACTACGAAATTAATAGCTCAGCAGGGTATGTAAGCAGGTAAAATGACTTTCTTTACTAATAACAACAATATTTCTGTGTAAATATTTCTCATATTGCAGAATTAATTATGCGCCACATTTCAAGAAGATAATTATTCCCTCGTTTTAAATATTACAAAATAGTTGTATGTAACATATATGGACGTGGTTGGTTCAACTAAAACCATAGTGCATAAACATGAAAGGGTGTTTAAATTCATACTATCTGAACACTAATTACCTTAATTCCACATTATTTGTTGAAATATAACTGCAGATAAATACGGTTTCGTTATGGACGCTCAGTATAAAAAAGTACTCAATTTTTGGTCAAATATTTACTTTTTATTTCGAATCAATTTAATAATTTATATTTTCAGTATTGCGTTGTTCAATTTTCATTGTGAGCTAAAAATTATTGAGGCAACTAATGAATAAAAATAAAGCAACAGTTTGTTCCTGGCTTTACTTCTCCACAGTGTATATGGAGTTACAACATTGCACTCTCTTGGGAGTGATTAGTCCGTCGGATAGTGATGCTGAAATCTACAGCTTTTGGTGTCTCTCGGAAGAGTATGTCTTAATTGTCCGGTAGAGTGTTCACTCCCTTTCTGTGTTAATTTTCATGTGTAGAACACAAAAAAACACTTTACACTAAACAACGGTCACGATATTCTATTACACTTATATAGTTGGGAGAAAAACACTGGTGATTCTACCTGTGTAATTAGACCTAATGCACTTCCTACAAAGGAGTTCATCCAGATTTCATGCTGTAGACCACACAATATTATTTGTTACATTAAAAGACCACATCAGTAAAAAATAATGAAATTCTTGACATTATTAATTATTTTGCACCTATTACATCTATAGAGTCTTGTGAATAAAATACCGCCTGCAAAAAACTGTTGTGGTGAACGATTTTTACTCCCCAGATTGTATTTACAATCATAACAACGCATATAAACATGCATAGCAACTTTAAAGGCTTATAAAAATAAACATTTGGCATGATATTTAAATGCAACATCTAAAACACAAGTCTGTAAAAGGGTTAAATAGTGCTGCATGTATAATTTGACCTGTAAAAGGGCAGTTCAGTGCCGCCTGTGTTGTAGACCTGGCTTTTTATGTTAATCTGCAGTGATTGTTTTTGCTAGAGGTGTATTGTTATTGTTTCGTTTATGATGATGGCATGTTTAAATGAACGACGTGCAGTTGTGAATTTTTGTTTTTACTCAGTAAATGTGCTGCAGAATAGTATTACATTTAATTTAAACTATTGGTGAGTTCTATACAAAATGAAAATACTATTTTTAGGAACTACATCTTACAAGGCACAACACTGTTTACTGAAAGTTAACAAGCGATTACCATAATCTTATTATCTCACGTGTAATTCGAACCAAATATAATTAAAATATTTGCTTCATAGTTACTAGCAACACAAAAATTGTCGTCTACTCGAACCATGACAACCACTGTCATGTTTAGGTAAATTAAATATTATTTACAGTTATTACGTTTAATTAACATATTCAGCTTTATTTTAATGCACCTACTAGATTTAACAAAACTTAAGAAATATATACCCGAACTTAAATATTGCACATCATCAAAATAGTAGTACTGTAAACATCTGTGAGTAATTATTCTCAATTACAGAGTCATCTGTACAATTGTGATCAACATAACTTAATTGTAAATATATTAGTTATATTTCAGCGCCATATATCGGAATAAAGTATTTTTTTTAAAAAACTTTCGCGCTGCCTTCATATTATTTCACGTTAATATAGCATGAAATGGCCCAGTGGTTTACGCACGGCTAGGATTTTATGTATAAAGAAGATAAAAAAAAACATTATATCTAGGTATCCAAGACTGTTATTTTTAGCAAGCAATTTAAATTCTTTAGACATCTTCCAATTTTCGCTCATAATTACACAGTACAAAGACGTATTTGATTATACAGTAAATATGAGGACCAGATAGTTCTGAATTCCAAGAGAATATTGGTGGCGAAAAGAAAACTATATTTAAAATAATGAGCTGCAGGTAACAGAAACTAGAAATTACGCAAAATGAAATATTCTAATTTTCTACTCCTGTACATTACTATTCATGTTTACATGTCACAAAAATCGGTTATTTAAAAGAATAAGTTTAGCTTGCTATTGAATTAAATTTTGTTCTTTATTTTTAATGGTTAAGAAAGTTTGTCAAAAGGCTTACAACGATATGAATGTGGAACAAGGTTTCTGTCTATTTATTCCAAGGAAATTTTGTATCCTGGCATTGCATTGCGTAGAAAGCGACCCTAAAAAGAAAATGCGGGAAGCTGTGAAAGACTGTTTCGTTTAACGGTACTCCATGGTAAGTGGTAAAGAACTAGATAGAATTTATGTGCTTACTATCAGCAGTCTGTTTTATGAATGTCTAAGGCAACTACTTCGACGTGAACACGATATCTGGTAGCTGGAAGAGGGCGCCTGACAGAATAATGGCCTTTGAAAGGAAGTGTACAAGACAAGCGCGAACACGTGGTCGACCACTAGGTCGATACGTAACTCGATATGTTGATAACGGGGCGGAGTGTGTCAAGTAGCCTGGCGGCCTACGCAGTCCCTGTCAAAGACGATCACAAGGGAAACTACCCATCTCTTACATACGTCTTTACTATGATATTGAGCTCATTTTTAAACAAACCGCTTCACAATAATACTGCATACACATTTCTTCACATCTTACTGAATAGACCATGATAAAAACATGTAAAACCTATAAATAAATGGTATTCGTGTGGAGATTAAGGACTATGTAGATAATTTCTAGAAAATATTTTACTGACATAGAATATACTTTATCGAAACATAAGGTGATTTAAATCATATTTCATTGTGAATAACCTTAAATGTAGATGTAACACTTAATTTTATTTCATGTCCAAATGATACCGAAACTTCTGCGCTCCTTAAATTATCTCTAAAAGAATACTATGTTTAGAGAGTGTTAGTACATTTAAAATGTTCTTACTTTTGGCAGCGTAGTGCAACGTTTTACTTGTTCATATCAACAAGCATGTAGTCATAAGAAATTTTCGTTAATAAGGGACACATTTTCGAATTATTCACTGTGTAATAATAATACCATAATTTTATTGCAATTATTCTCTTTTGATTTCAACATTTTTAAACTTATTCAATCCTGGTTGTGCATGGTGCATGTGTCATCACACAGTGATCATATATTTATTGAATATAATTAGTTAATCCCCTTCCACTGACAGCTCCTATACATATTTTAGATGATTTTCTACCCAGTTCAACTATATATCGTTAGATCTGAACATATTAAAAATTAAACTTTCTTGGTGCTTTTATTATATCTGAACGGTTCATAGACGTAGGGATCTTAAGAGCCAAGAGTGGAATGAGGGCAAAGAACGGGAAAACATTTGGCCATGGTCGTTTGAAACAGACCGTGCAAAACCGATATCTTAGTGGCCGGACTTGGTTACGAACCCTGGCCTCTCGAATGCTGTGCCCAAACATTAACGCTCACCTAACAAAGGTAAAATTTGGCGTGTGTGAGTGATCAACAAGCCAAGTGAGGTGTTGAATGCGTATTTTTTATTATGTTTCATTGCAGTACGTGCTTACAAATTATCAAGTCGATCATTTTTTGACGCAAAATTTCCCCGTCCGGGAGGAAAAGAAGTATTTGCGATCAACAACAGCAGTTAATAGAGAGCTTTTGTTTCGAGATGAAATGTGTGAAATAAAAGTTGAAAATGGATAAAAATCTGGATGCCTAGTGAAAATATATCTCATTATTTCAATAAAAAGTCACAAAAATTCTATATAAAAAAATGTGCCTTAGTGACAGATAATAAAATGTTTGCTTGATGCTAGTATCACTATGTCTCAACATGATCACATACTAGTTCCATTGACAGGACTGAAAAATAGCCGAAAAATCCATTTTATTATCTTTCAATAGTACCGTAATTATGGTCGCCTTATATGATCATCAACATTTAAATATGAAATAATTTATTGTTCTCAATTATGGATAATAATTAGTCAACAATGATAGATTTAGTTTAGTAAAAAATATGTTTTTGTCAGTTTCTTATGGATTATAGTTTAGAGGTTAAGGATACACCATGATTTAAAACCAACAGAAGATCTGGTACAACAATGGACTAAATCCAAAACGAATTTTACCGTCATGCTAATATAATATGGAAACATGATTGAGTGAAATTCACGGTAGTGGGTATGAAAATCCAAAATTATTGAATTAATTGAAAATAAGACACAGTATATAAACAACAGAATACTGGTCAGAATTAGAATTAATAAAGGAATGTAATTCATTCCAAGAATCCGTACAGTTGTAACAGTATCAAACGTTGTCGATACGATTAGTGCCAAGACGTAAACACATCCCTAGTGCCTCTCATTTATTGAGCTTCGATCTACTAATATACGATATAGTTTCACCACACTACATATTACAATTATCATAACTTACCACAGTTACTTATGTAAGATATTAAATAATGAGCTTTAGTGTATTATTCTGAACTACTCCATAATATAATGAAATTGATTTACAGCTGCCGAAGTAATACGATGAAAGTAATATAAAATAATTTATATGACGTTAAATATTTATTTAAGAATAATACTCCTACATAATAGTAATTGTAAATTCTGAAAAGCAATCACCTTATTACAGTATGCTAAAAAGTGGTGTGGGTATCTTTTTTGCAATTCACAAAGACCTACAAGTCATACACCTGATCCACTCAAACATTGATTCCTTACCAAACTAACATGACACAACAAATAATGTTTGTTTCATATTACACCCAAGTAATTAAATATAGCCAAAGAATGCTCTCATTCGTTGTTCTAAAATTAATCTTTAATTATGCCAATCTGTACAAAATTTCGAAAAGTATTATACTTTACGAAAATCTGTGAACGGTGTGAATATAATTTAATCTCCTGTTAAAAGGAAACTAAGCAGGAAGGATTGCGGTATCGAATCACTGTTTTAAGTTGGTAATTATATTTATAAGATCTATTTTACGGGTAAATATAGTTGCTTAATGCAAAAAGAAAAACACTGTGATTTACTTCAGTTAGAAATTTTAATGAAAATTTCATATAAATCGCAATGTTATTTTGATAGTTGATCTGATGTGGGTATAAACGTAGACATATTCGATAGATCTTATATTTAAATATTTGCAGACAAAGAGTTTTAATTAAAACTTGTTACAGATTTTTCAAATTAAGCAGTAGATTAACAGGTAAGGATTTTCAATAAAATTATACCCTTTCAAATAAATCAATTTTCTTGCGAAATTAACGAACATCAGTAAGTAAAATATCTTACAAACCAATGAAGATCATTTCAAATAAACCTAACATGAAAATTATTCTTCTATGCAGAATTTTATCAATTTAGTCTTGTTAGTATCGTCAAACGTGTTAGATCTTACACCTACGCTGAACGAGTGTAAAAACATCAGCGTAATTTAATTCGCTGAAATGCTGTTAACGTAATTAGATTCAGTTATTACCACTTCTCCTCGCAGACCATGGACCACGCAGTAAAGCGAATTAATACCGAATGGATCACCGGGATCAAAATCCGATTAAATGGCGCTGCTTTGATCGAATCTAAGCGCCGAAAAGGCCCCTCGCATCCAATCATCCCGGTGCACCGTCAAACGAGGGAGGTAACGTGGCTGGAGGGATTTCGTGGTCACACCACCCTTGTACTAGTATCAAGGCCATGAGCGTAATATGATTCATTTTCATCTGAAAGACCTCTCGTTTTGTAATATAGTGTTCATTCACAATGTTTTCTAAAGAACGTTACTTATTGGCTCAATGATTCCCAACAAAATGAGTTTTTCGGCACCTTTGTAGCTACATTACTTCTATATATCCCGTGATATTTCCAACGTTACCAAAAAAAATATTGAGTAAGTTGTAACAGCCCTCAAACCCAAACATTAACTGGAATTTTATGAAGCATTTATAGCAAGCTAGAATGTGATTAAAAATGGTTTTGTATATTTGTCTTGTATTTTTATAGTGAACTAGCTGGTACCCACGACTTCGTTCGTGATTGTAAAGAATTCATATTGACAGCTATAGACATCTAACCACCATAGTGCACGATGGGAGACTCGATACTATTACCACACACAAATACCAGTCTTCTGCGCTATGTAGTTCCGGCAGCAAAAGTAAAATTTACTGATAAACACAAGTCTTTGGATGAAATACAAAAATATTCATGATCGACCAAGATCATACACCATATCTCACACACTCCCACAGTTACCATATTGCGGCCAACGTTGTGATCGATGGGAGACTCTGTGATACTACCACACACAAACGCCAGTGATCTGCGATTGATAGTTTTCACTTAAAAGTGATCCACCGTGAAACATGCGTCTTTGGCAGAAATATGAAATTGCCGCAGGTCGACCATTTTCATCCCCCATATCTTCCACAGCCCCATAGCTACAGACATCTAACAACCATAGTGCACGACAACAGACACGATTCTACTACCACACATAAACACCAATGCTCTATGCTATGTAGTCGTGGCAGAAAAGTGAAATCTGCGGAGACACATGCCTTTCGTCGAAATACGAAAACCACCATATCTACCACAGTACCACAGTTTATGAAATTCGGCCGCTGTTGTGATCGAAAGGTGACTCTGTGCTACTACTACACACAAACGCCAGTTATCTGTGATCTATAGTTTTCGCTGAAAAGTGATACACCATGACACTTTAGTCTTTGGCAGAAGTATGAAATTGCCACAGGTCGACCACTTTGAACCCCCATTTCTCCCACACCCCCATAGCTACCGACATCTAACAACCATAGTGCACTACATGAGATACGATTCTACTACCAAACACAAACACCAATGCTCTATGCTATGTAGTTGTGGCAGAAAAGTGACAAATGCGGAGATAGTCGAAATACGAAACTATCCTTGGTCGGTCACTTACAACCACCATATCTACCACAGTACAACAGTTTCTGAAATTCGGCCACTGTTGTGTTCGAAAGGTGACTCTGTGCTACTACTACACACAAACGCCAGTTATCTGTGATCTATAGTTTTCGCTGAAAAGTGATACACCATGACACTTTTGTCTTTTGCGGAAGTATGAAATTACCACAGGTCGATCACTTTCAACCCCCATATCTGCCACACCCCTATAGCTACCGACATCTAACAACTATAGTGCACTACATGAGATACGATTCTACTACGAAACACAAACACCAATGCTCTATGCTATGTAGTTGTGGCAGAAAAGTGACATATGCAGAGGCAGTCGAAATACGAAAATATCCTTGGTCGGCCACTTACAACCACCATATCTACCACAGTACCACAGTTTCTCAAATTCGGCAGCTGTTGTGATCGAAAGGTGACTCTGTGCTACTATTACACACAAACGCCAGTTATCTGTGATCTATAGTTTTCGCTGAAAAGTGATACACCATGACACTTTTGTCTTTGGCAGAAGTATGAAATTGCCACAGGTCGACCACTTTCAACCCTAATTTCTCCCACACCCCCATAGCTACCGACATCTAACAACCATAGTGCACTACATGACATACGATTCTACTACCAAACACAAACACCAATGCTCTATGCTATGTAGTTGTGGCAGAAAAGTGACATATGCGGAGACAGTCGAAATACGAAACTATCCTTGGTCGGCCACTTACAACCACCATATCTACCACAGTACCACAGGTTCTGAAATTCGGCCGCTGTTGTGATCGAAAGGTGACTCTGTGCTACTACTACACACAAACGCCAGTTATCTGTGATCTATAGTTTTCGCTGAAAAGTGATACACCATGACACTTTTGTCTTTGGCAGAAGTATGAAATTGCCACAGGTCGACCACTTTCAACCCTCATTTCTCCCACACCCCCATAGCTACCGACATCTAACAACCATAGTGCACTACATGACATACGATTCTACTACCAAACACAAACACCAATGCTCTATGCTATGTAGTTGTGGCAGAAAAGTGACATATGCGGAGACAGTCGAAATACGAAAATATCCTTGGTCGGCCACTTACAACCACCATATTTACCACAGTACCACAGTTTCTCAAATTCGGCCGCTGTTGTGATCGAAAGGTGACTCTGTGCTACTACTACACACAAACGCCAGTTATCTGTGATCTATAGTTTTCGCTGAAAAGTGATACACCATGACACTTTTGTCTTTGGCAGAAGTATGAAATTGCTACAGGTCGACCACTATCAACCCTCATTTCTCCCACACCCCCATAGCTACCGACATCTAACAACCATAGTGCACTACATGACACACGTTTCTACTACCAAACACAAACACCAATGCTCTATTCTATGTAGTTGAGGCAGAAAAGTGACATATGCGGAGACAGTCGAAATACGAAACTATCCCTGGTCGGCCACTTAGAACCACCATATCTACCACAGTACCACAGGTTCTGAAATTCGGCTGCTGTTGTGATCGAAAGGTGACTCTGTGCTACTACTACACACAAACGCCAGTTATCTGTGATCTATAGTTTTCGCTGAAAAGTGATACACCATGACACTTTTGTCTTTGGCAGAATTATGAAATTGCCACAGGTCGACCACTTTCAACCCTCATTTCTCCCACACCCCCATAGCTACCGACATCTAACAACCATAACAACTACATGAGATACGATTCTACTACCAAACACAAACACCAATGCTCTATGCTATGTAGTTGTGGCAGAAAAGTGACATATGCGGAGACAGTCGAAATACGAAAATAGCCTTGTTCGGCCACTTACAACCACCATATCTACCACAGTACCACAGTTTCTCAAATTCGGCCGCTGTTGTGATCAAAAGGTGACTCTGTGCTACTACTACACACAAACGCCAGTTATCTGTGATCTATAGTTTTCGCTGAAAAGTGATACACCATTACACTTTTGTCTTTGGCAGAAGTATGAGATTGCCACAGGTCGACCACTTTCAACCCCCATATCTCCCATACCCCCATAGCTACCGACATCTAGCAACCATAGTGCACAACAGGAAAGACAATTCTACTACCACACACAAACACCAAAGGTCTATGTTATGTAGTTGTGGCAGGAAAGAGAAGTATACGGAGATACGAATTTTTGGTCGAAATATGGAAACGCCCTGCATTGACCAACTTTAATCATTATATCTCCCACATCCCCACAGCTATCGGCATTCGGCCAACGTTGTGCACAACAGGAAACTCCATGCTACTTCCACCCACAAACATCAGTTGTCTGTGCTAGGTAGTGGTGGCTGAAAAGTGAAATATAGGAAAAAAACACGTTTATTTTTATATATATATAAGATTAGTGTAAATGGATTTTGTTTTGTGAAAAGAAATTATGTAAATACCATTTAATATGTTTAAGGATAGAATTGTTTACGTATTGTTAATGTTCGAGAAATATCTGTAGGAAGCCTTTGTAGTGTTTTAGAACATTCGATAGAACTTATATAATTCGATCAGCAGAGACAAAGAGACAATTTTCGACAGAGTTTTACAGACTCAGTTTACGTCGGCCAAGGACAATTATGAACGAACAGTTTTGGTAGTATTGTCTTTGGAAGAAGTGTCGACTGTAATCGTTGGAGTGTTGTGTTTATTTGTGAACTGTATTTTGAAGTCCGATGGTTTACTAGCAATAGAAAAAGTTAAAATTTGAAACTGGATCGTGGGATCAGTTTACGTCGGCCAAGGACAGTTTTGAACGAACAGTTTTGGTAGTATTGTCTTTGGAAGAAGTGTCGACTGTAATCGTTAGAGTGTTGTGTTTATGTGTTAACTGTATTTTGAAGTCCGATGGTTTACTAGCAATAAAAAAAGTTAAAATTTGAAACTGGATCGTGGACTAGTTATTTAATACGTAATTATAAACCATGAGGAATCTAATAAAGTGTCAAATTCTGTCTAGGATCAGAAAAAGGGAGGAGGGGGAACTGTTGTCTGTATCAGTGTGTACACGTGCAAGAAGTGAACCTTTCTTTTCTCTCTGTAACAGCGATCAGATAATATAATGAAACCATCTACATCGAACGAATATATATAAACAAAAAGCAAATAAAAATTCTGGTATGTGAATCAGCGTGTAATAATGGCGACACATCCGGATGTAAACATGTCATCTGACGCCGTAAAATGAATTTCAAAGAGTATTAAAGTAATTGAAGCTTCAACATTTATGACACAGTTTAGGTATACTCGAGAGAAAATATTACCTCTTATATATATACACACACATTGAAAACTTAACGCATAACAAGAACTAACTTAAAACGATATAGTGAATAGTTAGTATTTAACATGAACTTAGGTGGCAGCAGTCACTATCATCAAATATCGCTCAGCGAGCATGCGCAGAACGTAGCGGCGCTTACGCACTTGACGCGTAACGCTAACAAATTTTTCCTTACCGTGACCAAACAAGATTCGCTAACACCGAGTGTGGTGGGTGAGCGGTAACGCTTTGGCCTCGCATTCGGGAGGGCTTGGGTTCGAATCCCCGTCTGCGCATCCAGGTTTTCCCATATCACTCCACACTAATATAAAATAAATAAAATTTCGCAGACGTAGATTAACTAAAGTACTGTACATGTATTGATTTGCTTTTATTAGTATAAATTTTCTATGTATGCTGCTATCTGTGTCTCCACTGGTTTGATGCAATCCTCCATCCTTCTTGTCTTATGCTTAATCTCAACATACCGTTTGCAATCTATATCATCAAATATCTGCTTCATGTATTCTGATCTCTGTCTTACTCTACAGTTTTCCCCTTCGACTGTTTCTCCCACTAACACGGTAGCCAATCCCGTATGTTTTAAAATGTAACCTGCCTTTCTGTCTCTTCTTTCTATAAGACTCTGCCACAAGCTGCATTCCTCACCCATCATTTCCAAAACAAGTTTATTTCGAATTTTATTTGAACACTTCATTTTCAGGATCCTTCTATAGAATCACATTTTAAATGACTCAATTTTACTTCTTTCTTGTAATTCCAAAGTCCATGCCTTGCTACCATAAAGTCCAACGTTTCACACATAGAGTTTTAAAAAGTTCTTTCTGTGTTCTAGATCAATATTTGAAACTAAAAGATTTCTCATTTTCAAGAACGGTCTTTACTTTTGTGCTGTTCTGCTTTTAACGTCATTCCTGCTTCAGACATCGGAAGTAATTTTACTTCCTACGAAGCAGTATTTACTTACATGTACTTTCGCATGCGATCCTATTTTTATATTTAATCGATTATTACTGCTATCATTTCTGCTAAATTTCATCACTTTTGGCTTGATTTGGTTTACATTTAGTCCGAAATTTCCATAATTATTTTTTCAGGCCACTCAATAACTTCTCAATATCCTCAGTATGTTCTCCAAATAGAACAACAGTAAATCGTAACAAACTGAACACTCAATAAGTTAAAGAGACAAAAGTATATGTTACTCAAATTAACTCTCATGCAGAAAATCTGAAATTGGTGGGATAGTTACATTGAATTTTTGCGCTGACTGTCATAGGAGATATGGCCCAGAAAATCATAGCAATGGCAATTAATAGATTGGGAAAGCTAGGGAAGAATGTAGAGGATTAGAATGGAATCGTTGGAATGATAGATGTGACGTTGAGATGTGATAGATGGCAGTATGAGTTTTAATTTTTAAGAAACGCACTTCTCGGTCGAGCACGGGACTTGGAGAACGCTTTTGCTTCTTACCCTGCAGATTGAATTCAGGGTCTCCAGCGGCGGTTGTCGTCGCCTTTCCCATCAGCCTCACGGCTGCTTCTCGACACGTCATTCCTCGACGGCTCGGCCTTGCCGTGTTCCCAACGCCGACCGTGTTCTCTGCGAGCCGCCTCTTTTTATCCCTGGCCGTCATCATTCTCGGGCTATCGTAAAAGAGAAGCGAAGTCAAGCCGGGCGGTAGTGTGGGGAGCGGTACCGTTTTTATTGCCCTCTCTCGGCGTCCCAACCGATAGCGTTCCAGCACGAGGTGGGAGCGCCAGCACTGTAGGCAAGCCTGCACAAAGTCAGCAGACAGTGCCACACCCACACGAATAACGTGACTTAATTCAGGCGAAAGAAGCACATTTAGCCGCTTCTACTTAGTGATACTACGAAACTCGATTGATTGATAAACATGGCGGTGAAGATTTCCAGGTAATTCGTCAGATCGCAAAATGATTTCATACTTTCACCTACGTACGTAACTTAATTCCTCAGGTTTTTCTAAGACAATGTCTTGAATTACACCGACGATAAACTTTTTACTGTAGTTTTTTATTCCTTCAAAACGCTCAGAAAAACGTACTTTAACAAAGAATCAGACTTCTTCCAAAGACTTAAAGCACATTACTAATAAAAATTACATAGTGTTGTTAGCAGCGTTGCGAATAATCTCGGCAACCTAAATAGTCGTCGCAGAATATTCTCGACCGTAGTAAAGAGGCCGATAGTACTTTCTTGAACACTAATTTTTGTTATTATTATCGTTCAAAATCTACTAGAAAATGAACGAAATAACTTTTAATCATGATGAAAGATTTTTAAACCATACCAGAAAATATTTTAAAAAGTTTACAGCAATTCTAATCACTTTCGAAAAATCATGTTTTATACAACTTTCTTAATCACAGTCTTTTAATGAACATTTCAGATATTTTTTTGGTTTTCAATGCAATTACCAGTCATTTAAACATTTCAATCCATCAAAACAGTTTAATTATGGGTTTGTATATTTTTTCCGTGAGTGAAATTTTTATCTCCCTTCGACTCCAAGATAATCAATTTAAAAGATTGAAATCAATAGAAACTGGGTCTTCATAATATACTCTCTGAACAAGAGGAAAACACTTTAGAACATTCTCTCTAGGTAAAATTGATGAGATATGGTTAGCCTTCATCCCACCTTCGAACAGATTCGAAGACGTGAAATGCTACCTGTCGTTACTGACAAACCAACTACTGATTAACTGTTAATTATTTATAAATGAATGAAGATTTCTTCGGCGTTGTATAGTTATGAATGTTTCTCCGAAATGCAGCCGAGTGATACTATTATTTGCACACAGTATTTCCTGGAAATTTTGTGTATAAATAATAGTATTAATCGATTGGTTTGCCAAGAAGCATGCATAAAAAGTTAATTACTTCATTTGTCTTTAGCATTGTCAGTTTCTAGAGTTAACTGTAAATAATTAATATTCCTTTTTTCAACGATCTTTGAAAATGCCGATAAAAGTGATATTTGCCTATAGTTCTCAGTCTTTAAGATATCACTGTCTTATAAAGTGGTTTGGTTTGTTTATTGACTTCTGGAGTGAGCCAGGAAACATAAATTCTTGATAGATCTTAAAACAGATATGATCATTGTCCCTGCTTACACTGGTGCTACATTGTTTCAATAAATGAAAATGGACAACCGGCACTCTATGAAAATGTTTGAATTCTTTTTTTTTTTTTTTTTTTCATGATTAATACTAGTTTCAGGGAAAAAACAAAATATTTCATTACTCCAATTTCGAAAATTGTCTTATAGTTTACAGTGATATGTAGCCTCCTAAATATTACTGGATACCTGTATAGCTATCTTCCTGGAATTTATTTTTTCAATATAACTAAACGAGGAAATTTAACAAAATTGATTCTTCAGTAGTTAATTTTCTGACAAAATATCCACAGAGAATATCATAATGAGGGTAGTAAATACATATGGAATTTTTTTTAACAATATAATTTAAAAATAATTTGTCACGTTTATCTCTGATACTTGAAAGATGATTTCACAAAATCAATAATAACCTCGATTTATAAACCACTTTTTATATATTTTTAAAGAGGTTTTAACAAAATAATTTTGTACTCAATTCAAGTTACTTCACGGTATGTAAATGGAATCTTAAGTGTATGAGGGTATCTTGAACATGATATTTTGTTCTTTATTTGTGTCTACAGTTTTTCTATTCAGATCTCCTGTTATCCGAGGTATTTCTGTTCATTTGATACAAAAAAATATACGGCACTAATTTCGACTAGCTTCAATCATAGTTTTATTCTGTTTGAAGACTAGTCAGTTATATTTTCATGTTCTATGCTCCTATCAATGTTACTCTCTCATTTGTTGCCTTCACGACATACTGTTGAGCTTTCTTAGATATTATGTATGATACATTGCGTGTAACAATCTGCGGTCACCTATCGTTTTTTCCAGAAAATCTTTCAAGCAACATGCACTTTCTTCCAATCTATACGGATTATAATCCAATATAAAAAATCATTCTACCATCGCTATCAATAATCAGAAGCAATAAGATGGGTTAAAAAAATGAGTGTTAAGTAAAGTAACACTTCATTTGTGCAGCTAGGAAGTGAAACGTGTATCAGTAATGGAGAGCAATAAATGTAAGACACTGTTTCAAAAACATTTGTTGAAGCATTGAATTTTAATCTGCTGTTTTTAAAAATACGGTATTGCGTATATCATGCAGGATGTGATTCTCTGAGTTTCGATAGTTGCATTCTGCTTTCTACTCGAAAGTCGATTTTCATTTCTAGAATAGTACGAAATCGAGTGAGAAAGTATGAAAAATGCTGTTTGACAGTATTTTTAGTTGGTTAGGATATTACAACAGTGTTATTTTAAAAACTCAATTACCCACTATAACGGATCACACACGTGTATCGAAAAAACAAGCATTCGTGTACACATTTAAGAACAAGTTTCACTGCTCAATAATGTAGTTCCAAATAATCGTAACGAATTGACAACTGATTTAATTCCTTTTTTTCTTTTCGTACACCAGTAAGATATTGCTTCTTCTGTTCTTCTGCTCTTCTGAGTGGACATATTTAAGGCAAGAACAAATTTAAGCAAAAAAAGAAAGTTGAACTGGTTAACTCTTTAATAAGGTTTTTAAACCAATTAACTTACACCTTGAAGTTTGCTTTGTAGGAATTTTTATATCGAAATTAAAGTAATCTCTTCCCACAGACACAGAAGTGAGGTACACAAGGAAGGCTATAGGTGTTGTTTTATGTTTTAAAACATCGCAAAACTAAGCCATATTTGGAGTTTGATGCAGTCGGATTCAAAAGGACATAACGTTGAAGGTAAAGTATTTAACGAGCCAACACTTACGTTGTATGAGCAGTAGAGGAGCATCGTAACCTGAGTTATTTTGTGACGTTTGAAGCAGGTGGAACGAACGAAAGTGGGGAGATCCATATGAATTGCAGAGCGCTGAGGTTTATGCTCGGGAATCCGAGCTTCACTCCGCGCTACGGCACGCAATGAAGGCATAAATCATACCGAGTGGGCAGCTCTCACGAATCATTCAATGACGTTAATTTATGACGTTTCGCATGGCGACTCGTATCGGCAAGGCACTTATTCACTTCGGTGCATAAATCGCTGTTGGACACTGAGCAATGGTACCATGGAGCATCCAGTGTGAATAGGCGTTCGTTGACAGACACAATTAACATATATGGGTTGTCGATATTTTTCAATAGAACTTGCCACGTGGTTTATCAATGCACTGTATTAGCCTCCAGACTGATTATTTTTGGTATAAGTTACCACAGCTTTTGTGGAAAAATATGTGTAAATTTGCATTATAATGTCTATTAAAACCACAAGTTAATATGGAGGATTTAATTGTGTACTAATGTTGTAAAAACATGCGTTAATTCATGCGTTCAATTTTTGTAATCGCTAATTGAAACGAAATTGAATTTCGCTAATGGCTGGTTGTAAGCTTTATGATTTTTAATACAGGAAATAGTTTCTGAGATAATTTGTGAAATAATTTTTAATTTGTCGGATTTTCAATTCTGCAGCTGAAAAGTTTAATGCATTAATCTGTTTTCAGTTTGATTTGTAGGATCATAAAAATTAATGAAATAAATTATTCGGCTTTGCAGATGAGGTATTGATCAATTCAAGTAGCGGTCCTAGAAAAAAATTTATTCTCAAAATACTGATTTGTCTTTTATCTACCAATATGATTTCGAAAATCATCGGGTAAAGCTTCATTTGCCTTCATTTGTTGTCGAAAGTAATGTGGGTTGTAGCAGGTAAATAAGCGAACTATTCTACCTAACATTGATCAGTCCTCACTTGAGTATGGTGAGACAGTGTGGAACACACACCATGGGATATGGATCGGAAGATGCGAGAAGGAGTGCATCCAGATATTGATGTGGACGTTACTGCAGAACACCACTGTGAATATACATTTATTAGCCGTAACAGTATGACCACATAGCTAGAAGCAGGTATGCCCACCTTTGGCACAGATAACAGCGGCGACGCGTCTTCGCTTGGCATAGAAGCAATGAGGCCTTAGTAGGTCGCTGGAGGGAGTTGGCACCACATCTGCACACACAAGGCACATAATTCCCGTAAATTCCGATGAGGGGAGCGATGAGCTCTGACACCACGTTCAATCACATTCAAAATGTGGTCTTTCGGGTTCATATCTCGCGAGTTGGGGGGGGGGAGTACATCAATTGCAACTCGTAAGTGTGTTCCTCGCAACACTCCATCACACTCCTCTTTTTGTAACATAGCGCATTATCTTCTTGAAAAATACCACTGCCGTCGTGAAACATGGTCGTCATGAACGTGGTATGCAACCGGTGTACGATACTTATTGGTCGTCATGGTGCCTTGCACGAGCTCCACTGGATGCCTACGTGAGTGTTCCCCAGAGCATAATTGAGCCGCCGCCAGCTTGTCTCCGTCCCGCAGTACAGGTGCCAAGAAGCTGTTCCCCAGGAAAACGAGGATTCGCAACCTCCCATATGCATGACGAGGAGGGTATAGGCATTCATCAGACCATGCGAAGCTCTGTCACTGCGCCAACGTCCAATGACGATGTTCACTGGCCAATTTCAGTCGTAGTTGCCTATGTCGCGGTGTCAACATTGGCACATGCATGCGGCGTCGGCTGCGGAGGCCCATCGTTAGGAGTGCTTGTGTCTGAGTAGCATTCATTCCTCGTCAGGTGACGCTGCTATCACCTGGACGAATATATATCGATATTAGGTAGGTGGGTATATTCTGGTTGATCAGTGTACGATGTTATAAAGAAGTTAGGTTTGATGTCACGTGAAGATTGAAAACGAATGCAGTGAATGTCATCTACCTATAAACCCTAGGTAGGCGATGAGGCCAGCGTGTTTATTAAAAAAGTGACCCAGTTTTATTGATTTATTAGAAATAGCAAGAAAGTCTGAAGTATCTAAGATAAAAGGGGAAAGGACAGAGAAAATGTATCAAAGATAAGGCCCCACAAGAACAAAGAAAAATTACTATAAATGGAAAAGCAATTATCCGTTTATAGAAATAACCGAACAGCTAAGAAAGTTTGTAATAATTATATTGTGCAAAATACGCTGCCATCTTCATCTAAAAAAGAATTTCCTGTGAAAATACAGGTCCAGAACTGCTGAATATTGATGAAAATAACCAAAATATGAATTTAAATTGACACCCATGAGGAAAAAAATATAAAGCATCAATAAGGCAAAGAAATGACTAACGACTAATTGGCTAATTTCAGACAACACTGACCATAAATGACTTCTTTTACTAAAAAAGCAGTCATATTACACAATATTTTCCTCGATAAATATGTGCTTCTTTAAAAAAGTGCTACAAATAAAATTGAAACGACATGTATCTAGCATGTTTGTTACAATGCCAATATTTTTCATCAGTCCCTAACCACAACCGTCAGATGTCTAAATTCACTAAATCCTAATTGCATCAGTACGCCGGGAAAGTCTCCATGTATTCATCTGCTTCTTAAAGAAAATTTTGGGTAGGTAATTTAAATTACAAACGTATGTAAATAATTATTTACTCTTAGATTTTACATTGATATTTTAGATTTGACTACCGTTAATTAGAAGACAAGTTCTACTAACTCAAACCTGCCTTCAATAGTCTTTAATTTCATAAATTTAAGAAAGTAATTATTTAATTGAGAGGAAACAAATAACAATGAAACCTCTATCTGTTTTGGTCTTAAGATACCAATACGTTTATTCTTTGACCATAGTAGTTGTAATCATGGTGGACATGATGCTATTGTCAGCGTTGATGATGGCTTTGACGTCAAGGCCAAGCATTCTCTGATATCATGTTTGAAATATAAAAACAGCTGCAGTCCTGTAACTGAAAATGTCCCTGAATGTTATTTCAATTGAGTTGTGTGAGTCAAGTCTAAGATAATATCTATGGTTTACATAAATTATTCCAGGCGAATGTCGGGATGGTTCCTTCAAATGACCATGACTGAATTCCTTACATATCCTTGGATGTTTTCCCGCTTCTAATGACTTCGATGTAGAAGATGCGCAAAGCAAGAATCCCAGTCCCAATTTTCCAATAAATACAAACTTGAAAAGTAAATTACGTCGGTTTCTAAGAAACATTTTCCTAACCTTTACAAATCTTAAATTAAGGAAAATGAGCGTTACAAACTAACAGAATTTTACAATTATTTAATACTTGGAAAAACTGCAAAATTTAGTCTTAATCCTTACATTGGCCCTTAGAGATTAATTAGAGATTATAATATCTGTAAGTAATGTTATGTTAGAGTTAAATTCTAATTTTTTTTTCTAGATAAATAGAAATCTTTTAAATGGTGTTCACAATAAAATTACTATGTTTTTAATTCGAGAATATTAAAAGTATTAATTATTGAGCCACAATAGAACAAATAAAAATAAAAAAATTGAACTGAAAAATTTTGAGCAAAATGACATGTTGTTAGTTGTACGATTTTGGGCATAAAATACGATAAGGAATTTCTAAATTAAAATGAGGACTGTGTTGTTGGACATCACGTCCCGCAACTACAACAAATATGTTACGTCCTCGGTACAGTCATTAGGTCTAGCGTCAATGACTTATCATTCCTGTTGGTTTGGAGCGAGAAGCTGCCAGTGACAGATTTCTAGTTACTCGTCTGCATAATGAAGTGGTTTTCATTCTGCTGTAATATTTTCTTGCGGTGAAGGTAATTACGTATATAAAACTCTGAATTCTTAATATGTATCCTATAGTTATTTACTTCATTTTCAGATCACTCCGCGTGCCTCGTTTTATTGCTGGCGAGCTAATAGTTAAGATTATGGGAGAATACATTTGGAAGGAATTATTTTCATAGATTTTGAGAGGCAGTGTAAGCAAAAATGTCCTTGTTTTTATTTTTGGAATAAATTTTAGCTAAATGAATTTTCCAGGATGAAATTTAAAAATATAAGAAACACTCTTGTGTTTAAAACTGTACACTTGTAACTACAGATTCATACCGTCCAAAGGATTTATTAATTCAGTTACATGAATTTATTAAATAATGACAGAGATATTTTTGAAAATAAGATGTGCCGCTAGGGTATTAACAGACAATAATTGTGACAGTAAATCTTAAAAAGACAGATATAAATACAAATTCAATTATTCTACCCCTTGTTTTTTTCTTCTTAAATGGGAAAGAAAATTTGACTATAACCTCAAAGACAGTTACCAAATTAATGTTGTACAAATGTGATGTCAAAGAAAGATTTCATATCTTGAAGATTGAACAAATATTTTCGCGGTCCAAAATATTAGGTAACAAAACGGTATTTTGATGTGTGTCTGATAAAAACTGAATTTTGTGGTGATTTTATAAATAGAAATGATATCATGCTGGATAAGTTGTTATCAGTGAGATCAGATTATTGGCTTGGTTAGATTATCATGAAGATAGCGGCATTTCTCCAGGCGTCTTACGTTATTCTAAGACCATACGTATATATGTTGTAAATAGTTGAATAGTTGTACATCACTTTGCCCACGCTGAAACGTTTAAATAAACATGTAAATACGTGCTAACTAAGAACCTAATGTAACTCGTAAATGTTCCTTTGACGAATACTCCAGTCCCAACATCGGCTTAAAAGGCTTACCACGTCCCCTCTCATCGCTCTGTGCTAGACTAGGTCTCGGCGAATGAGAAAAAGCTGCGTTAAGTAAATAAGATTGTAACTTCCTCTTTCACCGAATGTGTTAATCAGCAAGGAAATTTTTTCATCTTTATTACAAGAACCTTACACGTTAATATAAAACGAAGAATTTAATATTGAACTTCTACTCGTTTTTTGGTGAAAAAGGAGGTACATTGTCATGTTTGTTTAATTATTATTACGAAGAATATATTTTTCAACCTAGCAATGGTATTGTGAAGTATTGTGTAAATACTGTTACGCTTAACATAGATACAGAATATCTCACTACAGAAAAGGTTGTCTTAGATGCTGAAAATTGATAACTTCATCGTGCTGAAGATGATAAAAGCTTTTGATTCAATCGTTATGGTCTTATGCTAGAATAACGAACATAATAATATTAATAAAACATTATTAAATCTCCACAGTACTAAAATGGTTCAAACAAGTAGTTTTTTACGACATTAAAAACTTTACCTTCATCCCCAAAATTAAATACATAATTTTCAGATCTCATATTTGCATGTAAAGATCAAAGAAAGGCGGTATATTGGTAGAATATGTGCGGCGATACTGTATCGGTAAGTATTGCATTGGAGCAGCGTGGATATGTTGTATTGATAAAATGTTAATTACTCCTCGACTGCTGTGACGCCCAGGAGTCATAATATGGCCTTGTTATTACGGGATAACTAGATTATCGGTAAACCTGCACGTCGCCTCTGAGCAAACACAGGCACAGGTAGCAGAACGATCGTGACGCGGGTAGCGTGCCTCTGTAGACACAGGGGCAACAGCGGTGTGCGTCGACTGCCAAATGTCGACCGGTCGAGCCGATGCGGCGGCCCGCCGCGCATTTTGACCCTCAGCCCTTTGACGGTGGACTTTGTTAAATCCAGGTCGAGCTTTGTGGCATCGGACACTGCGTTGCTGGAATGGCTGCACGGCAGTCCGAGAATGGCATTTGTGCCAGGTTGCAGCATGTAAACGATAACTGTTGTGAATATGATCATTTACATCAAAAAGCCGATTGCAGAAACGAACTGTAACTTTAAATCATTCTAAGTATTATCGTATTGATAACTATGAAGAAGTTTCAATCGATTTTTTTGATATGGCAATTATTTTTATAAGTTAGACTCTCAAAAAGATTTATGAGAGCATGAAGATTACAAAATTACGTATTAATCAGCTGAAATTTTGATGTTTATATGAGAATAGCAGCACTTGCACCTAAAGCTATCGTCATATTTCAAGTATCTGTCTTAGGGACCTCAATTCTTGTTCGTTTCCAGTATACTGTTTAATTTAATCTCTCTCATGATAACATTCTACTTGTTTGAAGCTATTCTTACAACACACAAGTCTGAAGCGCACCACTAGCAAGTCTCTTAAGGTAATAAAAAATTAGTGTAAGGAAGAAATGGTAACGATATTTACAAATCTTAGTTATTTTATACATGCAAACTTGCTGTTGAACACTGAACTTCTTTGCGTTGTAAATAGATTTTCACTGTTGCAATCGAGAAGTTTCGCTGCCAGAATAAATACTTTTTGTAATATCCATGTGGCAATAGGCCCTAGTATGAAAGCCAACGTTTCGACGAATATGTTTCGACCTTCTTTTAACATAGAATATGTAGGACATCGCTGCGAAATTCTGTCCTTTAAGAAGGTTGGTCTATGTCGGATAAATATCAGGATTTCATATTGGAGCGCGGTGTGGTCCGGAAAGCACGTTAACCATTTTTATTGCCCTAAAGACGCCAGGTCCAATGCTGCATCTGGAGATAATAAAAAAAAAATCGTACCCAATTACTTTATTTTTGTTCTTTTCGACACAAATCAATGGAAAAATTGAAACATGTGTACTATGTTTTTTTTTTTTTTTTTTTTTTTTTCAACATCTTATTATTCGTTTTCCGGAGGTAACAGAGGTTAGAATAAAAAAAGTTTCTTACTCTAAAGCTACCACTGCACCAAGAATCCACAGAATAATTATAAAATCTAACAAAAGCAGTTGATACGCATTGAATTTCAGTGTGTTTCATGAAGGTATTTGCTTTCTGTAATGCGATTTGGTAGTGATAACAAGCAACTAATTATCATGTAATGCAAACTCATAACGAACAATGCCTTAAACAAGCTTCTTGGTTATCTATGATGCAGTGCATTCATTAAATTACCCTTCATATTATTTTATCGTTACCCTATGGCATGTATGGCAAACATTATGTTTTGTACAGGGCGTTCGCCGGAAAACGCTACCCTCCCAGTCTGTTGCCGTCGGCAACTTGCTCGGTCAGTGAAGCCAGCAGTTTCCGCCACGCGGCACCGTGAATCACCGCACTGTTTAACACCTCCGCTGCCCCAACAGTGCAGTGCAGTGACCCTTACATTGTTAAGAACGGTTTCTTTGCATTGTAGATAGTTTGTGACTTCAGTCTCTTATTAATCAGTGTTGTGAATAAACGTTTCTTTGCGGTTTGGCTGGTTTGGGGATTCATACTCTTATTAATCTGTACCGTGTTTGAGTGTGAGTAAAATTATGGTACGTTACAGTTTGCAACAAAGAATATTTCTCTACGATACATATGTGAAGAAGAAGTCGTTTAAAAAGTGTCGCAGTAAATTTCGTCGCGAATTTCCTGGCGCTTTACTGCCAGCTAAATCAACAATTCTGCGTCTGGTTAAAAAAGTAAGAGAAACGGGTTCATTTTTTAACAAAAAGAGACTGTCGGTCAACCGTATTCTCACAGAGGAGAAAATTGACGATATCGCTTTTCGACTAGAACAGTCACCCAAAAAATCATTAAGTCAGTTAGGGCAGCGTGTGTCTCGAAATATGTTCAGAAGATGTGAAATGTGCATTACACAAGAGGGTCAACACTTCCAGCATCTTTTATAAGGTAAGCTAATGAATTACGTCACATTTAAATGCTTAGCACACAAGTTTACGAAGTTTATGAAGCGTAATTATTATGAAATAGTCCGCGGCCGACGGTCGAACAATGCCGGAAACTGAGCGCTCGCTCGCCGGGAGCAGTTTCTTCCTTGTAGCGCTAACAGTGGGTTGCGTTTCCCGGCGAACGCCCTGTAGAAAATTGTCAGAAAAATAAGAATTAATTTTTACATTTTGAAGGAATTCTTTATTGAAAGTACGCTTTGTATAATTTTAATCTACAGTTAAAAATAAACATTAATAAAATTTTAAGAATACTCCATAACAATTAGTAATTACGACGAATATTCCACGGCAGTGGTTCCGAATCAGTTGTACACGTATCCCATGGCGTACGTGAGATTGTTTCAAGGGGTACGCTAGGTAATCACTATAATAACTGGGGGAAAACAATTAGGCAATCATTACTATCGCCAAAATATATTTTAAGACGAATTGCGTTTTTCAGAAGAATATTACTGTAATGCTTTGGTTGGCGAAGCATTCGACTGGGATGAACGCATTTATTTATTTATCTTTTCGGCTATAAAGGATACGCTCTTTCTTGAAGTGGTATTCAGGGAAAACTAATTTGGATACACTGATGCATAGGTGTTTGAACAATATATACCGAATGACAGAAACACAGTTACGACTGGATGATAAGGATAGGCAACGTTTTAAGAAATTGTATTAGAAAAATGGAAGAAACACAATTTCTAAAGAAATGTAGCCTCCACCAAAACACAAAGTGTGACGATATTTTATTCACAATAGTATGAGAGATATCATATCCTGGAAGTGATACTTCTTAAAACGGTATCAAGATTTTCGTTAGAGGAAAAAATTCGAGTTGGGGAATATGAGCAAAAATTCATACTTTCAGAAAGTATTAGCTCTCACAAACCAAGTAAATGCAATTAATTGTATGCGAAACACAATTTTCGAATACAGCGTCCGCTATCGTTACGACGAAGTTTGTTCCACCTACGGATGGAACCAGGCGAGGTGACAGCTAAATGCCAAAGGGTATTGAATTGGGGCTATTACTGCCCATTATTCAAATGAATTTTTCTGTTTTTGGATTACTGTCAAAAATTATATTATTTGAAAATGAAATAATGTTCTATAATAGGATTAAAACGAGCGAATTTTAAAAATCTGCAGAGAGGTTTGAAGAGAATATTTGTGTAGGCAGGTCATCATTGAATGAAGTAAAGTAGCAAAAAGAGTTAGCTTATTGCATATACACATAAATCATTAAACAGCTCAGTATTTAGTCACCACAATACGTAAATATTTATCATAGGCAGGAACCACTGTGGAGGTTTTATGTATAGGTTTCTAAATATTGTAGAAGGGAATTATAGAAAATGAACTGTGAAACCCTGAATATGGATAACTTGCACGGCAACCACATTTTGTATATCAGAACCCACTTACGGAGACTGATTTGTTTGCAGAAACTTACCATACAACAAAATCAGTAACCGATACGATAAAAGATTTTATCTGGAGGCCAGTTGACTGTAGGAGGCGTGTGAAGAATTTGGCGGAAGTGTGTAAGGAATCCATTTGTAATTAAAGTTTAATGGATCCTGGGTATAAGATTACAATTAGTGTCTGAAAGAGAAAAGAGGATCGTGAACATAAATTGACACTTGTGGTGAGTGAGGAAAGATTTCATTTGTAGCTACACGAAACAATACAGCCTACAGAGATAAAACTTTTATAAGGATTGATGCGATACTCAGGATGAGATCCAATTTTTTAGTGACGAGATTGCAGAATGGGGACGTAAGTGGTTTCAATATCTACATCTACATATATATTCTGCAAATCACAAAACTGTGGGTGGCAGAGGGTGCTCAGCACCAAACCTAATCTCTTTGTTGTGCATTCCAATCCCTAATGGTACGAGGAAAAAAGAATTAATATAAGAATCAGTGCGGCACCTTATTTCTCTAATTTTATCTTTCCTGTCATTCCGACCCAAATAGGTTGGTGGACGAAGTATTTCACTGCACTCGTAAGTGAAAGTGGGAGTACGTATGTTTCCCCACTAAGTTTATACAAAACGTGCGTCGTCTATCTACCAGAGACTCCCAGCCTGTTTACTAATCAGTTCTGTAACGAATTCATAAGGACTGTAGCAAGCGGTCACGAATCGAGCGGCTCTTCTCTGTACTTTCTCTGTGCTCTCAATCAGCCCCTTACGAAACGGATCCCAAATGGCACAACAATAGTCCAAATGTGGACGCACAAGAGATTTGTACGCTATCTCCTTTGTTTGTTCATTACAATTTTTCAATATTCGACCTATGAATCGCAGCCTAGAATTAGCTCTACCTACCAATGAATTAATGTGTAAGTCCCATTTCATGTTCCTTTGTACTGTTACTCCCAAATATTTCATAGAATCGACCATATCAATAACTGAATTGTTTAACTCGTATTTCTGAACAATTGGATTCTTTTTGTTAGTTATGCTCATTGTCTTACACTTTTTACAATTTAGCGTAAGTTGCCACTCAGCGCACCATGCCAAAATAATATCCAGATCACGCTGAATTTCTAAACAATCGGCCAAATTCCTTACTTCCCTATAAATAACCGCATCATCAGCAAACAATCTAAAAGGCTTTTCACTTTGTCTCCGAGATCGTTTATAAAAATTAAGAAAATAAGTGGTCCTATTACACTTCCTTGAGGTACACCCGATGTAACATCTAGATTAGAAGAACTTTCTCCTTCAACAACAACATACTGCGATCTACCAGTTAGAAAATCCTTTATCCATTCGCAAAGCTGATCCGATATACCGTACGCTCGTAGTTTCGCTAAAAGTCGGTTGTGTGGCACAGAGTCAAAGGCTTTCTGAAAATCTAAAAAAATTGCATCTACTTGTGAACCTGCATCAATAATTTTCATTACGTCGTGTGTAAATAGGGCCAACTGTTTCACATGATCTTTTCTTCCGAAATCCGTGTTGATTTGTTGTAAGCAAATTATTTTCATCTAGGAAATTCATAATGTTCGAGCATATAATATGCTCCATAACTCTACAACAAATAGATGTTATATGTAGAAGGAATGAACGAACAAACGCTTTTTCATGGAACTGGTAAGTAACTGCAACGTTCTAAAATAATGAAATTAATGACAGGCTTAGAACCTAATCTCTACTACAAGGAAGAGTAGGAGTACGGAGTTGGACAGAGATGTTACTGCAAAATTGTGGTTAAGAGGATTATTTACTAACAGTTCTATTTAGCTAAGCAGCAATAGAGAAATGAATTGCCAGAACATTTGAAGTGTACATATAACGTTTGATTTTTGTTTATTTATATTCAGTTGATGTTTTATAATACTCTCTGCTCAGAGATATATCTAAGAAAAGTAATCTAAGCAATATGTACAATATTACATCGTTTTCAAGATTTGTGCATTATTCAACAACAGTTGTATTTAGTTAAGCATCTATGAGGAAATAAACTATCAGAACTCCGCATTCAGCACGCCATTTTTGACAGGATTGGAAGATAGAAATAATAATAATAATAAAACGGCTACCCTGATGAAGGGCATTACTCATATTAGTCTGCTTCAGCTGTTTATAATCACGTTGGTAAGGAAAGTCTTTGACACTGTGCGGACATCGTACGAAGTAGCTACTTTTCGGATGGAAGGAGGAGCATTAATCGCTGTCAATGGCCCGAGGAAGGAAGGCTGACACGACATGAGGTGGGCGTGGTCGCGCCATCAGCATGACGTCAGCGCTACCGAGCAGGTCAGCTGCTGTGTCCACAGACGCAATTAGCGGCGTCTGCCTGCAGAATGACCGCGGCCTCGGGCATCGCAATTTATATTTCCATTGCCCTTTTCAAATACAAAACTTTCCTGCAAGTAAATATGAAACAATGGTTTTAAATTGGTAATATTCGTTACATGTTACATATTCTCTGTTAGTGTCTTCTACCTCTACGTTAAAACAAAAATAAGATTAAACATAAACCATTATTCAAAAACAGCCTACATAATTAAATAATCCTCTTATTTATAAAACTAGGGTAAAGCCCTCTATACGGGCAGCAGAACTGACGTCTAGTAAATTTCTAAAGTGAATACCAATAACCACCGTAAGTTTGAATGAAAAATACGTTTCTTTACTCATATAGTAAAATCCAGCTCCACCCTTCGGCTTTCTTAAGTGAAATCTTCTTTAGGCGCGTTGGGAGATTTTTGGATTGGTAAAATCTTATGAGTCAGTGTCACCGACTTGCTGATATTAACAGAATATCTTTAGCAATAAGTTTGAAGTATTGCGCGCATGATATTCATAAATTTAAGTTTTCATTTCTGTCAGCAGATCCCAATGACTGCCAAATTTTTTTCCGCTATTGCATCATCAAAAGGTGATGAAAAGTAAACAGAATACACAATAATTAAAACAGATTATTAGTTGTAATTACTATCACAAAGTCCACCAAAAAGACAGAACTTTTTACTGCTACGATAATACTCTCAGGAAAACATAATGTGAAAAAAAAAATAAACATCATTTATTTATAAATGAATGTAATCTTTCTCGGCGTTGTTTATTTATAAACGTTTCTCGGGAAACAAACCGAGTGATGTTGTTATTAATGCACAATATTTCGGCGACTTTATTCTCCGTCGCCATCTTCAGGTGCAGTTGCAAGTCTTGAAGTCTGCCTTGAAGTCAGCCTTGAGCGTGTTGTTTGTAAACTGGCATGGCAACGACAGATGTTGTTATGTTGCCTAGCAGCATCTCAGATGTTATTAGACGCCCGTGGAACACAAAAAGCAGAGCGTTGGTGATGAGCAGCCTCAATTACAGGAATCCATGCATCACTTATCTGGAATCCACAATCCCTGTTTACCAAATCAGACGCGAGGCGAATTTCAAATGCTTCTTTAATGACGCTGTCCCAGAAGCCTCTCGCATGTGTCAACAACACCTTAGTCGCTTTGTGTTCCGCGGGCGTCTAATAACATCTGAGATGCTGCTAGGCAACATAACAACATCTGTCGTTGCCATGCCAGTTTACAAACAACACGCTCAAGGCTGACTTCAAGGCAGACTTCAAGACTTGCAACTGCACCTGAAGATGGCGACGGAGAATAAAGTCGCCGAAATATTGTGCATTAATAACAACATCACTCGGTTTGTTTTCCGAGAAACGTTTATAAAAAAAAAAAAAAAAAATCATTTATTTAATTGATACATTTCGTGATTCCATACGTTTGATGTGATCGTACTAGCGTCTCGGTGGTTAAGGCATCTGAATGGAGATAAAGAGGTCCACCGTTCGAATGCCTGTTTCGACGGGGATTTTCGTAGGCCCTTAACTCTACTTTCAGCTCTAGCTCAGCTTGCTGTGTTATGTGACGTAAGCCATAATTCCGTGGTTCGGATTCCACGTTAAACTATTGGTCCTCTAAACCCGGTAGGCTACGATAACAGCGGATTGAGCAGCCGATAAGAAACCCTGTCATTAGGTCATTACGACCACGTGAATTTACTTTTACGATTCATGTAAGCTTTCTCTAAGTTCTTAGTAAAATTTTCTGTTTCTTCTGTCAAAAATTCCTTATGTTATGTTGTGACCTGATTTTAATAACTGCCATGGACAGAGATCGTAAACATCATTCTCCTTAGATGAATTTATACATTTCATCATAGTAAATAAATAAATAAATAACCACTTGTAAATTTAAACGAACGTTGCATCTGTCTCTGCCTCTTATTCTAAATTTATCTCTGCCCTTCGTGTTTGCGCACAGGTACTACCTCAACATACAATTGCTTTTTAGTTGGTATCCTAGTGATACGTCCTTTTAACAATATAAGAGCAAAAAAATTCAGTTATTTATTTGAAATATACTGGTTACAACCAATGTAACAGTTCGGACGTCATCACTTGCCGAAGGTTGTCGAGCCATTGGGTTCACGTCCAGTCTCCAGGCAGAACGCATTTTATTAAAAAGGATCATATTCTATTTTTGATTGTTTTTCCTATGCAGATTTTGTATTCACACAGACTTATTGAAAAATATGAGACCTCTTAATTTAATCTACAGACATAATCCTCCTTTCTTCCCCTACAAATAACACAATCCCACCAATTTTCATCAAATACAGAACAGTTAATCCTCTCAGACAGGTTTATTACTTGATCATTTTCGCTGGATTCCATCTTTAAAGTGCAGTTTGCATATAATGGAATTAATATTCCACCCAAGTCAATGAAATACCGAACAGATTATTTTCATAGTCGGGAGGGTAATACTGAATACCTGCAATCTTTATTCTCTATACCCCTCACCGGATTGCACTCCCTCCCCCCCTGCATATATCAGTAGTGGCCATTGTCTCTTACGGAATAAATAAAGTTGTAGTGGGATTATCGGACAAGTCTCATTGAAAGATAATTTGAAATGAACACAGAATGGAGTGTATAAAAAGTTGTGGGTGCAATCCACTTGCGTTTTCCCATCGAACAATATGAAAATTGTGCTAGAAGTCTGGATGCGATGCGTGCGAAAGCGCTAATATATCATTATAGCGCAAAAACGCAAAGAAATACGCAACAAAATATGATCTACGAAGTGAATCAATGGGAGGAATACAAATAACGAGAAATAATTAATTTTCAGCAAGACAGTTACACCAGGTGGATGAGTCTGCATTACCGAAAAGCCCCATTTACTACATTTGTCAAAATACTGTACCGGCAGTCTAGCAGAATTTAGAATTGGGTATAAGTTATTGTATTTTACAATTGCAGAGCTTAAAGAAAATTAAAAGTTTCTAGAAAAGCTCACGCGTGATCCATGCATGGAAAAAGGAGCAGTATTTATCATTTTCTCCAGCAGTTATATTGAATTTATTGACACATGTCGTTTTACACGACTTTCTGCTTGGGAACGCTAGATTTTCCAATAAGAATCTGTTACCTAATATAATTTACGAGGCGTGTTGTACAGCAAGTAGCTTTTCTGTGTAATATTATTATCTCTTTCTGTAAAAAATGAAAGTTATATCTAGTTTGTTAAGTAAGTCATACTTCGAATTTTAAATGAACCAGTGTTTTATTTAAAATTGTGTCCTGATTCACGTAAAACTGAATCCACTAACGCAAAAAGTAAAGCCAAACTGTAAACAACAGTGCAATCGAAGCTGGCAGCTCTTAAAGTAGATGTATATCCCTGATACTCAGAAATTCATTATACTCGCATGTTCATGATGTCCGTTATTAATTCAAGAATAGAAAATCAGAAAAAAATTAAGGGACGAAGATCCATATCAGTTAAAGCTTTAATGATGTTGGGATGGCAAAAAAAGTGTTGTTAAGTAAATAATAATGATAGAAATATCATCTGACAAGATGTACATCTTTCTATAGGCGAAATACTTATCTTACTTACGTATTAACAATTTATCCGCCTGTAAATCATGGAATCAGTCTCCATTAATTAGAGCGAGGACGATGGAAGTCCCGGTATAACAAATGACTAGACGACCCGTGCGAAAATTTCGCGAATAAAATACGACGAATAATGAGGCTGAATGCTTGTAATATAATGAATAGTAGAACCGTAGTTTTGTAGCAAATATTTTTTTAGTGTAATAGGTACACAGCAAAATACTCACAACATATTATGAAACAGTTAGGAAAATTTAAAACACACTTTATTTATGACAAACTGTCACTGACCTTGGAAGAATAAAACCAACCTTAACAAACTGCACACAACATATCAACATCTCTGTGATATTTGTTGCTGAGCGAATAAAATGATTACATTGGAATTGTATAGCAAAACGACAGTGTTTCCGTAAAAGAAAAAAATATATACGAAAAACTACTTATTGAATAAAAAAAAGTTTATTGACTTCTCTGTGATATCCGCTGCTGAAATCTGGGGACTTGGCTCTGAACAGTCTCAAACGCGCTACCACTTTTAGCACTAAATTCTGAACATTTCTTTCTTAATTTATGATTTTACCTAGCTGGAGACCTTAATTTTTAAAACGATAAGTCATTTATCGATTTCAGCTAGGTATAGAAGAAGATAAATGGCATATAATAAAAACAATTTTAAAAATCATCACGTTTTATAACTAATATTGATACTTTTGCCCTTTAAGGGTCGAATTACAAAAAATTTCTTTTATAAAATATGGTGTGACCAAAGCAGCCACCTTGGTCTTTAAAATGATACCTCATTTATCGATTTCGGTTAGTTATCAAGCAAGGTAAAAAAAAGTTTTGAGAAATGATGTTATTTTTGCCCCTTAAGGGTGTAATTTGGAGAAAGTTTTTTCTTAAAATATGATGTGACGATAGTGGATAATTTAATATTTAAATCGATACGTCATTTATTGATTTCGATTAGGTATCAAGGGAAATAAATAGCTCATGACAGAAAAATGCGTTGTAAAAATATTAATACTTTCGCCCTCTAAGGTTAGAATTTTTAAAAATTTCTTTCTTAAAATGTGGTAACGGAACCGAAGACATTACGAAGACCTTAATCTTTTAAATGATACCTCGTTTATCAATTTTGTTTAATTGTCAACGGAGGTAAATGAATTGAGACACAAAAAACGCATTTTAGAAATACTGATATTTATGCCCTTTAAGGGTCGAATAACAAAATTCTTTCTTAAAATATAATGTGACAATGGCGGAGACCTTAATCTTTACTATGATACCTCATTTATCTATATCGGTTATATATCAAGGGAGATAAATGGCTTGTGAAACAAAAATGCATTATAGAAAAATTTATACTTTTCCCTTTAATGGTTGAATTCCAAAAACATTCTTTCTTAAAATATTATGTCACAAAGCTGTGACATTACTCCTTATAATCCTACTTCATTTATCGATTTTGGTTAGATGTCCAGGGAGATAAATGGCTCGAGATACAAAAAACGCATTTTAGAAAAATCACCATTTTTGCCCTTTAAGGGCCGAAAAACGAAAAATTCCTTTCTTAGAATATAATTTTACCACGGCGGAGACCTTAGTCTTTAATATGATATCTCATTTATCTATATCGGTTAGAAATCAAAGGAGATAAATGGCTCGTGACACAAAAATGCATTATAGAAAAATTTATACTTTTTCCCTTTAATGGTTGAATTCCAAAAACATTCTTTCTTAAAATATGATGTCACAAAGCTGAGACATTACTCCTCATAATCCTACTTCATTTATCGATTTTGGTTAGATATCCAGGGAGACAAATTGCTCAAGACATAAAAAACGAATTTTAGTAAAGTTGACATTTTTGCCCTTTAATGGTCCAATTACGAACAATTCCTTTCCTAAAATATAATGTTACCACGGCGGAAACGTTATATTAAGGGACATAAATCACTCGTGACACAAAAATGCGTTATTGAGAAATTTAAACCTTTTCCCTTTAAGGGTTGAATTCCAAAAACATTCTTTCTTAATATATCATGTCACAAAGCTGAGACATTACTCCTCATTATCCTACTTCATTTATTGATTTTGGTTAGATATCCAGGGAGATAAATGGCTCGAGATACAAAAAACACATTTTAGAAAAATCGACATTTTTGCCCTTTAAGGGTCGAAAAACGAATAATTCTTTTCTTGAAATATAACGATACCATGGCGGAGACCTCGATCTTTAATATGATACCTCATTTATCTATATCGGTTAGATATTAAGAGAGATAAATCGCTCGTGACACAATTACGCATTGCAAACATATTGATACTTTTGGGTCGAATTCCGAAAAATATCTGTCTTAATATATGACGTCACTAAAGCGGAGATCTTAATCTTTAAAATGATACTACATTAAACGATTTCATATACGTATCCAGGGAGATAAATGACTCGTAATACAGAAAACAGCATTTTAGAAAGATTGACATTTTTGCCCTTTAAGGGTCGAATTCCGAAAACTTCATTTCTTAAAATATGATGTGATCAAAGTGGAGACCATAAACTTTAAAATGACACCTCATTCATTGATTTCGGTTAAGTATGAAAGAAGATACAGGCTTGTGACAAAAAAATACCTTATAGAAATAATATATATGATTTACAATTATTTTGTTAGATTTTTGGGATTTTAAAACATCTTCGGTTGCAAGAAAGGTAAAGAATATTTACTACCGAATTAAAATGCTAGTGAGCATAGTATGGTCAATGCCTTCAGTTTACGAGCTATTTTCACCCGAATTATTTGAATTGTAGCAACAGCAGGGTTAATTGTTCTTATAGGATTATGAATAAATATCGCTAACAGTACAGAATTTGGATTCCTCTTGTTTGACATCTTGTTTGTGTATTTTTGAATTTAGGTTTTCGCTTTCTTGCGTCTTGCGTAGGCATTGTCTGTATGATGCTCCAGGCTTTGATGGCGAGCCACCAAGGCGATAAAGCACGACGTTTTGTCGATTGAGATATCTGTCGCCATCTTCAAAGCAAAGGGATGGAAGCTAACAAGAATGGTCCCGTTACGAAGAAAATCGAAAGGGCTTTTCATATCGCGGCAGGACGCATTGAGTCTTGAAATATTTTTTAGAGTATAATGCTTTAGATTAGGAATATAACTGATTTAAAGAAAATTGATTTATTCTACATTGCAATCAGGAATGTCAGTATCATCTAAGTTTTTTGAATTGTATGTAAAATGTACTTTAATATTTTTTTTCGCACCATAAAACAGGAGACCATAAAATTCGAAATATGTCATTTGTAATTTTAACTGATAAATTGGTTTGACACTAACTTAACACGGTATGTTGTTCCCTATTTATTTATTTAGTTATCAGATAATGGAAAGTACAAAGTGATTTTTTGTGTCCAATTATTTTAATTAGTGTAAGCAGGATAGGTAACATACAGACGGCATATTTCATTAAATAAAGTAGAAACGGAATTGCACTCGTCCATTGGTCCAGTCAAGTTTCTACCTCCATTACAACATAACGGATGAACAGGGACACTGAAATGAAGAACCCATAGGATCTTACGTTTTGGACCTTATTTTTCTCATGATATTTCCATGTTTGTGCACTAAAATGTCATATATATTTTGACTATCTGATATTCATCTGTTTAGATGCAAATTTATAGGTTTTTATTTTAAAACGATATTTTTATTCGATAATCAACAATAACCTCCCTTTTTTAATAACTTGGATGAAATGTAAAGGATATTAATGGAACTTCGTACATGTTTCTTAAATATTTGAATACAGAGATCTTTTATCATTTTTTGAATTTAAATTATTATTAGTATTCATGACTTACTGTAGGTAAAGGCATCTTTCACTGACTGATAACATTTTATTGATGAATAATGTCACGGTGACATTACGATTACTTTCCATTTTCCTTGTTGTTAAGCCATAGAATATCATACATCAGATTCATTTTTTAACTTGTTAAGTAAACTATGGATAATACAAGAAGTATGTTTCATTTAATTTTATACCATTCTGCGTGGGCTAACAAATTCCATTTCTTTCCAGGTATGTATAAACGCTGAAGTATTCGTTGCTGCCTGCTTTTCTTCGCTGTGATGATCCTACAGTAGTGAGTAAATCACGTCATAACCTACTTAGTCTCTGTGGTATTGCCTGTTTATTGCTATTTCGTTTACAATAAGCACAGCAGCATCAAATTTGATTTTATTTATTTAATTCAGTAGAAAAAAGAGACAAATCGTTTCCACTTATGTTACTATACTAAGTTTCATCAAAATAAAAATGAAGGAAGTTTTCAAAGTCTGTATTTTCAGCCAATCTTATATAATAATTGTTTTTACCACAATGCATTAGAATGAATACATTGTCTTCTTTACGTTTACAGACTTTCTCCACCCGTTAGTTATACGTGAATATACAGTCCAAACAGAACAATTAACGTACGAAAGAACGTGAACAATAAATTACACAAATCAGATTGTGAGACGATGATACAAACTGATTTGAAGATACTGTGTTGCTCCAGCTGGGCACTGACAACAATCTTCAGTTCGTCTATGAATAACTTAAGCATACTTAAAACAAATCTTAACATCGCTTTTAAAACTACATTTTTGGCCGTGAACTACGTGCTTTACAGACATATACCTTACAGTTATTCATCACAGTGACAAGAGCCTTTTTAATGTAATGTAATGAAACGATTATGTTTATTTTTATTTTGTAGATACAAAGAAACAGGTGGTATCTACACCGTTATTGTGACTTGTTTGTTAATTTGTTGTTATTTATTATATTATATCATTAAACGAGCAATTCTTGTATATACATATTTGGTGTCTCGGAAATGGCTCTAATGATTTGGGTGAAATTTTATATGTAGATAACAGTTCGCTTTTCAAGTTTATCCAAACAGGTGTCTTCCTTGAAAAAATGTGATTTTACAACAACAAAAATCCATTTCGTAGATGTTTCAGGAACCAGTAAATCTGCTGATGTTAGTTTCTCTTTGGTTAGAGCAAGTAACTGTGCACCTCAAAATGCCTAAGGAGCCTTCAAGAAAAAAGTTTAACTTTAATCTAACTTCACACAGCCAAGACTGATCTAAAAATTAATAACATACGTAACACCCTCGAAAAAAATACAATTTACATACATATCACCTGCTATTTAGGTGATTAATTAAAATAAAGTGTCTGACTATGTGCATTATTGAATTTTATATTTAACCGAATGCAGTTCTTATGAAGGCAGTTTTGAAATATAGTGAATACATAATACATATTGTATATGTATCTAATCTTAATTTAGTTATTCTTCACCTGAAATAAAATATGATAATTTAGTATATGCGATTGGTTTTAATTTGTCAGTTGGAACATTGTGGCAGGTCAGCAATATGGAAATAATATGGCTCTTGTTCGCCGTAAAATAGATTATTATGAATACCTAAAAACAATTGCAGAAGTTTCAATCTATAGTGGACTATTTTCCACATCCATTATATTGTGACATTCGTACAACCCTTTAAATTAAAATAACATTTTAGAAGTAGTTTAGTATTTTGTAATAATTATAACATCATTATTACTGACAGCTAGCGGAGAATGAAAAATGATTAACTGTCATCATTACTAATATTTTCGGTCAGAATTGTATATAACTCTGAAGATTAGAAGGGCACTATTTCTGAAGGGAAATCATTAATCCTGTTAGAGATTAGAACATTTCTGTGTTCTGTGGTGAGGAGAGGAGTGAGGGTGGGGGACCTCCAGCTTTATGGTTTTTATACGTCGAGGTCTTTATAGGATGGGAGCGATGGAACGGAAAGGAATTTGTCCATCGTCTTTTGAAGGAACCCTCCCGTGGTTCGTTTGGAGTGTCTCTATGAATTATCTGCGTCATATCGAAGTACTCCCACGGCCAGTAAGATCCCCATATCAGACCCCGATAGAACATGTATCGGACCAGCTCAGACGTCAGATGATTCTCAGTGTCTTTATTCAGTATATCAAGGACCAATTACTATAGTTGTAGGCCAGCTGGCCTCAGGAGACGATACAACGGCTTTATTGCACCCTTCCAACCGAATACTGTAATACCCCTAATGACTGTAAAACTTTAATTAAATCCCAGAAATGAAAGATTTTTCACATTAAATTAATTTCACATAAAGATCAAACCCTGAAACTTAGTTACTAACATTGTAGATCAAATAACCAAATGAATTAATAAATTATGAAATACAATATAATATGATACTCGACTAACAAAATAAAATTCTGGAACTAAATATGTCCTGGCTGTATGTGGAGCGTGAAATTGTTCTTAAACTCGGGGCGCTTACAGGTCATATTAATGCTGATCAGCCCATCTGCCAATTACTCCGAATGAGGTGTACTTGCACTGTGGATAACTGACCTCAGCATTATTGTAGGGCGTCTCGTTATTTCACTATGTGCTTGAGGTGTTTACGATAATCATTTGTCGTAGCACAGTGATATCCATTATCTGGCAGGCGTCTCCGTTGATTCATAGGCAGCGACCAAATACCATTCACTCTAAACTTTTGCACCAATCTGCTGGGCATACAGCACTCTTCTCCCCAGTCCTGGTGCCAAACCTCCCGTCAGAGAGAACCTGCCCCCACCCCCACCCTGCATGCATTCCAGCAGGGGTGTCTGGGCTGTTATTTCTAGGTCTGAACGGAATTAAAACTAACTGGATCATTAAAATACGTGTATGGATCCAGGACGGAGCTGGTGTAACCGCATCAGATACTCTCTCAACCCGTGCAGTTTCATTTCGTTTCCTTCTCCCCTTCTGGGAGCTTCAACTATTTTGCCAGGCAGTGTATATATCCCTCATCTTTTTCTCCTTAACCGTTAGGGTGGTGAGTAGTTTTCTTGCGAAATTCAAACTGGCGTTTACTTCCCATTCCCTTAACCTGTGAGGGAAATATATTTGCGTGTTAATGTTCCTCGCGGTTGAGTAATCGTGATGTTGTATTGTTCAGTGTACTGTGTTGTTTTGTGTTGTGAATGAATGAAAGATGAAGGAAAGGAAGAGGAGCGAATAAAAACAGTCGTAAGCCCATTCAGGGCTACACTTCCTAAGGTTCCAAACCGTTCGACAAATCACCACCAACAATGTCACCTGCCCTCACTACCTACTCACTGCGGAGAGGTTTGGGATTTATCCCAGAGCTTTGACGGCTAATTAACCCCTCTCCTTCCGTACTAGCCAAATCCTGGTGATGAAAATTTCACACAACAATCTGAGTCAACCTCTATCCTTTTTTTCTGTCATCAGTCTTTCAACTGGTTTGATGCATTCCTCCATCTCTTCCTACCCTGTGCTAACCTCTTCATTTCTACATACCCCTCACAACCCACGTCCTCAATTATCTGCTTCTCATATTCTAATCTCTGTCTTCCTCTACAGTTCTTACCTTCGACTGGTCCCTCCACCACCAAATTAACCATTCCAGCATGTCTCAAAATATGACCTACCAACCTCTCTCTTGTTTCTGTAAGCATGTTCCACCAACTTCTTTCCTCGCCCATCATTTCCAAAACTCGTTCATTTCTTACTTTGTCAGTCCACTTAATTTTCAGCATTCTTCTGTAGCACCACATTTCAAATGCTTCAATTGTCTTTCTTTCCGGTATTCCTAAAGTCCATGTTTCGCTACCATGTTCCACACAAAGAGTTTTAAATTTTTTTTTTATAATTCCTAGATCAATATTTGAAACTAAAAGGTTTCTCTTTTTCAAGAAGGCACTTTTTACTAGTGCTATTCTGTTTTAACATCGTTCCTGCTCTGACATTGGTTGTAATTTCGCTTCCCAAGTAAGTGAATTCACACCTTTATCCTAATGTATTACAAAATAAGTTCATTTAAGTGTCAACCAACGATGTGATCATACATATCCACCTCCAACACTGACTTCTCAATCCTTTCAAATCTGCTGGATACAAAAACTGTGAAGTTTGTGAAGAACGTTTTGGACATGGTTTTCAAGATGCGGATATATGTTTTTTTATTACGAAGGGTTCTCCAACTTTCGAGTGGCAGTAAGTAATCTCTTGTACGTAAATATCAGACTGCAACCTTTGGTTAAAAGAATATTTCTAAAAACTACTGCATGTGACCGACAACAGTGGATAGAACTGACCGCTTGTTGCACGCAGGGCAGAGAGTAATCCCCTTTGACAGTTACCCGATTATCCGCTGTGAACGATCGCGTCCCGTGTGTTAATTAATATCTGGCAGCGTTTTGTGTGCAGCTGTGGGCTGCGGCTTTTCGACGTAGCAACGTCGAAGTGGTCCGTCCGCTGGATGATCAATCAAATATTTGCGGTCGCTGAAATAACAGCGGTGCGCCCGTTTAGTTGCTAGATAGACCGCACCAGCAAGCGCTATGGACACATTTTGTTACCAGCCTCCCGATTGGCACGTTCGGACACACAGAACTTTGAACCGTTTTACTACTCGCGAAAGGTTTATTCCTATTATCAGCTTCTTAGTTTATATATTCGTTTGCAATGGTAGCCATTTGTAAACTATCCTGCAATTTGATGACGGCGTATTATTTAGAGCAGATAGGCCATAATTCCACTCTATCAATACATGCAAGCCGTTAGAAATCAAAAACAAATTTAGAGGTGTTATCTTGGTTGTCCTGGTTGAACCGCGTCAATTTATGAAAACCCAATGTTTCGGCCATCATTTTGCGGCCTTCTTCAGATGACTCCTCTGCAACCCGGACAACCAAGATAACATCGACAAAGACCGCGGAAGTCAGCGCACCCACTTAAATTTAGAGGTCTTTTGACAAAGTCTGGAAATGAAAAACTCACTGTTCTTGTATAAATATTATTAAATTTAATTAATAACGTTCATTGGCACAAATTCTAAGACACATATATTACATTGACACAAGATATTTTAGTTTGTGTACGAAGAGGCTGTATTCGCGGTATACAACCTCCTCCAAGCGCCCAGCCATCCAACAACACCGGTGCCTTAAACAACAATCACTACCACACAGCTGTGTTGCCCATCGTCAAAGAATGTTACACAACTTAGATAACGACAATATGATTCGTCGGTTACTAAACAACAGGCTGTGGAAACCCAACATATTACAAATTAAGTTAAAGACATTAATGCAATTATTGAGTATACTTATAATTAATAATTGCTACATAATTCAATAATAATAATATTAAATTAATAAAGATTATTTGGGAGAGGGTAGTGATAATGTCACAACATCTAAATTTTTTATAATGACAATATGACAATACTTTCTCCATTTTGTGATTTATGTGGCATTACGTTATATATTGTTTCTGTATTCTTCTTTCACTATTATCATTTTTTACATTGCGTTTCATTTCCGTCATGACTTCATGTTCACCAGTTTTCTATGTAACCTACTGCCCGGTGTATTATGATCGGTGGTAACAAGTGAAGAAGTCCTGCAAGTAAACTTATAACGACTTCTGAAGTTGACGGGAACTAACTTCTACTGCCTCTTCTGCCGTGAACTAGCTGTGTAGTTTGATTACTACCCGTTCTAATCTGGCATGAAAAATGAAGCCAGCCGATCCCGGTAGATCAATACCGGCGTTCTGTGTTTCTGTGTCATAGTAGAAGATCTCAGTGTCTGAATTTTGCCAGTTCTTAAACTGGTCAACAGAAGCGTATATTGAATTTTCTTGCTTTTATATTCCGTTGTGTGAAAATGTTTTGGATATGTAATACCACCAAATATTTCCCTCGTGATGGTGTTACACCTTATATAATTTTCGAAGACATCAATCACATTGTGGACCTGGAATTGGAAAACGTCAATGACGGATATGTAAGTCGCAAAACTTCTTTAGAGTTATTATTATGAAAGTTTGCATCTTTTTCCGTTTTGTTCACTCCATTAAAAATAATTGTACAGTGAACTGAAGTTACCCGATAATTATCAGGTCATAGCACCAACCAATATATGCTGATATATGTTAAGTTGCAGACACTGAAACATGATGCAGGATTCGTTCCTTCAAAAACTCTCCCTATTTCTTTATTGTTTTATTTGTTTCTTGACAAAATATGTCTCTGAAAATAACATCTATTATTCTGTCTGACTTCTACTGTGATCAGAGTCGAGTGAAATATTATCTCATATTAATGGCAAAAAACAGAGGTGGTGGACTACCTTTCTAAAGTATTTTGGTTGTTCCACGGGAATTTTTATCCAGATATCCGCTTTGCGGGGGTTCAATTAACCACTCACAGTTGATTAAAGAATGTTTCCTTCTTGAAATGATCGGTAAATGTCTCCCGTATATGAACGATTAGTACCTTGCAAATAATGGCTTACCCTGTACAATATTATCACCAGTGAAATATTTTTCTGTTAATCTGAATAGCAACACAAATAATATTTTTTAATTAAACTGCTGTAGTATTTTATCCAACCAAAATTTAGGTTTGGGAACATCGTTAAACAACAGCGCTTTAGGCATATCTGGAATGATGAATTATCGTGCAGGTAACTAACTTTCAGGAAGGCACTAACTTGATTACTACTATGCGAGGTGGATGAAATTTCGGTAGTAGCGTTCCCATAATCAACCTATTTATTGTACGCTTCGTTGCTTTTCAATTATATGTAGAACGAATCTCAAAAACCTCGACAGAAACCCTAAATATTCCAGCAAATTAGCAATAACATTTGCAGTGGTTAAATTAAAATTATAATCTTGACATGAATAATCGTAGTATAAAAGGGAATACGCATACAGAGTAAAACTTCTACATGGGCAACAAAGGCAGTTGTCATTGGTTCAATCCGAGGAAGACACTTCCATCACGGTACGAAATGGTGCTCAGGAAAGAAGTAAATTTTTTTTTTGCAGCTACGGTAATTCTTTTTCAGCTGATCGATTGTTTTCAGTGGTATGGTGTGTAATCAATTATTTAAAATCTACCACGGCTCACAAATGAATCAGTCTGATTGTAAAGTTTTCCCATGAAGAAAAATTGTTGTCTGGCAATGTAATCTTGTAAGTGTAATATATAACTTGATAAATGTATATGAAGTAACTAGCTATATCATTTACTAGCCTCGTACCCGCGACTTCGTACGCGTGGATTAAGAATTTTTTGCCAGAATTAAATATAGTAAGTTGTTGGTAACGAAGGATTAGTCCCAAACAATATCGAGTAGGCATAATATGACAGGAAAGCTATCGCTATATCATTCTACCGTCGAACCTGCCTCTTGAAGAGAATTAATTTCCAACATATTTCTGTCACTATTCGATAAGATCTCAAAATTTCGTTACTACAACTGTTAATCATACTGGAAAAAATATCCTGTGCCCTTCATACACATTTCCTTATAAAATTACATCACAACGATATAGCCATTTAGTCGTCAAAACGTAACAAAAAGACAGAGACTTACTTCCGTATTTATAATAATATTACTGTGGTTCACACTCACACACTGACGGTGAACAACACCTGAGGGATCATTATAACGTAATAAAGTGTACACCTATAACATTGCAAGACTACCTACGATTTGCCTCGCATTCCGCCACTAACTTTCTAATATCTACAGTTTAACATTCAATCCGAATAACCTACGACCCAGGCCTGACTCTTACGATGAAAAACAATTTTTAAAAATCTGATCCCCGACGGAGATTTCAACCAGAGACCACTACGTTCGTAAGCAAGCTCTTTAGCCACTGAGCTTCCAGCTCACTACACGGAACACCGTCTGAAGACGTGCATATCCAACGTGTCTGTCTGTAGCCGAATTTCCAAGTTATGAGAATCAATTGCCAACATATTTCTGTCACAATTCGATAAGGTCTCAAAATTTCGTGACTACAACTGTTAATCACACTGTAAACAATATCCTGTGCCCTTCATACAGATTTCCTTATAAAATTCCATCACAACGATATAGCCAATTGGGAGTCATAACGTATCAAAAAGACAGAGACTTACATCCCTAATTATAATAATATTACTGTGGTTCACACTTACACACTGACTGCGAACAACACCTGAGGGATCATTATAACGTAATAAAGTGTACACCTACAACATTGCAAGAATACCTACGATTTGCCTCGCATTCCGCCACTAACTTTCTAATATCTACAGTTTAACATTCAATCCGAATAACCTACGACCCAGGCCTGACTCTTACGATGAAAAACGATTTGCCTAGCATTGCACCCCTAACTTTCTAATATCTACGGTTTAACATTCAATCCGAATAACCTACGGCCCAGGCCTGACTCTTACGATGAAAAACAATTTTTAAAAACCTTATCCCCGACGGAGATTCGAACCGGAGACCATGACGTTCGTAATCCAGCGCTTTAGCCACTCAGCTGACAGGCCACTACGCGAAATGTCGGTACGCAGTCGTCCACATCCAAAATGTCTGTCTACCACCGTATTTCGAAGTTATGAGACAAATGTGTTATTTATACAGACAATTTTTCAACCAAATGTAGACAGTATTTTTCTCCTTGTTTCAAAGGATAAGTGTGCAAAGTTTCATCCAGAACGGATAAAAACTGTGGATTTGTATGAAGACCAAACAAACCAACAAAAGAAAAAACGAAACAAACAAACATACATTCATCTTTATATATAAAGATTACTGTGGTTCACACTTACTCACTGACTGCGAACAAAACCTGAGGGATCATTATAACGTAAAAGAGTATACACCTACAACATTGCAAGAATACCTACGATTTGCCTCGCATTGCACCCCTAACTTTCTAATATCTACGGCTTAACATTCAATCCGAATAACCTACGGCCCAGGCCTGACTCTTACGATGAAAAACAATTTTTAAAAATCTTATCTCCGACGGAGATTCGAACCGGAGACCATGACGTTCGTAAGCCAGCGCTTTATCCACTCAGCTGCCACTCCACTACGCGGAAACTCGGTACCGGGTCGTCCACATCCAAAGTGTCTGTCTACCGCCATATTTCGAAGTTATGAGACAAATGTGTTATTTATACAGACCATTTTTCAACCAAATGTAGACAGTATTTTTCTCCTTGTTTCAAAGGATAAGTGTGCAAAGTTTCATCCAGAACGGATAAAAACTGTGGATTTGTATGAAGAACAAACAAACCAACAAACAAACAAACAAACAAACAAACAAACAAACAAACATACATTCATCTTTATATATAAAGATACGTCTGCTTGTGCATTTTAGAAGGTGCAAGTACATTAAAGAAGTGAAAAATAAAATAACAGTTTGCTTTCGAATAAATTACCAAACTGATAAACCGACCATATTCATGGCTTAGGGACCATTGATTTCTATGTGGTTCACCTCGTATAGCTATAGCACAATCTTTCTCCTTGTTATTATTTCCATATAATATAATATATTTTAACGTAAAAAAACGGATGTCAGACATAACACAAATTACGGGTAATATGCGTGATTCATTTATTTTATTATAACATATAGTTTAAAATAGACTTAACATGATAATTAATTTTCATATAGCGCTACTAGTTGAATATTTAGTATGTCCATAGAGTATTTGTAGTGAATCGGAATAAAATGATTTCTTCCAAGGCTCCCCCATTGTGACTTCTAGGGGGGAGGACATAATTCTATGTAGTTGTACGCAAAGTCAATTACTAAAATAATGTAATTTTGACGTCAGAAATTTTTAAAAAAAAACATTGAAAATGTTTGTTATGCAGATGATATGACCCTGTTTGCTGAAAGCAAACATGATATTCAAAAGTTATTTTTGTTGTGTAAGAAGAAAGGATGCATACATGCAAGACTGTTGTAGGAAAGATAAATCTAAAATATCAACATCCGTTCTGCGTTGCTTAAAAGAAAACATTTAATAAATATACCATATAATTTAAAATCGATTGGTGAAATTTTAGCAGATATCTCGTAGAAAATATCTAATAACAAAATTTGTATATTAAAACATAAATTTCTAGGTATTACTATTCTCGAAGCACAATAAACAATTTGTGTAAACTTTCTAGTAGTAAAATGGGCATGTTTATAAAGATTCTTCACACACAGACAGAGAGAAGACAGGATACAATGTATGCTAGCAAATGTTTGATATCTCAGAACATATATTTCCTTTATTTAATAGAATATGGGAAGCCTTTAACATCATGAACATCAGTATCATAGTACGATACCTATACTAATACTAGACGTTGGCCAAAGTGTGAACCACTACAGTGCACTGGCTGTCCACGTTCTGCAGTACAAATTTTATCAACAAACAGGCCGAAGGTTTGGTGATAGTTCGCGACGTTTAGGCAGTGAAGTTCACCGCCATCTTTGTCATGTGACTGCCGCTGAAAGGAGAGTGACCTCCTCATATAACACTCGGTAGACACCCTCGATTCGATAATTCCGTCGGCAATTGGACTCTAATTACGTTAAACCTTTCCTGACTGTTTTTTTGGCGAACCCTATTATGACTTCCGTAGACTCGGAACATTTCATACCCATATATCGCTGATAAATTTCGCCCCCGTCACTAGTATCCAAGTTACGAGCAGATGAAATTTGGAATCTCTGTTCACTAATTCATCCGCGACAAGAATGTCACCGCCCTCTGACATAAATTGTCACAATGATCTCTTGTGCACTCAAGTAATTTCGTTATTTGGAAGACAAAACTCAATTCTTGTTTATAAGCTGTGCTCTTCAGTTGTTGATGTTTGGAGCACTTATGACTTATAAATTATATAAGTTGTCTAATCTATGCTTTCTAACATAGACAAGGTATCACAGTTATATTAATCTCTTACCAACAACTCACGTCGGTAGATTTTCAAGAACGTTTGAATCATATATAATATATCTTGCATTAAAGAAAGTGATGTTTTGAGAGTGATTGTGATGTCAAAACACTTCAAACAGGATATGATCATCTCAGGACAGTACAACTGGTGCAGTACGCTTAGTTATCCAGAGCATTTATTGTTTCATAACCGAATCATATTTTAATAATTAATGTAAATTTGAAGAATTACGTTTATTGGGTTCTCATAACAGCAACGAATTACTGATGATTTATGAATTGGTTCCCAATGTTTGCCTAGTATCGTCTTGATACTTTAATTTATTCATATTTTCATATATTTCATTTTAATGTAAATATTAGTACTGCCAGTAAGCGTTAAGTCACGAAAACAATATCGTCAGTGAACTCTCTCAGAATTCGGGAAAATACACGTGTAGTTTTGATGATTTGTTTATGTTTCATGAAAAATGCAGTACGTAATTAAACCAATAAATAACGAGTGACGGGGGTAACATTTGACTAGGAAGGAACCATGTGACCCATTTTCGATACCGTAAAATTGAATAATTTATTTATGATAAATACAGCTAAAATCTCATGTTAGTGAGGAAGGGAAGATTCAATGAAATTGATTTCAACGAACAGTCTTGACACTCTTGTTGCAGATAGCATTTAAACATGCCAGAAGAGCCTCTAGAAAACAGAAGGAATTAGATCCCATCAGTACCAGCGAGCGTGGTGGGTATCGCTCTGGCCTCGCATTCGGGAGGACGTGGGTTCGAATTCCCGTCCGGGAATCGCGATTTTATTTTTCCATGGTTTCGCCAAATCACTCCAGGCAAATGCTGGGACGTTTCCTTTAAAGAAAAAGGCCGTTGCCGAATTCCTTCCCTCGATGTTAACGAAGCCATAACTAAAAAAAAAAAAAAAAAAAAGTTAGCAGTAAGTACGGCAACTATGTGCAATACATAACATCTAAATCACTTTGTCAAATAAAACCGTATTAAACATTTTGCCAACGCTTGACTGGTATCAAATTTCACGAAACTTTTAGTTCCAACTGTGTTCTAGCGCAGAAGTATTTTACATTCCCATAATAAGCTCCAGTCCTTTAAATTGCGATGGATTATATTGTTTTGGGTGTCATAATCACATAAGGAGAAACAAGATATATACTGGCTGCAATGATAATATTCAGTTCTATCGTACATTTCCTGCTGCGTGTCTTCTTCACACTTCATGGTAGTACCATGTCAGCTGAAAACCTGAAAAAGGTTACGAAATGTAATTGAAATAAGAACACCGTGAATTCATTGCCCCAGGAATGGGAAACTTTATATACACATTCCTGGGGTCAGATACAACACATGATCACACAGACAGAACCATAGGCACATAGACACAGGCAACAGAGCATGCACAATGTTGGCACTAATACCGTGTATATCCTCCTTTCGCAGCAATGCAGGCTGCAATTCTCCCATGGAGACGATCGTAGATGTGCTGGATGTAGTCCTGTGGAACGGCATGCCAAGCCATTTCCACCTGGCGCCTCAGCTGGACCAGCGTTCGTGCTGGACGTGCAGACTGCGTGAGACGACGTTTCATTCAGTCCCAAACATGCTCAATGGGGGACAGATCCGGAGATCTCGCTGCCCAGGGTAGTTGACTTACACCTTCTAGAGCACGTTGGGTGGCACGGGATACATGTGGACGTGCATTGTCCTGTTGGAATAGCATGTTCCCTTGCCGGTCTAGGAATGGTAGAACGATGGGTTGATGACGGTTTGAATGTACCGTGCACTGTTCAGTGTCCCCTCGACGATCCCCAGAGGTGTACGGCCAGTGTAGGAGATCGCTCCCCACACCATGATGCCGGGTGTTGGCTCTGTGTGCCTCGGTCGTATGCAGTCTGATTGTGGCGCTCACCTGCACGGCGCCAAACACGCATACGGCCATCATTGGCACCAAGGCAGAAGCGACTCTCATCACTGAAGACGACACGTCTCCATTCGTCCCTCCATACACGCCTGTCGCGACACCACTGGAGGCGGGCTGCACGATGTTGGGGCGTGAGCGGAAGACGACCTAACGGTGCGCGGGACCGTAGCCCAGCTTCATGGAGACGGTTGCTAATGGTGCTCTCTGATACCTCAGGAGCAACAGTGTCCCTAATTTGCCGGGAAGTGGCGGTGCGGTCCCCTACGGCACTGCGTAGGATGCGATGGTCTTGGCGTGCGTCCGTGCGTCGCTGCTGTCCGGACCCTGGTCGACGGGCACGTGCACCTTCCGCCGACCACTGGCGACAACATCGAAGTACTGTGGAGACCTCGCGCCCCACATGTTGAGCAATTCGGCGGTACGTCCACCCGGCCTCCCGCATGCCCACTATACGCCCTCGCTCAAAGTCCGTCAACTGCACATACGGTTCACGTACACGCTGTCGCGGCATGCTACCAGTGTTAAAGACTGAGATGGAGCACCGTATGCCACGGCAAACTGGCTGACACTGACTGCGGCGGTGCCCAACCGCTGCGCAGCTAGCGCCCTTCGACGGCCAACACTGCTGTTCCTGGTGTGTCCGCTGTGCCATGCGTTTGATCATTGCTTGTGCAGCCCTTTCGTAGTGTCCGGAGCAAGTATGGTGGGTCTTACACACCGGCGTCAATGTGTTCTTATTTCAATTTCCAGGAGTGTCGTTCAACTGTTTTTGAGGCTAAGATGGGTATTCATGTGGATTTAAAGTAGTAATTCTCACCGTATGTATATCAAAATAAACAGAGGTCCTGAGGATTACGTTTTATCTATTACAACTTATTATTCTGACCTCAACGCTGAATACAACTCATAAAAGTAATCCCGAAAGAAACGACTCGTTTTACTTCATTTTTATAGTGACCTATCAAGAGACTACTTTCAACTACCGTGTCTTAAGCTAATTATTATTTCGTTTACCTTAGGATGTTTTTGTGATGGTTTCCAGCATGATCGAAAACTTCTTCATCTTTTAGTCTTATGTTGTTTGCTCTCGAGTTCCAAAAAATCCTCGTTTCTTCAGTTTATAATATCTCAAAGGAAATGTTTATAATATTTTTTTTCTACTGTTTTACTTCAAATATTCGTAGATTACGTTTTCATAAATAACTTTTCAAGTTAACACAAAATAACTTTCAGAACTTTGCATACTTAATCACAAAGTAATTATAACTTTCACTTCTGCGTTACGTATTCGTCCGTCCCACCCTAATACAATTCAGTTGGTTTTTTTCATTCGCAGTACAACTAACTGCTTTATAATTTCTGCAGCTTCATCCATACTGACGGCATTATGGACTTTTTCTTACCTTCTCCATTTTTCATAATCATTTTTATCATCGACTACCATTTACGCCTAATATTAGGATTAGTAGGCCTATAGCACATTTATAATTAAATAAATAAATTATTTTAAATTTATAATTGTTAACATATGGACGTGACGTATGACCGCTGCAGGGTGCATTCCATCTACTTAGATCTGTCTGTCAAGAGTGGTTTAGAGGTTTTAGCCAATTAATGTCCCTAAATTTTCCTCACTGTAGCATTTAGTTCGACATCGGTCATTCGCAGTCTCGAACTTTGATGCTATACGGTGATACGGTATCTGGCTACATAATTGACTTTCCCAGAATAATAGCATCATTGTATGTTGTAATTGTTCGTGTGGTTATACACAGCTTATGCCTCCTATTATTACATATCAGTTTAGTTGTCAATGTGTTTATAAAAAACATACTTATGTCTATGTGCACAAATCGTTTTGCATTGCCAATTGCGTTCCTAAGAAGGGAACTAATAGGTACGGAATAAGATGTGTTTGATGTTAAACTCCATTTACTGATGTATTCATTTACAATGCTTTTATCAGCTTAGAGGTCATCTTTGTTAAATGTTTCTCTTGGCCAAATAGATCGCGTTTATGATTTTTCTCTACTGTCTTATAGACAGTTCATACTAATTCAAAATTACTGGAGCAGAAACGAAACACTGCTGGTTTCCTCCAACCACATATGCGGTTGCCGAGGATCACATGGAAATATATTTTAGTTAGGACATTATGGATAAGCTTGTTAAACGTTGGCCTTATAAGATAGTCATAAGTTTGTATAATAATCATACTGCATCAAAGGCAACCATAGAGTCAACTTTAGCAATGAATTCTTAGGTATCAGTTAGAACTCGGATTATATTTGTATCATAAGACGTAGTACTGCAATTCGTAGTGCAATCTATATTTGTATTAAAACATACTTTATAGTAAACATAAGATAAAATGTCTACTGCCAAAGTAATTGAATTTGTTTGGCTAATTATTTGATTTTATGAAACACGTTTAACTTATTTCCCAATAGTATTGTCAGTGGTATTTTATATTATAACGTGCATACACGCCGTTATATTACATTTTTTACATCGAAGTTGTGGTATAAATTAAGATCTGCTTACATTTTCAGTGTGCTTTGGTAAATATCCACACATTACTTTCAGCGTCAATGATTTCAGCCTGACTCTCGTTCAGATTGTTTTGTTCTGGTTGTTGTTTATTTATCAAACAACTTCCACCACAATGCACTGCGCTGTATAGTTTATCAGTCGCTATACTTATGTTTATCTTTACATTGTATAACGCCGTGCGTTGTTGCTTTGTTTTTCTGCCTCTCTTCTTTTTGATTGCTGTGCTGCAAACGAAAAGCTTATATTGCAATGGCAGTAATCATTTATCTTATAACTGTAATTTACTATCTGCGATTGGGAAAATTGCTTTCAAAAGTTACGATTAGTAAAAACATACTTGTTTTTTTGGTGTCCCCTCACGACTCTTTGGTCTTTTGCTTAGGACGGGTATTTCACGGGCAGTAGCAAAATCACAAGACGGCAATCCCGATATATGTATTTGCTGTATCTTTTTACATTTAATATGTAGAAATGTTCGTTACAAATGTCTACAACATCCTGTTCGTAACGCGAATTTTTGAACCCTCTTGCTTGTATGTGTGGTATGTATGGTTGTCAAATCCACTTATTATCAAGAAACTCGTCATACGGATATCGGTATCGGTGTATCGTGTATCGGTGAAACTTCAAAGATACTTAACATAATGTTCTCGGGTGACTAGCATAGTTTGCACACTATGTTTCAGAGATCGAAATCTCTGTCGCTGTGAAGATGGTGAAAGAGAAATATCGTGTGTAAACAGCTTGTTGTCTCAGCTAATTACCCAGCAACATTGTATTAATTCTCACCGCTAATAAAAACTTAGTTCTCAAAAAATATTGACGTTATACCTCAAATATTTGTTTTTGTGCTAATAGGACCATTTTACACATATTCACATTTGTTTGTATTAAGAGATATGTAAAAGATAGGTTTGGCAGCTAATACTGTTACTCTCTTAGCACCAAACATAGGTGACATTAGAAGAGCGACGGATTTCTAGCACATATCACATTCTGCTAAGAAATGTCTTGTGTTGTATTCAACTCTCTTCTGACAGTGAGGTGGCCAGTAAATGTTTTGAGGTTTATTCTTTTCAAATAATTTATGAATGACTGATAAGTAAGTTGACAGCCAGAATTCCAGTACAGAGGAATTTTTGTTATCAGGGATCCGAATGTGCTACGTAAAATTTGACGTCTTTCTGAGTTGTGGATGTTGAAATCTACAGCTGTGACATGATGACATTTTTCCGCAGAAATATTGGTCATATGAATCCTTTCGTCTTTTTTCAGAGCTATCTTCACATATATATAACAAAAACAATGATTACAACATTTTATCCCAGTAAGTGATTGGAAGTGTGATGTCAAAAATTATTTCCTAAAAAATTTCGTTCCTGCTGCATATTATTGTTTCCCATTTCATCCAATACCGAGAGATTGCATTGAATTGAAGGGAAGATCTCTTTAATCGTGTTTAATTTGAGTTGCAGGTATTTGATTTTTATTTAGGTTTCTCAGTTAAAAGAATATACTATGTTATTTGAATGACTGTGTCTATTACTAAACAGAAACCAACTGTCTGGAAGTAATTCATAAGACCAGTCATTAAAATATATCTTATCACATATTGTTAAACGATTCATTAACAGCTCATGCTGTAGATACATGTTACATCGAAATTTGGACCTAAAATATCCAATTGCTTAATGTAAAAGCAGGGTCAGAGTTTGTCTGTCATAATGACACTGCAGTTTATTTTTTTTCTGGAAAATGCTAGTGGTATGTGCAATCGGATAAGGCGAATGAAAATAATTGATAATAAAACCTTTTAAAGTCGTTACTGTCCTAAAACAGCACTCGGTTTCGAAATTTCAATGTATTGCTAGTTGCCTGTCAAACAGGTGCGCTGCCGCGTACCGCCGTGCCGGTGTGGCTGGTTGCCTAGCAACGCGGCTGGCGCGTTCACGGCCGGCAGAGTCTGCTCTCGGCTGAGTTCACCAGACATCGATTGACACGCCGGCTGACGAACCCGACCCGCCTCTCCATTCACAGAACTGAGCCGGTCACGCAATCCAATACCACTAGTGAGGCCAAGCACTCTAATCACACGCCCAGTCTCCGATTCTAGAGCCTGTTCACCAAAAAGAAGTATACATCCTCAGTTGTGTCCGAACATGCTGGTATAGATCAACAAAGGACGACATTTAAATAGTTTTCTTTTCGGCCTGGTTTAATGTCAATGAAGGTGTATATGTAAGAGTTTTCAAATAAAATGAATATTCACAGGTCACCATATTCATATCTCGGAATGACCGTGAAAATAAGATAAGTGAAATCAGGGCCAGAACCGATTCATTTCTGTACTCATTTTTTCCACGAGCGATTAGGGAATAGAATAGAAAGAATTTACCGGGTGAGTAAACTTAAATTCCGACAGGATTAGCTTTCGATAAACCACTCCAGCCATCCTGATCTGGGTTTTCCATGGTTTTCCCGGAATACTCCAGGCGTATACTAGGATGGTTCCTCACAATAGCCCATGGACGCCTCCTGCCATATCCCGTTTATCCCTTCCAAACGATTACCCTTTCGGGTAGGTGCAATGTACGCTCCGCCACACACTTTTAGTGAATCGCGGAGTAATGATAATAATAATAATAATAACTCACAGTTAACTGTCTGCCTTAGAAGAACGGAAATTTTAAATGCTTTGAACTTGTTGGAGAACATTTGTTTTCTCTTTGTATATGCGTTCTTATGTCATGTTATGTACGAATCATATTGATTGATCCATAAAAATAATAAAAGATTTGTGAATGAATTAATGTAGAAATTTCGACTAGGTATAGATGGAAGATCGAGGTGAACCGGCAATTGCGAGAACGTATAAATAGTTAAAAAGTGAAATCAAAGACTGTTTATGAAGTCAGGTTTAAAATAACATTTAGCAGATATAAGGCATTTATTTTATTTGAAGAATTAACTCTCATTTTCAATCCTTTAAAGAATACTGTAAAATGGGACTGTATGTGACAACTTGTAATTTCACTGTAATAATTTACTGATAATATTATAATTTTAATGTTGGAACATTAAATATTAAAGAGACGAGAGAGAGAAAATGTGTAGGCAGACATCTTGTTTTTTGGCAGGACAGGTGATTCAGAAATATGGTTCCAAGGTGTCTGTGACGTCAGCCAACAGTAGAAAGTCGAAAAACAGGGCACTTAAAAGTTCATTGCTGATGTGTCTACGGAAATTCCCATAAAACACAGAAACTGTTGGTGAACCTCTCAGGATAAAATGCTAGGTTTGATACCTTGAGAGCCAACCGAAAGTGGGATCGTGTTAGTATTGAGCTCATAAAAAGGCTCTCCAGAACAAAGGAGGCATATTTCTGTTAGCAGCGGTTTAATTGATCGGATCTGTGCGTAAGTGGATCGACTATGGTACCGCGTGGAGGCCTGCAAGACGCTACAGCATAATGTAACGAGTGAGTTTAACATTTTTTCTATCTCTAACCCCGTTTTCATACGTGGATAAACTGAAATTTCATGAACAATAATTATTTAAGAGAACCTTTTGCGAGTGTATAAGATTTTGTAAGTTGAGTTGTGTAGTATCTTGAATGATGTTTAATTGTGCAATCGTGTTAGATGAATTTCATAATGATTTGTAATAGACCGCTCTATAGTGTAACGTTCTACTGATTTTATTGATAACGTTTTTCCCCCATGGACGTGGACAATCATTCGTAACGAACTCGATAAATTACTAATTCAGGAGAAATTTGCTAATTAGGTTAAGAGAATTAACATTAAAGACAGGAGGGTAGAATATTACAATACGACATTGTACAGAATGGCAAAGTTAGCTGATGTATAACTAGAAGAAGATCTCTTAGCAAAACTCCATCGATATGTAACTGTGCCATTGGATCTGCCTCCCATGAGAGTGTACCGCTGGTTGCAGAAGGTTTGCTTTTAATCAGTAATTTAAAATGTGTATTATATTTGAAAACAAAAAGCATTTTCTTATTTGTTTTCAACCCATTCATATCTCCTTTTATGTTTTGAACATAAGTATTTTTTTCACTTTCGCAAGGTTCAAGGTCTTCATAAACAATTAGCAAATTACTGTGAATCTTCATATTTTTTAATGAGTTTTAAACTATCAAAGAAAAGCTAAACAGCAGATTTATTTCCTCATGTGAGTAATATAATGACATGAAAACCAGTTTCGGATCGTAGTATCGGACATATAAAAATTGGAAATTTATGAAATCTATTGGCAGCACCAAACGATTTCGGGTAACTAAAGTTCAATTCGGAAAAGATATAAATTCGTTGAAACCGGAAGGAGAAAAAATCGGATACCACGTGAATATCTATCGATATTCGTTGAATAGAAATTTTGATATCTTTTTCCCAGCACAAGCATCAGGACTGAAAGACTCCCCGATCCTTACTGTTAAGTAACTAGCTATCTTAATAACACGTCAAGTTTGTTAATGTTTTGAGTCTTGGGTGATGAGTTTATCGCTTGGCAATATATTGACAGCTTTGTTGACAAATAAAGCTACTTTCAAGTTCGATTCGTGTCTTAACGGTATAAACATCCATTGAAGGAAAGGGTAAAGGCTCTTATTAGTTATCTGAAAAACCATTTGGCGAAGAAGAAAGTAAACGTAATGTAATAACGTGTATGACTGAGCAGAACTGCTCACATTTGGAACAACACAAATGAGGCCAGGATACCACTGTACTGCACTACAGACGGATTACAGGGACACCGTGTCAACCTGAGTGACTGCGAGAAAATCATCAGTCCGTGTACCGTAGACTAATATATAATAACAGCTCAGACTAAAAAGAAATTCTCATTGAAAGAAGGAAATCACACATTTGTGCTTCTAAAACACTTTAAATCAGAGAGTTATAATTGCCTGTTTCTTCGTTCCTTACTAACCTGGATTTAATATTAAATTATAATTTGAAGAAATGGTCGGATATGGATAATAATTATATATGATTTATAGGAATAAAGGAATATCAAATGAAAGCTGAAGATGCGCTGACTCAAAAAATGTTTGGATTTTTCTATTTATTCCTCGTTTTTAACGAGCTTTTGACGAAAAACCGTAAAAAAATCAATTACCCTTATATTTTATGAAACTAAATATCTGTATATTATTTTTAAATACACAGTTATGTATAATATCCGAAGGTACACAGGAGATCTATACATAAATACATTTAAAAAAATGTTTCGAAATTTTTTAATTTTTTAAGAATCGCTAATATTTTTCAACTGAAATAGTTTTGTTTTTGACATATGTATACTATTTAAAAACAATTCCGCAAAAAGTATAATCAACTCTGTTTAAAAAATTAGTTGTTTTCAAATAACTTCTAGCATTTTTTCATATACTAAAAATGATTTCCTAGAGACAGAACTTTTTACCGGCTACGCAACGAGCATCCATCGTACTCTCCTAATAAGGTAACTCTACCAACTAACTGGGACCTACTGTTCAAGACAGAAGAAGAACCGCATTAACTCGTATACGTGGGTAAATTATAATTCTAGGAGACAATGTCAGTTATGCTACAAAGAGTGAGTATTGATTTGTGGAAAAAGATCTATTTCGTGTTCAATCACTGTGTTTGGTAATAGGTAACCTGAAATTATATCTTCTACCTGAAGTCCGTACCGTCTCATCCAGGTTCTTTCTCTATAAACAATTTCTTATAGGAAAATAGTGGCAGGAATGAACATTCTGTGATAATTTTAACACGCTAAGGCAATGATCAACAACCAGCCATAAGAAATTACTGTTACAGCTTATTCGCGCTTAAAAATTCCATTTTCAGAAACTTGAATTTCCTACTATTTTTCTCTTATCAGATATATCAACCCCATAAATCTGGCGTATGTTTAATTGATTCTACTTTTTTATGCTGTGAAATCGTAAGTGCTAATTTGTTAAATAATTTCTTTGAATTTCTGTTATTTTACTATGTTTGCTCGTTCGTCTTTTGTCTGCTCTAAATATTGGATAACAGTGGAACCCGAATCTCTGAACACTCTCTGTTCATTGCTGCTTATCCTTCTAGTTAATGAGAACATTTCGCTCCTCCTTTCCCTTATCTCCTCTCAGCTGTATTATTTTCTCTGATGCTATTTGCGCCACAATATTTACACCTTGCATTTCGGCCAACCTACTTACTACAGCGGTGTTCGTAGTGCAAATGGTATCTTATAATCTTGCAGCTCAGTTATGTTCAATATGCTTCGTTACATTTTGTTAATTGTGTTTCTACATTAAAACTATTTATTTTTCTCTGATTTTTTAATTCTTGTATTTCGTTGTTCGGTTAATATGTCACATATAAATCATTTTAGTATTATAAAACATGTGTGTAATAATTGTAGCTATCAAAAAAATAGATACTTAATAGAGTAAATTTTCTCTAGTTTTATAGGATTTCAGATACTGTATAAGTGAAGTTATTTATCTCTAATCAGATTCTAATATTTATCTTTCATTATTTTTGAAATTATACATTTATTAGTATTCAAATGTGTGCCGAAATTTGACGTAGTGAATAAAAATGCCATTCAATACAATTTTAGAGCTTTATAGGGAAATGTTTCCCTGAATGAACATCACTCTTAATGCTTATATATGTAACGCTTATACTCCTCATCCCGCTGCTGGCAATGTCGATTTCAAACAACATCATCTTTGTTACACAGTCAAATGTTTCTTTAGTTCCACCAACCCCCGGTAAATGGTTTTTATATACGGCGTTGCTTATGGTCAGTCCATGAGATCACATTGACAAAGGAATAATTGCTTTCCGGAATATTGCTATTACTCCGTTCCATGCTATCTGTATGTCATATCGTGCTGCTGTGGTTTCCTACTACATAATATTATATCTACATTCTCTCGTATTAGTCTCTATCAGTTATCAGCGCAAATGAAAAAATTGAATGCGACAAAATAAGATTGACTTTAAATGATTTTTTTTTTTTTTTTTTTTTTTTTTTTTTTTTTTTTTTTTTTGCAAATAGGAACAATTTTACATTTCACTGACACTATGTATTCTCATATTGCTGCTGGTAAATCTGTCACGGTATTCAACAAATAAAATATACAATTTTCTTTGTCATCTGTCTCTCAGCGGGTTTCATGCAATCCTTCATCTCTTCCTGCTAGACTTAATCTCTTCATTTCAATGTACCCACATACCACCTACGATCTCAATTGCACATGGAATTAATTAATTATAATTATAACCGTGGAATTACATTACGTACGCCGACTTAACACTTTTGGTCTTTATAGTGTAACGTTAATATCCTACACTGTAGGACAAACATAATTTATTCTTGTTATCCTTTGAACGTTACCAAGGTATGAATTCAATAAGGAATATTGATATATACTCTTTAGTTTATCAAGAGATCGTTCAGAGAAGTGTGAATTCAATAAGGATATATTGATACTTAATCTTTAGTTTATGAAGAGATCGTTCAATGACAAAAATGTTATAGTCATTAGTAACCGGGGTGGTGATAGTATGATTATCGCTTGGATTAACGTACCTTACAAATTTGAAACGTTAATGATGTCGTAGCCACTTATAAATTATGTGACTAGAGACCTAAGAAGGATTTACGCTGTCATGTTTTGTTTGCGCTTCATTATTCGCTTGTCAACCAGCTTGCGTCAACCTCAATTTGCATGCTAATTCAAGCACAGAGGCATGTGTTGTTGTCACGCAGGTTGGCGCTCTCGAACGTTTTCGCACCAGCTGACAAGCGTGCTAATTGTATTTGCGCGTGTCAGAATGCTTTGACGAACAGTTGCTGTGGTGTTCTGGTGTAGTAGGGCGTTTTTGTTTGATTTTTGGTGTGTTGAAAGCTGTCCAGTGGTTACAGTGTTATTGTTGTGTGTGCAGCCAATAAATGGTTTGAAATTTGAATTGCAGATTGATGGCGTTGATAATTCTTTAAACAAAGCTCTAGAATCGAAGACCACCCACGGGAATTTTATCAATGATTTCATTACTTTATTAATCTTTATGATTGCAGTTTCTTGCCTTTAGGTAGTTTTATTGTCCATCAAATTAAAAACTTCGTTACTTTAAACTAGCTGAACTACCTGAAGTTCTTTCATAATTGATTAATTTCAATTTGTATTTATTTAAAAAAAAACCAAAAAAAAAAAAAAAAAAAAAAAAAAAAAAAACCAACAGAATTTCTCGCTCCTTCGGTCACGTTTACAATGGTCTGCGTATGATATATTTGCCTTTTGTCTTTCCTGAGCATTAACGTTTGTTATATAGTTTCTACCTTTACCGCAAATACTTTTTGATGTAGTGGTACTGTATTTCAGAAACCCGAAGAAATAAATAAACAACATTAAACTGAATCCAAATGGTGGTTTTTATCTGTGATATAGTGTAATCTTTGGTATATATCTAGTAAAGAAGTGTTTATCTGAGATGCAGTGGAATCTGTGGTACGTTTCTGTTCTCTCGATATGAATTAATTACTATTTTTTCTCCATATCTTGGTTACGTAGAGTACTAAGATATATCGCAGATTTTAAGTTAGATTAGAAGCTGTCTAAATATGAAATCGAATCCAAAGTGGTTTTGCGATTTTTAGGTCTGAATAAAGCGACAAAAAGATACAGCACACTTAGAGCCTTATATTAGTATAGACACGGACAAACGTATGCAGTGATACTTGCTTTTCGAAGTTTTCCAAAGCATAGACGGCCTAAAAGTGAATCTACAGTCACCGATAAAAGATGAGTGGTTCTTAAAATGCTAATATTCTTTGAATAAGAGTTACACTAGTTTCCGTATTCGAATGTGAAATCACGGCATTCTAATCTCATGGCAACAGATGAGCTACAGAAGGGATACGTGAGGTCTAGCTCTACATGAACCAGAGCTTCCTTTACGTCTATGCATCAACGTGAAGTAATTAAGGAATATAAAGTCCGTAGTATAGACCAACAATAGTTTGAGATGCATAGATTTATTTGACTCTAACTTTCCAGTCCATATTTTGTGAGCTTGCTCAGAGATTGAAGCAATAAAACTTCACTTTGCAATTTCATAGCATGATATTGCGATAAATATTCACGGTGTTATCCGGAAATCCTTATTAATAATAACAGTAAATAACTTTGTTGTTTCTAGTTGTTTCCTAGTTCAAATCAGGCTAATATTTATTTTCCTCCCATCAAGTTAGTGTCGGAATGGTTTCTTAATGTGAAATCATCAGAAACGCACACCTCCGTCGTTTTAGAAATATCCCAAGCAACTAAGCTTTAGGTTTGCCAGTAAGCACTGCCTGACACAAAAGCTATGAATCTCACAATAGCAGCAAAAATAAATACAAAAGACGTGCTGAAAGTTCAATTTATTGCAGCATATTGAGGCTGGTTGTTAATTTTATATTTTTTAAAATGTAATTTAATGTTTGCCGAGATGTTTATTTAAAAATAATCAGTTTAATCGCTCTTGCTAATAATGCTTTTCAACACTGCTGATATCTTTGCGCCTCAAACTGTTTATTTATGGTATTGCCAGTTGTAGGTCATCCCATTATGAACGTTCATCGTCCTAATGAACCAACTCTCCCAATATTTGATTATGAGCAGGTTAATATTAATAATACGACATCAGTAGTGACATCGTTTGGCGGAACTCTTTCATAGACACTTTTCAAACTAAAAAAATAATGTTAAATCTTATATATCTATTATAAGTTGAATGGAAATTATTTGCCTGCCTTGTCTTATAATTATGTAAATCATTATTGTTTGGTACTAGTCTACACACATATCTTGGTCATAATCCACTTTCAAACCTATATACAAAAGTCAGTACATCTCTAATTATTTCGTATTCAATATACAAATATCCGAAGTCCTTAACATCTTACTGACATTTTAAGTTCGTCTTTTATTTAGAGCAGACCTCATTCAATTATTAAATTATTTTGCAACTTCTTAATTTCTCTTTTTCTTTCCATGATTAATAATGTGGAGCCTTATTTTAGGAGGAATTTGCTTATAACAATGCTCTCGGATTGTGTGTCTCGTCCAGTATACGTTTTCCTTTGATTCTAGAGCAGACATATATCAAATACAAATACATTATTTAAAAAAAAACTCACATCTCTTATCCTTTGAAATATGTTAATCATTTCTTTCAGGAATTTTAATTTTAAACAAATATCTACACAATCGGTACGAAATTATGTTATACTAGCAGAGTACTAGGCGTTGCTCGGGGACTGGGTATGAAAGTTTTGAATGTTTATCCTATTTGATCGGATTGTGCTAAATATTCCCCATCAGCGCCCACTTTGTCCAATTTCCACACCGTTTTCGAGATATAAGAAGAAAAAGTGGGGAAAGGGGGTGCAGTTTTTTAAACTAGATGTACACATAATTTTTCCTCTTATTTTAAAACATACGTGCGCAAAGTTCCTTAGAGATCGGATTAAAACTGTAAATTTGTGTATCGCTACACCATTTCAACAACAATTTTTAATTTCAAGTTGAAATTTTTCAGTCATTAATTGTCCGATCGGGATCTTTCCAGCGCCGTTTGACAGGAAATGTTAAGAACTTCCAGGATGTCCATGCCCACTTCTGCCGATTTCTCTACAGTTTTCGAGATATCTGCAAAAGACTGTATCGTTGCACGTGTAAATTTTCGTCAAAGGGGGTGATGGTGAGTGGGGGGGGGGGGGAAGAGGGTAGAGGTTTTTGTAAACCAAATTTAGACAGTATTTTTCCTCTTGATTTAAAGAACACGGATAAAAAAATGTGGATTTATAAAAAGAACATAGAAATATAAACGCACACGTCCAGTTTTTATATGCTTAGAGTGATGCCTCTTCTCATGAAATCAAATGTGAAATATTTCCACGGATGCGGTCAGTTCGTCAAAATTCGTTTAGTATATGTTAAGAATTAATGCTTACTTAAAAGTGCTTCATTTATTTCCAGTCTGTTTCTGCGAGCAAATCGGGGATATTAGCACGGCTCGTGCACAAGTGTGAAGATACACTTCAGATTTTAAAGTATGTCAAATCGCAGCCTCGACAAACTGATTCCGACCCTGCGCAAATGATCCTCGGTGTTGTGTTGAGTAATGAGCAGAATGGAACGGGGCTCGGGGTGGCTAATGAGACCACTCTGCTCTGTTAATTAGGTCTTCACCGCTGCGGCTTCCATCCGCGTCGCCTTTTGACTGCAATCCGCAGACGCCCCTGACGAGGCTTCTGGTGTACCAAGGTCGTAGAAGTGAAATACCGTCTTTGCTCCACACGAGATTATGTGGGGTACCATCTTTGCCATCTCTGCTCATCAACAGAATCCAATTATTGTGAACGTTAGTTAATTATTCTCAGAAAACTTAAGGCATATATTCGTTTGAAGCTTTTGATGTAATGATTGAATATAGTGTTCAGAGCCCTGTAAATTTCGCTCGTTTGGTATTTATACGGCATGTTTAAGAAATTAGTGGGAGGAAGTTGATTCAATTTGAGTTCAGTTTTCTGGGATTCTGGAACATTTCTGTTATCATTCCACTCATTTTCAGTCCTCAAAGGTGATATTAAGGACACATAAATATGATGCGGTATACACTACAAGCTCTTTTGCACCATGATATATTAGAAGCCAGTTTACAACTGATTTATATAGCAAGGCGAGTCAGCTAAATAACTGCCTTTCATATTATTTACACTCGTATTGATAAAATGAAGTGTAACTGCTATCACAGTTAAAATGCAATTGTCTGTTGAGGAAGTAATAGCATTCAAATACGAAGGTCAGAGATAAAAAATTAAAATACCAGGCAGAGATATGTGCGACGTTCGTTTAAATTTATATGTTGTTATTCGTTTGATTACGACGGTTAAATGCATAAATTCAAGTAACGAGAATAACATCTGATGTTTAAGATCTATTGTCTGTCGCAGTTACTAGCTCCAGGTCAAAACATAACCTAAGAATTTATTTTACGAAAATACATGAAAGCTTATTAAAAACTCAGAAATAGTTTAAAACAAAACGTAAGAAATCACGGAATATATCAAACAAATAAATAATCTTTATCCTTTTTCGAAATCACGCTTTACTTAGAAACGTTTTCCTAAAAATAAAAATTTGGCGGTCGTTGTAAATAATAGATTATAATACCAGGCTGAAACGCGACGTTAATTTTCTCAACGCGAGTCTGTTGTTTTCCCCGTGTATTCTGTTTACGTCCAATTGCTTGTTGTGGAAAAGATAACGAAAAAACGAAGGACATAGCGGGATTTCACTATGCGTAAAGGTATTTTTTTATCAGAACTTAAGAGGTGAAGATGCACTTTAATCATTTATCCTGGCTGTGTAACGTGATTATCCTTAGTGTAAGTGTAAAGAGTAACTGTAAAAGTTTTAGGAGAGGAGCGGTATATCAAAATTAGGAAACATTTTTTCAATTTCTTTCAGTGAATTCGAAACAATTGAAGATACAATAATTCTAAAGTAGGGTGTAAGGGTTTGGGAGAGGCTATACTAGCCTTTTCCAACCAAATGTCAACCACTCCTTCACGTGGTGCACTCTGTTTGCACGGACGAGGCTCTGGCGACTGAAAGATTCCCGGTATAAGGAGTCACCCACTGCTTGCCAACGGCCTCCGAAAGGAGGGCGGAAGAGCGGGGAGCGGTTCAGGGCACCCTCTGGCCCTAGCGGTTGGAAACGGCCCCTAAAGGCGAATGAATCATAAATGATCAACGGCATGGGGATGCAGAAGGCAACGGGAAACCACTGCATTAAAGACCCAAAGGGTATCCCGAGGACATGTAATCCTCTCAAATTACATATATCATGATGGCTTCTTCCTGGGTAAAATACTCCGGAGGTAAAATAGTCCCCCAATCGGATCTCCGGGTGGGGACTGCTCAGGGAGGAGTCATCAGAATGGATAGAAACATTCTACGAGTCGGAGCGTGGAATGTTAGAAGTCTGAATAGGGCAGGTAGGTTAGAAACTTAAAAAGGGAGATGGAAAAACTTAAGTTAGATGTTGTTGGGATTAGTGAGATTAAATGGAAGGACGCACAGGATTTCTGGTCTGGGGAACACAGGATAATTAGCACACAAGCTGTCAATGGAGTCACTGGTGTAGGGTTTGTAATTAACAAGAATGTAGCGAAACAGGTGAGTTATTATGAACAGTTTCATGACAGGATTATTTTGATGAGGTTAGAAACCAAGCCCGTCCCAACCACATTAGTACAAGTGTATATACCGGCGTCACAGGAAGATGACGAAGAGATAGAAAAAATATACGCTCAAATTGAACAATTAATCCAATATGTGAAGGGGGAGGAAAATCTAATAATCATGGGTGATTGGAATGCAATAGTGGGAGAAGGAAAAGAGGGGAATACTGTAGGAAGTTTTGGTCTAGGAGAAAGAAATGAGAGAGGAAGGAGATTTCTAGAATTTTATGAAAGATATAAGCTAGTACTGGTAAACACACTGTTTAAGAACCATGCAAGAAGAATATACACCTGGAAACGTCCTGGGGATACAGGCAGATATCAGCTAGATTATATCATGGTCAAACATCGATTCAGGAATCAAGTTCTACACTGTAAAGAGTACCCAGGAGCAGACATAGACTCTGACCATAATTTGATAATAATGAAGTGCACGCTGAAATTTAAGCGAATAAGGAAGCAGCATAAACAGAACAGACTGGAAGTGAATAAACTGGAACAATCTAGCAAAAGAGAAAAATTTGCAGAAATGGTAGACTTAGGTCTAAGAAGTAACTCTGAAAGGAGTTCAACCGAGGAGGAATGGAATGTATTAAAAACCGAAATAATGAAAGCTGGTAAAGAAACATTAGGCTTTAGGGAACAAGCTGCCCGAAAAGCTTGGATCACAGAAGAAATTTTGGAGCTGATGGATCAGAGGAGAAGGTACAAAAATGCTCAGGATGAAACAGGAAGAAATCAGTACAGGCAATTTAGAAATCAAATAAATAGAAATGCAAAATAGCAAAAGAAAAATGGCTACAAGAGAAGTGCGAAGAAGTAGAAAAGGAAATGGTTGTAGGAAAAGTAGATGTTGCATATAGAAAGATCAAACAGAATTTTGGAGAAATGAAGAAAATAAGTATGAACATTAAAGCTGCCGATGGGAAACCTCTTTTAAGCTCAGAAGACAGAGCTAACCGATGGAAGGAATACATTGAGAAACTGTATGTGGCGGATGACTAGAACAATAGTGTAATTGAAAAGGAAGGCGATGTCGACATTGATGACTTAGGAGATCCTGTTTTGAGGACAGAATTTAATAAAGCTCTGAATGAATTGAAAACAAATAAGTCAGTTGGAATTGATGAGATCCCTGCAGAACTTCTTAAATCCCTAGGAGAGGAAAGAATCGAAAGATTAATCAAGCTGATATCAAAAAGTTATGAAACTGGAAAAATTCCAACTGATTTAAAAAAAAATATCATCTTCACACTTCCAAAGAAAGCACAAGCCGACAAATGTGAGAATTATCGCACCATTAGTCTAACAACACATGCTTCAAAATTATTGACCAGAATAATATACAGAAGGATGGAAAGGGTAGTAGAAGAGATAGTAGGTGAAGATCAGTTTGGGTTTAGGAAAAATCGCGGTACAAAGGAAGCAATTCTGTCATTAAGATTAATACTTGAAGGGCGGATCAAGAAAAACAAAGATACTTTTATGGCATTTGTTGATTTAGAAAAAGCTTTCGATAATGTTAGGTGGGACAAGATGTTCAAAATTTTAAAGAAGTCAGGTCTAAAGTATCGAGATAGACGAATACTTTATAAACTATATAAGAATTAAGAGGCTGTAATAAAAGTAGAGAATCACGAGAGACATGCATCAGTAAAAAGTGTGTGAGACAAGGCTGTAGTCTATCCCCGTTAATATTCAACTTGTATGTAGAAGAAGCAATGAAGAAAGTCAAAGAAAAATTTCCATGTGGCATAAGGTTGCAGGGAGAAAACATCAGTATGCTACGATTTGCTGACGACATTGTCTTGTTAGCAGAGAGGGATGAGGATATTGAGAAGTTACTGAATGGCATGAAAAAAATAGTGAAGGAAGATTTTGGACTGAATATAAATCAAAGCAAGACAAAAGTGATGAAATGTAGCAGAAATGATACCAATACTAGTGGATTAAATATAAAAATAGGATCGGATGCAATAGGAGAAGTAAGAGAATTCTGTTACTTGGAAAGTAAAATTACAACCGATGGTCGAAGCAGGAATGATGTTAAAAGCAGAATAGCATTAGCAAAAAGAGCCTTATTGAAAAAGAGAAACCTTTTAGTTTCAAATATTGATCTAGGAATTAGAAAGAACTTTTTAAAACTCTTTGTGTGGAGCACAGCACTTTATGGTAGCGAAACATGGACTTTAGGAATACTGGAAATAAAGGAAATTGAAGCATTTGAAATGTGGTGCTACAGAAGAATGCTGAAAATTAAGTGGACAGACAAAATAAGAAATGAACGAGTTTTGGAAATGGTGGGTGAGTAAAGAAGTTTGTGGAAGAACCTTGCAGAAAGAAGAGACAGGTTGGTAGGTCATATTTTGAGACATGCAGGATTGGTTAATTTGTTAGTGGAGGGAACAGTCGAAGGTAAGAACTGTAGAGGTAGATAGAGATTAGAATGTATTAAGCAGATAATTGATGACGTGGGCTGTATGGGGTATGTAGAAATGAAGAGGTTAGCACAGGATAGGAAAGGATGGAGGATTGCATCAAACCAGTCGAAAGACTGACGACAGCAAACAAACAAAAAATCTAAATTTAAAAAAAGCTATGGAACTGCGTTACATATATCCCGAGTTCACAATACACATGTGGAAACACGTTTGGAGTGAATAAATTTTCCAACAGCTTATTGAAAACTGGAAACATCTCCACGCACTTTAACATCACACACAAATTAGCTATCTACAAAGCAGATAAATCCATGCAACGATGCTTGAACTTACCATTCAATCGTTAAAATGCTTGAGCGACTCATCGTCAACATAATTGATGCAGTAGTAAAAAATGTTACTATAGCGTACTAGGATGGTTTGAGAGAACTACGAAGTTGATGTGAACAAGTTCTAGCTTTAATTTCAAATGTCGAGGTTGGGTTACAAAAGAAGTTGACAACATACGTCGCTTTTATCGATTTACTTACGACCTACAGAAAGGTGTGTCTGGAGGAATTACTGCTCAAACTAACCGTACCACCCAAGAAACTCTTTTCAAAAACATGATGATTGCCCTTTAGTTCAAAGTCACAATTGTATACAAGACAAGCAAATCATTTATCATCAAGAACTCGTTCCACTCCAAAAACTCTTTAACGTATACAATAATGATATGCCTGAAACAACCCGTATTATACTTACAATAAGACAAGATGTACTAGAGGATTGCATGTGAGTTTCCCAATTTTGAAATGCTATATGTCTTAGCAGCCAGACTACCTGGAGCGCCGTTCTTCAAACCATTACCAGGCGGACGAACTCAAATTTCATTTCTTTGGCAAGAAATGTTATTGCTGCGTCCTCCATCGCAGTTGGATAGCTTGTTTTCTGTTCCCAAGTTGTATCGACATGGAAAACGCACTCCATAAGGCGTTCTGGTTTATTGAATTTACTAAAAGTGTACTGATTAAAGATTCTGTAACGTGCTAGTTAATCCATTTTCTTACGGAACGGAATTCCAGTTCATAGGTCCTTATCTGTTTGCACTTAATTGAACGAAAAATTACCGCAATGATGATTTCGTCGCAGAGTTGACCGCCACCAGAATATTCATCACTGTCTCTCAAGTAGCTGCGATATAACCCTTCTGTGATTTCTTTTATATGTGGGTAGAATTTTTTAACATTGAAGTAATGCCTATAAGTGCAGCCATCCAAACTGTAACCGCAGAAATACTGCAAGGAGTGTGAAATTAGTCAAAATAGCGAGTAGTTATCGACGTGGTTTATCGTTGCTATCACATTAAAAATTTATAAATGTATAGTATTTATTAATTTATAATATTTGTTTTGAACGGATTGGTTTACCAAAGTAGTAACACTTTTTGTTTTGTAAATACAGCTATTCAGAGTTAGGATATTCTTCTGTAATTGCTATGTAATTGCGAGAAGATGTCACTGTAGTTGTATAGATATGGGAAAGATGTTGGATGGCGGGAAAGGACGGATAACGCTGGCAAACCACACCAGGAAGACCATAGTGTATCTAGCTGTTACCCGCGACTTCGAAAGCATGGACTTAGTATTTTATTGTTAAAATTGGATTCAGAAAGATGAAAGGTGCGTAAAAGATGTACACGGCGTTCGCCGGGAAACGCAACCCACTGTTAGCGCTACAAGGAAGAAACTGCTCCCGGCGAGCGAGCGGTCAGCTTCCGGCATTGTTCGACCGTCGGCCGCGGACTATTTCATAATAATTACGCTTCATAAACTTCATAAACTTGTATGTGCTAAGCATTTAAATGTGACGTTATTCATTAGCTTACCTTATAAAAGATGCTGGAAGTGTTGACACTCTTGTGTAATGCACATTTCACATCTTCTGAACATATTTCGAGACACACGCTGCCCTAACTTACTTAATGATTTTTTGGGTGACTGTTCTAGTCGAAAAGCGATATCGTCAATTTTCTCCTCTGTGAGAATACGGTTGACCGACAGTCTCTTTTTGTTAAAAAATGAACCCGTTTCTCTTACTTTTTTAACCAGACGCAGAATTATTGATTTAGCTGGCAGTATAGCGCCAGGAAATTCACGACGAAATTTACTGCGACACTTTTTAAACGACTTCTTCTTCACATATGTATCGTAGAGAAATATTCTTTGTTGCAAACTGTAACGTACCATAATTTTACTCACACTCAAACACGGTACAGATTAGTAAGAGTATGATGCCCCAAACCAGCCAAACCGCAAAGAAACGTTTATTCACAACACTGATTAATAAGAGACTGAAGTCACAAACTAGCTACAATGCAAAGAAACCGTTCTTAACAATGTAAGGGTCCCATTATACTGCGTGACTGCACTGTTGGGGCAGCGGAGGTGTTAAACAGTGCGGTGATTCACGGTGCCGTGTGGCGGGAGTTGCTGGCTCCGCTGACCGAGCAAGTTGCCGACGGCAACAGACTGGGAGGGTAGCGTTTTCCGGCGAACGCCCTGTACTAAAAATTATGTCCTAAGAGTCGGGATAATATGACGGGGAAGCCATCACCATACATGCTACCTGTCTCTTGAAGAGAAACAATTTGCAACATGTTTAAAAATAACAACAAACGTAGGAGGGCTGGGGGGGAGGGGGGTAGGTTAACTGGGAGACACTACCTACCACACTTCCTCCGGCAGATTTTTATTTCTGGTTAGTAAATTTGTCACCCCGGTGCTTTCACTGTTCGAAACACTTTCGGCAATTATCTTTAGAGATGACTGACAGCTCCACCCTCGTTTTTTCTTGACTTCTTCAATGTCGTCAAATCGGTGACCTTTCATGCCCCTTTTCACGCATGGAAATAAGAAAAAGTCGCACGGACCCAGGTCAGGCGAGTAAAGTGCGTGGGGCAGCGGAACTATGCCATTTTTAGCCAAAATCTGTCCAACAGAGACAGCTGTGTGTGCAGGTGTATTGTCGTGATGGAAGAACCACTCACCTGTCTGCTATAAATCGGCTCTTTTTTGACGAACACTGTTGCGTAATCTTCTGAAAATTTCCAAATAAAGGGGGGTTCAATTAACGGTCTGATGTGGGGGAACAAACTCTGAATGAACTACACCCTTGGCATCAAAAAATCAAATGAGCATTGTTTTGATGTTTGATTTGCTGATTTTTTTTTTATTTTTTTTTTTGGGGGGGGGACGCTGTGACAATAACGTCTTCCATTGACTTGACTGTTGATTTATTTCCGGGTCGTAACCATAGCACCATGACTCAACACCAGTAATGACCTTTGACAAAAAATCTGGATCAATTTCAAGGTGGTGTTTCGAAGCACGACATGTTTCAACTCGACGTTCTTTTTGATTGTCAGTCAGTGCCCGAGGAACAAACTTGTCAGCAACCATTTTCTTTGCCATATCTTCGGTTAAAATTCGCTGAACCGAGCTCCAAGAAACACACTAATCTCTGACAGTTGATCAATTGTCTATCGACGGTCTGAGAGCACAAGCCCTCGAATTTTTTCAACACTTTCGTTGGTTTGGGAAGGTGATGGAATTCCAGAACGAGGTTTGTCGTCAATCAACCTGTCACCATTTTTAAACCGAGCGAACCACTCGTATGCCTGAATTTTTCCCTTAGCGTCATCTTTGTAAGTTGTTTTCAACATAAAAACAGATTCAGTAGCATTTTTACTGAGTAAAAAACAAAATTTTACAGCTGCACGTTGTTCAATTTAACTTTCTATCATCAAAAACGATACAATATCAAAATAGCGCTAGCAAAAACAATCACTGCAGTTTAACAGAACAAGCCAGGTCGACAACACAGGCGGCCCTGAACTGCCAATGAGTTGCGCTGTAAACGCCTAGCGGCAGAAACGCTTACTGCACAAGCTCCGCCCACGGCAATGCTATTCCGGTTATTTTTGGGTACCCCCCCCCCCGTATGTCGCTTTCTAGGGACATCTTATGTCAATACCGCTTTTTACACAACGTTGTTGGTTCTGCTGTTCTTTGCTTAAATACGTACCCTTTGGAGTTAACTACGTAGAAACACAAACTAATAATCTGGTGCAGAGTGTATTCATATCTACACTAGATACAGTAATAGCTTATTAACTGTACATGAACTGATCATAAACGAACTGACGCTGGGAGAAAGAAAGCCTGAGCGACCGATATAACATTACAGGGACTTTCAAGCTATCCGTCTGTCTGTCACGTTCGATTAGTTTTCAAAACTTCAAAACAAAATATATTATACAGGAACGAAGTCTTTCTCGGCGTTGAGAATAGATGTAGTCTTCTCGCGAGACTAGCCGAGTAAACAAGGTGTTTCCACACGATATTTCGGCGATCTCAGGCTCCGTCGCCATCTTGTGGTGAAGATGGCGACGGAGCCTGAGATCGCCGAAATACCGTGTGGAAACACCTTGTTTACTCGGCTAGTCTCCCGAGAAGACTACATACACAAAATATATTATTTATCACGAAAAAGGAATCCTATATCATTCCTCGTCAAATTTCATCAAGGTAGGTTTAGGCGTTTAGTCGTGAAACATAATAAACCTACAGAGGCACAAAATTACTTTCGCATTTATGACATTATCAAAGATATATATAACGGTGATTTCTTCCAAAGTGAATGAATAGAGGTGGTGCGAGAGCTGCTTGCTGACGTGTTGTGCACAGTGTTTCCCCTGCAGGCGGCGGTGTCCGGTGTTCCGGTCCACCACCCCCGCTGCCTTCCAGCCCGCCGAGCAGCGCTTCGTGCCAATAAATTTGAGCCGGCGACGGGCGGCGTGCAGGCCCGGTCACAGCGGCTCCGCAATAACAGGTCAGAGGCCCACGGCGCAATTAGGCCTTCCGGGCGGGTCGGCCAACGTAATGAACTTTGCTAGGAGACCCGGCGGCCAAAGGGCACAGACTCACGGCAAACCAGACAGGATTCCGTCAAACAGACTACCATGCAATTTGCAGTGGTTCCTTGCCCATTAGATGGAAGACTGATGTTACATCCTTACTTTCACTTGTAAATCTGTTATTCTTTATCAACAGTTTAATCTAAATGACTGTTAGATATCCAAACAACGCCAAAACCCTGTTGGACGAAGCATTGATTTTTTTCAATTCCTATTAGTCATTCAGAACACAGTTATTCTGTTGCTGCTAAATGTCGTAAGTTTCGATTATTAGGAGTGTAGTCAATTTATGGCAAATAATCGGCCTTTTTTTTTTTTTTTTTTTTTTAAAAAAAAGTAATGACATTGTGCCATTTTGTGAAGAGTGTAACTTGCCTTCCTTACCCTCTAATTATTCCTGATAATTTCTGGAAATTCCTTGCATCCACTTTGTGAAAATTATTTATTGATCACAAGGTGAGAGGTACAATTACAATTATAATAATTGGATGGATGAACCACACAAATTATATTATGTTCTATTTAAGCATATTGTAGATAATGGCTGGCTCTATAAACTGAACACGTATGCAATTAAAAAATATTCAGGAATTTTCCAGTAACCTGCAGTTCTTAAATCTCAACAATTGGTCTGTACGTAATAATCACACCAGAAATTACTAAATTTTGATACGTATGCAGTTAAAGCAAATCATAGAAATCTTCCAAACAAATAGTACAAATACTAATAATTTATCTTCACGTAGAAAGAGTAAGCACATAGCAGAGACAAAGAGAAAGATGAAAATTAACGAGCTTACATTTTGCATACATTCAGTAACCGCTATAGATCAAAACTGAGCAAATTGGGATCCCTATTTCCGAGAGGAGCACTGCCAAAATTGACTTTCCAGTTGCTGTTTCCAGCCTCTTTGCCTTACGGAAGAATACACAAGCTTCCACAGATATAACAAAAGATGACCTGACGTCTCAAGTCATACCTGACGACTCCCCCCTCCATCAGTAAAGGGGCGTCATTAATTACGTGGGGTGTTTTTCTGGAATTCCAAATCCCCTTTCCCCGTTCTGACATCTGGTCGGACGTCGGAGTTACAACCCTCTCCCTGCTGACCGACCTCGTAGTTTTTTTAAAACTATCCTGCTTCCTAAGACGTTTATTTCTCCACTAAACTAGGTATCGACGTCGTTTATAGATCTTTTATAGCTCTAAAAGATTACGTGAAATTTCGATCCCTCGTACCCCTTAGTGAGATTTGATGAGATTTCATCCCTTCCCCCCATTTCACCTCACGTAATTAATGGACGCCCCTTAACACTGCTGCGGCTCTCCAAAACAATGGAAGAATGGGGCCCTTCCCCAGGTCGCTGCCATACTTGCAAATGATGGTCATCCTAGGAAGTGCAGAACCTCGATAGCAAAATGCGACGCCAGTCATCAACTGACAAGTACCAAATAAAACGGGCACCAAATAACATAGCAGATTTATCTCCATTGTTACGGGTGATAAAATGATTACTGACTTGATTAATTATTGCTGGTATGATTTTAATCGAGCTATCATTCTTAATGTTAACTATAGACACTATCTCATTAATTACGTGATGTTTCCCTTGCAATTCCAATTAATGAAACGCCACAAGTGTCTTTTCTGTACCATCGCATTTGAATATTTTCTGAACAAATACCGTTTGAGCCGTTTCTTTAATGTCGGTCTCCATTGTTGGGCATTGTATGTCTGATGAAATTAATCAACACAGGGAATTTTCAGAGTTAATAAATTGAAAGTGTTCTGCCAGTTTTGAACTTGACTCATGATTTTCATTATCATATCCATTTATAATTAACCTTTAATTATTAGTGACCGCTGATTATTAATTATATTGCCGAGTTGGAACCATCAGTACGAAACCGAACCGAAGATTTACATTTTGCATCGAAAGAATTTTTTTAAGTGACTTCCTTCGAAAATTTTAGTTCCAAGACTGTGACCCATGCTGATTTACTGCATCACAAATGCTTTAGCAACTGCACAGTGAGACGCTGTTAAAACACTGCAATGTCAACATTCGACGCTTAATGTTTCATGAGACGCATGAAACCTGACGTACAAGAGCACTCACTGCTACTGTAAGAAAATATATTAATTACACGACCAACAACATAAGAAAATATAGAAAGAACTCACATATAGATTGGACAGAGCAAAACGGTCTACAAAAAGCCCCACATGAAATAAACTAAGAAAAAATTGAACGTGAATAAGAATTCTCTACAGTACTTTTGAAATTATAATTAAACATGACTCCCAAAGCTGTATTTATTTATATATCACAAAAAATCGCATTGTTGTAAATAGTTTTAAAACTAGAAGTAATTCTGATTACTGACATTGAAATAACATGAGCTCAGTATTAACATGACGATATTGACATTCATAGCAGAATTTTAGGCAGCAACATTCTAATCTCATGCATTTAAATGTTGTAGGCAGTGGCATTTTTAGTTTGTTTCTAAGGCGAAATGGCTAGCAACACATTTTGTACATTGTAACTAACATAAACGGCGCTATGATTATTAATCTTAGTTGGATTCGGTGTAGCAAAGAAATAAAAAGATGAATTCTATTTATTATATGACTCCCAAGCACATAAAAAACTAATATTGTCTTTGATTTCGTTCTTCGTCGGTCTCATTTGCTCATTGTGTTCACGTACCAGTACCTATTAGTGCACTATCTATCTAAAATTATTTCTGTCTCAGATATAAATCTTTAGTATGCATAAGTCATTAGCCTTTTCTACATTTGGGAGGACTGATTCTTAAATAGAAGAAGTTAAGTCTAAGGGATCTTTATTTTTATTATTATTATTATACCTATGACTGAAAAATTCGCCAAACCATCTAATTTTGGTATTTACGAATTTCAATTTTAAATTACTTCAACTTTTTTGTAAATTGTTCTTGGTAATTTATTCCAACCTCTGACATTGTTACTCAGAAAAGAAAATTACCCTTTCTCTTTTGCATAAAATCGAGTTCCAGCTTGTGCTCATGGTCATCATTTCCCTTCCATGCAATATTCATAATTCTTCGAGCAATATCTTTACAAACTTTATCGCTAACAAACGCCTTACGCATTCTTAGCACTCTCTTCACCCCTCTCCAAATCTCAAATGACTCCCAATCCAGCTCCTTTATCATAGCAGTTTACTACTGATGTGATACTACTAAACCTTTGTCTTGCTTTGCGCTGTTTCATCTGATAGTTCTGTTCCTTTCTTCTTACCATTAAAATTATTATTTAATTTTTTCATTTTCAACAAGTTTTAATTTTGTATTTCGACATTTGTATGATTTTGTTCTCCTTGTGTTTCATTTGCTCTTGCTCGCATTCCAAACTGATATATTCTTTCACATCATTCACCTTCTGTTTCTTTTTGACCACAGAAATATTGATTTATTCTTATCTACTAATGTATAAAATTTGGTATATGTGAGATTACATTCGTCTTTCGACACTGAACCTTAGTGTAAAATTTGAAATGTTTAACCGTTTGGCATTGTATAGCAGTGCCGGAACTAAGGGGGGGGGGGGTAAGACTGGGCCACTTGCCCCGGGCGGCAACTTCAGGGGGGGGGCTAAATCGTGTTTGAGGGGCGGCAAATTTACGTCGCCGCAACCCTTTTTTTAGCTCCTCTATTGGCCATAATAATAGAGTTGGCGACAAAAGGGTGGCAAATAATGTTCGAAGGGGCTGTAATCTCACAGTTTTTGACCCGGCTGGGAAAATTCTTAGATGCGCCACAGTTGTATAGCGAAAAAATAAACAAATCCTCAATTTTAAAAGTAAAGATATAAAATAACATCGTAAGACCACTTTGAGCGTTAATGTAAGAAAGACATACAGCAGTATTTATGAAAATGTGGGAGAAAAATGATGTTGCCCACGGACCGTGTTGAAGCGATGTGCACTCTGAGGCGAGTGGAAGGAGGCGTGGGCGTATGATGGCGCCACCCTCACCTGCCACACCTTCATTAGAAAGGGGACCGGGGGAGGGGGTGCGGGCATTAAGGGTGGCAGACCTAATGGGCCGCAGATGGACCACAGCCGCGGGGGATCCCAACCACTTAGCGCAGACCAGCTAGTCTGGTGGCGTACAGGACTCCTACCGAAGTGCAAAAACTGTTTACTGTAGTCCCAGGTAAAGCTATTTCCAGTTCAGGTGGCACAAAAATTTTGACATTTATTTGTAAAAATGTATTTATTAAATAATAATAATAATTTGGTTGATTCTGAAGGTACTAGTGGTTCCTAGATGCTATCTGTCGTATCGTTTAGTATTGGTCACACTTCATTATATTTGCAACATCTGTGGTTTAAAAACATCAGCAATTGTCAACGAAAGCCGTTTTAATGGTTTCCAACTTTGTCGTATGGTTTTATTGAACGTACAGAATTTGTTACTTTAAAATATCTATATACAGCGAACAATAATTTTCTTGCCGCTCTTTTTCAGATAACAATCGCTCCCAAACTTGATGCACATGATTCTGCTTTCTCTGCTTGTACTTCTCTTTATAATGATGAGGGGATGCTCGAGAGAAGTAAAGGAATTGGGTTACAAAAACTTTATTCAGAAAATTGCTCGAATATGGTAGTGTAGTATGCGACCCACATTTTGAGTATCAAGTACAGGAGTTGGAGAAGGTGCAAAGAAGGGCTGCTAGATTTGTTTCTGGAAATTATCGCAGAATGCAATCAGTGACAGATATGATAAAGGAGCTGGAATGGGATTCATTGCAAGACAGGAGGAGGATGAGGATGGTCATGGGAGTGTACAGGGCATATACTGGCGATGAGGCATGGAAAGATATTGCAATAGGTATTAAAAGTAGTTCATGGAAGGGAAAAGATGACCATGACCACAAACTGGCACTCGATTTCAGGCACAAGGGTGTGGGAAGATTTTCTTTTTTAGCTAAGGGTGTCAGGGATTGGAATGAGTTACCAAGGGGAATGATGAATAACCTACCTAAAACGTTAAAAGAATTTAAAGTTAAAATTTGTAGAGGGCAAATGTAGGTGAGTGAAGGATAGGGGGAAGTTGGGTGTGTAGGGAAATTGCCACCGGAGCGTGTGCTCCATTGCAATTAAATTAAATTAAATTAATAATTCATGAAGAAGAATATGTTACAATAGTTCCTTTTTTTCTTAGCTCTCCACATCCTCTAACCCGCAGATACTAAGTATTTGCTTCACAAAATTCAGGGAATGTATATACAACTTCGGTGACTTCATACTGTTGTGGTAAAACAAAAAGCTGTAATCTTAATCAACAACGAAACGCCTCTGTACTAGAGAGTTATTACTTAAATGTTACTCCTCATTCATAAGGTTGTGCTAATTGGCCTAGTTAGTATCCTGCAGGTTTCAGATCTTTAATGACTTTCTTGGATGAAAAGTTTGGAGAGTAACTAACGAAACATGCTTGAGGTCAGAAGCGTTTAATTTTGAAAAAAAATTAATAAGATGCATCGAAATATTTAATGATCTTTCTAAACCAAAAAATGTGAATGAATACTTCATTAGATCAGCCAAAGGCACATGACAGATACTTTTCGAACTGCTACAGCATCGCTCAGCATTTTAAGACATTGGATTACAAATCTGATGAGAATGAGGGGAAACAGAATTTTAGTGCACAAATATTTGTTATATGTGAGATATTATTTGCATATTTGTGGCTAGAAAAAATTGTTACTCATTTTGTTGCTGTAGGAACGTCCAATTTTCGGTTTGTACAAATGCGGCTGCGCTTAACACATGTTCAAACAAAGTTTATGTGTTGTATTCCTGCAACGCTGAGAGAGCTGTAACCATACTTGCTTCTCTCTCAGATCTGTGATTTTTTACATGTTTAAATGCTAATATTTCCATAGTACAGTATGTTTCAAAAATTACAGTCAACACAAGACAAGTCAAACCACACATTATCGCATCCAGATCGGTGTTCGTACTCAAAAGATTGCAGCCTGCTTCGTTCTAGGTGATATATGCATCCCAATGTTGAGAAGTGGGTTCACTCGCTCCTTAAGCCATGCTTAACTGTTCGAAGCGATGTAATATCCCAACACTTGCTACTTTGAGACAATCATACAAGGTTAGAGTTAAGTAACTACTTTCTGAAGCTAGTGCGCCGAAAGATATTTGTTACTTAATAGACAAAGCATGAAATGAAACACACTCCTACCCAGTAAACTGTAGTTTATTCTATCACTTTAAGAAACATATAACACTGCATATTACACAACAGAATTCAAACCATTGATGGTACGCACATTTAACCTATACTTTGTTCTACAGACATATAGCCCTTACGATAATCTGATTATTACATAAGCTGTCCTTTCAAATGAATAACTTGAGGGAATTATTATAAATCTTTTGCCTACGAGCAACAGAACATCGGACGACATGTTTTCCTTAATATTACATATCTGAACAAGGCTGAAGATGGTGGTAGAATGTTCTATGAGCTACAGAGAGTCGTCTGCTTCGACTCATGGTAGTGGGGGTGGATCTCTCTATAATGGGCTACTGGCTTCACGTGGTAATCTTAGTGTCTCATAATGGGCATTCAGCTGTCCTCCAGTGACGTCAGAGAGGGGGCTAGAAATCTCACGCACTAGTGCTAACTGAAGGGAAACTGCTACGAGACCAACTACCAGCGCTTCAGCGCTTTCATAGCCTTGAAGAAGAGTTTCCTATGACAGTAAAATTCTGACAATAGTATACAAATTCCTGTACTGACGAGTGAGAACTGCCCTATCTCGCCTTTGCTCACAATTCGTAACTTGAATGAAGCTTCAGGAATCCAAGAGCTGATTGGTAACAAGAAATCAGCAAATTTAATACATGTAAGAGTCCGGACTCGGAACAAAGCTATCTAACCCTACGCTGCCGGGGTCGGTGACATATATTTAGAAAAGACAGTGAAAATTTGGATAAGTGGAGGTAGAGGGCAGATTCCCACGATAAAGGACATAGAACATGTATATGGATCAAGTGAAGAAAAACACCGGCTTATATCTTCAGCAAGTTTTCATAGAAGCTGAAAACTGGCAAGTGAAGCCACAAATAGTTAGGACTATCGTGAGAATTTCTAATGGGTCGCTATGCTTAGAAGTAAGGTGAACGACTTATGGTGAACTGTTTCAAAATTTTTTTGCTTAGATGTGTCTATGGGACTGCAGGAAAATGTACAGTTACGTAGCTAAAATACTGTGGGAAGATAATTTGTGATTGCAGACCACATGAATATACCAACAGGCCTAAAGCGCAAACGGAAGCGGTTAACGGAAGGTACTGTATACCAATTAGGTAATCAAAGTTACCGTTCTCCCTTCAGGACTCAACGATAGAGCCAAACCTGCTTCGATGAATGTTTGCCCGTTAGAAAAATTAAAACATATAAAGCTTCTTTAAGAAACAAAAGGAAATACAATTTTTAAATGGACCTGTATATCCTGACGAGAACGTGTTCCCCTCGAAGGTAACATGTCCTCATCCTCCTGCTTCGTTTTCGTACAATCGGAAGAAAAGTATATGATTATGGTAGATATGTTCACTTTGATCCCACGTGAGAAAATTTTCGGTGATATACAACATGACATATAATTATTAACAAATCAATAGCATAAATTTTAAGTTACTTAAAAACATATTAGTGTAATCAAATTCCATTGCTAACTGCAAATACATACCATCCCATTGTAGTTACTATATGTGAACACAATTTCCGGATAATGTAATTTCTGTATTTGTAAACGATACACCATAATAGTAATTATGAATTAGTTTGTCACACTAAACATACAGTATTTTGTAAGACATATTCAGATACGAAATTCCAAGAAGAAAATTGATTTACAGACTAAAATGAGTTCTGAAGCAAAACCACTTTCTCTGTGGTACACCCTAAAAACTACAAAATGCAACAGCGAAAATTATTGTCTGGATTCTGAAATGTAATTTGTACGTTCTGTAACGAAGACTACATTTTACTAATCACAATAACAGATACCATTTTTGTTTTGATTTGTATTAAAATTATGGTGGAATTGTATATATGTATAAATCATTGAAGCAAGTACAATATGGCCAAAATATATTTTTGACTTTTATTATTTTTTCTTATCATGAACTGGGTATTCTAGAGTCATGTTTATTCAGTGAGAGACTTTTTTTTAAAAAAAATGATTTCCATAAATATATAAAAACACAGTTCTTACCTCGATCTACAGACATTGTGCAATGCTTTGAGTCATTGTGTTATAGGTAGTTTCTATCACGTGACCACAGATAGTGGATGCAATATGGCCGACAGGAAGACAATGATATTTCATATAGTTAATGTGCTTTCAATGAAGAAATATTAAAATGGAAATTTCATGTGCTGAAATTTACCACAGACTTCATCATGTTAACAACGTATGTTAGGATATGTATGAAGTATTTAAAAAATGGAAACATCAGCATGCAACGTGAATCTAGTGGCGGTCATAATCAAACAGCTTCCATTACACGCAACTAGAAGATATTTGATGACGTCAACAATTCATATATATATGTTACTGTAAAATAAAATACATCAGAAGTTGAAATAGGTAACTCTATGGTGTAGGAATTTTTCGCAAGCTAACAAAAGGTTGTGGTCATTGGCTAATTATTTTACTGGCCGAAAATTGCAATATTCAGAAAACAACTATAAGTAGAAATGATTTTTAGAGATATTGAGACGATCAGATAGAGGATTTTATTTATGTGAAATCTTGAATCTGAAGATCAATGATTCGTCACTGAAGCGAAAATCAGAGTATGTACCAATTCTAAGTTAATTCAACAATAATAAAATTCATTGAGAGTACAGTCTGCTGCGATGCATAGGGACGTATTCTGTTTGCGTTCATTGATTCTTAATGAACAATTAATGCAGCTAGGTACCAACAGACATTCTGCAAGCTCCATTGCGTATTGCACGATAACCTCTCCGGAAATGAGCACCCGGAAAATCGATTACTCGCTTCTCAATCTCCTCCCGTTCGTCTCCCCGCGGAGAAGATTGAGAAATTGAGATGGGATCTTCTGTTGTACACTCCCTGCTGCACCGCAATGACATCTCGCAATGACTGTCTATTCGGTTTCTTGAAGAAACTTAAGCGAGGCCAAATAATACGATATGATGGAGAATATGCAAAACGTAACAAGTCAGTTACTTCCGGCTGTTTACGAGTGTATTTTACATGGTGAAGCAAGCTCAAAATAAAAGCTTTTACTCGTTTTAGAGTTTTTAATATTTTACCAGATAGATGATTATTAAGAACTAATTTCTAGTTCGTAGGTATTATTAGAGATAGGCCTGAAAAAAAAATTTAAATTTGGTAATGTTCACGATTGCTCACGTTATTATTTTCAAGCGAAAAAACATGAATAAAAGTGAGATTTTTCATTTCTATAAAGCTCTCACCCTCCCCAGTCTAATATAATTTTACACACTTTCGACTACAATATTCTGTTTTTGTTCAATGAAACACCCAAAATATGCAAATTTGGAAATAGTGTTCTTGGCAGACACTATTCGTGGCAGACGTACAAACAGCGAACCATTAGTAATAATGCACCGTTTCCCGTTGTTTACGAAACCTTTAAATTGGCCGTCAATACTGTCAGGTGTTTCAAAGACTTGTTCATTTTTGCGCTTTTAGAAACGTACAAAACTTTGTAGCCTCAATATGCTGAACAAAATCTACGAAATTAGAAGGTTTCGAAATACCTGACAGCATTGATGAACGCTTGTACTGTTTGTTACCAGAGTACCCGGCGTTGACCCGTCTGTTTGGAATTGACTGGGCGCTGCAATATATTTAAACTGCAATAATAAACATATGCACCAAGTTTCAACAAAATTGTCCACACCTTTCGGATGTAATGCCGGTACAAACATACAAATACACAGTCACTGTTACATAAATATATCGCTTCATCAATAAATAATTTGGAAGTTCAACCAAAATAACAAATTCCTATTCTGAGATTCATTTTAGGATTATTCTTTTATTTTTAATCCGAAGTTCATTTATTGCGGTACAATATCAATGTAAAATCAACGGATTCGAAATAAAGAGATCTTGCAAAACTTAATTTAGAACAATAACCAATATAATACCGAAAAAATCCAATAATTCATTTTTTTACAAGCATGAAAAGTTACTTAAGATAGGTGTGTATTTCTGTGAACGGTACCGAGGTACCATATTCATTTTTTAATTTGGTCTTCAAATCACGCACCATTATGTATATGAAAACAGACCTTGCGAAACATTAGAGAGATATTAACATGATGAATTCTTATCGTCTAAACATATGTATTCGTAGTCTTTTAAGTATTTTTGTTAGAACATTCCTATTGAAATTTTGACTAGGTTTTATCGCAGTTCAGAAAAGTACCGTAGAATATTAATTATCGGCAGCCGGTGTTAGCTTCGGCGAGTTCCAGATACCATTTGAACAACACTCATTCATGCCTTGCCTTCTCAGCAAAGTTACAAGCGGAGATTAGGTGCACCATAATCCGTGTTAATGTACGAGGGTGAATCAAATGAAAAGCTTAAATTTGTAATAAAAAATCGAAATTTTGCGCCGTTATCCTGTAAGTTGGTAAGCGTGCTACAAGCAGCGTGCAGAATGGCCTGTAGGTGGCAGCATAGTGCACATGCACAAATACCGTTGCAGTATCAGTATAAAGATGGCTGCCCCACTTGAGACTTGCACCCGGGAAGAACAGCGATCTGTTACTCGGTTTTGAGTAGTGAAGTTGTGAAACCTATTGAAGTTCATCGAAGAATGAAGGTTCAGTACGGTTATGCATGTTTGTCACAGCAGCAAGTCTACGAATGGAGTAGGAAGTTCGCAAATGGTGTGACTTCAGTGGAAGATGCTCCTCGTCCAACTCAGGCACAACGAGTTGTGACTCCACAGAACATTGCAGCAGTTGAAGCCATAGTGATGGAAAACCGCTGAGTGACACTGAATGACATTGCAGCATGTTTAAAGATTAGTCATGGTTCAGCACACCACATTGTGCATGATGTGATCCAGTTTCACATAGTGTCTGCAAGATGGGTGCCACGGCAGCTGACTCCTGAAATGAGAGAAAGACGTATTGATGCTTGTGAAGAACTTCTTCGGTGCTTTAAACGATAAGTTGATGGCTTCCTTGCAAGAATCGTTACTGTTGCAACAATCACAGACCTGCATATTGAGTGTCTTCCTCATCAACCACATTCACCATACCTTGCCCCAAGTGATTTTCATATGTTTGGTCCATTTAAAGAAGCAATGGGAGGAAAGAAGTTCCGTTCTGATGAAGAGGTACGCCACGCGGAACATAAGTAGTTGCGCGGACTACCAAAAGAATTTTGTTCTAAAGGAATTTATGCACTTTGTAAGCGCTCGAGGACTTGCATTGAGCGTGGGGGAGATTTTGTTGAAAAGTGATACAGCTTTGTACCACTTCTGAACAATAAATAATATTTAAAAAAATATTTAAGGTTTTCATTTGACTCACCCTAGTAGTTCAAAATCTTTGGCATCTAGGCTTCACCGAAATGTGGCGTTAAGTTTTAGGTGCCGAATAGGATCCTTACATCTGTAATACATATTTAATCTGTTGACATCAACCATTGGGACAGCACCCAGATGACGCGACAGTTAACCTCGACTTAAACCAAACAAATTACTTTTAAAAAATGCGTTTGAAAAGGAAAATGTCAGCCAACGATATTAAGTGTAAAAAGGGAAAAAATTTTCCGTTTTTGTATGAAAAAAAAAATACCGTCTATATCGCGCCCGCGAATAATAATCCATGTTAAGTCTACGCTTAATTCTAATTTACCACCGTCACTAACTATAAAATTTCTTTCAAGCAGCTTCATAAATATTTTTCTTTCTAATACTCAACTCTGGATTTATATTCAGTTTTATTTTTGCTTGTTAGTAACAAACGCTTACACGCTGTTTGCTGTATTAATTTAAAACGTCTGGCACTAAGAGAATTTTCTATGGAAGGTATTTTATACATACACCACCATCTCTCTCCGTAATTACTTCCCACATTCATTTCACTCAGTATTTGTTCTTCTTTCTCATTATCATTCAACTCTTCTTTCCAAGCGACAGACGCACGTAAGCGCTTGACAGTCGTCATGGCAACCGACTCACTTGTGACGTCATCCAGACTTTACCGCGACATTCGACAGGTGGCAGCAACGACCAAGGGTGGCGTAGTTCGGAGCTATGCCTCTAGATGGCAGCAGCCTGTAGTGAATGCAGATTCAGTCGGATCACAAGAGTAATTGCTTATCTGATGATGTACTATTTTACAAATTAAGAAAGCAAAATAAGAAAAAAATCATCAAATTTTGTTTATTCTTCGATCAGTAGGATTTGATACATTTTAACCTGACTCAAAACATTAACTAAATGTATATTCTTGTTTTCACGGTTTAAAAGTTAAAATCTTAGAAACAAATCTTATTAAAAATTAATACTGTAGATAATATGAGTTACTGCCCTTCATAAAATCCCCCGATTTCTTCAGTTTATATAAAGACATCCAAGTTACAGCTAACATTCGTTGCATTTCATAAAGTAAATTGTAGTCTGTTGCCTTACATTTTTATGTAAGGTTTAAAATTGCTCGTTTTTAGGATATTACATTCGACAGATGAAACAACAAAGTTTATAAATAGATTTCACGATTGCGGACAATGAGTAATAGCTGTGATATTGTTAAAAAATTATTGGCTGAATCTGTGTATATTGTGTGTTTTGACGAAATAACGCGGTATATGAGGTTAAAATTCTGAAGTATCCTAAACGCAAATAGGAGAGTAGAATAGACCATGGCGAATCTAAAAGGCCAAAACTGTCATTTTTCAAGCACGAGAGCTATCAGAAATAACGTCTGAAACACAAGGTTACAATACTGTCACAGCGAGCTCCGTTCTCACAAAGAAGATTAACGGTTGACTGGATAAAAAACTGGGCTGGACACTTTGGACAGATGGTAGGAAAAGGTTTCAAAGTTCTGCACTTCTTGGAGAGAGTGATGAGGGGGTGTACGGGAGAAGTAAACGAATTGGTTTACAAAAGTTTGGTGAGACCATTGCTCGAATATGGTAGTGTAGTATGGGACCCTCATTTTACGTATCAAATACAGGAGTTGGAGAGGGTGCAAAGAAGGGCTGCTAGATTTGTTTCTGGAAATTATTGAAGAATGCAATCAGTGACGGATATGATAAAGGAGCTGAAATGAGATTCATTGCAAGACAGGAGGAGGATGAGGAGGGTCATGGGAGTGTACAGGGCATATACTGGCGATGAGGCATGGAAAGATATTGCAGTAGGTATGAAAAGTAGTGCATGGAAGGGAAAAATTGACCATGACCACAAGCTGGCACAAGGGTGTGGGAAGATTCTCTTTTTTAGGTAAGGGTGTCAGGGATGGGAATGAGTTACCAAGAGAAATGATGAATAGTTTACCGTAAGCTTTGAAAGAATTTAAAGATAAAATTTGTAGAGGGCAAATGTAGGTGGGTGCAGGATAGGGAGGAAGATGGGTGTGTAGGGAAATTGCCACCGGAGCCTGTGCTCCATTGCAATTAAATTAAATTAAAAGGCCAACTGTGTTTATCAATACGAGTTACGACTTCGGAAGTAACATTACTGCTTTTATAGAGCCATCGGAATAGGATAAACGGAACGATAGGAGAAACACACTAAGAGACGACAAAGAGAACAAAATTTGGTAATTCATATGTATTGATTAATCCATGAGGGTAAACCGCCAGAAATATAATACAAGAACAGAACAAACAAAACCAAAAAGGAAAGGACAGAAGAAATTACTTTCGCACTGCGGATCACAGCAAACATCTAAGAATCTCCAACGGTATTTAAAAAAAAAAAAAAAAAAAAAGAAGCTCTGAAATTCCACTCCAATATATATAAAATTAATGTTGGTACATCCAAGATAAATAGAATTCAACATCGTTTAACCGATCACAATAAAAAATGGTACATAAATGTATTTTTCCGTGGAGAAGGTTTCTCACCAAAAAATCAAATAACGACCCCATCCCCCTTTTACATCACTTAATTTTTATACAAACCTACAGTTTTTATACAATTTCGATGGAACTTAGCACACGTATACTTTCAAACTATGAGAAAAATATTGTTTACAGAAACCCAACCCCTTTCTCTCTTTCAAGCTCCTTAATTTTTGGCAATGTTATTTATATATGCCCACAGTTTTCTTCCAAAATCGATGGACCTTGGGACACGTACACTTTAAAACAAACAAAAGAATACTGACTACATTTGATTTACAGAAACCCAAAGCATCTTACCTTTTCAACCCCTTTAACTTTTGTCAAAGTTCTTTACACGAAGCTACAGTTTCTATCCTGCTTTGAAGAAACTTTGCACACGTATATAATAAAACAAATAGAAAAATATTGTCTACACTATGTTTGCCCAATTGAACTGCTCACCCCCTTTACGCCATTTAATGTTTGAAAATGTTCTTTATACAAAGCTATATAGTTTTTTTCCGATTTTGATGGAAATTTTCAGACGTATACTTTAATACAGACAGAAAAATACTGTCTACATTTGGTTTACAAAGCCCACCTCCTCCACCCATCATCCCCATGTGGAAAACTTACACGTGCAACGATTCAGTTTATTACAATTTTCTCGAAACCGGTAGGGAAACCGACCAAAGTTGATGATGATGAATAATATTTACAACAATACGATAAAACGGGATAGAACATCGGATCTATCATATTTATTCCCCGATAAACGCCGGGTTCTCTGCCAATAGGATAATAAAATTCATTGTGTAATTAAATAATTTCACCATAGAGCAATCAGGTCTCGTTTTTCGTTTAAAACGTACAAGATAAAACAAATTGTTTGTGTTAGCAAATTGTGTCTGCCTTATTTAGTGGGTTTGAAGCACAGCATTTCTTGATTTCCTATATGGCTTCGAGGATCTCCATAAATCATAATGCCAGTAATTTTTAAACGTACATTTTACATTCGCACAGTGCTTTATGTTGCTCTTACTCACAAGAAAATTGACGATTTTTTCACTATATTAAGCCGCACTTAAACATTACTAAACTGAGGAGGACTTAGGGCAAGGCAGGGCAAAGTGGTCACGCTAAAGTTTGACGATGTTTTAAGCTAACTTACAATATACCAAAAGGCATCAAAATCGTGGGTTTTAAATTTCAACTATCCTAGTACATACCAGAATTTTTTAATTACCTTTTCATTAAATTTAGTACATAAAATAACCAATTTTTCAAAAAGTTTCGAAATGAACACTTTGCCCGACATTGTCGGGAAAAGTGGCCAATTAGATTCATATTTAGAAATGAGTGATTAAAAACGTTCTAAATTTGCAAAGAAGTGTAATTTATTTTAAAAAAGGTTATATAACTTGTAAATAATAGATATTATAACGGACAAAAGCATTTTAATTGCAATTTTCGAAAACGAAGGAATAGCTGTTTCGTTCAACTCTATCACAGAGTTCGTGAGCCGAAGGGCAACATATTTGGCGGTTGTGATCTTGAGCTGAAATACTTTCCATGCAATACAGGCACCGTATGCATCGTTGATCATCGTTATCATTAAATAACACTCTTTTTGGGTTAGATTTCATGCGGTTGGTGGTTTTCTATCTAGCATTGGTTTCCTTCTTTTTGTTTTTGATTTTGCAGTTTTAAGAATATTTTTATATGAACTTGATGTGAAAAACTGCAAAGAACCTTTTTTCGGCCTTTCAATTTGCTTTTTCCTGCTACTGTTGCACTACAATATGCTTTGGGCTCACAGAAAAAGAAGTTTTCGGTAGTTGAAATACCTTCACAAAATAGAAATTATTTAATTACTTTTGTTTTTTTATTATTAATATATTAACTTCAGTTTCACATGATAATAATGCATCTATTCAAAACATTGTATAATGTTAATAATCTGCAAGGATCAGACAGAATCCGTGCGCAGCAGAGGCCACGACTACCAGCATGTGGCCACTTTGCCCGATTTGGAGCCGTTATAGAAACGCCATTCTATCTTAACAATGAAAAGAAACAATCATGATCAGCAAACCAGAAACTTACAGCAAAAACATCACTCTTGCAAAAGAATTTTGTTCAGAAGTTGTAAGTCATCTGATTTTTTAGTAATAAATTGATAAACTGTCCACTTAGCAAACATAAGGCTCATGAAAAACCACAAATATTCTAATAACTTCAAGAGATGATACGCTAACCGGATCGGGTTTCGAAAGGTAACTGAAGGCATTAAGTTGCACTAGTTATGATTCATTCCCGTGATGGAACCATCCCTTGGCCCCAAAAACCCTCATGGCCACTTTATCCGGCTCTCCCCTACTGATAAAATAATTTGCTTCTAAGATGAAATTAATATTATTCCTTTGTATTCTGTTTGTAACAAAGAATCAGTGATTAATTCTGAAATACTAATGGATAGTTTATCTTAAAAATGCTGAGGTCAGTATGAAGCAAATCGGTTAGGAAAACTGTAAATCTTTGATTCGTTAAATGCATTACGTTTGAAAAAACCCTGAAGTTAATTTTTCATAACACAATACGTGAATAAAAGCTGAAATGCCACAGAATGTGTCATCGTTTGTGGTCTGTCTTTGGATTTATTCGTTTGTACTGTACATAAAAAATATTATACTAACTGTAGCCTTGAAATCAACCGTTGTTTCATTCAGTGTTGCTGGGATATGTGGAGTGGCCGATTTCTGTTGATTCCAGGCAAATGTTAAAATGATTTATTCACAAGAACTTGTATTTACAATGGTAACCGTTGATTTGATTCATCCGTCTTCAGAGATTATTATCAGAAATAAATATAATCAGATATAACGGTTGTTATATCTGATTATATTTTTGACTTTCTCCCTTTTCGCATCTCTAAAAGAAAATGAGCCTTTTTAATACCTTAGATAAATTATATACATGCCTAATAAATAATTTTGATAATAGTGTTTGTTGTCTAAAAGTTTGGATCACACAGGACAGATACAACTATCAATTATCGCTTGCTTAAGACAGTGAAGTGCAAACACCTATGTGCTAGAGAACACTCGTTAACATGCAACGCAATGAAGGGCCTATACTCAAGTGGCATTAAAACTTACCTGTCTGAAGTTTATAAAGACGGCATTTGTTCTATTTTGGGACCTGGATGATCTAATTTTTAGGGGTCAGTACCTTCTGATCCAAAAATGAATCCCTTATGCATTCGTTCATTTCTCCTTTCAGCCACGCCTTCGTAATCTACGAACACCTTAAAAGTTTTTAACTGCTTATTTCTTGAGTTCCTACTAACCTTAATACTATAATGACATAATTTATGGAAGAAAGAAGTAATTATGAAAGATTTAGATGGCTCTGAGGAAATTTTTATACAGACATTTTTCATGAGCATGAGTGGTTCAGTGATTAAAGCGTCTTAAGGTGTTCGGTTCGAATCACTATCTTGGTGGGGATTTTCATAAGCCCTTAACCCGACCTTCATCTCTAGCACACCTTACTGTGCAAAGTAAAGTACGCCAGAAATCTTCCGTGGTTCAGATTCCACGTTATAATGTCTACGTTTAACAATAGTATTACGGGTTAGGATAGGAAAGGATGAAAGGAACTAACAAACCTATCTCAAAAACATAGTTCATCTGCATTGAAAGGGGATCTTAGCTTGGATACCAAGCTTACCTCAGCTTCACGGGTATCGCATTTTAACTGATAACCAATCGACTCTCAAAAAGTTCCGATTTTCTCTTTAATCCATGAAATGAAAAAGCTTCTTTCGAAAAACCGTAAGCAATACTGCTAATATAGATTTAGTTCTTAAACTGCTGATTAGATTTTTTTTTTTGTAAAGCTTATACTAGGCCTAATGTTTTGTGGCTTTTATTATTCTCGGAAAATAGCCAATGAGTTATTATAAGAAACCTGATAGCTAAGCAGTTAATTTATGCTCAAAAATCATATCCATCATAATATGAAGAATGGGTCTAACAATCAGTATGTAGTGAAAATCATTTAAAAAATACTGTCACCCTAATTTTTAAATGATTTTTGCGCGTTTGGTTTATATGCAGTATTAAATTATAATTTCACAAAACAAATAATGCACGATATCTAAAAACATCTGTATTGATTCTTAAAAGGTTTTTACAAAATAAAAATATCTTTTAGTCAATTCCATTAAAAATACCATCTTAGTGCGCGAGTAACTCGCAGCTGATAATATTACTTTTTCTTATAAATACAATTATCGTGTAGTTATTATTAGAGGGTGATTTTAATCTGTTTCGGGACTATTATTTCAATCACTTTGTCAAACAGTATTACGTTATTATACTTGCTGATCATTCTCTCAGTGCAACAGTATTACGTTATTATATTTGCTGACAGTATATATCTATCCTCTCTCTCTCTGGGAAACTAGAATGTATCTAATCTCAAATTACACACCACACTTTTTTCCATTAGTTTTAATGCTGAGACTGGCGAAGATGTTATTATTAGAGGGTGATTTTAATCTGTTTCGGGACTATTATTTCAATCACTTTGTCAAACAGTATTACGTTATTATATTTGCTGATCATTCTCTCAGTGCAACAGTATTACGTTATTATATTTGCTGACAGTATATATCTATCCTCTCTCTCTCTGGGAAACTAGAATGTATCTAATCTCAAATTACACACCACACTTTTTTCCATTAGTTTTAATGCTGAGACTGGCGAAGATGTTATTATTAGAGGGTGATTTTAATCTGTTTCGGGACTATTATTTCAATCACTTTGTCAAACAGTATTACGTTATTATATTTGCTGATCATTCTCTCAGTGCAACAGTATTACGTTATTATATTTGCTGACAGTATATATCTATCCTCTCTCTCTCTCGGAAACTAGAATGTATCTAATCTCAAATTACACACCACACTTTTTTCCATTAGTTTGTAAAAGTACAGTATATTACGTATATTCGTATCGAATACTAGCTCGTACCCGCGACTTCGTACGCGTGGATTAAGAATTTTTTTGCCAGAATTAAAGATAGAAAGTTGTTGGTAACGAAGCATAGGTCCCAAACAATATCGAGTCGGAATAATATGACAGGAAAGCTAACACTATATCATTGTACCGTCGAAACTCTCTCTTGAATAGAATCAATTTCCAACATATTTCTGTCACCATTCGATAAGGTCTCAAAATTTCGTGACTACAACTGTTAATCATACTGGAAAAAATATCCTACGCCCTTCATACACATTTCCTTATAAAATTCCACCACAACGATATAGCCATTACTTCCGTAGTTATAATAATATTACTGTCGTTCACACACACACTGACTGTGAACAACACCTGAGGGATCATTATAACGTAAAAAAGTGTACACCTACAACATTGCAAGACTACCTACGATTTGCCTCGCATTGCACCCCTAACTTTCTAATATCTACAGTTTAACATTCAATCCGAATAACCTACGGCCCAGGCCTGACTCTTACGATGAAAAACAATTTTTAAAAATCTTAGCCTCCACGGAGAGTTGAATCGGAGACAACGCTTTAACCATTGAGCTGCTAGTCCACTACACGGAAACACGGTACGGAGACGTCCATATCAAACGTGTCTGTCTATCGCCGTATTTCGAAGTTATGAGACAACATGTGTTATTTATACAGATATTTTTCAACCAAATGTAGACAGTATTTTTCTCCTTGTTTTAAAGGATAAGTGTGCAAAGTTTCATCGAGATTGGATGAAAACTGTGGATTTATATGAAGAACAAACAAACAAACATACATTCATCTTTATATATAAAGATTAAGTATGGGGTCAGCTTATTGATGAAGAATTTCGGGGTGGTAATGTTGAGAGAAGAATTTTCTGTTTTATTTAAATAATTTATTTGTGTGAGTTAAATTGTGGATTTCATTAATAGGCAGAAAAATCTGCAAGGCGTTAAAATTTCTTGGTGCTTAATTTCCTAGAAAATAATATCTGATTGGTCTATTATAATTGCGTGAGTTGGTTTTAGACAATGAGAAATTGTGTTACTACAATGAAGTTAGTTGTGAATGGTCTAGCAGATTGAACAGTTTGGCGCAGCTTAGTTAAAATCTTCTCCCTTGGACAGTTCGGAATAAGCCTAAATTTGATACTGACGATGTAGATTAGTGTTCATGAGTTATTTCAATACCAACTGTTCCCGGTCAGTCGGGGTTTGAGATTTGTGTTGCTCATGAACAGACAAATATTGACGGAGTAGGTAAAATAGAGAAGCAGTCTTGTTTTCACATTTCTTGGATCTCCTTTACATTGTTCGCATTGCTTTAATCATGTCGATCGCATCGTTTTTATCTCCCCCCCCCCCCGAAACTACTATTAATTAGGAAAAACCGAGCGTGGTGGTGTAACGGATAGCGTTCTGGTCTCGCATTCGGGAGGACGGCGGTTCGAATCCCCGTCCGGGCATCCAGATTTGGGTTTTCCATGGTTTTCCAAATCACTCCAAGCAAATGCCGGGATGCTTCCTTAAAAAGGCCATGGCCGAATTCCTTCCCATTCCTTGCCCCCATCCTTTCCCGTCTCTATAGACCTCGCTGTTGAGAGACGTAAAGCAGTTAAAAAAAAAAAAATTGGGAAAGTATGTATTTGGTAATAACTAGGGCTATAATGCATGTTATCTTTGCATAGGCGGATATTCAGTGCCTGGCATCCACGGAAGTGGATGTTTTGCAGAAACAAATACGGAGGTGGAAAAATAAATTTACATTTATTCAGATTTTAATATTTTATCAAAAATAAACTTAAAACCACATTTTTTTCTCAAATTCTACATTTATGCATATGAAATGTCTATTTCCATATAATACTGCAATATTGATACATTTTTGTGCCTCATCTTTCAACAACAAAACACTTGGGCTGATTTCACAAACGAATTAAGTTATTTACATAACCACGCAGACGTCAACTAAACAATCTTTGTCATATGAACTTCGTGGAGTTCGCGGCTCGACTAATTCAGGCGTCCAGCACAAGGCAACGTCACTGCACATCTCCGTGCCCGCCACGCGCACATTCACAGTCCAACTTGTACGACCTACGATGATTTGATGTTCCAGTAAAGGACTCTTGTTTGGCCGTGAAAGGAATTCCAGGACTACATGTGTTGGACGTTAAAAGTTATTGGAGTCCCAGACAATCAACACGGGTTCATGCCGCCAGACGAGATTTGGCGTTCGATTGTGATTGGAGGAAACATCCTGCAAGTGAGCGATAAGGACACTAGCTTAGTGCGATAAAGTATAAGTGGAATAGACTGCTTGTAATATCTTGTTGGACATCTTCTAGTAGCGTGAATGGGTCAGCACATTCTACGGTAGTTCTACACGTATGTCCTGTAGGGTGGATGGCGGATGGTACGCTTTATTTTAAAAACAAGTTAAAACTTGTAAATTTGTCACGTAATTACATTGTTTAGTTCGTTATTACTTTCATTGCAGTATCGTATGAAAAAATAAACCACGATGTTGTTAGCTAAGTGACGATGGGCCGAATAAAGATAAAAGAATAACATATATTGCAATGTAAAAGTTGCGGATGCGAAAGCGGAAGTAGGATTTTACGCGGAAATTCCGCACTTGTAGTTGCGGAGCTCCGTTGCATCACTAATAATAACCAACAGGAAAACTTCAGCATTGTTCACAAGGCTTTTCTTCGCGCAATATTTCAAGTGGTGATGTAGGAACAGTTTGCTTTATTTGTATGCATATAAACTGAGGTATAAAATAACCAATAGCATCACGAAGTCGAACTCATCATTACCGCATGAATGGAGCTTATTGAGGTAGGCATTTCCACTAGGAGAGAGATGCGCCAGACAATATTAATGGATATTAAAATAAAAAAAATTGTTTGCCCTCTTTATCATGGACGAAATAAGCTACTAGTAAGGATAAAAAATGTCCTATATTCTACCCTATGACATAAGCTATCACCGTGTGAAGTTTCATTGAAATCCATTAATTACTTTCTACTTAATGCACGTTAATAAGGAAAAAATTCTAAACTTACGATTATCATAGAGCATTTGTAACTTACGGTGACAAAAAGTTTCATATATCCTGACCAGCGACTACTTCCAATTGCAGATTAGACAAACAGACAAAAATTATAAATTTTACCTTTTTAATATCTCTGCCATCAATAGTTTAAATTGCAGTTACTCTGTTTTAAATAAATTTAATCCACAGACACAAATTTTCTACCATTTAGTTGTATGGTATAGCTATTATTCGACTAATTAAAAATACTGCTACACAAGAAAGAAGATCTGAAATATTTAGAGACGGAAAAACTGACGTGTTGAAGCTATCTAATTGATAAGTCAGTTTACATAAGTTGCTTAGGTAGCAATGATTATTTTCGCAAAATTTCATATAATAACGAAAACATGGACGAAGTCTGCGATCTTAGGAAAAGACTTGCTGCTTAACATTTTATTTAACAACTAGCGGAGTTCCCGGCGTTACCCGGTATAGTTGGCGTAGATTTAACCGTACCCTATTTTTATTCCCGCAAAACATTTGTACAAAGTTTCATAAAATACGCGCTTACTTTTTCGGAATTAAAGCAAACTTACATTCACCCGCACCCTACCAAGAAACTGGTGGGCTGAAGTTTATTTGCACGTATACTATTTTCATTCGTCCGAAAAGATACATGTATATCAAGCTTCGATAATTTGGTTAAGAAATTTCATTACTACATTACTGAACAACCCTAGATTATCTTAAAATCTCACATTTGATTCAATTGCGAAGTGAATGGATATAATTGTGGCTCGAAACGCCAGATCCTTTAACTCTGCAGATAAAATATCAAAAGTGAATCCGGAATAATATTATCGTAAACAGAAGACTAATGCTGAAGGCCAGAGATATTGTCCAGAAATCGTGCTTAAAGAAAATCTTTGTTATTTTTACGGCTATCTGTGTCGTTTAAAAATTGATATCCCGAATTAAAGGAAAGAATACTTCAAGCTATGGCTTTTAAAATTTGAATATATCGAATTAAAAGAAAGAATACTTAAAGTTTTGTTTAGTGTGCAAAATAGTTATTACTATAAGTTATCTTATTTCTTTAATTAAAGGCTATGGTCAGAGACATTGTGTTGTGTGTTTAGTGCGGAGTATGCGGCATCTAGTAATTCCTCCTGTGGAATTTCTCACCATACGATCAGAATTTCATTTAATGCTCCTACATTATTTAACGTTGAAACATAAGACATGCCAGACAAGTGAATTAAGATTCTAAGCTTTAAAACGGTGAAAACTCCATCGAAATCTGCACCGTAGTTTCCGAGTTTTTATACAACCAATATGACCGGTTTTCGTTTTATAGTTATAGATGTAAATGATGGATTGACATCTCTGAACATTTTTCAAGAACATTTAAACTGTGATATAAAATTGAGAGACGGTTTCTGAAGAATAATTTAATGAAACTTATCGTATTCAGCAGTAGTCACCATAGTACGGAAAATGGCGACTAGTATTAAATGTTTGGAGTCTTCAAAAGGAACATTTCAGGTAGCTATTAATACCTCAAATAATCCTCATTGATTCATAATAACCAGTAACTTAATAAATGCGTTAGAAGCTGTACCTTGGGCAATCTGAAAGTAGACTCACTCACTCCGATCCAGAGAATCACACAAACCCAAAAGTACATATTTTATTTCATACGATTTGATTCACTAATACTGCCCGGGGAATAATAAAACCACAGCGTTCTGCTTTCGTGGGTCCGTGTTTTGGTACTTGGCCAAAAATGAGACTCCACAAACGACATTAAGACCTCTGAGCTTATACAATCCAATTCGCTCCTGGCAGCTTGCCAGTAGGGCATCTTGTACCGCGAAGAGTATCAACCGATACAGAATTTCTCAAACCACCTTTCCACTCAGTTGATAACAACGCCTTTTAATCCAGATTTAATGAAAACAAATCTTTTATCACAATGTTTCCGCAATTCTGCAATAAATCTGCTACATGTAATACATAAGTCTGACGTATACTTTTATGCGATATTTTAAAAACCATAGAGGACATTAATTTTTCTGTAAAGAAAAATTAATAAACGATGAGAACTAGATAAATGCAAGGGAGCAGTTTCTAATTACAACAATTTCGGTAATTCTTCTATAGTATGAAAGAAACTTATATCCTTTCAAAGCTACTTCTTACTGTGGGTCAATAAGAACGTATTACACTAAAGCAGTTCTCACCAAATTTACATTTTACGTAATTTTACATTTAGTAGGCTGAGAAAAAATACTACCACAAACATCTTTTCCTTATTCGGCGAGAAAAACCGCTCAAATACTGAAGATACTTCATGCAGAATTTCCCATCCTTCAGCCTCATTACTGACTAAAAAAGTTTATAAATTTATGAGTCATACGCACGTCTTCCCAAATGCATGAATTTATTTCTTCTTATTACAAAATTAAATTGACGGCAGCGTTGAATACAATATCCCACTTACCTTTTGTTTCCTTTTAAAATGTGGATAATCAACCGATTTCATAAATGAAAAATACTTTTCCTTTCAGTCGGTTTAATGTATTTATTTTGTTACTCACTACATGATTTTATTTTGAACCGAGATCTGATAGGATATTTTTATCGATTATTTATCTTCCCATTGCATTTACTCTCGTTAGATTTTACGAAATAAAGCAATCTCTTTCTCAGTAAGTGGTAATAATTTTTTTTTGGTATTGCCTTATCATCTTTTTGAACAAAATAATACAGAACAAGTATAAAAATATTTTTAAAAGTATATTTAAAAGGATCCTCAGATTTTAGAAATTATTTGTAATAGCACTTATTTGTTTTTGACAATTGATTAGTTAAAGACAGATTATAACGTCTGCATTAGATTTCGTTTTATTTTGCCATCCTTACATCCGTTACAATATTTTTTTTACTTGATTTTATTCGATTTACTTCTTTAAGTACTCTGTTGGTATGACGCCAATACACCTCACAATATATAGCGACGTATGTCAAAAATCTTTTCTGAGTAGAACTTGAAGCAGTGGCGTAGCTAGTTTAACAAGTGCCTGGTGTAAACAATATTTTGGACCCTCAGGCCAGATGGGCGAACTTTTTTTTTCTCTCTACCAAGTCTTGTGAAGTTTGATGGCAGGGACTCCCTGAACTTTAGTGGGCCCCGTGAGCTGAGCGTGGCCTCCAGAGTTGTGCGTGGGAGCCCCCTGAGCTGAGCGTGGTGGCCCCCTCAGCTTGGGGGCCCCCTGACCTTGGGGGCACCGCCTAGCCCTCCGATAGCTACGCTCCTGACTCGAAGTGTGCATTTCTTACAAGATGGTAATTTTCCTAGTTCACCATAATTTGTATGGTATGATCGTGCTTTTATGACATTTCTAACTGTAATATATTCGCGTAAATTATCTCGAAGCAAATATTTTAAGTAGTGTTGCCTGACGTGTGTGATAACAGGCTGCGTTATTTGTATGTACATAAATATGTTGTGATATTAAATCCCTAACTGAATTTCAGAGTCGATCTGTTACAGCATGTTCTACTTGAACACACGATTGTACGCCAGGAAGCTTTGTGGTTCAGATTCCACGGTAAACTGCAGATTCGCTTTAGCCGTTAGGATTACCGGGTTAGTTTTCCGTGCTTCCGGGGCATTTAATATGAGGACGCGGCGTAGCCCGAGAAACATGGAGACTACGAATAGTACCTAAATGGATTGATTCTATGGCAGAACAATTAAATTAGCCGCTACTTTTTTTATTTCTCACATATCGAGATCACATCGAAACATAATGTACAATATTACTATTCTGACATCAGCTGTCACTATATTCAATTTCTTTGAAATGATTGGTTTTTGCTTGACATGTGTATACACAAAAATCCTGAACTTTGCATTCGCGTTTTGAACGAAATGTGGTACTATAAGATGTACCCAACATGTAAACTGATGACATAATCTATCAGTGCATCCAGTTTCGCTGAAATACATTTGTTAGTTCATGCGTGAGGCGTGCACATGAATACAAAAATTTAAAAAAATACTTTTCTACTGTATCATTGAGAACTCTGCCACCGATTTAGATGAAAAGTATTCCAGTATGCGAACTTTGGTTAAAATGCGTTCATCATTTTTTGAGAGAAGCGAGGAAAGGAAATTTTTTTATTGTAGTTTTAGTGTATGTTACATAAGGAAATTCATCTTATGGAGATAAAAAAGTATCTCTTATGTCACCCGGTAACATAATCATATCCAGTTTCGATAAAGTTCGTTTCTTGGTTTTGCGTGTGCTCTTTCATAAAAAAAAATACGGTTTTTAGTTTTCATCACAATTTTTTAACATGCAGGGTTAAAAAATAAATCCAATATTCCGACCGGTAACATAATCTATCACTATACACTATTTTCTCAATTTTTTTGGCGAAATATGTGAACATACATACATAATGACAGTTTAAAGTTCCAAATACTGCAGTTTTGAAATCTCTAACACAAGTGAAATAATACTTTTTAGATAAATTTAATGTACCTTTCATATTAATTTTATATAAGCAACGTAGAAATTAAGTTCATAGTGTCACTATTTTTAAGAATTTGAGGAATGGTGTTTAGAAATATCACAAAGAAGGAAAACCGAAACATTTGAAATGTGGTGCTATAGAAGAGTAGAACGAAATGAATGTGTTTTGGGCAGGATGGGCGAGGAATGAACAGTAGTGGCTCACGACGACAAGTTGAGGTGAAGAGGCTGGCTCAAGATAGGAAGAAATGAAGGACTGTATGGGAGACTGACGACGGGTGGGGGAGAAAGGAGGGTGAGATGGAAAAAGAGATGGAGATTATTTCCATGGGTTTGTCCTAAGTTTCTCTATTGTAGATTTTACCACTTTATACAATTCATTGAGAAATATGATAAAGTGATGTTACTTACAGTCATTATTTGCAGTTTGTTTATTACTTGTCACTATGTAGTTGAACTGTTTTGGAACATATTCCTTGTTTTTACAAAGTATTAAATTTGTCTCTCAGTCCGTCACCTCTTTTTGAATGACGAAGAAATGCTTTCAATGGCAAATATACTCAGGTACTTCCCCCTCTAGCTCGATAATGGCTGTGAAATTTGAGATTATTTCTCGAGTTATTATCTAGATTCAAAATTTTAGCATGAAATTCAATACTAAATTGCAAAAGCGTATTTTTTAAAAGATTTTATTATCTGTGGAGATAGAATAAAATTTGTACCAACGTAAAAAAACTTCGCTATCTCTCCACCTCCCCGTGAAAACTGTTACTGAACGAAGAAGACCAGACACACAATTTGTGTTAATATTTTTTGTTAACTTATGTACTAGTTCCAACCTAGTGCTACGTAATCTCCTGTTCAAATAATTTTGTTATCTTCAAACACGTTCGTCCTTTCTTCTTTAGCCTATTTTACAGCTAGCATCTAACAATGAACAGATGCACAAATTATTAATTGTTCTGGTGAAAACTTTTATTCACTCAGTTAATAATTTAACAATTTTCACCAACACCAGTTGAAACTACGACCGTCACTCTTTTATCGGACTTTACATATTGCACTTACGAAGTCGTCGCTCAATAATTCGTTCCTAGTAACCAACAACATTTTAAAACAAAAGCAAGAATGTAACAAAATCTCAAGGAGTATGCATATCAGTATGCCTACATACCACAGAATAGTCTATACATAAGATAATCACAAACTGATGTAGTTCGTCGTTTTGCCGCTACAAGCTGAGGTGTCTCTGTACACATGTGGGGATCCAGTCGTCATTTAAGATTCAAAAGGCCCGTAACGTCTCGTCTGGCCGCACTGCCCTCGTAATCCTGCCGTGAGCTCCTTTGAACTCGCCGCAGTCTGTGGCCGACATGATCCGCCTGGGCCAGGCCCCGCTACTAATTAGCTTTAATTAAAGGAGTTATCCGGCTTGCGGTGGCTGGCGGAAGGGCAGGCGGAAATGGGCTGCCGGCCTAAGGAGGAAACAAAGGCCCGCAAGCAGCTTTAATACTTTCACAAGAGGCGCTCTACTTAGAGATCAGGTGTCTAAACAGGTGTTTACACAGCTATCTCTGTACCTGTACAAAACATTTTTGATTGAAATGTGCATTTCTTATGTGCCCGCCATACCAAACATCCAGAGTAAAATTTTCTGATATTATTTAGCAGTACGATGCGATAACTATCCTTTTCGCCTCACAGATCTCTCGAAAAGAGTATTTTAATAAACACTTAAAAACATTACCATTCACCCTGTGAATACTATAGAAATTTCCTGAATATTATCAGGTCCTAATGTCGGGAACACAAAAACACCAAATAAGTGTGCACAGTGATGATAGTTTTGAGCAAATCTGTCTGTGTGTTCCTAAAAGGGAGAAAAAGGTTTCAATTTTTTATGTTTCTACTTTCTTTTTATGTTTGCTGTATGGTCCGACCGTCAACATGCAAAAACAGCTGAACGGATTTTGATAAGGTGTTCCCAGTTGGAGAGCTTAGGGACTGATCTAGAATCTGGGGTATGCTCCTTAATGTTGTCTCCCCTGGGGTTGGAGCAAAAAAGTTGAAATCTGACCAAAACATTTATAACAGTTTGAATTTTCTGAAAATAACAGCAATTGGAAGTAAATATTTATGGAAATACCTACATTTTTATAGTGCCAGCAAAATCAAACAGGGTGAACTTTTTTTTTAATGGCATTTGGCAACGGAGGCCATACAGCCAGCTCAATGTAATTATTATAGCTTTCAATGTATAAGTCGTCATCCAATATATATATTGTATTTTGCCAATGTATGGACGCTACAGGACGGACAGGACATTCACACATACACACAACACTTAAACATCCATGCCCGCGGCCAGATTTGAACCGGTGGCCTTCGGCACGCGGAGCTAGCACTCTAGCCCCTACGCTATCGAGGCCGGCACAGGGTGAACTGTCAGTCGGGAAACAGCAAAGCTAGAGAAACAGAACGGAAGGAAGCAGCAACGCGGATTTAGTAGGGGCATCCTAGCAGAACTGAAACCAATTGCGAGTCTCCCAACAGTTGGCGCTTGGATGTCAAGTATGACGGAGCTCTGCAGCCAACCCAAGCAACAACTACTAAGAATCTCCATCCAATGATGATCCTTAGCTTGGGGTAGCACCTGTTACAAGAAACGGTGATCGTTTCAGCTTTCCACGGGTGAGGTGATTTGTCAAGTAGCATCTTTGACTATTTTCAGTGGAATACAAATACGATGAACTGGCAACGAACCCTGGCTGGACCACGGCGAGGAAAGGCTTGAAAAAAATCTTACTGTTTCTGCATTCTCGAATGCCCATTTTTTAGTTTCACACTTGTCGGAAGCCTTCAAGAGTCAGTGGACATCCGAAAGACTAGCCTGCACTTTGTCTACGGCCATAACTTTTGCAGCGATGACTCACGCCGCATCAAGTGTTTGAACCCCGTGGAATACGTGAGATATTCCGCCAGCTACTCAGAAGGGATAACCTACGGAAATTCAGGCGTGCCATGGTGATGCTCTTCACCGTTTCCTGCCCTCATCTTTCATCCATTGCAAATATTTATGCTCTTCATTTTGTGAGTCTGTTACAGAACTTTCATCTACCAAGTGGGCCAAGTTCTCCGGACTTATTATGTCAAAAAAAAACAACAAAAAAACTAGCCCTACAGCCGAAGTTGTTCAAAAATCGAACGCCATGTGCTTGGGCTTACTTTCTCATTCACCGTCGCACCTGCTGATTGGTGAAAGACCACGAAAGGTGTTTTGTATGATACGGTAATTCTTACTAAAAAAACCTTTATAGATCTCATTCATGTAACATCGCAGTATTACCGTTATCTTATCGGACCAGTTTCTAATCTTTCTTCTCTCTCTATCTCTCTCTCTCTATCTCTCCACCCTTCCGTCTTCCTTCCAAAGTTTTAATTTATTTCAGCTGACAGTTGTTTCAGACGCATTGATTATTTCACTTCGCACGCTATTTACTGCCGATTTTTTTTTACTATGGCTTTACGCCTTGTCGACGTCGTGGTCATTAGAGGAGGGAAGGACTTTGGCCATGGCCTTTTGAAGGAAGCAACCCGGCATTAGCCTGGAGTGATTTGGGGAATCCATGGAAAACCCAAATCTGGATGCCCGGACGGGGATTCGAACCCACGTCCTCCCGAATGCAAGACCAGAGCGTTACAGTTCACCCATCACGTTCGGTTTTTAGTGCCGATTGTTTTTAGTTTGGGAATATTCGAGATGAACTCAAATACTTGGGATGTAAAATAGAGACATGAAACGTGATCACCAAGTATAAAGAATATCAGTGCTCAAAAAAGCAGTTGATTGAAAAAAATAAGAAAATATTTTTGTAACATTTTAAATAAATAATTTAGGAAAAGGCAAGTGAAATATTCCTCGTAGTATATTATAAGGCAGAACCATATGACTGAAGACAGAGTAAGGACAAACTGTTAGATGCTTTCGAAGTAAAGGTCTGGATAGCAGTGGAACGTATGAAATGGACAGAGGAAAAAGAAATACGTGTGAGCTGGCCATAGTGAGTGAACAAAGACAAATAATAAAAGTTCGTAAGAAAAAGAAATTTATTTGGTAGTTAAATACGAAGAAATGGAGTGATAAGGGCTACCTAAGAAGGTAATTGATAGATGACTTCCAGCAAAATAAATACAACATATGACAAAGAAAATGAAAAATCAGAGAGTTTAAAATTTGTAATAAAAGACATTTCCATGGACAGATGATGATGATAAATACACATGTACAGAGGCAAATAGTAGACAAAAGGAATGCAATTATGCTGCAATGAGCTAGTTTTCGTGGCTTCCTGATTTTATAATTTTTTGTAGTAATTAGATATCGTATCAGTACAGTGAACTTCACTGTGTTACGTTTGAAAATGCCTGTAAGGTCAGATGAAAACAAAAATACTAGCTGTCGACAAGTTGTGTTAACGTGACTTCATCTGGGGTAACTGCGACGCAGCAGTTCGCAGGAAAAGCCTTCGTTCGCACAGCCAATCCAATAGTTCGTGGCTTACGTAAGGGAAGAATGCTGGCGCCTTATCTGAGGAGGCGCGAGTCGATTGGTCTGCTATCAGGCCCGGAGCTCCCTCTCACGTCGAGAGGACGGCTGACCACTGTGGAGAGTGCCGGACCCTTTCACCGGTTTCCTTTACAGCGTTCACCACTCAGGAGGCTCGTGTGGCTATGCTGCGCTGTCAGATATCACAAACAAGGACCAAGGATCGTAACGAAACACCACTCAGTGTAGTTTCTGATCCGTTAAGAGGAAATATTCCTACATGTGGACCTTGTGACAGAATCGTCCACTTGATGCTATATTATTACTTCTTCTCTTCTCACATTCCCTCGGAAGCCTCCATAAACTACGTACACCCTCCCCCCAAGAAGCGTCCCTCCGCCACCTCCCCCCTTCGCCATCCCCTCCCCCACCATGTCCCTATTGATTCGAGATGACATTTTGTACTGTTTTCTCTTGTCACACTGTCGTAAAATACATACGGAGATTATTAAATGACGGAAATAAATATTCACATGCTGTTATGTGTTCTGTACCTCATTGTAACTGTGGCAAATAATATGAATTGAAAGCTACATGACCTGGCTCGGAAACCCCCTCCCCCCATGTGGCTCAGCGTAGCTTTCCAGCCAACCCCTCCCCCCTAGACCAAGCAACGTAGATTGTGGACGATCCCCTTTTATCGAGTTGTATTTTGCGGATCCAAATAACTTAGTAAAACATACAGCAGCATCATCTGCTTATTTACACGGGATAACTTTGCAAGCCAGAACCAAAAATACTGTATAATTGTCTGCTGTAGATATTATCAGCTTCCAGAGGTGTATTGTACAAAGTGTTTTCGTTAATATCTGTTCAAGCATCAATTGAAATTATTAAAGTGAGCGTCTTAAACAGCTGTAAGACTTGGTGATGACACTCGGGAGGACACCGGTTTAATTCCCGTCTGGGTATTCAAATTTCTTCGGTTTTTCTAAAATATTTCGATATAAATTCAAATAAATGCTGGGATGGTTTCTTCAAATGGCCATGACTGAACCTCTGCCAGGTACTCCACGCACCCCAAGTCTCACACGACTCAAATGACCCTGATGAGGCGGAAAGCAGGAAATTTTTTTCAAAAATCCGTTAAGGAAACCATGGAAACCCCAAATATGAATGGCCGGCAGGGGATTCGATCCATCGTCAAGTTTTTGCCGTCTAAATTTAAGCAACTCATTTGTGGGTTTACATGTCTCGAATTAGGAGATTAATTACTCAAATGAATGTATACTTTAGGATATTAATGCACTGTTAAAGATTCTCTACATTAGCTGTCTCTCATGTATGCAAAACATCCATTCAGAAACAGTTTATAATTTATGACGCACACTTGAACCAAAAAAAGCAAAACGTGTTCAACCACCATTAGACTGATAATATTGTTCATTAGAATCGATACTTTGCTTATATTGCAGATTTCTGTATCTGTTTATCCCTACAGTATGCATTTCACGAAATTAGAAGGTTATTGTCATTTAAAACCAGGTTTCCCACTTGAAATACATTTCTCGCCTGCAAGCTTATTTTCTCATATCAATACTTTTTTCTTAAACGTTTCTTGCAAAATAAACTTCTTAAACATTCTACGATCACTTGTGGACATCAATTATTTTTTTACATTATCACTATTAAATAAAAACTTTTTCCCCATTGTTATTCGGAAAGATGTGGTTTCGAATTTCTATCCGGGCATCCAAATATGGATTTTCCATAATTTCCCCCAAATTTACTCCATACGAATGCGGGATACCAGAAATGGGCAAATTCCTTCCCCGTCCCTTTCCCACCACTAATGGCCTCGATGTAGACAAGGAGTAAAGCCTGAAGCAAAAAATATCCACTGTTATTGCGAGATTATATGGTATATCTAGTGTCATACAGTTCACTCCACAGTCAACTAAGTCACGAGTACCCACGCTGCTCTGTCATTGACTGAATCAAACTCATTCCAGTGTGTTTTAGTGAATTCCCGATCTTTCTAAATGTTAATCAAATAAAAATCTAAATCTACAAAACTATACATTTTAATTACAACTGAAACTAATCATTAAAAAAAAATCATAAAATGATTTGGAAAACTAGTCTTCCGTTTACCAGTTACGTACTTCGTTCTGATCATGCATGGCTGTAGTATGCTGCACTGCTACAAGGTAATACTAATACTCTTGCTTGAATATGGTTGTACAGTACAGGACCCACGTTGTGAGTTTAAAATACAGGAGTTGGAGCGGGAGCAAAGAGGAGATACTAGATTTGTCTCTTTAAATTACTGCAGAACTCATTCAGTAACTGATATTGATAAAAGAGCTGGAACGTGATTCATTCGAAGATAGTAGAAAGTGTTGGGAATGTATAATACGTGTATTAGTGATGAAGCGTGAATAGATATTGAAGGCAGAATTAAGATTTGTGCCAGGAAGGGAAAAGATGACCCTGACCACAAGCTGGCACTCAATTTCAGGCATAAGAGTGAGGGAAGATTTTTCCTTCGTAAATTAGGGGCTCAGCGATTGGAATAAATTACCAAAGAAAGTGATGAATAATTTACCAAAAACGCTGATAGAATTTACAATTAAAATTCGAAGGGGGTAAATGTAGGCAGGTACAAAAAGGGGAAAAACGGGTGGTAGGGAAATTGCCACCGTAAACTTCAAAATAAAAATCTCGGAGTAAACGCGTTTTCCCACAATCCCATGGATTTCCTAAATAAATCACAGGACATGTCGCCAAGTTTATCTGCTCAACACCTGTATTGAGCGAATAATGTGTTTACCCTTGCATCGGTTTCAAATTTGACAGTTAAAAGTTCCTTAAATAATCTCGTATTGCCCAAAGAGCGGATAAATAATTTGTTAGAACATAACAAGACTTCGTTTTAAAAATTAAAGATGGGAGAATACGTACTTTAAATTGGGAAACAGTGTTAGTGTAGTTAGTGGTAAAGGTATTACACGTGGTAGATACCTGTTTGATGTACACCAGTTGCAAATTGTGATGCAAATTGCGTTGCACGCATCTGAGGCGTAACGCGTTGTATGTTGTAAGCAGTATAATACGGTTCCCTGATCCCTGAATACAGGGAGAAACCTCCAACGTCAGATAGCACTTCTATCATAATGATTTAACGAGCATACTTCATTTCTCAAGAACAGTGTAAAAATGTAGAATACACAATCATCTTCTATACCATAATCATGTTTACTGCTGTTAATATCGAAGTTTTAAGGATATGTTGCTGCATATTCCATAGCTAAAATTTAGTGCTGCAATATATTACATCAATGAAAAGCATTTTCAATATTTCTGTCAAAATAATTACGCATGTTTAATTCAAGAATAACATGATCTCTTTTGTACGTCTGAAAACATCCATCCACCAAGTTTTCGCATACGTTTTTCTAAGCGATCCTTCCATTGTTTGGTAGCGTTTAGTGGAGGATGGCCGTCATATTCAGCTTAGGGAGGGGACAAGCTGTTGGGAATTACCACATTGGCTGATAAAGAAGACAATATAACTCTTAGATACGAAAATTCAAATCAGAAGGATTCATCTCCTTATGATGCCATACCCAACCCAATTCCTAGCGTCGGCGGTTACTTTTTTTTTTTTTTTTTTTTTTTTTTTTTTTACTGCTTTACATCTCTCAACAGCGAGGTCTTTAGAGACGGGAAATAATGGGGGCAAGGAATGGGAAGGAATTCGCCCATGGCCTTTTAAGGAAGCATCCCGGCATTTGCCTGGAGTGATTTGGGAAACCATGGAAAACCCAAATCTGGATGCCCGGACGGGAATTCGAACCGCCGTCTTCCCGAATGCGAGGCCAGAACGCTATCCGTTACACCACCACGCTCGGTCGGCGGTTACCATGGAAATGGTACCCTCTCCATGGGAAGTCTCTTGAGAGGTTGAACTGAAAAGTTATCTCCTCGTTGTGTTCATATGTGTTATTGCAGGTGTGGGTGACTGTGACAGTGTGTGTGCTCAGTATAAAGTATTCTACGAAATGAGATATAAAGAAGAGAGAGATGGTGAAATCAGACCAACTCTTCCGAAAGATACCAAGATGGCCGTCAGGTATAACTCCTAAATCCGACGGATTAATCATCATCAACGATGTCGTATGCCCTCACTCTACATGCTCTGTGGAGAGGTTTGGGACTTATCACCGGACTTTGGCGCAAAATTTTCTGATTAGGGATTGTGCACCATCATCTCTTCTGTCGTGCCAGATTATGGACATTTTTTCTGCCACCTGGATTCAAACTAGCTAAATTCTTGTCAGCGCCGGACATCATAACGCTGACGCACCAATTGAGCCAACGGGGCGAGCTAAATGTTGGATGATTGATTGCAGTTATTTCACTACAAAACGAAGCCAGATTTCGGTTAGTTACCCTTTCTCTCACACATCCTAAGCTGCTTGCTGTTGGTAAAGTAAATAATTGCAATATTTTTAAATCCCACGACGAAGGAACCGCCATCACCTATTTCCTTAGTGGTAAAAGTTGATTATGTCTAGAAGGTTGGGAAAGAATTGCTAGTTAAAGACTCGAAATGAAAATATCTTGACATAAAATTTGATAACAAGCTCAACCGGGCAAGACACATTGGACAAGTAGTAGGAAAAGTTTTAAATTCCTTCACTTGTTGGAGAGAATGATGAGGGGATGTACGAGTTAAGTAAAGGAGTTGGGTTAAAAAACTTTTGTCAGACCATTGCTTGGATGTAGTGGTGTAGTATGAGACCCACATTTTTGGTATCAAATTCAGGAGTTTGAGGGGCTGCTATATTTGTCTCGGGAAATTACTGTTAAACACAATCAATAACCGATATGATAAAAGAGTTGGAATCGGATTCATGGGAAGACAGGAGGAGGGTGAAGAGAGTCATGGAAGTGTACAAGGCGTATATTGGTGATAATGGGTTGAAACATATTGGTGTAGGAATTAAAAGCAATGCATGGAAGGGAAAAGATGACTATGACCATAACCTGGGACTCGATTTCAGGCACAAGGGAGAAGATTTTCTTGGTAGGTATGGGGGTCAGGGATTGGATTAAGTTACCAAGAGAACTGATTACAAATTTGCCAGAAAAGTCGAAACAATTTAAAGTTGGTATCTGTAGAGGGAAAAAGTAGATTGGTACAGGAAAGAAGAAAATGATCTTTTTTTAAATTTACTATCATTGTAATAACTGAGGAAATATTCGTGTGTGTAATGTTTTTCAATTCTGTTTTTGCTCTTGTCAGCTTTTAGTATTATATAACTGTAGGAATATCCGAAAATGCGAAAATCTTTGATTTACGAGTGCAATGAAATACTTCTTCCGCCAACCTATTTAGGTAACAATGACAGGAGGGATAATATTAGAGAAATAAGATGCCATACTGATACTTTTATGTATTCCTTCTTTCCTCTTTCTGTGTTCGGGATTGGAATGCAAATAATTAGGATTGGTGCTTGGCACCCGCTGCCACCCACAATATTTGTGAATTGCAGAGTACAGATGTAGATGTAGAATGATGCTCTATTGTACACCTAATTATCAAATACAGTGCTATTGAATAGTGTTTGATAAAATACATACGTTTGTGTTACGTTTACGCTAACAGTTTGTTTGCAGTTGTACAGCAAGTCACACGTGAAATTATAACTCTGTCTTTTATTACACACACTCATACCAATTAAAACCACAGTCAAACACGCTAATTAGTGTAGCATAGATCGGACACATGTGTCAAATCATCAATTGTGAATTTATTTTCATTAACGTGACCCCAGAAGTTTTAATATCGGATGAAGGTATGGGGGTATTTTCGACATCAGCAAACGCTTTGTAAATTCATAGGAATTTTTCAAATATACTCATATCAGGAAGTTTATTATTGATATAAATTTTAACAAAAATTGTTTTATAACTTAAATTTAAAGGATACTACATTTAAAATATCAGATTATAAATCAGTAAATCTATGGTACGTTTTAAAAACAAGGAAGATGGGATTATTTCTATGCATCAACACTTGAATTCACACATAACAGAGAATTTTTAAAAGTTTGTTTGGTAGACTGAAATAAGTTTAGATAAGAGGAGTTGAACAATTTATGCCAAACAGTGAAATAATTTAAAACAAATTTCAGATAACTTGTAAGTAGATGTGTAGTAAAATTGCCTTCAAGTACATGTTTCTTAGTAGTCAGTCGTACTAAAAACATGACTAGCTCGTTTTAACAACTGTAAATCTTAACTGTAACAAGTTTATGAAATAAAAACAAGAACAAAAGAACCTAGGTGACGAAAAAAGGGGATATTAATGTTTTAGATCTTCTGATTCTACTAGCTTTTTAAGTTGCAATTAAATTTTAATCAATATGAAATTAATGAACCAAGACTTAGGAACAAAAGACTTCTGGTTAATTTCTATTTAAATCGTAATCTGAGGTTATTAACTATTTATATTTCCTGTTTATTTTACAATCTTTTAAACCGTTTGTATGCTTCATGTTTTTTCATTCCTGCATTTGGCAAGCAAGGCTTCATTTTTCAATTTTTGTTTGTCTTCTTTTAAGAAATCAAAGTTTACAGGATTAAAAATTACGTTTGCTAACTAAGCGGCTTCAATTAACACAATTTTTAATTAGTTTCACTTGTCTTTATCGAGGGAGAACTGTATGTGCTGCCTCTAGTGTCTGTCGCAGTGACTAAATGCTGCAGCAGCGACGACGGCGGCTGCTGTCGGAACTAGAAGCGATTAAGCTGGCCGCTCCGGGGTCTGCAGAGCCGGTCAGCTGAGCTTAAGCTGACGCGGGGCAGACGGAGCGTCAGTGTAATATCCGAGTGAAGCGAGGCGTACCTCTGGCTGCGCACTTTAAGCGTGTAATCGGATCAGATGTCCCGCATTTATTGAAGACTTATTCCAATCTCCTTTCTGCGACGGCGGAAATATCTCTCTTTTTCTATTTTCCGTCTTAATAATTTTTTTGCGTAATGCTGTAACCGACTGCCATCTGCGAAGGGGAGTAGAGATTTGTGAAATATAAGTTTTCTGATACAGGAAATTTCCCGTATGTGGTTAGATTACGAAATATATATATTATATATTCATACTTTTTTTTGGTCAAACCCTCCTTCAAGTATTACAGTATATAAACTTACTTGTATCTTCTGCTAATCTTAATAGTTTCAAAACGAAATTTTTGGTTCTCCTTCTTCGTTTACTGTCATCAAATTTCTTAATAATGTATATTTGCTACTCATTACGTGATTTCTACGAAATTTTAACCGTTACTGCAATATATGGTTATTTATTCGATGTTAAATTAACGGTTTATTTATCCGTTACTGGGCCTAGTGTACTGTAGCTCTTTTATTAGTTTCGTGAAGTAATTATTATTATTATCGTGTTGGGAACATTAGGTGCATGGATAAAATTTTAGAATTAAACACATGTACTGTATATAATAACAATTTCGACCAACAACATCAAATTCATTCTGCGTTTCTTTAAACAGTTCACCTTTGGTGGAAGAAGACGTGTGCATAGTGCATTGCAAAACGTATTTCTTAATTTGATCTTCACCACAGTTACACTTGATATAGTCAGTATTAATATCACCCTGTTTCGCTCTGTTAGCTTTCAAATCGTTCACTCCTGAAATAAAATACAGTCCTGGAAATTGAAATAAGAACACATTGACGCCGGTGTGTAAGACCCACCATACTTGCTCCGGACACTACGAGAGGGCTGTACAAGCAATGATCAAACGCATGGCACAGCGGACACACCAGGAACAGCAGTGTTGGCCGTCGAAGAGCGCTAGCTGCGCAGCGGTTGGGCACCGCCGCAGTCAGTGTCAGCCAGTTTGCCGTGGCATACGGAGCCCCATCTCAGTCTTTAACACTGGTAGCATGCCGCGACAGCGTGTACGTGAACCGTATGTGCAGTTGACGGACTTTGAGCGAGGGCGTATAGTGGGCATGCGGGAGGCCGGGTGGACGTACCGCCGAATTGCTCAACATGTGGGGCGCGAGGTCTCCACAGTACATCGATGTTGTCACCAGTGGTCGGCGGAAGGTGCACGTCCCCGTCGACCTGGGTCCGGACAGCAGCGACGCACGGACGCACGGACGCACGCCAAGACCGTCGCATCCTACGCAGTGCCGTAGGGGACCGCACCGCCACTTCACGGCAAATTAGGGACACTGTTGCTCCTGGGGTATCAGAGAGGACCATTCGCAACCGTCTCCATGAAGCTGGGCTACGGTCCCGCGCACCGTTAGGTCGTCTTCCGCTCACGCCCCAACATCGTGCAGCCCGCCTCCAGTGGTGTCGCGACAGGCGTGTATTGAGGGACGAATGGAGACGTGTCGTCTTCAGTGATGAGAGTCGCTTCTGCCTTGGTGCCAATGATAGTCGTATGCGTGTTTGGCGCCGTGCAGGTGAGCGCCACAATCAGGACTGCATACGACCGAGGCACACAGGGCCAACACCCGGCATCATGGTGTGGGGAGATCTCTCCTACACTGGCCGTACACCTACGGTGATCGTCGAGGGGACACTGAACAGTGCACGGTACATTCAAACCGTCATCGAACCCATCGTTCTACCATTCCTAGACCGGCAAGGGAACATGCTGTTCCAACAGGACAATGCACGTCCACATGTATCCCGTGCCACCCAACGTGCTCTAGAAGGTGTAAGTCAACTACCCTGGCCAGCGAGATCTCCGGATCTCTCCCCCATTGAGAATGTTTGGGACTGGATGAAACGTCGTCTCACGCGGTCTGCACGTCCAGCACGAACGCTGGTCCAGCTGAGGCGCCAGGTGGAAATGGCTTGGCATGCCGTTCCACAGGACTACATCCAGCACCTCCACGATCGTCTCCATGGGAGAATTGCAGCCTGCATTGCTGCGAAAGGAGGATATACACGGTACTAGTGCCGACATTGTGCATGCTCTGTTGCCTGTGTCTATGTGCCTATGGTTCTGTCTGTGTGATCATGTATTGTATCTGACCCCAGGAATGTGTATATAAAGTTTCCCCTTCCTGGGACAATGAATTCACGGTGTTCTTATTTCAATTTCCAGGAGTGTAATTGAAATTAAGAAATTTGCAAGTAATTTCGTATTAATGTAACACAATAAAAAAAAGAATTGTGTAGCATGTACTGTACATAGGTACAGCTGTCATTTATTAGGACACAAAATAATAATTCTGAACGTGTTAATAATTCATGGACCTAACAACAACGAAACAAACGCAAAAATCTATGTTGTTTTTCTGTTGGTTTGTTATCTCCGTATACAACCATGTTTTTCACATGAAACTAACTGTCACCCCAGGCGAATATTCAAATGGTTCCTTCAAAATACCATTACCGAATTCCTTCCCGTTCCTTGCCTTTAGACGTCTCCCACCTCTAATGACCTTGACGTCGAGGAGGCGTAAAATCACAAGAAAAATAGATATTAATTACGAAGATGTTTGGAGTTAAGGTAAATGACATTAATAGTATGTTACTTTGACTTAACGTTATTAGCTACCCAGGTTGAATGCAAAGCTGCTTTCGATTCATTTTGCAGGCCAAAATAATTCAGTATGGGATGGATAGACGCGGTACAATCACTCCGAAGCATGCAGATATTACTCATCTTGATTGTTGAACTGCAGAGGCTGTGATCTACGATAGTCACCCAGAATATAGACACCTGTTTCTTTTAAAGATGTAACTTAGATGGACGTAAATCTTGGATCGGGCCGTCGAAGTAAGGAAAGTGCCCCCCGGTAGGTATGAAGTAGGTAGCCAGAGAGCATTCTGATGATGCGGGTGGCAATCAATGCAGGGGCTCAACAAGTATTGCGGGCAGTTTTGGCCGGTGGCCATGTAAAATGGTCGATAGTAGTCTGTCGCGAGAGCAGGACAATAGCGCTCGAGAATCACGACTATTGTTCAAATAAAGAATCACTACACTGATTACGACCAGCATCACGATCAACAAACCGAATAAACTCCATGTAGAGCTCCGAATGTTTATCGCTTTTTGGCACTGCTTTTAACACGTCTCGCCACTAACCTATCCATGATAAAGCTGATCGGCGTTTTAATGCAAAAGTCTTATTTTCCCACCACTTTATTTTAATTATCTCGGAAACTCTTAGAACAAGATTCGATACGTTGGTTTCTCCGCCCCAGAAAATCTGTGCTTAGTTAGGCATGTCTAATTTCTTGGTCATTATCGTAAGTACTTGGTATGATGCGGAATAATGGCACAGTGGAAAATCTCTAATTTGAACTTTTTTAATTCCAATTTATAGGTAGTTAGAAATTTTCTTCAGGTTCCTACAATTTGGCTTTACACCAGTGTAAAAATAACTCCTCTAAATCGATTTTTTTTTTTTTTCGTCGATTCTAATAAAATTTGTTCGTATTTAGGAAACTAACATGCAATTCTATGTAAATTAATGTTTGTTGAATCATATTTTTCTTGAGCGCTATCTCGTAAGAAGTTAGTCTTAATCGTTTATTTCACTGTCCAGAGCACGTGACCCACTCTTCCCCAATGCTGTTGTTTCCAAGAATGCGGTGACTCACCAATCTTCCAGCCACTTGCACGACTGGTTTCGAATCTAGTTGTAGTTGATTTAACTTGTCTGCTGTTTTTTGTGCAATTTTAAGAATACAGCAGTCGTGTACAGTTCGTGTTTGTGCTTATGGTTTGTGTGTTGTTTTCTGTGGAATTTGTTTATCGATACCTAACATTTAATTATATCCACGAACTTCAACGCTACATCGAGGGTCAAGCTAATGTGAGTGTTGTTTTAAACTCCAGGATTTCACGACTATGTAAAAAAAACAAAACAAAATAAAACCAGTTAATTATTTTAAATTTTTTTTTACTAAACTTTAAATTTGGCTTTGTACAGAATTTTTTAAATAAAGTGATGTATAAATAAAGAATTTAAAACTTAATTTTTAACGATGTTTTTCTAGCATTTATACCTATTTCTATAAACACTTCCTAACTGGAATTTTCAGTAATTCGAAGATTGCTTATGGTCCCTTCAGTTTCTAATTAGAGAATTTACTACACCATATAACCAAATTCTTTCCGAAGCTTTTGAGGAAGCCTATTGTATATCTCATTTTTCTTCACGATTCCAACCATTTAGCAGACGCATATAATTGTCAGGGACAGTTTTTTTCTTTTGACACTATAATTATCCCCTTCCTCTTATAAAAAGAAAAAATTAAATTGTCAGCATTTTTCTCCGTTTCATTTACAATCCTATATTCAAAATTTACTTCGTATAGGAATCATGAATCCAGTGAAAATCGCATTAACTTAAAAAGGAAACCAGAGAGAATTGTAAAACTAGTGCATTTTCTTTCTACCAAATGGTTTTTGGTATTTAGTACTAGCCTCTCCGTCTTTTTTCTTCTTGTCCCTCTCCTAACATGCTTGATCGTTTCATTACTGAATACTCTTTCAGAAATGGTGTATGGCCCTTCTTTAAAGTATATATTTATTCATCGACAAAGGTGTATCCGGAAACCTGAGATCTGTAATAGATCGTGACTTAGCATTCCGCTATCTCATGTCTTGTAATACCTGTGAGAAGTTGCCTTTCCTTACTGTAACACATTTATGAGTGGAAGAGTGAGACGAGGACACTTTGTGAGTCGGAATTTGACTTAGCGGTTCAGAAATCAACGGTTTCAGTCCCGTCAACGGCATTTTTGTTTCAATATAGTTATTGTATTATTTTTGAGTTGACCACATTTGGTACAGCATACTTCAATAAAGGATTAATTTAAATGTGATAGCAAGAAATTATTACAAACCAGATTCTGTTCTTGTGTCATTTCCGATTTTCCTTCTAAAGAAAATAACAATTCTGAACGATCAACACAAGTCCGACGATAGACAGAAATGTGATTTGAGTTACCACTTCATAGCTGTTTACCGCTAATATTTTTGAACACCGAAGGAACATTTTGGACTGAATATAAATCAAAGCAAGATAAAAGTGATGAAATGTAGCAGAAACGATAACAATCACAGTAGATTAAATATAAAAATAGGATCTGCTACTTGGGAAGAAAAATTACAACCGATAGCCGAACGGGAATGATGTTAAATGAAGAATAGCACTAGCAAAACAGATTTCATGAAAAAGATAAATCTTTTAGTTTCAAATATCTATCTGGAAATTAGAAATAACTTTTTAAAACTCTATGTGTGGAGCACAGTACTTAATGATAGCGAAGCATGGACATTAGGAATACCATAAAGAAAGAAAATTGAAGCATTTGAAATGTAGTGCTACAGAAGAATGCTTAAAACTAAGTGGGCAGACAAAGAACGAAATGAACGAGTTTTTTGAAATGATGGGAGAGGAAACGTTTTTTTGGAAGAAGCTTATAGAAAAAAGAGACAGGCTGGTAGGTCATATTTTGAGACATGCTGGATTAATTTGCTAGTACAGGGAACATTCGAAGGTAAGAAATGTAGAGGAAGACAGAGATTAAAATATATGAAGCAGATAATTATTGAGGACGTGGGTTGTAAGGGGTATGTAGAGATGAAGAAGGGTGATATTAATTGTTGTTGTATGTGCAGATGAGTGTGATAAGTGACTATGAAGTGCAATGTTTAGTTAATGTTTTGCATGAAGAAAAAAGCAAACAAATGTTTAAATATTTTCCGATCCATTCAAGCTTACTCTACAAAGTAACACATTGAGGCCTTCAACACATAACCGTCGTATACCACCAATAGTGTCGTATGCACCGTGGAGAGGTTTGGGATTCATGTGAGGCGCTTCGCGTTCAATCGGCTAATTAGGAAATTATGCACCATCACCTCTTTTTTAATGCTGGCCTAGTTAGGAATGAAAAAACGTTTTTCGATCACCTAAACTTGATTGATTTAACCTCGTTTCGACTGTCAGATATCGTCTCAGCATTTCTACGATTTGGTACAAATGAGGTTCTGATATTTCAGCTTAATGAAATTTGTCCTAACTCCGGCAGGTAAAATAAGTTTGGCCCTTTAACAAATTTTAATTCCTTTCACTGAGCTATTTACCGGATTTCCCTTCTCGGACTGATACCTACAGATTTCACCTCTGATAAATGAATAAATCGTGCTGGAGTGTGGATGAAGTCAAATATTTAAAAGAGAGAATGCTTACAAGCAACAAAAAGCATCATTGTGTGTAAAACACTACGTTTCGACAGCCAACGTCGGTATTGTAATCAGTTAAAAATAACATCGAAGGGACAAACGACGTAACGCCACTCCACTACAGTTACACGTAATATTCAATAAATTCTTTACAACTTTAGGACCATTAAACATGAATTCTTGTTACAACACGTTCGCTATTAATCACGTTACTGCGGTTACAATATCTTCGCATTAAGTATCACATTTCGCAACAATAAACTGCAGATTTATGTGGGGACCTCTACCAAACTTGCGTTGCTTATATTCCAAGGTATTATTTCCCCTAGAATTTGACTGATTTGTTTCAAATTAACCTACAACAAAGGATTATTGGTTTAAAACTTATTCTGAATCATCTCACTAAACTATAAAACCTGTAATTGCAAATCTTTTATTAATCATTTCATTTTTTTTTTTTTTTTTGTATTGACACAGTGATCGCGATTTTTTTTTTTTTTTTTTTTTTTTTTTTTTTTTTTTTTTTTTTTTTTTTTTTTTTACATTTCGAAAGAGAAATTCTGTGGGGACATTGTTCTACACTTCTACACCCACTAAATTTTACAACTTAAACAATAAAATTTATTAAATTTAAAACGAAGATATAAACGTTTCTTTGGAGGATCCTTAAATAAATAACAAGTCGTGTTCATATCTTTCAGTACTAATTATTCAATATGCGTTCATATTATGAGATTTACAAGCGATAAAATATGGCAAATATATGGTAATGACAGCTAGAGGTATTGCTTTTTCATGCAAATCATGCTGCCATTAAAGCTTCAAGTTATGCACTCAGCTGGTGTAATATGAATGGCGAAATTTCTTGTGTATAAATAGCAAAGTAATTTTCCACGTCGTGTGTTTCACAACGGCCTAGACCCCCATAGTGTGTTTAAATGGTAATAAACAACCACAGGTTACGTGATGATTGCATGCTTTTTCTGCGTCTGTGCAAACTTTTGCGTGTATTCTCTGACTGGGTATCAGCAGTTTCATATCGCTGCGCAGATCTCCTAATGGCCTCAATAAAGACGCAATCTTCCTCTTGTGATTTAAAAACAGCCATAAATTTAGGTACAATGGAAAGTGGTTATTTTAATAATCAAATGAAAGCATACGTATTTCTCTCTGACAGTTTTAATCACAATTACAAATGAACTGCGATAAGGTAAGATACTTTCTCATTTCTACTAAGATACTTATTTACTTCTTCCCGAAGATCGTTACAGTGTTCTTACATTCTGGCGATTGTTTGCCTCCTGGGAAACACTTTAAGGGCGCAACTGGACTGTACTGTTTTTCAGATAAAATGGGAAACCGAATGCAAATAAGATAAGATGCATAACAATTGGTTTTCAGAAATTATTTATTCTTCAAAAACAGCCGCCTCCATCCATTTGAAGCGTAACCTACAATTATTAATTATACAATCATATTGCATTTTATCATGCAATTCAAAAATTATTCGATCGCAGAATATGCCCATGTGTTTGAGCTTGCAAAATTTCACACTTTTTTTTTTATTAACATGCGATATATTTTTGAAATGAGAATAACTATCCAAGTTTCTTTCTAGAATTCCATAACAAACTAAACAAAATATTTCTAATGTTTTTCACGTTTTAAAGAAATTGAACGGTTGAAGTTCGTACATGGCTTTCGGAAAGAGGTGGGTTTGATCGGAGATTATGAGCCTTCATGGTAATCTCCACTCCAGGTAAGTGTCAGAATGGTTCCTTCAAAAGAGCCGATCTAAAATACGGACCCGCATTCTCCCAAATACCAGTACCGAGCTTTACTGCTTGTGCTTGTGTTCATACGATAAAGCATTTTCGTTATTATTAGGATATGCTATGGATGCTAATCTTTGATATATATTGTCGGTAATTAGGGTTTTAATAGCAGAAAAATTGAGTTTGGTAATTCCTTTGTGTATATTTTGACGAACCGCAAACCGAGCGTGTTTTGTGAGCTGCAAGGCTCTGGCCTCGCATTCGGGAGGAAGTGAGTTCGAATTCCTGTATTGGTATCCTGACTTAGATGTTCCATGATGTCCCCAATCACTTCAGCCGAATGCTGAGATGCTTCCTTTAAAAGGCTACGGACGAATTTCTTCCCGTTCCATTAACCCATCCTTTCCCGCCTCTAATAACTTCGACGAGGCGTAAAGCCAAAAGAAAAAATAAAGAACCGCAATATCCCGCATGATACGTGACAAGCCTTATGCTTCTCAAAAAAAAAAAAAAAAAGAAACATAACATTTATACACATGGTCTTGCAGGTTGGGTTATTAGCAAGCACCACATTACTCCTCTGTACCATCTAGTGAAAGGAATTTTTTCGACTCTGGTGATTCCCTGATTCCTTCCCGTTTCAGTTAGTAACTATAAGTATGGCATTTAGGACTCACTCTAACTTAAAGTGGATGACTATGCTGCACTTTTTGTGGAGTGTAGTAGTGTGCGGTTTGTGTTGTGGTTGTGAGAGTGTTGAAGGATTTGGGTGAAAGCCTGTGCTACTTTTTTTCGGAATAACTCTCCATAAAGATACCCATGAAGATTTTTGCTATTATTTGGCCCTTACTGACTCGTCAATTTAATGATAACGCACTTTATATTCTTGCCTGCAAAACATGTTCTCTATGATCCCAACGCTTCTGTTACATGTGTGCAGATCAGGAACAAAGAATTTCGTCTATGTTCGCGAGTGTTAAAGCACAAGACCCAGTGACTGCTGTTTTTTTAAGCAAGCTTCGTACTCGGTTTTCAGAGAAGTCCCTTTCTAGTCGTCACCCACCGTGAACCTGAGATCTTTCGTTCTTTTCCGGTTGGTGTTTGTCATAACATAGCCATGCATTCTCAGCGCTAGCTTCCTTTAATCTCCTTCTCTGCGATCTGTTAAACTTGGTATTTTAGAAAAAGCTTCATGCAAAAATCTAACACCGACAGTATCGGAATATTGAGCACAGAAAATTAACAGCAAACAACGATATAATATTTGCATTATTCAAAAAAATTTTACTCGTAGCATCTCGAGATCGCAAAGAATAGTGCGTCAGATCCTGTGTCACTTCAACAGATATCATTACTTTAAGCCTGGCACTTCCATGTGTGGTAATAAAAGGAGTATAAAATTAAGCAGTTAATATATGTAAGCCATATTGACGGATGTCAATTAACAGTGTCGTATAGCCTCAATCCATACTTTTTGTGGAGAGATTTGAGTCTTAACTACGGATTTCAATCCAGCAAAGCGGGATCCCGCAATCCCACATCATTTTAAAGTATGGAGGGTCCCGCACAAATGAACACGCAATCTGAAAAATGTATCAGTCAACGTGGCGTTGCCACCCGTCATCGCTTTCTAGTCCCACCCAGGCTTGACGCTTGCCCGTACCCTTCTAAATGACATTTGACTTCCGTCAACAAATGTGTGTTTTTGTTGTTCGTCGTTATTCGTAAGTAAATAGATTCTCTTTCATGCAATTATCAGTACTTACATATATTTACGCTGTACACACTTTAGTTTGAATTATGTTACCTATTTTCTAATTATTTACTAAGATCAGGGGTGGCCAAACCAAATAATCTTCCGTGCCACTTTGGGAATGCATCATAACTCCGCGAGGCGCATATAAAATTATATATTCGCAAGAATATTTTTTAAAATCAAAGTTCATTTTTCTCATAGTTTCGACAATTTATTTTTGTATATATGGATGAAAAAAAAAAACATTGGTTTTCACTACTTTCGCCATTATGAAATAAATGTATTTTGTAAATGTGTGATGAATCTCGCAGGCCGGAGAATATTCACGGCGGGCCGCGGGTTTGCCACCCCTGACTAAGGTTCTAGTGGACCAGGTAATAATACTCGAAAAATTCTAACCTTAATACACAAACATTCTAAAATAAGTAATCACTCAACACATTAATCTCTAAAACTTTACTCTCAATTACAATATAATGATGACCCGTCCCGTTGGCTTAGTCGGTTGCGGCGCCTAACACAGTGTTAGTTGGACAGGTTTCTCAAGATGGAAGATATTTTCGTAGTGTTGGACAGATGGTAGTACACAATTCCTAATCACGATATTGTGCACCTAAGTTATGTATTAACTTGGAGTGAGAGCGTACGACACTGTTGATAGTGATTCGTCTGTCGAACGGGTACGTTAAGCACTGTAACCCCTCTGTCACTTTCGGAAATGTAGGCCTGAATCGGCCATCACATCTCTCATTTCATAAAACACAAACAAAACTCTACACTGAACATAGAAATCATCACAGTGATACACACTTACGATAAAACCTACGAACACTGCCACACTACGTAGAGGCAACGAGAAACCATCCCAGTTCACGTGACAGCTTACTCTCGTATACGTCACTCATAGAAGATGAAGTATGACGAGAAACGTTCAATATGGCAACGACACAAAAGGCAAGCAATATAATTTGATCTGCAGCAATTTTCCTGCCAAGTATTCTGGTTACAGCGTACAGTGCCGTAATTTTGTTTTTACTCCTCCTGAGAAGTTATTGTCAGACGCTGCTGCAGACCAAATGGATATGCAACGGTAGACGAAATATTTCCCAGCACTGTGCAATGAGATATGCCGGCACGGCGAAGATAAATCGTGGAGCGCCGCTTTTATTGCCGGGTTGCCGGTGTCCGTGATAGGAAAATACGGGCGGTGATTTGTCAGTATTTCGCAACAGGCCATTACGCTAGTGGGATCGGCCTTATTCCCCGGACTGGCCACGCGATACTCGCCCAGGGAGCCTCGCGCGTCCGGGAAGCCGTCCAGCTTTTTGATGAGGCAGGCCCGCGTATCTGTCGGAACTTTTAGGTCGGCAAAGTCCGAGGAACGTTGCTGGGAGGATGCCAAGTCGAAAGCGACAGCGCAGACTCCAGAGTCGAGATGAGTCAGCCAGCCACCACCGCAGAAAAAGTTATTTCACTAATGGCCGTGCTCGTCCGACGAAGTGGGCTGCATATTAGGTTAGTGCATGTGATGGCTGGTCTCTGAATCTCAAACAAGTCTTCATTGTGCCTGGCTTACAGCGACGATTTTCTATCTCAACATGTCTTTTGCGCTGATCATTTTTTTTTTTTAATATCTGTAAATATAGTAAGAGTGCATCCAGAAGAAAGTTTTAACCTTTAATATTTTTTGAAAAATGAGTTTTGTGCACCATTAATGACACACTGACAAGAAATCATCTGTTTTTAAAACTTATACCTGTTTGGATGATCGGAATTCATGTAAAAACTTTTAGAAGGATTTTTTTTTTTTTATGATGTACTACCCCGGGCCCTGCGAATGAGAAGTGTACATTTCATCTACCAGCAGGTTGCTTCCTGGTTGCCATAGAAATCACCTTGCTCTATACCAGCATCACCTCGTACCCTTGAAGACTACCTCCACAGTTGCTCTCCCTAACAATTCATTGCTTCACTTCATCCCAAACAAAAATTTCTTTACCTTCCAATACCATGTCTGCTATCAGATACAATGCAGTTCTATGGACGTGCGCCTGGCACTCTTCTAAGTCATCCTTTTCCTGGGTAGATTAGAGGAACGTTTGCCTTAAAAGGTTACCCTACAATCTACCGCGTGGTTCAGATATATGGATAACTTCTTTTTGATCTCTTAACTTTCGGGAACAACATCCACTCCCTGAAATTCACCTGGTCCTACAATAATTCCAACATTTTATGATTATAATTATTATTATCATTATTATTATTTGTTGTGGCTTTACGCCTCACCGACGTCTAGGTTGTAACGATCAGTCTATGAATTAGGGTTTAAAATTGGAGTTTTAGGTTATTCAGTGAAAAGTCGTTCATAGCATGAGCGCAAGGAAGCGAGATAAGTACATTCTGCGTAAGAACTGCAGAATTGCAAGGTCAGTAGTCCAAGGCTACTGCTGTGCGTAGCACTCCCACAGACATCGACATTACACGTGAACAGTCATTTCACTAGAACACAAAAAAATCCTGTCGCCATCCTGCCAGCAGCCATGGCACTAGGCAAATCTATGCATTGCCCCTTGCATTGTCTCATGTTAGTTTGATTAAGTAAAGTATGTTAGATAACTTAGGCAGTATGTGTAACTTAAACAAGTAGTTTGCCGTCCCTTGTAATAATGTTGTAATGCCCCGTGATAATCTTAATCGATAACATCGAATTGGATCGTTGTTAATCATTCAGTCATTCAGGTATTAATTCAGTAGAGCAGTGTTTCCGCTATATTCATATCAAGAAGCTATTCATTCATTTAGTAAGTTGGTAACATTGTAGCTATCCGTGCGTGACGTTTACTTCCAGCATTACGTTAGATACATTTGCGGATACTTGTGCGGTTAGTTTGTTTTTATAATTATAGTACTTGTTTAAATTCTCCATTGTGTCGTCTAAGTCATTTACAGTCGTTAGTTTAGAACACAAGTAATTTCAGATAATTGGGTGGAAGAGTTTGTGATATATTCGGCAAGGTAAGAACTATAATAAATATCACTACTAAGTAGTTCACTATTAAGTAGATCGTTATGACAAAGATCGCCCTGGTATCATATATCCTCATCCTGACAAATAACGTCATGATGCCCACCTAGTATAATCTGTTATAATCTTCAAGTTAGCCTAAGATCACTTATAAAAACCCCTGCAAATCAATAATAATGCACACGAAGTGAACTGCACGGCCATATATAACCCTTTCGTACAACTGGTGCCAGATGATAATCTGACTGCTATTAATTTAATAAATAATCCTCCACATCATATAAGCGCCACAAGGTCATTAGAGGCTGGAAAGAACTGGGGGAACGAACGGGAAGGAATTCGGCCATCGCCTTTTGAAGGAAACATCCAGGCATTCGCCTGGAGTGATTTAGGGAAACCATGTTAAACGCAAATTTGGATGCCTGGACGGGGATTCAAACCCGCGTCATCACGATTGAGATGCCAGAACATTAACCGTTCACCCACCACGCTCGGCAATCATATCAATATCACCTCCCTGTATGTGGACATCTTTGTACATATCTGTCACTTACACACCTTTTCAAATCAACAGGTTCCGAGAACTTATATGCCATAATTATACTCCCGAATTTATCTACAAACAGATATCTCGATTCACAAACTGTCGACCAACCCGACACACAAAGCCAACAGTAGCTCTTGTTTTTTTCGCCCACTTCTCTCCTGGCCTGGCATCGCTAACCGAGATTCTTCGTCTTGGCTACGACTTTCTCAGATCTTTACTTGATACGCGTAGAATTCTACCAACTCTATTTTTTTTTTTTTTTTTTTTTGTAACTGCTTTACGTCTCTTTTTAACATCGAGGTCTTTAGAGACGGGAAAGGATGGGGGGCAAGGATGGGGGCAAGGAATGGGAAGGAATTCGGCCATGGCCTTTTGAAGGAAGCATCCCGGCATTTGCCTGGAGTGATTTGGGGAAACCATGGAAAACCCAAATCTGGATGCCCAGACGGGGATTCGAACCGCCGTCCTCCCGAATGCGAGGCGAGAACGCTAACCGTTACACCGCCCCGCTCGGTATACCAACTCTCCATCCCACCGCACGCACCCTTGTCACCTCCAACAGGCCACTTAACCTAATAAATATACCAACCCTCTAATGACCCTAAACCACCTAATGGCTACTTCCCTTGTAACAGGCTTCGTTGCGAAACGTGCAATATGCATCCAACCTATTGTAACCCCACCACCGGTGTACCTAAACCATGATAAGTCATGCCATCTGTACCACATCCAATCTCATGTAGCAACTCACCTGCCTCCACTGCCAAAGTTCTTACAACGGCCTCACCTCGCACGCGTTATCCGTCAGAAAGAATGGTAACAATCGAATAGTTTACTCCAAAAAACTAGACAACCCTGTTGCTCTCCATAAGGGCTCTTAAAAAACTCGTGACTTTTTCAGAGCTATTGGAGTACACCACTTCCAAACCCCAATTTCACAGGCAGGTTGTAAACACTCTCATTTCTCAAAAAGGGTTCTCCCCGTTTCTACTTCCTTCATGCCGTGGTTTTATTCTGCTTACCTTATGCTGCGGTAAATGACGATCTTCATCTCCAACCTTAAGAGTGGTCTAAATTAAGATATAGCAACATACCGGGTGTCTAAAGGGCTTCAGTAAGACCATTTAACATTTTTTGCACAGATTATAATATTGCAATCGACGCAGAGTTCAAAACCGTATAGCAAAATATCAGAATTTCAAATATACAAATCGAAATAAATACAAAAACTTTTAGAATGTTGTATAAAATGTTGTTGGACTCCCGCTGAGGAGTTAATATACCGGGAAAGCATCCAGTCATTCATAACTAGCCTGTTAGACTTTTACTCATTAAAAATCTAATTTTTTCTATGCAAATCATTTGATAAATATTGGTGGCTTCATATTATTGATAATCTTCAATAAATCAGCTCGGAAGGGAGAATGTGAAACTGTGGACTCTCATTTTGAGTTACGTCACATCTTTACATGTCTTGTACACAGTGGACTAGCTGTTTTGTGATTTTCACTATACTGGAAGATGCCTTCACAGTTCTTTTGACTTGTCGTCTGAACGGCTGACCAGAAAGGAACGATTTAAGATGCTAAAAGCGATTAAAGTCCCTGGATGTGATACTGGGTGGTTCTCAAGGAACGGAATTTCATATTTTTCATAATTAATCACAGACCCTGATAAACGTCGGTGCTATACCAGCTAGCAACTGCAGACGCAGGTGCAACTCACATCCACCTTGCGTCTGTTTTAGGGTGTAAGCTGGTGACACAGACTTATCGTTAATCGTGGTTGTATGAGCTGATAGAATGTTAAATCTAGAGGATCAATGTCATGTTTTTCAGTATGTAATGGTGTGAAAACACTGAAAATTCACGAACGGATATCTCGAATTTTAAATAAAAACCGTCAGTGTAACCACTTCCTATTGCTACTTTTAAAACATAAAGAGATGATAATAGTTACTAAAAAAAAACTGTGACGTAAACCCAGGCAAGGAATTAAAGAACTTAATAAAACACCCAACCCTCGCTTTGTTCACGATTCCTTACAGTGCTACACACGTTATATCAAGCTTTTTTCTGCGGCTGGCGGCGCAGATGGCGTTAATGTTCCAGAAGACAAAGGTTATTCTTCTGAGACCGTTCATTTTGGGAGGCGGCGGAAAATGAAGGCCTACCGCCTTCTGGAGCGAGTCTGCAGAATGGTTGTAAAGACTCCACTTCGATAAATATGTCAGCCCTGCTCATAAAAATAGCGTTTATCGAAACACTGGCTGTGCCCGCGAATTCGTCTGCGTGGAATTTGAGATTTGTGGTATTATTTCACAGATAAAATAACGAAGAAAAATTGGTTCGGTTGAAAAATCATTTCTTTTCATATATCTTTTATGGATCGCTTCCTCCTCTTTTGAATTTACGTCTTATTTAAATGCTTTCAAATGCGTGCGTATTTTGTTTCTACAATCACTTGAAACTGTCACTAATTCGAAAGATTTTAAGGTTGTGAAATACACATAATATAAGTCGCATAATGTGGTAATAAAGCAAGTTAAAACGAAAAAATATGCAACTTTTAATATTACAACTTCATCTCTTGGGTGACTGACAGTTAACTCCTGAGTCTACATAAATTTCTATTGGAAAACCAGTAAGATACAATAGAACGTTAAACTATTCTCTGCGGATACTATAAGAACTTATCTGTAGGACGTAATAATGGCTAAAATTAATGTGTTTATTAACTGAGTAATACGTGTTCTGACCTGAGAAGTAATGCAGGTTCTGATTTTTTTATCGCTTTACGCCTCGTCGACGGCTAAGGTCATTAGAGGCGGAATCGGACTGGGGACAAGGAACGGGAAGGAATTCGGCCATAGCCTTTTTGAAGGAAGCATCTCGGAATTTGCCTGGAGTGATTTGGGGAAACCATGGAAAACTCAAATCTGAATACCCGGACGGGGATTCGAACCCACGTCCTCCCAAATGCGAGGCAAGAACGTTAACCGTTCACCCACCCCGCTCGGTTTCTGATTTGTAAAGTCTTCTTTGAATTTGCTCCACTGATCTTAACTTTCTTCAGCCTGGCCCAGCTGTTCTGCAGTTTAATTCCATCCACTACCTGAAATCTTCTCTTACTGTTTCTGTTTACAATACCTTCCTAAACATCCACAATAATGCTTTGATTTGTGCCAATCCCACGGGATCCGTGCGGGATTGGCGCAAACAGTTTTTTAACGTTTATATTTAAAACATAGTTACTGAAAATGTTAATAAATTAAATAATAATTAAATTAATAAATCAATTTTAATGTTAAATTATAAAAATTAATAGTTAACAATATTTTAAATGGCAAAATGATATTAAAACTTTTTAGCATGTCTTAAGGACATTTCGAGGTTTTAAATGGTTGTTTTTTAATCTAAACCAATTTTTAAATATATAAAAAAATGGAAAATATTCAGTGTTAGGTCATATTATGTGACATGTAATACATCACATGAATTTAAATACATGGTTTGCATAGTGGGAAAGTTACCAGAGTTTTTTTTAAAAAAAATTCTAAGTAATCATTCCATAACACCGAGAGAAAGCATTCCATTTCACAAAGTGAAGTGAATATATCCTGTAAAGTGTAGACTTAATTTTTTGTCACTGCACAAGCACGAGACTTGGCTTTTTTTTACAAAAATTGTTTTTGTGGGATTCATTATTATATCTCCTGATTCGTTGATTGATCTTACAGTTGATTCAAAGTTATTAAAGGAAACTACTCACCAACACTTAAACTGTCAAGTATTTCAATTTTACATATGTGGCGTAACGACGTTTTAAGAGTGGAAATTATTACTTTTTAGTAAGAAAGGAGACTTTCTCGGCGAATGATTGCAGTGAAATTTTCATTGGTTGTATCTCCGGATTTCATTGTAAAAACACGAGATTTCACACGTGAGGGAGACGGCGGAGGCAGCCGTCGAAGTATGGTGTTCCTACAACACAAATCGTCGATACACCCGTGAACAATTCATTATAACTCTTTTTGCCTTTAGTCGAAATAATAACAAGGAGATGAGGTATTAATCTATAGCCTGAGCGGCACATGTAAACAGGCGGCTTCGTCAAAGAAACGCATTGAAGCAGCGGCCAAAACAGCAATAAGTCAAAGGATATACAATAGCCTTTTGATAGCTCCTAAATAAATAGGTATGCGATTAAGATTACGATAACAATAGTTTCATATCAACGAATAATCAAATTTTTAGCCGCAAAAAAGGAAATTGTCACAATAACCTTATCTGCAAATACAGAAAATGGGAAAAATGAAACCATGAATAAAAAGCTGTAACTTTGTAGTTCAGATAACGTTTGCAACACATAAAAAATAATTACATAATTACAAAATCGTACAAATACGCAACATAACTCAAATTACAGAAATGTGTACTCGAAAATGAATACGTAAAAGTGAATCTATTTACTTACGAATGACGAAGGTTGACAAAAACAAATGTTTGTTCACACGCGCCAAATGCCAACTGGAAGGGTATAGACAAACAGTGCAATTCATCCGATAGAGACCGAGTGGGGCAGCGAGTCACGCACTGACACGCGTTTTATCCGCATTTTGCGGATTGCGGATCCTCTTAACTTTGTGCGGGATCAGCCAGACTGTCTAATGATGCGTGATCCCGCGGGATTGTGGGATCCCGCTTTGCTGGATCGCAATCCCTAGCCCTTACCAATTTTTCTTCCTATTTTTTATAATTTTCCAGATTTGTCTCCTCCTACAAACTCTAACATACATACTGATGTTTCCATCCTTCTCCAGAACCACATCTCAGGGACCTGCAGTCTCTTTTTTTCCTGTTTCCTTTTTCACTATGTAAGACCACACTCCAAACTAAACGTCAAACCAGTCCTTTATTCAGGTGGGCACATTGTAATGTTTATTTACTGCTGAAAAATTTTCAGCCAAGACAGTTCTATATTTTATTTCCTGCCTACAATGCAAATTACCCTTCATTGGAGAGCCAAAATACTTGAAGATTCGCCTGTTCTGTTATTTGAATAATTGGTTGAATACATGTTTTTACTTTCTAGATTTATTACGATGTGCTTTATCTTCTGAATATCAATTTTCATTCCGTATTGTTCAGAGACATTATTAAAACCTTTCTTCGGTATTCATAGAGATGTTCAATTCACTTTGGTCCTCCCACATCTTCTTGTTTCCTCCAGCCAATCTATTTTCGTAGATTTGGAATTTTTTGAAACTATTGTTATCCATCCTAAAAATGTGTCCTGGCTACTTGAAACGTTTGCTGCGTACAGTGTCGGTAAAACTATCTGTGAGACTACAGAGGTCTACAGTTCGCCACTTCGTCCGAATTCAATTTGCTTGTGTTGTGTCAAATATTTTCCAAAGAATTTTGCGCTCTTGATTTTCAAATTCACTCTGGAGTTTCTAGGCTCATTCTGGGTTGGCCAAATTGTCCAATCCTGAAGGCAGAATTATTTTTCCAAGGTATTTAAAAGAGGATGTCTGTAGAATCGTTCGATATGCAGTTTTACTTTTATCATTCTTACAATTTCGCCGTAAGTTCTCAATGGACTTAGTTTTCGCGAATGATATATCTGTGAGTGTATACTGTGTAATGTTTCTATAACATACTTATTTTCCTCCGTATTCCTATGATCTCTAGGTCGTCCGCTGACGCTAAGCATTTCACCTTAACTTCTTTACCAGCAGTCGAGATGGTAATGTCTTTAATATCTTTCCCCATTCTCTGATGACTTTGTTTAAACCAAAGTTAAACTAAACAGGAAAAATTCCATCTCCTTACTGAACACCCGCATGGAATGCACTTCAAAAGGATCAGAATTTTCCCCAATAAAGTGCACTTTAGATGAGTTTCTGAGGGTCTGAAGGATCAGTTCAATTGTCTTCCTGTGCAAAGTTCTTCTAGTGTATCGAACATGGGCTGTCTATCCGCAGAATGTTAGCCTTTTTTCAGATCCATGAAGGTGACTATTTTCTAATTACAATTGCGAATTTTCAGAATTTTCTTCAGATTCCATAGCAGTTCACAAAACTAAGGCTCTTCCAAAACCCCACCAGTATAAGTTTTAGGAGAGCTTTTGATAGATCATTATAGGGGACGGGTTGCAGTGATTAAAATCAATAATATTCACTGTGACATTCTTATGAAATCATGTTATCAGCAAGTAAATTATCCACCAATCCTTATTCTGTTTTTGAATCCGCACACCTATTCAATATTTGGTTCAGACATGTGTTGATAAGTATGGGTGATTGATAACTTCTCTACTAAATATTACTACATCCGAGATTTCACATCCAATCCTTACACCTTGTACCAATATATACTTGTACTCTTTATTTTTTCATTAATTTCCAATTTTATCCTTTCTTCTTTATAATATTCATCGGTTTGTTCCATTTCAACCTATTGAAAGCCTTTTCCAGATCAATAAAACGATGTACTTACATTGGTTTGCCCTTATCTACGTACCTCTCACCAATCGTTCTTGGATATACTATAGTATTTCTTTATCGTTTCGATTTCCGAAATCAAATCATTTCTTCTCCAACTGAACTATCCACTATTGTACCCAGTCTTCTGTTTCGCTTTCGTTGCTAGAAAAATCAAACTGATGAAACTATTATCTTTTCTTAGGTATACTATTGTTATGGATTAGAATCAGTACTGTCTCTAGAAAAACTTCTGGTTATACACCTTTCCCATATATTATTTTACTTAGGTGTGGAATGCAGATTTTCCTGTCACTCACGGGCTCTTCAATTTGTGCATTGGCATTCCATCTCCCGCTAGCTTTCTTGCCTTTCATTTCCGTCTCAGCACATAAAACCTTCTCTTCTAACATGGAATTTCTCTTTGAGCTATGTGATGTCATTAACTAATTAACATCCAGTTCAAGATAATTTTCATTTCTTTCATCTCCTTCATACAGTTTCTCTATGTTCTTTTTTTTCAAATTATTAAATTCTTCATGGGGTTCTATAACAATTTGCCACCAACTTTTATAATACATATAAACTAACTTGTTTGGCATTCCAAAGTAACAGCTTGTTAGGTGGATCCGTTTGGGCCATGGGTCCTTTTGGATAGAAATAAATTTTTAAAAAAATTGCAATCTTTCGCGCGCACCCTGGACCCTGTTTGCAGTGTTTTTTCTTGTATGTGATGTTTTCGAAGAAAGCACAACAAGAGTTGAGCAAATATCTTCAACAAATCTCGTATGAAATATATTTGAAACAGCTGTGGTGTTACCTGTGTGAAAATTACGCAATCCCCGTCCGGGCATCCAGATTTGGGTTTTCCATGGTTTCCCCAAATCACTCCAGGTGAATGACGGGATGCTTCCTTCAAAAGGCCATGGCCGAATTCCTTCCCATTCCTTGCCCCCATCCTTTCCCGTCTCTAAAGACCACGTTGTTAAAAAGGGACGTTAAACTGTTACCAAAAAAAAAAAAAATTACGCTGCTGTAGTTTCCAAAGTTTGAAAAATATGATCTAATGCGAAAAACGATTAGTAATTTGTGCATTATGATCATAATATTACAATCATAATAACCCACTGATGTAGTAAATAACCATAATAAAGTTAATAAATAAAATCCTTTCGATTAACTAGCCGAGTGAGTCCATCGACAAATCACAACTTTCGATAGTCATAGGCTCCGCCACCATTGTCAAGTGACTGCATTTGAAAATGGTGACAGGGACAATGACCGCCAAAACGCTGTGATGTATCGGTTGAATCATTCGGTTAGTTACCCGAGAGGATTTTATTTATATATAACGCCAGGAAAATCTCCAGTCTTCCAAAATAAAGTTGTTTATATTGTGATTAAAAGTTTCTGATGATTGTTTAGAACACTAGTATAAATTTAAAGTCAGGAAAATTTTATGTGACCTGTCTCTCCCACGAAATATTACTGCGAATAAAGTTGAAAGCGAACGAAACAGTCGACAGTGGGTCGATGCAGCCACGACGTCTTATTGGTAGGCGTCCGACGGTTAAGCTTTCTGCTCGTTGGTGGCTGAAGTCGAAGACGCGACCTGAATGCTCAGGGCGACCCCGGGGGATGAGGGAGAGGGGAAACTAGGGGAATGGGCTGGCGTGGTTCCAGGGGCGCTGTCCGGGGAGATACCCAGCAAACTCACGAGTCCCTCGGGATCGGAGCAAGTGGCAAAAATGTTCTGTTTCTGGCGTAATGTAGCTTTAGAACTTAAATCAACTCCATGAATCGTTAACGGGACCTAGAAAAACGACTCTTTATTCTAAAGGTACACCGCAAAAATCGAGGTACATCTGCTTTATAACAGCTCGGTCCTGCTTTATATTCACCGGTACTAGACTGTAGACAAATTCTGAACTGATGTTTTACCTTCGAACCAAGGTATTCCAACAGTAGGGTTTATACTAAATTAGTCGAACAAATATCGTATGTTGCCTATTTTCTAGTAATTTATATTAAGTATTTCCGTTTTTGAAATGCGTATAGCATAAAAGGGGTTGGTGTTTTCCCGAATTACTTAGTGAATGCGTTTGAATATATTTACACCTCATTACTGCATAAAACAAGCCGTGTATCAACTCTGAGTCCACCTTTCAAACTTGAAACAAGTTTAACAAGCATTTAAATTTATCAGACAACATGTTGACAGAATATAAAATATGTATAGTATACAGAAAAATAGAGAAAATCGCCAAAACAATCCGCAAAAGAAGGGCGCGATTCTATGGCCACCTCAAACGGATGGAGGAGACAGACTAACCAAAAAAAAAAAAAAATCTTTAATTTATTTGGTTAAAAACCCAAAACTGGAATGGCCTGGTTTTTAAATTGTGTATGCAAAATAAATGCCATTAAATTATAAGTACTTAGACATCTGCATTTGTAAAAATAGCAAACTTTCACCAGTTGGAGTAACAGAATTTACTATTTTTCATGTCATAGTAAGCGATTTGTTGCATGAGACGAAATTACACTTTTGCTAACAGACTCAACCAAAACATTTTTTTTTTATGGATCCCGCAGCTATCAGCTACGTTTAGTGGAGTGCAATCACATATTGTTACTTATTCCATTACCACATGCCTACAAATCTAACTACCATAAGATTTTCATTTCGGAATGTGCCCATGAAGGTTTATGTAAAACCAATTCCAGGATGATGTGGCTGGGCTGTGGCATTTTAACTAACGCGAGCGTAGAAGATTCGGGGACTATTTCCCTGTAGAACGTTGGAAAAACGTTTGTTTTCCCGTAACGGTTACTTTATATTATGGGGTGCCCGTGTATAATTGATTGTTGTCACCTGTTATTATTGATCTCAATTTCTTAAAAATTTGATATCATTTCCTTTCTAGGACACTGTCTGGGTCCAAAATTTATTTACACAATCAACATTTACAGATACAATTATTTTCATGGAAATTATAATAATTCACAAAACAGGAGATAACATTACTTTTTAAGGCAATTAAACTTATATTTATTAAAATTAGAAAAAAAAAACAAGCAAAGGTAATGCGGATTGTTAAAAACATATACAAAAAAGATCATCATCTACATAATACTCACATAGGAAACATTGATTAAAGGAACAATTATATTGTAGACAAAATTGTGGCTAGATCAGTTAACAGTCAGAGAGCACGAGTTCTTACTCTGTGATGGGAACTACGGGTTTCGCGTATGAGTTCCTCAATGCTCCATCTCATGACTTAGTTTGTTTTTGCGGAAGCAAAGTACTTTATATTTTCCGTGTGATTACAGTTTTTAATGGGAAGCTTATCATCGTCCGCGGATCTTCTCCTGAAGTTTCTGCTCCTCACTCACACAAATTTAGTTCTCGTCGCATTGCATTAAACAAATTAAACCACCACTAGTTACACACAAAGACTCAAATGACACATGATTTCATCCGACAGGACGAGAAATTTTACAAGTGCCAGATCGGAGTTCCGACGGCAACATCAGAATCATTTACGAGTGGCCGACTCCTTGGTCCAGCGCCAACTGTCTCTTCCAAGCGTAGCTTCTCACCACCAAAATTCCGCTTCCCCTTCTCAAAACCGATCCACCAATACCGGTAGAAGAGCGCTGAGTTTTTCAAGGTTTTGACGTAAAAAATATGAACAACAGATTGTCTTAGCTAATAACAATAAATAATATGTTATCTTGGTTGTCCGGTGGAACCAAGTCAAATTATTGAAACCCAACGTTTCAGTCTTCATGTTTTGATTTTCTTCAGAACACTGTAATGGCTGGAATCGCTGCCGCCTATATTTACCGGTAGCTCCCGCAGAGCGCGCTAACCGTTCGGAGTGACGTCACTGAATGTACCGCCGCCAGCGTGGCCATCTGATGAGGGCTTGCGTCCTGCGTTTTCTGAAGCAAGCATGGCCATTTTTGGTAAAGTTGTAGCCCACTGTCCACGTTCATGTTATCTGGTATCTTTTTTTATTATTATTTCCAACGCTTCTCTGATTCGCCTGGGCCATCTTATGTGTATACTCAGTCTCTCCGATATTCATCTAGCTACAGCCTCTCCTGTCTTTAAGTTTTATGAGCTCATCGGAAATCTTCCTAAGTGCTCTGCGGATATTTTTCTTCTTTAAAAGACGGCCAATTTTATCCGTAATCCTCTGACAGTAGGGTAATACTGCCGTGGGTCCGTCTGTTTGTCTTCTGGCTTCAGGTGCTGACGCTGGAGTACAGGGTAGAGCTTGAGGTTCAAGCCTTGTGATGGACTTATTGATAACGCCAATGCTGTAATCGTTGGCCAGAAATGTCTCCTTCAAATTTTCTCTTTCAGCGGCTATGCTCGCTTCGTCACTATCTATGGAAGCACGGGCGGTTAAAATTTCACGTTTCATGCTGCATGATGCTGAGAGGATGCATGCCTATAGCGATTCGTGTGACTGGGCTTACGATAAACTCCTTGGCCCAGGGAGCCATCTTCCTTCCGCTTCACGATCGTATCCACAAAAGGAACTTGTTTGTCCTCAACATCAACGCGGACTGAAATTGACAATAAAATGACGCTGTTCCACCAGGACAACCAAGATAACGTCGATAACGACCGCGGAAGTCTGCGCACCCTAATAAGTAATATCTTTTCATTGCTCTCCCACTTACACACACTCATAGCAGATACCACGTGACCTCCCCACTATGAGGTGCGCGTCGCTGTAAACACTGCTGTTGCGGACACGCACGGATGGGCCCACCAAGTCCTGGCCACCGAAGGAATGTGGGGTTTCCGGTATTTCTCGCCCCGTCTGCAAATACTTGCACCCAACTACAAAAGGCACCGCGACCTTACATTCCGCAGAAGGTCGCATAGCAACAGCAGAATAACGAAGCAAAGCAGTTCCACACAGACCAGAAACGTAAAAAAAAAAGAAGCGTCCGTGAGCAGACCGTTTCATTACCCCCGCTGTTCGTTTTTACGAAGCTGCAGGAGCACACTTCGTAAACATTCATTAATCACTGTGTCACCGTTCAATCGGGTAAATATGTGGTTTCACTCCGAGTCATATGTAAAATATGAAGGGTTTCGAATAGATCAGCGCTTCAATATCCAAAAATGTAGTTGCGTCAGAATGATTCGTTAACGTAATTTTAATGGTATGGTTCAGAAACAGGGTGTCAGACCTTGTAACACGTGTTAAACTGATTTTGATAGTTAAAATTTTAATTCATGGACACTAATATGTGACGTTATTCCAACTCCGTATTCAGCATATTTTAGATAGTTAGTAATTGTTTATTACTCCCGACGAAATGATAAAATTCTTCAAATTGTTTATAATTTTTTTAAAAATTAAATCAATTTAGTTTCTAGTAGTAATGACATAATTTTAATTGTTTTTAATAAAAATATATTGTATGGACAAATTTTTACCGTTCTGAAACATGTAGCGGCACCTTCGCATGCGTTTAGAATTTTATCTGTTGGTATATAAAATGTTGTCCCACCAGCTGCAGACGCGTTGGTAGGAATATCACTAATAGTGAGCTTGTAAATTTTTTCATTTGGCGTGTCTGAACCAATTTCAGTAAAGAAGGCTACTTGTATATTTGAAAGTTTTTCACCAATAAAATAAAAATTGCATTTAAATTGTTTTAATTTAAAAGCTACCTAATCATCATAGTTGTGGCATGTTAATAACTCTAGAAGGGAGTACCACCAACTTGCCTATCGTTCAACTTGCAATTGTCAAGTTTAATAAACGTCAACACATATCATTCCGAGGAAGATTACAAAGTGGTTAAGGAACGAAATTACCAGACTAAATGGAATATGATAATTTTTTTTTTTTTTTTTTATTTTTAGAAATTTTATGATTACGGCAAAATAGGCGTATTGCCAATTTGAAACCTCCAATAGTGAATGATCCTAGTCTAACCTTATCAGCTCTGCCTAATACATCCAAACGTCTATGCTCTAGCTCTTTACAACATAAAGGTATTCACTATTTTAATTTTGTATTGTCTAAATAACGGATAGTGTAGCGCAGTATGTCAAAATTTTATCTACGACATTTGAAATGATATTTACATACTAGAGGCTGTTTCTTCACTATTGAAATCATGTCTGCTCACGTGACTTCTGTGATAAAGCTTATGAATACACTACCCCGAATAATAATGAAACAATTTATATACGATGTCATAGAAATATTCAAAGCGATCGGGTTTATGCACCATAAAAATTACTTATCTTATGTCCTTTTATGAAATATTTTTGCGTTAAGAACGAAGCTTTATACGCAGCTGTAAGTCCCAAATTATTTGGTAAATTTCTACTCTAATTTTTTAAATTTAAATAATTCGCTACTGTACCGCAAACATAGAAATTATTGCTTCTACCAGTCCTTGGTTGCAGTTAACGTAGTTAGAATTTAATACGATAGCTTATTTCGCAATAACCATTTAGTAACGGATTTTTATATGCGACATATTCCACTAATTTTATCGATATGGTTTGAATGGACCTAATATTGGTTATAGTTTAAGAGCAGCAAAGCAAAGTCTGTTAAAAAATTAGTTCCTTGCTGCTGTAATCTGTATGATTTACTTCAGTAGCTTAAAACTGTATTTTACTCAGTTACAGAAAACGCGAAGGAACATAACAAATTTAATTCGACGTTTTCAGCAGGCTTATCCTGTTACGAAAAATTTGTATCCCGGTTGTGCCGTATGAATACAATAGTAGCTAATGTGGATCTAGTAATAATTTGTTTGAGTGTTTGTATCGATATTGGAAAGTTCGTGTTTCCATTTCTACACCAACTAACGCACAAAATTAAATGGGACCGGCGCCAGATACACATTGCACAATGTAAATCACTGCTCTGAATCAGTTGTTGACTGCATCCGGACATCGCCAATTTGGGTCACTGGGACACTGGTGAAATAACATTGGTTCAGTGCTTAACAACCTAACATCCCTCTTAAGCTACATGTCAATTATATTTTGAATATGTGCAGACTTAAAGATTCACTTTTGGTCACCAGCTAAATTACTCCTTCAACGCAGAACATTACAATATCTACTCTGCTGTCTTCATCAGTTGAATTAGTACACCGCAACAATAACTGTGATGGCGATACAATGCGCATTATTTTGTCGTAAAACGTGGATTCATTCGAAATTTGCTACCACAACCGGTCTTGTGTTCGGCAGATTCGTCGGCTAGAATTCATATGCGGTCCGCTACAGATGTTAAACTCATTATAAAATCTGGTAGGCAACACATTCCGAGTTGATATCTCGTAGCGAACGGACGTGTTTATCGAGCGCTCAAGATAGAACAACAACCTTGGCTAACGTGTGACGGACTTGATTCAGGAAACTTGGTACAGGAAACTACGCGCGGCAATAACCTACATCTAACTGCCCTCCTAGCTGTTAGGGAAATTTGTGTCTCAGGGACTATCCACTGGGTAGTATCCCGCGGGCGCTGAGGTTTAGGGTTGCTCTTGTTGCCGGGAATCCTAACGGTGACAACGAGGCACAAGAGCAACACCCCCACCATAGGCATGTCAGGGGTAAGGAGAGAAGAACAACCCGACGACGAAGAACAAAACAGTGAGGTGATGGAGGAAGAGAACGACCAGGATACTCAACTGACAACACAAGAACAGAACGAACAGTCAAATAGACAAGCATTTATATTTACTGGAAAACAGTTTAGTATAGGACAAGAAGGCGAAGTTCCGCAAGAAGGATTCAACTTTACAACAGTGTACGACAGAAGACGACGAGCACAAAATAAACAAAGAGAGGTACAGGAAATCCGACAAAACTCTCGAGAGAAGATGAAGTTGGACAACAGATTTGCAGTTCTATCAGACCACTCCGAAGAAAGCGATGGAGACCAAGAGGAGCACATGGATGATGCGTCACAATCAGGACAAGAAGAAGAAACAGAAGAACAAGGACCCCCACTTCCAAGGATACCACCAATTGTAACCTACCAAATAGGGAACTTCCTAGCACTAAACCAGAAGATAAAAAGCTTCATTACAGGAGAACTCAAAGTGATCTTCCGCGGAGACAGCCTAAAGTACCATCTTGAGACCATGGAAGATTATGAAATGGTGAGAAGTTTCTTCTTGAGAGAGAAAATAAACTTCTACACTCACCAGACCCCAGTTGACAAAAAGCTAAAGGTGGTAATCAAGGGGCTACCACCAACAACTCCAGAGGACATCATCAAAACTGAACTTATTAATTATGGTTTCGACGTACAAATGGTACACCAATTTAAAAAGAGAGATCCAGATACAAGGGACCTAATTCCACTTTCTACCTATTGTGTAACCCTAAATCCCGGAGAAAAGTCCGAGGAAATATACAACATGAGAGGAATACTATACACTAGAGTAAGTGTGGAGAGTTACAAATCCAGATTGGGACCAAGTCAGTGCCATCGATGTCAGAGACTGGGGCACACCGCAAATTATTGTCAAATGCCCAGTCGATGTGTAAAATGCGCGGGACGGCACGCTACAAAAAATTGCAAAATGAGCCATCAGGAGAAGGCAAAATGTGTAAATTGTGAGGGGGATCACCCAGCCTCGTGGAAGGGATGCCAGGCATACCAGGCCCTTTTGAGACCAATCAAAGCGAAGGTCCAAAATGAGGACAAATCAAAGGACACTAGAAAGACAAGAAATCAGGAGAAGGAAAAATTTATCCGTGACAGCGACACAAAGCAGTCAGAAGACAAAAACAAAGGGAACGTGGAACCAGGAAGAAGCTATGCAGATAAGGTGAAAACAAACCAACAAAAAGAAAATTTGCAGAAAGCACCGAGAAGAGAAAGGAAGAGGCAGAGGAAATCAAAGACAAAAAGAAAACACCTTTATGGAGGATCTCAGTGAAATGGAAGACATCCTTGGAAGCATGAGTTTTAAAAAGGCAATCTCCATCTTTATGACAACACTAAAAGAAATAAAAGAAGCCACAAGTGTCTGGGGCAAAATCATCGCAATAATCAAAGGATTAAGCGAAATGATAGATTAATGGCTAATAAGAAGGGGAAACTACTTGATACCAATGTATATATTTTCAACGCAAATGGTTTAAAAAGCAAGAAACAAGAAATCATTGACTTTTTAAAACGGAAGAAAGTGGACATGATGCTTATAACGGAAACACATCTAAAACCCACAGACAATTTCCGAATACCAAACATGAAAATTTACAGAAAGGACAGAGAGAGACAAAGGGGAGGGGGCACGGCAATCCTGATAAAATCAACCCTCACGCACCAACCAAAAACTTTGCCGGAACTTGAGAACATGGAAGCCAGTGCAGTGAGCATCAATGCAATAGATGGAGAAGTAACATTTATCGCCGCATACGTAAGCCCTCGGAAACAACTTACAGAGAATGACTTAAATAGTGCCATGTCAATATCTGAGAGGGTCATACTGGGTGGCGATCTAAATGCTAAACATCCGGCTTGGAATAGTAGAGTCACAAACGGAAAGGGTCAAAGATTAATAGAAATATCTGAAAGACTAAATCTAACAGTTATGGGCCCCGAGGAACCGACTTACATTCCTACCTCCGCAAGACAACAACCAGATGTACTGGATATAGTGATAGCAAAGAATATAAGACGAACTATAAATCTGGAAACCATAAATGACCTATCATCGGACCACAATCCAGTTTTGCTACAAATCAGGAAGTGGGCAAGCAGTCAAGAAAACCCGAAAATCCTTAAACAGACGGACTGGGATAGATTCACTAATTTAATTCAACAAAATATCTGTCCCACCATGGAATTAAATAATAAGCTGCAGATAGATAAAGCAATAAATACTCTAACAAAAATTATTAAAGAAGCAGAAAAACATGCCTCAGTCGTAACGGTAATGGAGACAAAAATGGAAGAACAAGGGTCAGCACTTATAGAAGAACTGAAGTACCTTAAGAACCAACACCGGAAGCGCTGGCAGAGATTTAGGGACCCAGCGGACAAAAGGGAAATGAACAGGTTCGCCAGGGAGATTAGGAAACGATTACAGGAAAGAAGAACCGAACAATGGGAGGACAAAATGTCCCGACTAACCCTCCAACACCGTGACGCATGGAGCCTAGTGCGAGCACTTAAAGAACCAAAACCAGGCAACCAAGCTATCATGGGTCCGAATGGAGCGGTCTTTGACTCAATGAGCCAGGCAGAAATTTTAGCAGACCATTTTGAAGCACAACATGCAACACCAGAAGTACAACTAACTATGGCCCAACAACGGGAAGAGGAAGAAACCAAGCAAATTGCCGAAAACATCAGGAAGTGTGAGGATCCAGTAAACCCTGAGCTAACGAGCCCAACAGAGATAAAAACAATCATCAGGCGACTTAGCAGCAACAAAGCACCAGGAGATGACAAAATCTCAAATATGCACCTTAAAAAACTGCCAAGAAAAGCAATAGTGTTAATAACAAGAATAATAAATAGCTGTATGCTACACTGCTACTTCCCAAAAAACTGGAAAACGGCCAAAATCATAGCCATCCCCAAAACAGGGAAAGCAAATACAGACCCAACCAATTATAGACCAATCAGCCTGCTCAGCAGTCTATCAAAAATCTATGAAAGGGTACTAAAAACAAGAATTACTCGACAACTTGAAGAAAATCATACAATACGACTGGAACAATTTGGATTTAAAGATAAATTATCGGCAACGCTACAACTATACAGAATGGCCGAATTGATAAGCAAAGGTTTCAACACTTCCAAGTCAACAGCGGTGGTCTTCCTGGATATCCAGAAAGCATATGATAAAGTTTGGCACGATATGCTGTTAAGGAAGCTACAACAAGAGACACAGATAGATCAGTGCTACATACGAATAATAGCAGACTACCTTACAAATCGAACCTTCTACGTGTCAGTAAAAGGACAGAGATCGACAAAACGACTAATGACAGCGGGAGTACCACAGGGATCAGTCATATCACCACCATGTTTTAAAGTCTACGTTAACAAATTCCCTGCAATTCCGGGAATCACCTTAGCTCAGTTCGCTGATGATACAGCTGCTATGTGTTCAGGACGTCAATTCAATGCAATAATTAATAAGATGCAGAGACAACTGCAAGAAGTAGAGAAATGGTGCATAACAAATAAAGTGTGCATCAACGCCAACAAGAGCGCGGCCGTGTTCTTCACAAAAAGACGAAGGAAACCGGACACACAATTACAACTCGCAGGACATGGAATCCCCTGGAAAGAAAAGCACAAATACCTAGGAGTGATATTAGATTCAAAACTCTTGTACAACCACCATATCAAGGATAAGTGCCAAAAAACCCTAGGAATTCTAATGAACCTATATCCGATTCTGTACAGTAAGGAACTGTCATTAGAAACAAAAATACGCCTATACAAAACCATAATTAGACCAACCATGCTCTACGGATGTGAAGTATGGGGGACGGCAAGTAACGTCCACATTCAGAAACTACAAATAATACAGAATAGAAGCCTACGTATAATACTAAAAGCAAATAGATATACACGAATAGACGACCTCCACGATTGGACAAACATACCAAGGTTTCATACGGCTATTTTCCAACAAACTGAAAGATTCCACGAAAACATGACCAGAACAAGGCAGTCAGTAGAAAACTTAAGAGACGTTGGGAACTACAAACCAAAGAGATGGCACAAGTATAAAGTCCCCCTAAGTATACTTTACCAACCAGAATAATACAATAAAATAAAAATATACCTAACCACAGATCCTGTCCTGTACATACAACAAGGAGGTTTTCCCCCTGATAAGGGTTTTACCCTCCAAAGTGCACACCACAAAAAGAGAAAACAGATACAATTTGACACAAAGAAGCAGAGCTACCAAAGGTAGCGGGGCTTGCAGAAAGACACAATGTGACAAAAAAAAAAAAAAAAAAAAAAAAAAAAAAAAAGGTAGGCAACAGGGGGAAGCTCTGCTCTGAACTACCCCTGTACTGCTGGCCAGACCCGGCGGGAATCAGAATATCGTCCCCTTGGATTATGTTTAAATTGCAAACAAGCGTCAGGAAGGGAAAAATCACCCACAAACGCCCAATAAAAGACGCTGTAACTGTAACGGACCCCATGCAGCCTGCTGTAAGGGTTGTAAAGTGTAAAGTGTACAGTGTTAAAACTTACAAATAATAGCAGCAAGCCAAGAGGCGACCACGATATGCAACCTAAGTACGTTAAGAACGACGAAGCACCACCCCAGCAAGACAGTGCATAAGCTTACAGCGACCAACACAAGCAGACCACCTCACTGCTTGCCATCCACAACGTTGTATTGAAGTCAGCAAAGCTAAGGGCGGTACAATTCCCAGTCAAGCTCAGAGAGCCAGACCTATCAGCAGATGGCGCACCACCAACAATTCAACCCATGGATACCACTGCTTCAGCGATACTTCCTGCAAAGTACACCGGGAGCCCAGTTTACATCACTCACTGATCTGCTGATAAAACTCACCACAACTCACCGCACAGCCGTAGAAAACCTTATTTGCAGAGACGTTGACCATTCTTGCAACAAACACTGACCAAATAAAGGATTGTACCACAATCCAGAAAAATATAAAGTTAGACATTATTCGTACCCGTCAAGTCCAGAAAAGACAAACCAATGTCATGACAAACACATGTGAAATGGAAGGAAATACGTAATCCTCGCAAGAACTCCCCACCCCCCACCCCCTCGTTCTGGGATTAAAGCCTTTCCAGAAGATTGTGTCACGGCGGGCAACAGTGTTCCCATCGACCGAGTCAGGTGAAGTGCGGTGTCGCACTCCTATCTGGTATTCGTGAGGAGAGGGGTTCAAAGCCCTGTTCGGCCATCCATGGTTTTGCGTAGTGCCCGGCTGGTTCCTGGGAGCAACGAAACCTGAAGAAAATGTGTTTCCATTTGAATAATCTTATTTATGCGTATTTCGTTTTAGTTTATTTGTGAAGTGTGTCATTTATTAGGCATAATTGGAGACTTTTCTAGCTAGATTTTACGCAAATTAATGCGATCGGTTAAACTACTGTGCTATTCTATCGCATACGAGAAACCATTTAGGCAATATAAACTAATGGTCTGACATGAAGAAACCAGTGTTTTTTCTAACCCCTGGAAATAATTACTTGTGGAGAAGTTTTCGCTGCCCTGGTACGACCTACTTTTTTTTTTTTGCCGCGACCTACTCGGCTGTTCGTTAAAACGAGCAGCCGTGTCCGGCGGCCCTGCAGCTCTCCAATCAATCAATCAATCAATCAAGCCACCGTGTAGGCAATCACCTATGGCGCCGAAGCCCCGTATTAGCGGCCACTCATCACTCTCCTCGGGGCTGTTTACTACTGCCGAGTACGGGACACGCCGCCGCCGTGTCCGGCAGGTGATTCCGTAGACGTGATTGCGAATTAATAATGCACGCCGCATGCAAGCCGAGGACCCGCCGCAAACTACCTGCGACAAGCGACTGACAGCGGATTTGCCAGCTCTGGAGAGAGTGCAGCTGCTGACAAAGCACAGACATACCGCGCGGCGTACTGAGCGAAAGTTTCACAGCCGAGTTAATTATTTAACTCCCTCAACTCCGGTCCCTGATACATTTACGGTTGCCCGCTTCAGGTATTCGATAATTTCAGCTACGGATCTCGCACGATGAAGCAATAGTGCATTTTACTAACGAAATTTTGAGGCTGTATTTAAATTTCACTTACCAGAAATCTGTTCATAGTCTTTTTTTTATTTTTTAAACGCTTATTAGTATGACGTTTTGTGCTTGGGCAGCAGTGAAGTATAGATTATACTTGTATATAATATATATACTCCGTGGTTCGGATTCCACGTTATACTGTAGGTCCCAGAGGAAAGGAATTGGCCGTCCTACCTCTCACGCAATGGCTTAATATGCCTCCTTCGGGAGGATCCAACCAACCTTCGGGTTGTGGACTAAGTTAAGTTAAAATATATACCTACTGCCGTGCTTGCAGTGGCCTGTGTACACACATACACATATACAGGGTGTTACAAAAAAGGTACGGCCAAACTTTCAGGAAACATTCCTCACACACAAACAAAGAAAATATGTTATATGGACATGTGTTCGGAAACGCTTACTTTCCATGTTAGAGCTCATTTTAGTACTTCTCTTCAAATCACATTAAACATGGAATGGAAACACACAGCAACAGAACGTACCAGCGTGACTTCAAACACTTTGTTACAGGAAATGTTCAAAATGTCCTCCGTTAGCGAGGATACATGCATCTACCCTCCGTCGCATGGAATCCCTGATGCGCTGATACAGCCCTGGAGAATGGCGTATTGTATCACAGCCGTCCACAATACGAGCACGAAGAGTCTCTACCTTCCTGCAATTGGGCCAACTGGTGGTGAATCGAGGAAGTACAATACATACTAACGAAACTAAAATGAGCTCTAACATGGAAAGTAAGCGTTTCCGGACACATGTCCACATAACATATTTTCTTTGTTTGTGTGTGAGGAATGTTTCCTGAAAGTTTGGCCGTACCTTTTTGTAACACCCTGTATACACAAATGTAGCTGTCTGTTTAGTAATTAGAACCACTACTGTCAAGATGGCTACATCGTATACCTGATTGTGTGATATATATATGTTATTACTACGCGTTCTCAATCCTCGTGGAAGAGTATACGTTGTACCTACAATATCGTATCTACGTAAAGTTTTTTGACTATCTTGATTATAATTTTTATTTTTTGTAATATATTTGACATTTATCGTTCGAATTAGATCTTATATGTTCGCAGCCATTGGCGGTTCACTTTGGTGCAGTGGGGAAGCGCTGTACTGTAGAATTGAAGGTTACGCGATCGAATCCACAATCGGATAAACTTTTTTTAAGTGAAAACTTCTGTGGTGCGTTGGACGATTTTTCGATGGCTAAAACGTTATGAGTTCACGTCACTGACATACTAATTTTAGCAGTATATCTGAAAAAAAAATTGCTCCTTCTTGTACTTTTATGGCATATTTTCGTAATATTGTTCACTCGAGTTGGACCAAATTCTAATTTCTTGGTGCCATGATGGATTTATCGGACTTAGCGACCACTTTGGAAATTATTTTCGATTGTGGAAACGACTAGTAGAATATTTTCCTCTTTATTCTTTTACTTAGTCTGTTTGCTTATCAACTAATCGGATAACACGCATGTTTCTACCTTTCCATAAATAACTTCCGCATAAGTATTAATTCGTTGGGGTTCCGTGTAATTCAGAAAGTTTAAACTAGGTAGCGAAATTCTGTTCACGAAAAAGTGGCTAAAAGCCGAGGTAGGGTCCAATATTTAAGCTTGGAGCTCTTGTAGTTCACAGTACGAATTTGGCGACGCTATATCTGGAGCTGCAATGCCGGTGAAATACAATACTCTCATGTATTTAGCCAGTTTTTGGTCTATGTATGTATCAACAGCGTAATGGTGCATTTTTACCAACGAAATTTAGGTGCTGAATTTAACATTCATAGTCCACGAACTTGATATGTGGTTTGTTTTTCATATGCCACTCTGCACTTATGTAGCATATTGTCGTCACAATGTTCACTCCATTCGTGATTGCTCAACGAAATTCAAATTTCCTTGTGCCGTACTGGATTCATATGACATCAGTGGAAACATGTATTTGACGTAGTAAATTGCTAGAATAATTTTCTCCTTTGCTTTATTTACTTAATTGTCAACTAATCGGACAACACGCATGTTGCTATCCACCAGTGAATGGTGTGAGCTATGTTCTGAATAAATATTAATTTTTTGAAGTACTGAGTAGATTATAAGATTTGATCTGGTTAACGGTCCATACATCTAACGTAATCAATGAATTATAGCCGTTGTAGTTTACCGTATAGGTTTGACGACGCTTTATCGGGCCCGCCCATGCTGGAGACAATAGAGCATTTTTAATTTATCAGTTTTTGGTTTTAGGTACGTATATATAAATAATAGTCTATTAAAGCCATTACTCATCTAGAAATATGCAGAATGACAACACAGATGTTCACATGGAAGTAATATATATCAAAAATAAATAGATGAGAAGATGTCTTATTACAGTAAATGATGAATAATTTAGAGTAATTATAGTTACGCATGAGATGACGTATGTCTCCCATAAGATTGGCGTTATAACGTGACCGAAAGGGTTTTGGAGAATCTAGTATCTTGGAATCCGATCCAAGCAATATTTCTAAAGTTAATGATTGCATAATACTCGGATGAAGAATAGCTAATAATTGCGGTACAGTACGGGAAATTAGATTTCAAACATGGTAACTATAAACATGCAGAGAGAGCATTCTTTCACACTTAAAAAATGTGTAAATCAGAAAAAATTAAAATCATGAATAATCTTCGGGAATTTGGGGTTTGGGTCTCCGCACAGGAACACATATTATTTTAGGTACCAATAAAAAACCACCTACAACTTAAAGCTTAAAAGCCTGAGAACACAATATGTATCTCGGTTTGTATCTAAGTTTTTTTTAATATATACTGCTTAGCGTCTCTTAACAGCGAGGTCTTTAGAGAAGGGAAAGGATGGGGAATTCGGACATGGCCTATTGAAGGAAGTATCCCGACATTCAGCTGGAATGATTTGGGGAAACCATGGAAACCCTAATCTGGTTGCCCGGACGGGGATTCGAACCGTCGTCCTCCCAAATGTGAGGACAGAATGCTAACCATTACACCACCACTCTCGGTTTTTATCTAAGGTTTCTAATTCTAAACTCCATCAAAATCCGTTCAGGTTTGCTTGTAGGTGTAGACATATTAAAGTTAAAACATTTAATGTTCAGAACAGATTTCAATTTCCTGATCCATCGCCAGCTAAAATAGTGTTGTGATACATAGGTCAAATTTTAGACTGTTAGAATGCCGTCAAAATCTCTCAGTACGGTATGTTTCCTGTGATACCCTAACATAATAAAAATATTAATAATTGTAATATATTTTATTGGGTTCAGGGAATTCTATTTATTTTTTCAAAACTATCTTAAGTGCACAGTCACTAAACCGTTAAAGTTGTGTATAATATGTTCTGGCCTCACATTCGGGAGGACAGCGGCTCGAATCCCCGTCCGAGCATCCAGATTTGGGTTTTCCATGGTTTCCCCAGATCACTCCAGACGAATACCGGGACGCTTCCTTCTAAAGGCCATTGCCGAATTCCTTTCCGTTCCTTGTCCTCAGGTCCATCACGCCCCTAATGACCTCGACGTCGACGAGGCGTGAAACCATCCTGTATAATAGATTAAAAATTTTATTCTCTTGGGTGAAGTCCGATTCTACCGTTAATTTTTTTTATCCTATGTCTTTGCGCCTATATTACGTCGACGTCTTTAGAGTAGGGAGATTTGGGAGATGGAGCTCGTAAGAATTCAGCCATGCCCATTTTTTAGGAATCATTCAGACATTTGCTTGAACTTATTCCAGGAACCCACGGGCACCTGAATTATGTTAGCAAAACAGGAGTTAAAACCTCGCCCTTCAGAATGCCGTTAAGTGCATTCATAGTTATGAAATGTAACGCCGTTAATGTCCTGATTGAATACAAATTGACGAATGTTGATAATTATAATGGCGATAAGAACAATCAGATTAACGCTCTGGCCTCGAATTCTGTAGGACGCGGGTTCAAATCCCCGTCCGGCAATCCAGAGTTGGTTTTCCATGGTTTCCCCATATCAATCCAGACGTATGCAGGGATGGTTCCTTCAGTGTATTCCTTCCCGTTCCGTGTACCCAGTTTTTTCCCACCTTTAATAACCCCGACGTCACCAAGGCTTTTTGTATTTTTTTAAAGAACGTGCTTAACCTTGGCGCTTTTTGAACCTAAAGCTGCAGTTTGGTAGTGTAACTTAAGAAAACTGACACGTTACGCATGGAGACCCTCCATTATTCAGGAGCATTTTGATTTTTTTTTTCTGTTAAAGGGTGTTAAATTTCTCCATAACTCCTCTTGAATAGTAAGTAAAGTATTCCAATTTCGTGTTCACGTCAAGAAGACGAATTTTGCCTGTTATAAGACACGGACAAGAAAAGTTTACATGAAAACTGAAAGCAGAATAAATAATGAAATTTCAGTTCTAGATTTTCGAATTAGATGCGGTTATTAATACAAAACCAATAATTAAACAAGTGCTGATACTGTCCCTTAATGCAATAACCTTTTTCTTAAAATATTTTCATTCTTGATTTCCCATTTCTGTTAACAGACATATAAAAATAGTCTGACAGCAAAAAAAAAAAATTAAAAAAAAAAAAAAAAAAAAAAAAAAAAAAAAAAAAAAAAAAAAAAAAAAAGAATTAAAAAAAAAACATCTCAATGATAAGTGAGGGACAATTGATGGTTGTATAACGACGTTTTGGTTATTGATTGTGGTTTATATGTGTCCTAGAAATACTACTTAGCGACGCTTATAAAGTCTACTGAATAATTGCATCTAACTCTGAGCTGCATGGCTAATAAATGCCTGGCCTGGTGTCTGAGTGGTAGGTTAGTCGTGTGAGTTTCAAGGAGAAGCTACCCTGCCAGTAGTAGCAACTGAAACGCCGTCTCCTCAGGGTCTCCACGATTTGGGAGTCCGGTGCTCCGGCCGTAACTTCTCAGTTGAGTTCACTGGTCTGAGGGCAGCTCGGTCCAGTCTACCTTAACCTAAAAACATCGTCGAAAGCCTGGAAAATAAAACTTGAGCAGAGAGGTTCTGCCGTGTATAACCACTACAGAAACGAAGAACATCTGGCACACGATTACCTGATTTAGGAAATATTTGAGGCTTCAGTAATGTAATACTTCCTTAGAAGTAAAGATCCCACAAAAACAATTCTTTTAAAAATAGGCCAGGTCTCGTGTTCATGTAGTGACAAAAAGTTATGAGATCTTCTTCTGAGCCAAGTCTACATTTTACAGTGTGTATTTAGTTCACTTTGTGAAACAGAATGGTTTCTCTCGGTGTCATAGGTCGTTTATTTAGGACAAAAAAAAAAAAAAAAAAAAAAAAAAAAAAAAAAAAAAAAAAAAATGTGATGACTTGGCCAATATGTACGTCATAATTTTTATTGAAATTAAGGCCATAATAAATACTTGTCGAATTCGAAAAGAGGAAGGGAAATCTTGGCTTTTACGTATTTATAAGTATGATAAAGCAACATTTAAGGTATTTATATAGGTGGCATACATAATGGCCAAGTCTCAGATTCTATTTTTATCCTAAATAAACGATCTATGACACCGAGAGAATTCTGTTTCACAAAGTGAACTTAATATACACTGTAAAGTGAAGGCTTGGCTCAGAAGAAGATCTCATAACTTTTTGTCACTACATGAATACGAGACTTGGCCTATTTTTACAAGAATTGTTTTTGTGGGATCTCATTTCTTTTTGTAAGTTTATCGCTTATTCTGAATCTTCACTGAAAACTAATGATTCCATTTGAAAATCGGCGAATAGAAACATGTCAGAATTTACGTACCAACAATGACTCACTCTCTGAAAAGAATGGGTGTGCGCCGTAGCCGAGCAATTGCCGTTAGTTTCACTACCATCATAAACAAAATTACTAGTAACTTCCAAACTAAGCATAGGAACAAAGTAAAATTTAAGGCTTTGGTTCAACTTGCTCACCTCTATGTAGTATAAAAATATCAGATATACAGCTTCATCCGGAGCAAAGCAATTAAGCCGCAAATATATGCCATAATTTTTCATGTTTGGGAATGTAATTAAATAAATATGGGGAAAAACTCCAATATTAGATTTTTCTTATGATTGAGGAATGAAACTATATACGTGTACCAAATTACTTGTTTCTGGGATTACTGGAAGTACAGTGGAATTTTGATGTCGGGGTGACGTACCGAAATAAAATTTTGAATTTCGATAACTTCCATAGAAATAAAAGGATAAAAGTTAAATTTAACACGTTAGTTAAACATAGTAAGCTCATTCCACAATGAAAAACTGAGATATATAAAGATAATAGTGTAAAAAGAGATATAACGTTTGGGGTAGGTAAGGGGTAAGTATATGGAAATTTACGAGTTTCAGACTTTTCTTATAACATGTGGGTAAAATGTTATCTGTGTACCAAATTTTATCTTTTTGCGGCTACGGGAAGTGCCACATAGTTTTGATGATCATCAGTTAGCGAGTGACAAAATCGCCGACGTTTGCATCCAAGTAACATCCAAACTAAATAATAAAATTTAGTACGTTTGCTAAGATTGCTGGCATCTTTGCATAACAGAAATTTGATACATGTAGCATGAATACGACCGATGAAATTTAGGTTCAAATATGGCCCCAATCGCTTCGAGAAAAGGGTAGGCATATCAGCCCAAGGCCATGGAAGGAATGGAGGACTCTACCTTTGATAATTTTATGTGTATTTCCGCGGCAGTCATTGCTGCCATTACGGCATTAACTTCACTCAGAAAATGAAAAAGTACAATTCCAGCTCACCGACAAACTAGTTGTCTAGTGTAGCTTTACGATTTACTGCTAGTAACTACCACCATAGGAAAAAGACGTATTTTACTGTTTGCTCCATTTTGTGTGTGCGAAATCGATATATTACCTATCGTGCTTCACCCTTGAAGATTGTTCTTTGTTATCACTATTCATAACGACAAGCGGAGATTCAAGATAAGGGGATATAGGTACTTTGTCACACTTTCCTAAAACTTTATTACTTTATTACTTTATTTTTCACTCTCTCTAAACGCCCCGAACATATTCAGATGTTTCGTATATAAAGAACTAAAAACTGTAACCCTATCTGTGTTGTAAATTACAAAACTTCGTAAATAGCTTACAACTATGCTAACATTTTAAAAACGCTGTTACAAATTTATATCTATACATAATCAAACTGTTTACTTACAGTATCTTAATATCTGTCCATGTATCTGCAAAGGAATAAAATTTGAAGAATATATACTGGTAGTGAACTATGTATTTTATGGGCGACGAAAGAACTTCATGAAAGAGCTTTGCAGGAAGAAGAGACAAGATAAAGGGTCACATTTTAAGACAAGGGGGTGTGTTAATCTGTGGTGAACAAACAGACGAAGGGAAAAACTGAAGAGGAATACAGAGATTAATATATGCAAATGCTGAGATGAAGATGTAAGCTAAATATAGGAAGAGCTGAAGTATTGCTTCAAACATGATGAGAGAATAATAACAGATAAAATACTTTGAGATTTTTCATAAATTTTGGACGAAGTACAAGTGCGAAAAATAAACTCATTGCAAGTTCTTAGGACCAACAATTATACCGTTTTTTCTCTCTTTTTTTGTTACTTAGGCCTACTTTATGTCTCGTCGACGTCGAGGTGATTGATGCAGGAAGTGTCTGGGAGAAAGGAACGGGAAGGAATTCTACTACGGCCTTTTGAGGGAACCATCCCAGTATTCGCCTGGAGTGATTTGGGGAAACCATGAAAAACCAAAATCTGGATGGCCGGACGGGGATTCAAAGACGCGTCCTCCCGATGGGAAGCCAGAAATTAGACTGTCCTCATATCTCTGGACTGCATCTCGAAATCAACGACAGTTGTCATACAAATTACAGCTAATAACTTATTCATAAGGTATCATATTCTGAAATGTTGATCCGTATATCTAATGCCGAGATGAGTTCACGTGTTTTAATAGGTACATAAAACAGGCTTTTTGTTCACCGCATTATGTGCATTGTCATATTTTTAATCTCATGATAAAATATCAGTAGAAGTCGATGTTTCATTGCATATCATTAATCAAGCTTACGAATTTCCACAGGCACTAATTCCGAGGTGAGGGTATGTTTGTTAATAACGGCCGTTTTATAGCGCCATAACTCTGCTCGTGTAAATGCAGAACTACTCTAACTTCAACTCCAGCTATATATTTAGGCCCTTAAAGTGCTTAGATCGTAATATCGCGGTACTGGTTAACCGTAATATAGATTTCCCACCACGTTTACGTAGAGAGGTGGTAATGCGAGTTACAGCATTAAATTAACTATTATTGGGGTACGTATATTTGAAAATAAAAAGCTAGAACATTTTGAAATCATAGCACTGAAAGGTAGTTCTTTTCCTTTTCCAGAATTCTTTACCGAAAATTATTGCTTTTCTTAAATTACTGATTACTTACTTAAATTATATAATTGGCTTTCGTTTCAGTTTTTAATGGTAGAGTGTCCATTGTATCTGTAACTGAAATAGAAAATCACGACATTGTAGGATTTTAAGCTTAAAAATTATAGTAGGTCCAGACGGAGTATTTTTCTCGTGCCCTTGGAGGCAGTAACCTAATTCTTTTAGAGGCAGCAGGTTTCAAAGTTCACAGAAGAACATAACGTGAGAAACCAGTCTCCCACTCTACCAGCCCTAAAGCACTTACTAAGACCTGTGAACCAATTGTGGGTTAGACACGCGATTCCTCACTCCTGGCCTACAGCCGGGAGCACAGTTCCATATTGACGCTCTGGGAGTCTCTCTTCGACTTCATGTAGAATTCTCAGGTACAGGCTAATGTATTTACTACCCTTCTGCTGGCTTAGGAAAGATGCTACAAGTGACTAGATTTTTATTAGTTGTATTATTGATTATTATGCATTAGAGCTATTTGGATGCATTATTTCCATGAATATCCTATGTTTGACAATGTACTCCATTTCAGTGAACTCTTTAAAGTCGCCTAATCTTTCGCCTGCTATTTCAATTGCTAACACTGAATCCCTGCTCATTACTAGCTGAAATTAATAGTAGGATTGTAATATCTTTGATCACATGATCACATATCTCTGGTAAAACGAACCAGGGAGTGATTGATCAGAGACGAACCTAAGGTTTTGTGACATTCAATCCCTTTGGATACTAAAACACATTATAAATAAAAAGCAGTTGCAAAATTACCTACTTACCACATAACTTATAAGTGAATGACTATGTACAAGAGCAGATCACCTTTTTAATAGAACACGCAACAGTGAAATCAATTGTATAGACACGTAGGCTTAGAGATCTACAAGTGGAAACGTCCAACCACAGCTAGGGAACTGTTATCTTGGGACGACCGTAGCTGCAGGATGATACGGAAAGAACCAACACTTTTCGTTAGCAAGAAGTGCGTATGTAGATGTCCACCTGGAGCCTAACTTCACAATTAATCGGACCGAGCGTGGTGGGTGAGCCGTAACGATCTAGCCTCGCATCCGGGAGGACGTTGTATTCCCCGCCCGGCAAACCAGACTTCGGTTTTCCATGGTCTCACGAAATCACTCCGGGCGAAGGTCAAGTTGGTGTCTTCAAATGGCCATGGAAGAATTCCTTCCGTTTGCAGTTCTTTACCGCTTCTAATAACCTCGACGTTGACAAGTCGTGAAATCATAAGCCACGAGCATAAACCACTGTTGATCAGTCGATGTTCTGGCCATTTTTTCGCTATTAGTGCTTCAAATAATTAATTCGACTGCACAATTATTTGTTCACTTGTGTACGTCAAGATGAGTGTCACTCCTACTATCGACTAGACACAGCGTGCCAGAGAGCTAATATCGCGTGATTGGCTAGAGCTGAGCTGGAACAAACTAAAACGGATCGTACTCACATGATGACATCAGTGAACAAGGGACGTACTTTGAATGGTCTAGCCCGCTATTTTCTTCTTGCCAGCAGAACCAGCGCTTCCTCGCACACTAGTCGCTGATCGCATGCTCAGCGATTCCGCGTCTTGCTGTCCTCAAAGCGGCAAGCGAAGCGGATAACTCTGTCTTTCCAGCGAGGAAGCAATGCAAGAGGCCAACCTTAATGGTTACCAACGGATAGACGCCAATACCTGCGGTCTGAGGAGTCGCCAAGCATTAAGACGTAAGTGGCATGCTACGAATGTCAGATTCCACGAAACTCTATCTTTTCTCATGAACTATACGCATTAAAGTTTTAGTTCAGCTGTCCACGCAGAAAAAATTTAGTTTCTAATTCAGGTTGCTACATCTTAACCTTTAAATAATTTAACAATTTCATTGATCATTCGTTTCAGACAAAATAAATTAGTTGTATTAAAAAAAAAAAACTAGGTAACTATAAAACTGACAATTCTACACACTCAACGTAGGGCATTATTGTATTAAATTTTACTTCATTTCACCTACTATATTATTTACATCAGATATATTATTTTCAATTCAGCTGCAATAGAAATTTAGATAAATAGACGTCAATCACCCAATGTGTGTTACCGTAAATTTTCCAATTAAAAAGCTAATTTGAGTACTGTTTACTTGAATGGTATTAGCTTGGATGATTTTTTGCGTCAGTTATTTTGTTATCAACAGTCTTTCAAATGTTCACTGAGAAGTTCAACAGTTTTCCTTAAAGGCACCCGCGTAAACAACACTGTTAAATAAGCAACTGATAAATAACAATGACAACAATAACAATGTAGATATTGTGTAGTTCGCATGAGTTACGAAACTAGTGCATGAACTCTTACGTCTTAAATGAAACAACATCTCAAACCTGGCACTACAATTATATCGTACTGCTGGGAAAGATATCCTACGAAAGAAGAAGCCAGATTTATTCATTTTACAATCAATGATAAATAAAATTAATTGTAAGTAGGATTTGGTATAGTGGCGAAATAAGAAGCACAGAGGAGCAGGTTGTCATCACTTAGAATCATATTTGCCGAAATACATGTAGGCAGTGGTGGAAACTGTTGTCGGCGCATTTGAAGTTATACTCAAATATATCGTTGACTTTTGGAGTGACTCAACTGCCAATTAAAGTGCTGTAGTAAGTTTTCATAGTTTTTTTTTTTTTTTTAGGTATTAAATATCATCTTCTTTGAGATATAACAATTTTATTTAAGTTTCACGAAAGTAGTACGGTGAGTGTTGGGTGAGCGGTAACGATTTGGCATCATATTCAGGTCCAAATTTCCGTCCAACCATTCAGATTTGGATAGAGACTTCCATATGTCTCCCGAAAAGCCTTTTTGCTAAAGATTTACATTTGGTCATTCTGTGTAATCTAATATCAGAAAGAGTGTTGAGTGCTGCAAGTAGTGCTGTCAATATAGTAAACATTCTGTTATTCTGTTTTTGTGATGTGTAGTTGTCAAAGGAAGTGTGGGTACCACCAAGCAACCGCATTGATGTTTAGGATAATAACTTTCTAAAACCCTTTATCAGGATGACTGGTAGGTGGGCTTGAAGAATGAATCCTCCCACCAAATACCGAGTACTACGACCTTTTAAAAACCGTGTCCTTGCTGGTAGTTGCCTGCATAGAAGAAACAAAGCTGAGGAATAGTATTTTTTTATCTGTCAGTGAATTGGAGGAAGGAGTGGAACACCAACAGCCGACACAACTGTCATTTCATAAACAATCGGACAACCTGCTTCTTAAGGTTAATTCTGCTTGATGACTTTGGTCCCGGCTTAACAGGTTTCACACAGGACTTGGAGTTTTCAAAGCAACACCACAGACTCCATGACGACGCGCTATATGACTTTGGAAACATTCATACCACTGACCACGTTCTAACGGACTGTCAGAAGAAAAGTCTACTGAGGCCCGTTCCTCCTCCATCAACCTGGACAGGCCGCCAGAAGTTGGCTTGAGTACCTTGGTATTGTCCTTTGCTTAATACAAATACACCAAGTGAGAACTCGGAAGACCATCACATGTCATACGGAACCATTCATTGTTGCAATGACTTCAAAACGTTTCTCACAGCATTAATACGTAATCAAATACACATCTATTCTTTTGTAAGTAATTAATTAGCGTACCAAAACATTAAAATCGATTTTGTGTCGAAACAGAGTTTCTGAACGATTTCAGTGTTCTGAATTTTGTGGAAAAATGAAGAGAGTGCCAGGCGCTTGCGAAACTGACACTTCTCTCTCTTTTCTCGTCGGTAAGGCCCGTTCACACTAGAAGTCAAGTCACGTCAGATCAAGTCAGGTCAGGTAAAAGATCAAATCGCTATACACGTAATACAATGAGAGCATTCTCACTGCATGGTTCGATCACGTCAGGGCAAGACAGGTCGACTTGAAGAACGTGGCGCTAACGACCAAACGTTCTAGCCTGAAACGCTCATGAATGGAGCTGATTTAACAATTAATGTAAACGTGCAACAGTCAGGTCAAATCAAAATGGACAACGAACGTCTCAGAGTGCTTGTTAGGGGTTATAGTGAGTTGTATGATTTTACTCATAAAAAAGTATTGCGATACCACTCACAAAACTGCACTATAGATAGAGGTCGCAAAAACCTACAACCATGTAAGCAAATGAGTATTATAAAATTGCACAATATTTTACAGCAATTAGAACTATCAAAAAATTGATTATTTTATTTTAATCACGTAAAAAATATTAAGAGTTTGTAAGATTACTTTTACAAGGATTGCAACAGCCCACTCTCCCAAATCTGCAAGACGCTTTCAGACGCCCGCAGGCAGTGGTATATTCGAGACAGCAGTTAATCTTAAATTATATCGGTGGCAGCGATGTTACCTAAACATCAGCCTCCTGTAATTCTGATTATCACTCCAGAAATAGTAATGGTTTCCTTAACTACTGACAAAAAAGCCAACAAATAGTTTATAATAGACTCATACTTAATTTTAAATTATCCTTTCATTCAATCCCGCCACTGACCGATTTGTAAAAGTAAAGATAATTGTCAGAAGATTCACACTGTAACAAAGTTCAAAAAAATTTAACACCTCATTTGAAATTTCCTATCATTTACAGTTTCAACAGTAAGGTCCGAAAAATTCTTATCTGCAAGTTAGGGAATCGTATTCAAATCATTGTTCCCTTCAAATTTATTTCTACCTACATTAGCGTTCACCTATACACATTCTCGACACTATGTCAGCCTAAACGCGCAACTTGACATATCAACTCAACTGAAACAAAAACTTCCCCGTGTAAATTTATTTTTTCTGATCGTGCAGCAAGCACAAATTTAAATATTTCAATCGCTTGGGCGAACCTTCTCTAGTTCGGGAGTTTGTATGGCCTTCAAAACACTTTAAACAGTCACCGCCCTTTCAAAACAAAAACACTGAATTCAATCCATGGGTCTGCAGACAATTATTATGAGACGTTTGCAAGGTTCTCAGGGACTTACGACTCTTAACCAACACTTTGCCAAATAACTTACTCCCCATAAACGTTGATCAGAATTCAATTACCAAACCAAAAAAGAACAAATAATGTTTCACTACACTTGAAGATTTCTTGCACAACTTCTCTCTTCCTGTGGGCAGAAACATACGCTCCCACAATCGTTCGGCGACGGTCTCCCCGCTTCTCCTAGCTCACCCCTTACTTATAACATTCAATATAACGCTACCGCACCCGACGTCAGTAAACACTGATGGTGCAACTTTTTTCCCCTCGCTCCTCTACAATAGTTGCACCACATTCTAAAAGGACCCAAAATGGCTCAAAACGCTCAGATAAATCATAAATGAACCACCGTAATGTTACAAGTTCTATTCAATGTCGTAATTTTTAAAAGTAGAATTAACGATTTTGTTAAACATTACGTAAACATTATGTGGTTTAAACAATAATAAAACAATTTATAAAATTAAATTTAAAAAAAATTGATTTGACCTGATTTGAGCCGACTGCCAGTTTGAATATGTTTCTTTGTACCGTCACTACGCATTGCATCATATTGAAGCAGTAACAATTTATGAGATCAGTAAATGTTCTAACTGAATATAGCACATTCTTAAAGTGCTGGTTATAGTTACATGATAAAGCATATTTCTGGTATAGAAATGCAGAGAGGTATTGGAAATTCGCGTGCAGCATGCAGACTATTGAAATGCGCACAGGACATCAAAACATTAACGATAATCACATTGGGTGCAGGTGATTTCCCGCATCAGAGACCAATCTCTGTAACGTCAATATCATGTTACGTCGAGCTTAGCACAGCACGATGCACTACTAGTCAGACGACACAGTGGCTTAGCAAGGAGAACACACAGAGAATGTATTTGTAAATGAATTTGAGCATGAAAGAAAAGAAGAATTGGATTTCTTTTTCGACATTTTCGATTATTATTTGATTATGTACGAAAAGAATATAATATAAGTCTTGACTAACAACAGCAGAAGAGACTAATGACAGAATCGTGTTACTAGTAAGTGATCAACTAGTATAGGACAGATATTTTATACTAGATGATACCCGCGACTTCGTACGCGTGGATTAAGAATTTCTTTGCCAGAATTGAATAAAGAAAGTTGTTGGTAACGAAGGATTGGTCTCAAACAACACCTAGTCGGCATAATATGACAGGAAGGCCATCACTATATCATTCTACCTTCGAACCTGTCTCTTGAAGAGAATCAATTTCCAATATATTTAAAAACAGAAAAACAAACGAAGGTGATGGGATGGGGTGGGGGGTGTAAACTAAGGGCAGGTTTATTTCAGATTGGTCTTTTCTTCTTTCTTCAGCATGAGAATCCGATTCTTGGGTTCCAATAACTTTAGCTGCTCTTGCTCTGTTAGAGCTACAACTTAGGCCAGTTTACGCCAGCAAGGCATGTAAAAAAAAAGGCAAAATAAACCGGTTTCAGAAACATGTAAGCAGACACAATGTGATAGGACAGAGAATATTGACATCTACACTAAATAATATGTTTTTTCTCTAAACGAAATTTATTAAAAAATTATACACTAACATAATGCGCAAGAAGCCTCTCTGTCACCATTCGATAAATTCTCAAAATTTCTTGACTACAACAGTTAATCATACCGAAAAAAAAAAAAGTCCCGTGCCCTCCCTACAGATTTTCTTGTCAAATTCCGTTAATATCGGTAGAGGCATTTAGTTGTCAAAACGTAACAAAAAGACAGAGTCTTACTTCCGCATTTATAGTGTTATTACTACAAATCACACACACACTGACTGGAATCACCCCTGAGGGATCAATATTACGTAAAACGGTGTACACCTACAGCATTGCAAGACACCTACGATTTTCCTTGCATTGCACCCTTAAATTTATGATATGTACAGTTTAACATTCAATCCGAATATCCGACGGTCCAGGCGTGACACATACCATCAAAAACAATTTTTTTAAAATCTTTGCCTCCACGGAGATTTGAACTCTACGATCCAAACATCAATAAGCAAGCGCTTTAACCATTGAGCTACCCGACCGCTGTATCCAAATTAAATACAGAGACCTAGACATTCAACGCGTTTGTCTATCGCCGTTCAGTAATTTTTCGATATTATAAGACAACATGTGTTATTTACACAGATAATTTTTCAACCAAATGAAGACAGTATTTTTCTCCTAGTTTCAAAGGATTAGTGTGCAAAGTTGTATCGAGATCGGATGAAAACTGTGGATTTGTATGAAGAACAAACAAACATACATTCATCTTAATATATATAGATAGTCATCTAACGTGGCGATATATTGCAGACATTCTCTTGTTGATTTGAAACAAGACTATTATAACATAATTATTTAAAACGGTGAAGAATTTATGCATACGACGTATCTTCTTCTTCTTTTCAACCGTTAGTTTTATTGGTACTTCTTCTTAGGGAATTTTCAAATTGGACCACATAAGTGGGAATAAATGATGAGTGAAATTGGCTGAGACTGTTTAGGATTACGTAGATTTTTAAACCTGTGTCATAGCTGTGTCAGACCCCAGCAATCAACAAAATTTAATATTTAATTTTACTCGTATGCTTAGTATATATCTTCCTCCCAAATTTATAACAGTGTTACTCCGCTAATATAAAGAACGTGTTAAAAATACTGGTGGGGCGAAAATGAGCTTTGAAAATGCAGAGGTTTAATTATAACCTCTACCTTTCCGTCTCTGGTTCCAATAGTGTAATTCATAATTCCTTCCTCGCCAAATTGTAACTGCGGGAAACGATGTAAACAAAATGGCTAGTTGTTATTTCGAAGGTTTTTACTTTATGAAAAAGCATTTATCTTCGAATCTGATGCATTCCTGGGTTCTTACAAGTTACTGTCTTCGTGAATGTAACTCTTCTTATTTTTCACCATACAGTTATAATAACTTTCGTTTGATGTTAGTGACGCAGTCACAGAGTTTCTTATCGGCTGCGCAATTCACATAACCTAACGTGGTAATTATGCCCGGTATAGCGAACATGTTGTTTAACATGGCATCCAAAGGGAGCGTCAGAGTACCTTCACATTAGGAAAAAAACTCTGGTAGAGATATAGATCAGTTTTGAGCCCCATTAAAATTTCGTCGGAGACCGCGATTCGAACCCGGAACGTCTCAATTCCCGGGCACACAGAATATCATGACGTATTGACATTAGATTGGTACTACGTCATCACCGGACTATGTAAATACACACAATTTTGAACGGCTGACTATGGTATCTTAAATGTGGCATAATATGTTCTTTATCACTAGACGCAGTTAATTATATTTATATTAATACTGGTATTTATTGGCAGTTTAATACATTTAGAAATAGGTGTGATATGTAATTTAGCATCTTTGTAACATTTAACGAAAAATAATGTGCGAAATTACTGGAGCTTTTTTTTCAAAATTCAAATCTGAAACATAAAATGTGTAAAAATTCATGTAAATGCCTCGAACAACGAATATTACCTTAAAAAGAAGTGAATTATTACTTATAATTATTCTTATATTTAATGATTACGTGATATAATTCGCAAACATAAAAACAAATCGCAGTTTCGAGAAGTCGCAAACTTTTTATTAATGTCGGTACAGCAAATTGTGACACATAGAACAATTTTTGTTTTATTCTAACTAGTTCTTAAAGTAATCTTATTGTTTATCTTGGATGTTATTTTGAATATTTGGCCACGATTGTATTAACACTGTTTGGCGCGCATCTGTACACGTTCAGAACACACTATTATTTCTTTTACAGGTGCCCAGTCATAAGACATACCGAAGATTGTAATTTAGACATTAAACTTTCAATGTGGGAAAAACCACTAAAAATTAATTCGGAAGCTTTTGCAGGTTGTCATTTCAAACAGACAGACACTGCCCACTACAGTTACCTATGTGTAGATATAGACATGGGTGAAAGCTAAGTGTGGTCATCAGTTCAAAAATTGACTGGACCCTGCTGAGAGAGGCATACTAAGCGTGGCCATGGTATCAAAAATAGGATGGTTCATTCTTTTGTTCATTACCTAACATAAACCGGGTAATCATACCAGCTAAAGAGGGACCTACAGTTTAACGGGGAATGTGAGCCACTGAATCTTTCTGGCGTACTTCAGATTACACAGCAAGCAGTGCCGGAGGTGAAGGTCGGGTTAAGGGCCTTCGAAAATCCCCTAAGAGACACGGGGACTGTTCGATCTCTACTTCGACGATGTAACCACTGAGCCACCAGACCTCTCGATGTAGACATATTGCAATGAAATATGTGCAAAGAAGTTATTTTGTTCCCTTTCCACAATTCCTGTATATGTGTAACACTAGAAGTGAAGTTACTAATCTGCATAAATCAATGATTAAGTGTATAAAGAGGCCACCTGGGACAGGTGTTCCTGGAACGTACAACAAACGTTTGTCTTTATTTAGCGCAGCCACACGCAGTTATCTACAGTACAACGTTTCCCCGCTGAGGTGCGGTACTGGGGTACGTGCTTCCACTGCCCCAGTTAACAGTTGTCTCTAAATTAAGCTTTGCGTCACCGCTTTCAGAGCGACAAGTTAATAGAGACAAATTTCTGTGTTTGCAGTGGACGACTTCCCTTCCAAATTCCAGCACATGCGGTGTTTTTGTTCCTTGTTTTGTGGAGTGTTTTCCACTTGTTAATTAGTGTTGGACAGCGCCTTCGATTAACTCAACCCATTCCTACTTCATGGGCTCAGACCCCATTATTATTAACTTCACCTCACGACGAACTCATATCATTACCCTTTCTTTATTGTCAAGATAGTGAGTGAAGAATTTTTTATCTTAACCAAGCAGACTCTTTTATGATAGCGTACATGCCAAAATGAGATAACAGGCATATATGTATATTATCGTACTCTGACATCTTAAAAGCATGTATTATCGTCAAAACTAAAAGAAATATGAAGAATCGTTTTCCAGCAATGAATGAGTTCATGACCCAGGTCTATATACTACCTAATTTCGTCAAGTAATGAATGAAATCAATAATAACTCTACAGGCAATTTTGGTTATTTTGTACGTGGTCTAATAAATTGGTAAAATACACTGCTAGATTGCATTGTCACAATTAAAGCTGCAACTCAATACGGTAATATACACTAAGATTTTGTTTTTACATAAGAATAATTGTTATACGAAATCGTGATTGGCTACAGTCGTTAACTGAGACTTTAACTGAACCTACACTTAATTTAACAACTTACCACCGAGATGGTGGCTAACGGTTAGCATTCTGGCCCCACATTCGGGAGGACGGCGGTTCGAATCCCTGTCCGAGCATCCAGATTGGGTTTTCCGTGTTTTCCCAAATCACTCCAGGCAAATTCAGGGATGCTTCCTTCAAAAGGCCATGGCAGAATTCCTCCCCATTCCTTGCCTCCCATCCATTCCCGTCTCTAAAGACCTCGCTGTTAAGAGACGTTAAGCAGTTAAAAAAAACTTACTAGAAAAGTTATAAATAAAAAATGTAATGTTCAATACATTAAATCATTGCCTATACGCTATCAGTCACGAGAAAAAAAGAAATCTTGAATGCAGTCGAGGGTGACGCACATCTTTGTATCGAAGAATACATCTCGTACCTAATTTATTCCGGCGAAAAATTAATGCCGAAACATTTGGAAGATATCTCGTACATTTTACTACGTTCAGAATACGGAAAACTTTTTTTCTCTTACGACGGCTTTATACCACGCCGTTGTCGAGGTCATTAGAAGCGGGAAAGGAATGAGGGCAAGGAACGGGATGAAATTAGGCAATGGCCTAGTGATGGAACCATTCCAGCATTCTCCAATAGTGATTTCTGGAAATGATGATAAACAGAAGTCTGGATGGCTGGACGAGGATTGAACCCCAGTCCAGAACTTTAACCGCTGAAGAACCAGGATCGGCCTGTTTATATATCAATGTTGTGAGTCACAATTTCTTACGAGCGTTTCTTGTATAATTACTGAAGGTCATTTTTACAACAGATCTCATTAAAAGCTGTTGGTCATGCTAAATATAATGTTTATTATGTTACACGTTTCGCCTTTCTTCAAGATATTAGCTCTATGCTGTAATTAATTAATACAAATGACTCCCTAGTGGTACAGAAAGAGGCCAAATTTTAATGATAATAAAATTATAAGGAAATAATTATTTATATTTATAAACGTTTCTCGGGAAACAAACCGAGTGATGTTGTTATTAATGCACAATATTTCGGCGACTTTATTCTCCGTCGCCATCTTCAGGTGCAGTTGCAAGTCTTGAAGTCTGCCTTGAAGTCAGCCTTGAGCGTGTTGTTTGTAAACTGGCATCGCAACGACAGATGTTGTTATGTTGCCTAGCAGCATCTCAGATGTCATTAGACGCCCGCGAAACACAAAAAGCAGAGTCTTGGTGATGAGCAGCCTCAATTACAGGAATCCATGCATCACTTATCTGGTATCCACAATCCCTGTTTACCGAATCAGACGCGAGGCGAATTTCAAATGCTTCTTTAATGACGCTGTCCCAGAAGCCTCTCGCATGTGTCAACACCTTTGTTGCTTCGAAATCGAAACCATGTCCTTCTGTCAAATTATTTCGCATTATCGTATATAACAGTACAAAGTTTCAATTTATTATTCATCTAAAGTTTAGTGAGGATGCTGATACACGAATGGTTGTTAAGAAGAGTACAGTGCACGCTGGTTTCCGATACCTGTCGGTCGCTGTAACCTCATTTTCGATGCTAGCGCGCTCCCCGCTTCCGATCGTAAAACTTGTATCTCGGCAGTATGTGCACAGCAGCTGTTGTTCAACGTAGTTATAATTTAAATAAACATGAGACCGCTCTCAAAAGACATGCTGCAGAAATCAAGAATTACTTCTTTCGCGGTTAATAATTGAACGACCGAATCAAAGAAATTTTGTAGGGTATTATGCAAAAGTATTTGTCACAATAATCGAAAGGCCCCCGGTTCGAATCCCTGTCACGGAGGGGATTTTCATTAGCTTTTAACCCGACCTTCCCCTCTGGAACAGCTTACTGTGTAATGTGAAGTACGCCATAACGCTTCCGTGGTCCGGATTCCACGTTATACTAATTCTACAGGACTAACAACCCTAGTTGTAATACTGATGTTTACACATCCACAGCAAATTCAAGCCAAAAAAGGCTTAACGTGGTGCTAGTTGGCCCAAACGAATATACATACATACAAACAGTTCTATTAAGGCTGCTGTGATCCAAATACTGAAACCCAGGCACTGACGGAAAAATTTCTAGCGTTACAGTGTTAAGTAACACCACTGTACTTTTAACGTAAGAACTGTAATATATTTTATACCTTTTTTGGAATAATCATGGTCCTTGTGTCTTTTAAACAAGCTCGTTAATTGTAGTAAGTGGCGTTTGATTTTCGCTTTACTTATTTTCGTCTCATGCGACATACTGTTTGTAATCTACAACAAATCTTATTTGTAAAAACGCAATGAAGAGCTACTATTTTACACGATCCATATAAAATTCCAGTAATCGCTAACCGGTGTTACCATTTTCCTTTTCGGATACCGGTCTCGGCTGGAAACGTATCTTCACTTCTGGCAAAGCTTTACTTTGTTCATGTGAAGTACGCTAGGATGCTCAGCGCTTCAGATTCGGTGTAAATCTCCCCTTTACCAGGTAGGATTACTGTATTAGGATAGTACTTACGACAAAGGCGCGTTGCGCGGTTAATCGAATTTCTGTTACGCGGTGGCCGAACAATCCTTCGGGATCTCGCGGCCAACAATACCAAATGTATTTACATTTTCCTGCATCTATTTTTGCTACTTTAATGCTACTGTCTCTTGCAGATTTAAAAAAAATTAAAACAGTTGCTCTTCATTTTTAATAAATTTTTCCGGAGCTGCACAGGCTTAAGATTTTTTTTTCAGATTTGTTTTTCGTACATTCAGTTCTGTTCTAAGAACATTTAATTACTTACGATTGTACGGTACAAACCATTTTATGAAATGAGACTTCTACAAGTTAAGAAACAGAAGTTATATATAGTGTCTCAGAGTCAGAAGAAAATACATGTTTATAGCATGGAATCGAAAATATATTTTTTCAAAAGTCGTGGTTCTAATCCGATTAAACTTTTGGTAGAGTTGTTTGTCAATGATGAATGTATGTGGCTTCCATGAATGATTTGTTCCATCCATGGCGACGTTTTGGAATTTAGCTTTAGTGATTTCTCCTTGCCTTCTCCAGTGACTGAAATGTATTGTTTTTTGTTTTTTGAATGACTGTAGTATATGTATTCTGTCTGTTATTTTTGTCGTTAGGGCAAGATGAAAGAGGAAAAAATCTACGCAAATCTCTCCGAATCTCACTAAATCTTGCCAAGGAGAGGGTTCGGGGGGTCAACAGATATCTTTCTAAATCCTTAAAGAACAGTTGACTTAAAAAAAAGTCTGCAAACGACGTCGATCCCAACGTGCGTGATCCAACTGGCTCCACAAGTACATAATAATAATTTAATAAACAACAACGTTTCGACTATGTACTGTGTTGCTATCTTCAGGCTTGAGGGCTGTTAGACTGAGTTTTGTGTATTTGTCTATGGGAAGGAGAGGCAGTGTTTGGCCGGGCTCGCGAGACCATATGCTCCGTGTTGATGCGGCAGCGGAGCGTCCGGGCGCATGCGCAGACTTGTGCGGCGTCGCTTCCCGGGCGGGCGTGCTGCGTGGCGACGGCGACCGAGCGCGGGGGCGGAGGCCGCCCGCCCCGGCCAGGCGGAGCCTGCCTCCAGTATCCGGCCGGACCGCACGGCGAGCGGCGCCCGCCAGCGCGACAAGTAGTTCCGCCTCGGCCAGCCCTCGCCTGCCGGTCTCCAGTAACAGGCGCTCGGCGACAATGTTTCCTGACACGCTGCCACTAGATCACTCACGTGTTTTCTATGATATTTAGTGGCATGTAATATGGGAAGTGCTGCAGGTTCGATCAACAAGTGTCCGCAGAATTTAAAACACGGGGACGTAATGACTTTCGAAAGGAAGTAGAGGAGAATGTTCTTATAGGAGGATAACACTCGGTGGCAGTTATACAATCAAAAGACATTGCGTATTTTAAGAGACAATCAGTTTACTGTAGTTTCACAAATATATGATTCACTGCTGGGAATTTCTATGATGAATTTAGTAAATTTCTAAATCTTTTACCACATTCATCTCTTTAAAGTTCAGAATTTAGAGTGAAAAGCTTAATTATTCCACGCTTTTTAAAGTACACTATAATATGAACTAATGTTTTGTTTTTTTAAAGAAGAAGTTTTTGAAGGAAAGACTATCGATTTGAGAGAAGATCTGTTAGGCTCTTCTTTCCTTTATCTGGCAAGAAATCGTACATTACACGAAGTTAATGATGTGAAGTAATAATCCTCTAATTATAGTTGACAATCATTTGCACAGGTATTAAAATTGTAATGAGTATCAACTTATTGTTGTGAACAATCAAACGTATTTGATATAATGAGATGTTGTCTCTTTTAAAACTGTAAGTAGCGTGTAGGAAATACTTCGTCGTCATTTCACTTGAAGTTTACTATTTCTTCTCGAAATTTTACCACTTGCTTCACTTTCTAAGATTCTAATCTGGTGATGGGAGGGAAATGTCTATTTAGAATCTGTAACTAACCAAACAAAATTTATAATCTCTTGCTTTGACTAAAATCTATCTCTGGTAGGAAGTTAATATAATACTTTCTGAGACACTATAGACTTTTATTAATATGGTTATACTTTCATAACACCAGTGCTGTTAAAAGTAACAGATCGCATTGTAATTTGCCTACCTGTAACGACTGTGAAATAACTGAGAACACTCTCTTGTGGCAGATTTTAGATTGAAATTTGGTTTTTATGGTGATCTGTGAACATTTATGTGGGCAGTACTTCTAAGGTCCAGTAGACAGTAACCAACCGTGGCTTTTCTCGTTTATTAAATAACGAGCTGGTAAAAAATATTCCGCCGACTGATAAATATTTGCTATCATTTATGGAATGACGAGGCAATATTAAAGGGATAGTGAGTGTAGTGTGGTAGAGTGTCGTGCCGACCTACCGCGAGGGGGGCGGCAACGCACGTTAGTGAGTGGTCCCCTGAGAGCAGTATGCGCGCCGCTGGTTGCCTACCCGCAAGTGCCCGTCGACCTCGCTCAGCATGAACACCGTGCAGAGCTCTGGCGGGGGCCAAGGGGTCACCAGCAAGAAGGACAGCGGCCTAGAGGTGAGCGCACAATCCACAACATATCCCGACCAATGACAACACGATTTCTCTTCCCGAACGAAAATTACTTCCAATTAAAGTCGATTGTTTAAATCAATGAAATAATGCTAGGTGGTCATATGCTGTGTAACTTAATTCACTGAAAATCCCATTTTCCTCGTAAAAGTAGCTAGCAACCAATCATTCTATTATATTAACCAGAAAATTTTATTTTATTTGATTGACAATTGTTGGATGTTTAAGAATTTTGGTTAAGGAGTCCTAATAGGGACCCGAAACAGACTTATCCTTTACAATGCCACTGATTTATTTATCGGTATTTCAGTTCCTTTAAATAAAATTTCTAAAGTTACTCAAACTACTAACGCAAAAGACTGATATTAGTAGAATTTTTTTCTTAAATATTCAAGGAACTACAGCAGTGGTTCCTAAATGGTGGTTCGCGGAACCGTGGGGTTCCGTAGAAGGTACACAAGGGTTTCGTGTTCCATCCGAGAATTAAATAAAATGTTCGTTGAATAGAGTATAACCGCGCCATGAGAAGGCTGTCATAGTTCTTACCGATGCGAGACTGGCTTAGCTTACACTTATAAAGATGGGGATCCGTCAAAAAATGAGTGATCAGTTAAGGCTCCATGGCAAAAAAAAAAAAAAAAAATTGGGAACCACTGACCGACAGTGTCAAAAGCTGCCCCTAGGCTTCCGCTTGAGGCTTTATGTTTGATGTTTTTTTTACGTACATATTAATTGCTCTATTATTTAAATTGTTAGAACAATGTATATTATATTAACCAGATTCAGAATTGAAGATTACATTACCATAGTTGAACCTTTCATCTTGAAGACGGTTATTGAAGCAAAACCACCATTTACCATAGCATACCACAACCATACCATAGCAGTAACGGCAGTACGCTTGCATATTTCTCTTTCTGATAGTTTTCATGGTACGTAGTCGAGATATCTACGAATCAATTCACTGCGTAAGAAAACAGCGATAATCGCTGTTACACGTACGTTACACGCTGTTAGAGGATTATGTGACACCATTTATTGTACAGGAAGCAATTATAATGTAAGTATATTACTAATTTACACACGTGCATTAATTTAGTGAGGTAAAAATTTAAGTCGCAAACGTCGTTTCTCTTAAAGCCCGCTATGTTCAAAGAACTCGCTAATTTTTATGAAATTTAATTTAACTCTTTGACTTTAGTCACTCAAATTGCCGCTAAATGTTATACACAAAATTCTGAGCATTTAAGTATTCAGGGATATTACATACATACTAACAATGAAATATATATATTTATGTAAATACACAATTAATCCGATCTATTATAAAAAAATATAATGGATCTGTGTATGTACACTGATGATATTTTCGGAAAAAGTTTTTTTTTATCGAATATTTGCAGATCCCTGGAGCCAACACGATAGTTTTTAGAATTTTTGTCTGTTTGTGTCTTTTTTGTGGTATCAAGTAAAAATTATTTAGCAGATTTTGATAGAATTTGCAATTGTTGAACTGTTTTATTCTGACTTAAAATCTGAGATTTGTCTTATATCGCTACGTTTACTGGTGGTTTTTTTTTTTTTTTTTTTTTTTTTTTTTTTTTTTTTTTTTTTTTTTTGTAACTGCTTTACGTCTCTTTTTAACATCGTGGTCTTTAGAGACGGGAAAGGATAGGGAGCAAGGATGGGGGCAAGGAATGGGAAGGAATTCGGCCATGGCCTTTTGAAGGAAGCATCCCGGCATTTGCCTGGAGTGATTTGGGGAAACCATGGAAAACCCAAATCTGGATGCCCGGACGGGGATTCGAACCGCCGTCCTCCCGAATGCGAGGCGAGAACGCTAACCGTTACACCGCCCCGCTCGGTTTACTGGTGGTGGTGCGAGGAATTACAATCTGTTCTGAACGCTGTAATTTTTGTTGCTCTCCGGACTATTAGGCATACTGGATTACTATAACATACCTCTTTACTATTTTCAACAATAACGACGTTTTAAAATTAAATACCTAAGTAAACTGACTCTTCCTTAAATGCTATTCACACTTTTGTCTTATAGGAAGCCGGAATTTCATTTAGTTTGGATTATTAAATTCTTCTTACGTATTTTAATATTTCTGTGATGAGAATTTTTATTTTTCGTTTGATTTGTATTTTATAAGTTATGACGACACTGAGATTTTGTATCTTCAACGTTGCACTAATTAATTTTTAGAAACCTAGTTACAGTAAATGAATCAATGAATAAATACTAATCTACCGGAGTTAAACAAAAAAATATTATAAAAGATGAAAATAAGAAAAAAAAAAACTTAATAATATCAGGTAACATTTCACACAATTGCCAAAAAATCTTTATAATTTTATCTGATCTGTCTGTAATAATTTCTGTTTGAGCAAGAATTGACGTGCAACTTTAAGTTATCTTGTTGCCTGATTATATATAAAAAAAAACCACGAGTTCCAATAACTATGCCATTACACTGTAAGAAGAAGCGTCTTGAATTCAACGATAACGACTACATTAGCAACAAAAAAACGCCAAGCAGCACTTTGGTGAAATCTGGCCCCATGAATAATTTACGAAAATCAAATGGAGAAACCTGCACCAGGCTTTAATCTTCCGTACACGAACTGGAAAAACCTAAATAGACTCAGAATCGGTATTTTTGGCTACAAAGAAAATCTGAAAAATTGGGATTACATCCAAGAGAACGAGGTCTGTGAATATGGGGGAGTGCAGGGCACACAACACCTGCTGATTTTCAACAAACTATACGAACCTTGTACACTCAACGACCTGTTCGCAGCAAATGACAAGGCCTAACTGGCGGCTGCTTACTAGGACTCATGCGGGATGTAAGTAACTGCCAATCCTCGCTACATGTTAGAGTTGTTCGATTTGATTGTGTAGTAATATTATTTTATTGTGTGTTAAGTTTATGACTTTAAATTATATTAATGTTGAGCCTTGAACACGAATAAATAAATAAATTATACTGGAAATAAAATTTAGGGCACAGTGAAATAAATTAATGACATCCTCTTACAAACAACAAAATGAACAGTAAGGAAATCTCAGATTCACAGCGCATAACTCGCAAATTTGTCCAGTGTACAACCAGAACTGAAATATTATAATTATACTATTTTTCCCCTCTTGTCAAAAGTTTTTGACTGAACCATGACTTTCTCTTTTGAGTAACGTTCCTGATTGACTCTATAATCCGAACTGTCGAACGGAAAATTATTCCGTATTGCTCTTGATTTGAATTTAATGTAGTCGTACCAAATGATACGAGAATTTTGTTTCGCATTTCTGCTACAAGTAAAGCGACACTTCCTCTGTTGCTAATTTTGTTTGATGTGGATGATATAAAGAAGTCTTTATACTCTCAGGGCTGTCAAAATCGCTAACTTGTGAGAACCGATGTCTTTTTTGGAGGTGGAAGTAACTTTGCAAGTATCGGCAATTGCGTCTTTCTGTTTTCCTTCGGAACAGTTTGTCGAAGTGTCGATCGCTTCTGGAAGACCATTCATAGAGCGCAGGGTGCGGTGCTCATTTAGAAGTTTGCTCCTCTAAGTCGGGCGGAAGATTCAACGAGATATACTGCGGAAGTTTCTGCTGCACTATATAACTGCGATATGATTTACCGAAAAAGACATGTGCATCCGTTTGAAAAATTTATATCACGTTACCGACTGTTATTAACTTCCCAGTTTTCTATTAAACACAAAATAACATAATATAGAAATATTTGTGTCTCTATGCTTTTGAACACTATATAACCTTATCAGGTCGTCTCTCTTTTTTATGTACACGGTTTCCGCAATATATCTCAAACATTTGACGTCAATTGGTATATTTATTTTAGGCCCTCGTACTTCTTCGCTTCCAGCATTCATAGCTTTTGGTATTCAGTACTGTTCGTTCTAAGTATTTCATCGACATTTCGGAACTACTTTTTAGTATATGTCATTGACAATTATCAATAATTTTCTGTAATATGAAAACTTGTCACGAAAATGAGTGATATTGCCTGACATCAGTGAGGCTTGATACTTTCTTGACGTTTGGTTTCTAAAATATATTCACGGGTCTACAGCCAAATTTTACTTACGAAACTTTATGTTTTGACTGATTCTTTCGGATTTATAGCCAGGGGATGGCTATACCACAGAATATAAATGCTGAGTTTTAAGTAAAAACTATGTATGAGATTTCTAAAATATATTTCTGGCCCTACTGACAAATATTACTTACGACAAATCACGTTTTGACTAATTATTCTGCATTTATTGCCAGGAAGATGAAACTCTTCAACACCAGATTTTACGAACTGCTGTCGTTATAATGGAAGTTATCACTTTCGCAAACAAGGCATTACTAGTTGGCGTAAGTCAGAAACACATATGTATCTTGATGCTACCAGCAAATGTCATACCTATTGTATCATTAAATGAAAGGTGCGAATAAAATAAATCTGAATAAAGGAGTATGAGTTGTATATGTATACCCTTTTTTTTTTTACTTTTGGCTTTACGCCTCGTCGACGGCTAAGGTCATTAGAGGCGGGATGGGACTGGGGACAAGGAACGGGAAGGAATTCGGCCATGACCTTTTTGAAGGAAGCATTCCGGCATTCGCCTGGAGTGATTTGGGGAAACCATGGAAAACCCAAATCCGGATGCCCGGACGGGGATTCGAACCCGCTTCCTCCCTTTATGCGAGGCCAGAACGCTAACCGGTCACCCACCACGCTCGGTATATGTGTACTGACATCTGTTTATATTTAGATCACACATTGGGAACCACTGAAAAATAATTTCCTACACAGGAGTCATGTTTCACACAAAAATCTACGACAAATTTAATGTACTTAGATCCACAGATGTGAAACAGAGAAATGATTAAACTCTCACAAATAATCTGACAGAATACACGAGGACCAAGCGCGCAAGGAATTTTGTAATTAGTTGTTTCTCGGTTACTCAAGCATGCATAAAAACATTATTAAAGCCCTTTTCATTGACATTTGAATAACTTTGGTAATGCATGTGAATTATACTAAATTTGGTGATTTACTGAAGATGCAAAAAAAAAAAAAAAATCAAAAAACAAAACAAAAATAAGAAAAAAAGTCATATGAATCTGTTAAACAGGATTCGTTTTCATCATCTACGAAAATGTAGAGTGTTTTTTTTTGGGGGGGGGGGGGAGGGCTAAGTACATCATTTACGACAGTGTTATTACATACGGGCTGACACTGGGAACGGAATGGAAGTCTGGTGCATCCATCATGTCGTTTGCCAGGAGTATTTTCAGAAAATCGGAGTGCGAATTACTGTATGGGAATTCGAACCGGCGTCCTCGGAAATGTCAGGCCCGAGAGTTAAAAGCTCATCCAACAGGAGGGCTGAGATAGTTAATAACTTTCGTTCAGTATCTTCGAAACAAATGCGTTATCACACTGGGAATGGGAAATAGATATTGCACTAGAGAAAAAAATAAAATTTAAAATACCCAAACCAGGTTATGCAACCTCTTAATTAAGTTTTTAAATAGTATCATGGTTACAGCAAACAATAATGTTTCTTCACCTTCAGAGTCTTACAGGCTTTAACATGGAAATGCAAGTTACTCTGATGAGCATGGATACTCATGAAACTTCCATACTTTCAAGGCAAAAGATGATCTCTGATGTATAAAGGAAACGCATTTATTGTCATTGTAGAGTCCTACTTTTAGACCGATACCATGTTAAAATGTATAAAATCATCAGACTCTACTATACAATATTTCATTACAGGTGATACGTATTTTCGAGGTTGCTACGTAAATAATTTCATACACTGAGCTGTTTTATATATAGCACCAAAGTAAATATCATTGTCAGAAATCTATCTTTTGTTTGCATTTACGCTTCTTAGTAATAAGGCAGTACAAGTTGAATGCCATTTACTATTAAGACCATCCTGTCTATATCAACTGTACTTTCAAAACGTAAGTTACTTTTTTCAATAAAAAAAATTTAATGGCTAACGCTTTTGGTAAGCAGGCGTTATTAATGTCATAAATGACGTTCATGACATCGTCGCTTATTTTACATTATGAATAAAACAATACTCTAAGATCAGACGAGTTCCGATAGTGATAACGGAAAAAGTCTTATATTTGTAACCAAAATTTTCATAACCGAATTAGTGAAGGACACAGCCATTTGTTTAAAATATAAATAATGAAAAGTATTAAATAAATTGAAAACATTTTGTAGCTGTTTCAAGGGGAAAGATACATAGCCTGTTAGAATCTAACGACTCTTACGAACGTGGATACTTTTATACAATTCCACAGTGAAGACCTGTTCGGTTCTGTGCTGAAATGTGCTGTCCAGTGAAATGTTAAATAGTATTGGGGGAAACGGAAATTTCTATGGAAATATATATGTTAAAATACAGAAAATCTCGGAACTCTTATCCAACTCCTGACCTGATTAAAATAATCATATATTGATTCCACCATTAATTTGTAGTTCTGAAAGTAATTACAGTGAAATTGTTTCCAGGAAATAATATAATAATTCGTAATCACTTGGTGACAGGGTTTCTTTTGGCTGTGCATTCAGGCAATGTCGTAGCTGCCTTAACCTAACCCGGTAGTCCTACCTGGTACAGGAGATCTACAGTTTTACGTCGAATCCTATCCACGGAAGCATTCTGGCCTACTTCACTTAGTACAGTAAGCTTTGGCAGAGGTGAATGTCGGGTTATGGGGCTATGAAAATACCTGCCGAGACATGGATTCTAACTGGGGACCTTTCGATCCTCAGTCATGCACTTAACCACTGAGCCACCCAGAAATGAAAATAAGGTGGAGTAGGGTAAGTAAACATATCATACGCATTTATCAGTACAGGGGAAGCCATTACGAACAAATATACACTAACTCACTATAGAATATTACGATAAAAATAACATGGTAAAGTTTCATACTAAAATACTGGAATGTGTGTACATATTTACTTGTTCATTGCGGCAGTGTCAATGAATAACATAATTAATAATACGCTAGGGTTGAACTATATATTTTACATTATTTCATTAAAGTCACCGGTCAGGTCGTTAATTTTCAGAAGAATAATTTAACTTTTTCTTACTAGTACTGAAATGATTTGAACTTTCATACGTATTAAAAAATATTATTGTTTCTTCAGAGTAAATCACGTATAATATGTAGATTGGAGTTTCATAACAGAAAACAAATTGGACTTCATCATACATTGGCCGCCTCTTCTACCGCCAGTCAGTTTCAGATTGTTCAGGCTCAGCTGTCCAAAAGAACAAAGACAGTATATAATAATCTCCTAGTGCAAGCCTGTCAGTACGTGAGCATACATTACACTTTGACAACACAAACTTCATTTATCAGCCGACAACTTTCTGATTATTTTAAGACGAAAATAATACCAAACAGTTAAAAAGCTAAGTTTGGACCTCAACCCGTAGGGATAGTTGGACCCTCTCGAGGGACGAATACGAAACCTGGTATCAGAGGTATGATGGCAAGTTCCTTTCCTCCTTAAATAACGTAACCTGGTAATTCTACTGGTTAAAGAAGACTTGCAGTTTAATGTGGAATCCGAACCACGGAGGAATTCTGGCGTACTTCACATTACACAGCAAGGTGTGCCAGAGGCGAAAGTCGGGCTAAGGACATTTTGAAAATCTCCACCGAGGCAGATAGTCGAATAGGGAATTTTTCGATCCCAAGTCAGACGCCTTAACCACAAAGCCACCGGACCGCTTACCAGTTAAGGTATTTGAATACCAAAAATACTATTTACCTTTCAATTTCCTCACTTTACGTCATTAGACAATACCCCCGCTCCAGTGTAAGGGGCAATGATTAAAACGTTTTTATCGGAGGAATGTGAGTTTAAAGAAATCCCAGCTAGTTTCCTTCAGAGTATCTGACATTTTCATCGCCATAACGACACTCCAAAAAAGCGCAACACTTCCTCAGTGTTTGCGTGACAGGGGTTCATAAAACAGTGTCGGACACGCTTCTCGGCCTTGACTGCAAGGAAGCCGGCCAGTGTGTGTGTGTGCTTCGTGTTACACGACTATTCGCCTGTCACGTTAGGCTCAGAGTTGCACGCCCCAAGCGCTGTAAACACGCAATTTTATTTTAAGACCAAAATCTTGGGCCGAGATTGATGGTGCTGATTTTGCTCGTAATTTGAGCTGGAAAGATCGTTAATTTTCCAATGTGGCAAAGGGCAAACACGCCTAAGAGGGAGCAAAAGAATGTGGAGTACTGAGCATGCTAGGTTTAAAATCAGAATCATTAAAGCGTTTGCTTTAAAAATTCGGTGACAGAGGCCAAAATTCCAGTGTAAACAGGAATTTTATGTGCTGTGCTGAGTTAAAAAAATACGCCAGGATGCTCCGTGGTTTGGATTGAAACTGTTGATCTAACCACGAAAGAGGTGGAGTGGGTGGCAAATGGACACTTAATAAATGACGTGTATTTTTGTGCTCGATGTGATTCTTTTAGCAAGGGATTGATTAACAGAAAAACTGCAGATAAGAGCGACACGATTTGTAACCATTTGCCGAAACATTTACGATATTGTCTCAGGATTATTATTTTTTTTTCCATTTCGATTTATGCCGCGTCAACATCGAGGTCATAAAATATGGGAAAAGGACTGGCGGTAAGGAACTAGGAGCAATTTGTTCATGGCATTTTGAAGCAACCATCCAGGCATTCACCTGGAGCGATTTTGGCAATCCATGGCAAAACAAAATCTGTATCTCCAGACGTGAGTTTGAATACGCGTTCCCCCGAATACCAGGACAAAGCGTTACCACTCACCCATAAGGCTTGGTATCTCAGAGTTGATACATGATTGAGCTGAGATTCTCTGGTAGATAGATAATGCAGTTACCGCATATATTTATTGATTAATTAACATGTAAATTATATCAAGTAGTGAAATACTTCTTCTGTTATAGTATTTGGATCGCAATAAAACAAAAATAGATATTATCAGGGAAATAAGGTGTTGTGATGATGCATTTATGTTTAATGAGCAGGATCATAAGAAAAACCCAGGTTTATGAAAAATTTTAACACACTTTAATACAATTGAGACGCTATATCTGGAAGGTACAAAGGGACGAGGACCGTTTACCGGACGTCCAGTCTCCGTTTAATAAACTGCACATTTCACAACAGAACACAGTTACACCTTTCTTAGACAGATTGGAACACGACATTTTTTTGCTCCAGATCTGACAAATTCGATTCTGTCACGGGAGGGGCGCATCTGCTAGCACCTTCGCAACTGCACCCCTCAAGCTGTGCACAGGTGCCGGTATCTCGTGGTTTTCCAGGACCGATACGGATATATATATTTCAAAGACATATCGAGATAGAGTAGGAAACGGAATAATACCAGAAAGAAAGCCAGGTAAAATTCAACTGGGATCCGGTGCTCCAATGATCTTAATAGAAATGGACATGGTAGTTTTTTGGGGGTTTAATTATAAACCTTTAGGGTGCAACCCTGTTATTATTATTTTTTTAAATATAGTAGTGAATTTAAAATTTAGTGGACAGATGAGGAACAAAATGAACATGTTTTGGAAATGATGGACGAGGAAAGCAGTTTATGGAAATATCTTTTTACTTTTTAAGACATGTGGGATTGGTTAATTTGTTAATGAAGTATGTATTAAAGGGCAGAAATGTAAAAGCAGACAACGATTAGAATATATGAAGCCGATAATTGAGGACCTACTTCGAAAGGAGTATGTTGCAATGAACAAGTTAGTTCAAGATAGGAAGTAACGGAAGGCTGCATCAGACCAGTCGAGAGACTGATGACAGAAAAAAAATAAAAATAAAAAAAAGCATATATTATTTTGTACACGCGTACGAAGTGAAACTTCCAGGGGTCACTTTTTCTATGTGTTTTATTTTTTTAAAATTTTTGATGTTTCTTTCGTACTCTGACTGTTGAACCACACTATATTTATTGAATTTGTACAGTAAATAGTAACTTTGTTCAAGAGATTCTCGTAAACAGATGAAATTTATTAAACACCTACAGCACACTTTGCTAAGTAATAGAGTATTGCATCGAGTATTAGTCTGTATTTTGTTTTTAAAGCTTTTATATTAGACAACAACTTGGATAACATTATTTGATAACCATTCTTACAATTAGTAGAAAGTGAGAAACATCGGCAAAATGAAATTTTTATATGAAACAAACAAAAACTTTTTATTATACAGACATTTAGAGTTAATATATTGATTATGATGATTAAAATTATTATTAAATTATATTACTGTTATTATTACTCTACATCCTTTGTATTTGACGTATTTGTATAATATAGCCTTATAATCAAAGTTTTTTGTAACTGAAATAGGAAATATATGATTCACATTTGATATGATCCATCTTTAACATGAACTAAAGGGACAGGACACACTATCTTAGCTGCTAGGATCAAAGTATGGGCTAACAATTTTTTTTTTGGCTACTGTTCCCAGAGAAGTTTTACTTCAAAATCAGTGGAATCGTTACTGTTATTACTAGTAATAAGTATAATGTTTGTAAATGAAATTAGCAATTTCACCTGACGAGAGTCAAACTACCCGATTACTTTTGAGGTACTCATCTTGTCTCAGGTGTTACACCCATTGTTTCCAAGAAACGAGTGGGATAATAAATGTAAAAACTATCTTTGAATTTAAGAGGGGGCAACAGTCTAACCAATCTTCACACATTTTAATTTGGTATTGGTCCACTTAATTATCCCTGTGCGTTAAAACTTTTTTTTCACTGCAGCTATCTGTCGAACTGTCTAATTAGCGAGTTACAGAATAATTCTGAAATGTAACGAGATTAGTACACGAATTATGCAACCACTGTGCATGGTACACTTAACGTTTTATATGGTTACAATATATTTCCCCAAAAGACTTCCCCTTGTGTCCTTATCGTTTGCTGATAACCCCAAGGCCTTGCAGAATTTAGGACGGCTTATCTGCTGACTGCGGCTTATACGCGAGCTGACAGCCTTGCTGGGCGAGTCTAGAGCAGCAACAACAACAGCGGCAGCGGCTGACAAACTTGTGTGAGGAGAAGTTGCGGCAAGACGCGCAACAGACGGCGGGGCAAGCCGCGCGAATGTTAACGAGCCTGGATTCCTGTCTCTCTGTCTTTCCCAGCCCACTGTGTTGCTGCCGGTGACACATTAATTACGAGTAGCACCCCTTGCATGAGCCTTTCATATCACAATCACTCGCAGTGCAGGCTATTATTATTTCTAGTGATGTTCATCGAAGTTGCGGGTTACCTTGTCACAAACTGATTCCTACTTCCACTTTTTTTCCGTCAACAGATTTCAACTGGTTTCATGCAATCCTCCATTTCTTCCTATCTTGCGCTAAGCTCTTCATCTCAATATACCCCTTACAGCCTACGTCCTCATTTATCTACTTCATGTATTCGACTGTTCCCTCCGCTATCAAATTAATCAAGCCCCGCATATCTTAAAATGTAACCCACCATCCTGTCTCTTCCACAATCTTCTTTCCTTATTTTTTTTTTCCAAAACAAGGGCATTTCGTACTTTATCTGTCAATTTAATTCTCAGCATCCTTCTATAACATCACGTTTCAAATGATCCAATTTCCTTCTTTCCTGTATTCCTAAAGTCCATGCTTCACTACCATGAAGTGCTGCGTTCCATGTATAAAGTTTAAAAAAAATTCTTTCTAAGCCCTTGATCAATATTTGAAACTAAAAGATTTCTCTTTTTCAAGAAGGCTGTTTACGCTAGTGCACATTCCTGATTCGGCCATAAGTGATAATTTCACTTCCTAGGTAACAGAGTTCACTTACTACTCGGATTGCATCCGATTCTATTTTTGTATCTAATTCTCCAGTTATGTATTTGACTACTTGAACTCTTTACTAACAGACTAGTTTGTTCGGAATTTGTTCACGAAACGACGTACAGCGAGTTCAGTAAAACGAGAGACTTCTTTGCGGAGAAAAAGGGCACATACGAAACTAGCTGCTTAGCAACGACGGTAGAGCTTCCCTCTAAACAAAATTACGACCAATCCACTCAGCTCTCACAGTTTATATTAAAGCGCAATGAAACTTCTCTAGCACTAAAAAAAAGACGCCAACTTTTTTTTAAAAAAAACTTAACATTGGATGAAGGGTAGTAGGCCCTACAAACAATTTTCTAGTATTCAGTTAACGTTTTAACAATACAAATAATCTTAATTCCACTCAAAATCATGTGCGATTTAAGTTCGCTTTAGTATTGGTTTGAACGTAATAAAAGAATATTCAGTTATTGAAGCCAAAAAATGGCATCAATCACTTGGTAACCACTGGATAATGCCTTAATTGATGATGATTATTTCCAGTAGAAGGTGACACAGGCTTGATAGATGTACGAGGGGAAGTTACTACCACATACCGGCCTTTTTTGAAAATTTAACTGGAGTGATGATGATCTATGTACACTCCTTGGCATAAAAACTAGCAATGGTTGTCAGAGACCAGGTCCCCGAAAACGCACAATCCGGCAACATCGTACTGTATGTCTTCCCAGGAAATTTAAGCGTCTCTGTTAGCTCCGTCCATCGTAATATCCCATTGGCCGGTATTCAATTCAGCGCCATCTGTAATTCATACCCTTATTTCAATGCCTGGAACAAAACAGGAAGACTCCGCCCACTGACGATTCTTATTGGCATATTATTTCATCAATCTTCCCCTACATTTCAGTCAAAGGCTACTTACCAGTCCCGAGACAGGTAAAACATTTTCCTGTCCCGGGATTGGATGTCATATTCGGCCACTCTCAATCGGAAGGAATTCGGTTCCAGCTACACTTTTCTTAAATTCAGATCCGTAAACATATCGTTAAAGTTGTAATCAACAAGATTGGAATAAAGCGCTGCAAACATGAGGTTCAGTGATACATTTTATTCCATATGATTAGGGTAAAACTATAATGATATTTATTTATATATGGATTTGGCTAATTCCTTCCAATAATACTACACATAATGAGGTGTGTGGGCCAAGCTGTGGGTGGAAATGTTCAAAGATCCAGAATTTTTAGTTCTACAAAACTATAGAAACTATTATAAGGAGATTATTTCGGAAAATTGTCTAAGACCAGTTGAAAGTAACTGACTTCCGAGGCAGGATAGGGTTGTTTATGAGCAGTATGTTAACGAGAGCTCCGTGGTCTTGTGGCAAACGCTCTAATCTTGTGAACTCGCGGTCCTCGGTTCGAATCTAGGCATTCGAATTTCTTTTTTTTTTTGGGTTTGCATTTATTTTAAACAATTCGAACCTATAAATGGCTTATGCGTAAAATATAACATCTGCTCTTACCTACTTGCGTCATGGAATAATATAGTTAAGGAAAGACTCATAACTGAGTGCTTCTTAACAAACTGCACACTTAACTATGAAAACTTTCACGGAAGTAACACTGAAAGAAACCTACTCACCGAAATCGCATTGTTTCGCGACGTTAGGTGCCTATAACGAGTTAGCACCGTCGTCAACGAGAAGAAAAACTACATTATGTTACTGTAGCAATTTCTTTATATGCCTCTGGCTTTACGACTCCTCGACATCGAAGTCATTAAAGGCGGGAAGGGAATGGAGATAAGGAACGGGAAGGAACTCGGACAATGGATTTTCTAAGAAATAATCCCACCATTGACCCGGAGTGACTTTGAGAAACGAAGGAAAGCCCAAATTTGGATAGCCGGATGGGGATTCAAACCCGCGTCCTCCCGAATGTGGAGCTATAACGTTACCGTTATCCCATTAGTTTTACTTTTTCATCATTTGTCGTATCTGGTCTATGAATAGATATATTATCATTTACGATTATTAACTTTCTTTTAAGTAGAATTTTAAATAATTTTATGGATGTCATCATAACGTAGAAATCATGCAGCCGAATCTTAGGCTAAGAGGTTGCACATAGTAAACACTTTATCACCAATACATTCTTTATGGGTGCTACCATGATATGGATATGCTGTTGCCACTTGTTCAAATTATTACAGAGCATGGCCCTAAACATTTTTTTTATGAATCTTTCCGTATTTCTCAAGAAATGTAATTTCATTCATCAAAGCATCTTATAGCAATAATCCTTGCAAGTAATCACGCCTCGCGTTATGTGCAAGATCTGCCACGGCCACAGCCATGCCCCACAGTATATAAACTAATTAAATTAAGAAATAAAATTGACACTAATAATAATTAACACAAAAATTAAATCATTACAATGCACTTGCAAGCGATATCTCGAGCTCATAGGCAATGAGTGTCACCGTCTATTATATTTCGTATGTGAATAACTTAAAAGTTTTAAAGGGATACGAATAATCCAGATGAGAGGATTAATTCCGATATTAGAAAAAGGAACAAAGAAATATAACAAATAATTAACAGATTCTGTTATGAGATCGCTCGGTGAGTAGACAAATTTTCGGAAGACTAATTTAAAGCAACTATAAAATGTTATTAAAAGAAACCGTTATACTTAATATTCACGTTCAGTGCAATTATTGTGTTAGAACCGAAGAGATTCTTTAAGACTTGAAAATGCACCATGATGTTTACATTTGTAAAGTTGGTTAGTATATTCTTAGTCTTCAAAAATGCAAATCAATCACAATAACAGACTGACTTACAGATATAAATTAGCAGGCGTGTTTAAACCAGGCAACTGCAGTGATATTTGTCTTATGGTATACAGTAAATGTTCACAATGCACTTGAAGGTGATTAGGTGAGCACATGATTACACCGGCGCATCAAGAAGGAATTATGTAAAGTAGTTTCGGCAACCCTTTTTTGGCATCATTTCATCTGGCTGTACTCCAGGAACGGAAACAACCAAGACCATGCTCAGAAGATGTCGTAATGCCGAAATCAAACCAATTCTGATTCCAGAATCTGTTGTTTCGCAGAGTTGTCTTTGCAAACGGTTATTAAATCTATTTTCTAATTTTCGAAGTAAGAAAAAAGTGGAAAGAAACGACACAGGATAACCATATTACCAATTTCCTTAATTTCTTACTTGAATAGATGTCTGTAGTGAAACTAATTTCAAAAAATGCCCAAATAAATGTACAATTGTGTCATACAGAACACACTATGTGTTTTCCTTTGTAACTGCCTACCCATTGAGCTATTGAATTTATCTGAAAGTTCCACTTGATGAGTAAGGTGTATAATTGAAGATAGAATATAACAATTTCAATATTCACTAGGGATGAACTGTTAGGGTCCTTTGGTTAAGATTTAGATTTCAATCAGATCTTTTCTGGTACCAGGAGAATGTGATAAAAAGCTCGATGATTGCCAAGAATTAATCAGAATGAATTATGCAATCGAGGGACAAGAGCAGAATGCGATAGGATTGCAGACTAATCAAGTGACTAAGATATCTCTGAATCATTTGATGATCGTTAAAGGTAAATGTTTTGGTATTATCAATTCAGTGAAATATTTAATCAGATATTCCAACATTAAGCTGTTAAAATTTAGTAAAAGAATGACAGAAATGTAAATTATGAAATGAAAAAAAACCAACATAAACAATTTCAGTAAGGTAAAGGTTTTTGATTCTTGTTATGTAGCAAATATCAACGATCGTAACTGAAAGAAACCTGACGTCATTGAGGGAAGATTTATACCGGGATACGAAATTCCAATTCTCATGGCTGAAATCCTCCCCGCTCCTTATCCCTACATCTCTATCAACTTTAATTACTTCAACTTCGACGACTTGCGAAGTATTAACACGAAAGATGAGTTGTTCGAATCACTCTTATCTTAAACTGAAGAAAAAATCTAAACACTGACTTAGATGTTAGTAACGTAATTACTGTGTAGTCTTAGTAGTATTTCCGCGCCACATTCCAGTTATGTTATGTTAAATGACTATAAAAATCTATCATGGAAGATACGTGCTTCATCTGGCAGATGAATAACGGAAAATTTCTGTTATTTCAATTGTGCTAAACAGATGGTTATTCAAAGCATGCCTACACAAAAACTCAGAAAACAACGAATAAATTTAAACTGACGGCATATACAAATATTTTTAATAATAATAATTTCGTATGGCGTTCCTGCCACGATATCCTCAAAGGGATCAGTCACCGATAGACAGAGTTATGATTTTCCGCGCCTGCCCCTGTGTCGTGGATACCTTAACCTAACCCAATAATCCTAGCGGGTAAAGGACACCTGCAGTGTATAGTGAAATTAGATCCACGGAAGCGTTCTGGTATACACAGTAAACTGTGTCATTGGTTAAAGTTGGGTTAACACCTTTGAAACTCTCCGCAGAGACAAGAATTCAAACTGGATTCCTATCGATCCGCAGTAAGACGACTTCACCACTGAGCCACCAGACTGTTCAAAAATTACATACGATGTTACGAAAGTAACGGAAATTGAGGTTATAACGGTAATCATGCCAAGCAACGTAAAAAAAAAAAAAAATCTGCGGCATTAAAATATCGGCACTTTTTACCAGTCGTGAACATAACAGAGTTATCGATTGGACTTTCGAATGTGTTTATATACTGAAAATCTCGTCATGGTTTGTTAAACGAGCACGCGCCAATTTCAGTTTGCAGTGTAATATATTAATCAGAGATGAAATCAAACTTACCAGTTTTACTTTACCAAATATATATTTATGCGTTATTGAATGCTTTATTAAATATCCTTTTCAGGAAATTTAAGTCTAGGAAAAACTTAAAGTTTGCAAAGAACTGAATCGAAGACTACATACCTCCATTGTTCAGTATCATTATTTTATTTATTTATTTCGTATGGCAGAAAAAATGCAAAAACAGTAACTACATTAACAGTATCATTATTAATAAGTATGTAGACTAATGGATTCTAAGGAACAAATTTTATATATATTTAATTCAAAGCGAAATTTTGCTAATGTAAAATTAAGTATGTAAGGATATTTCCAGTGGGATATGAAACCTATCGGAGTTTATAAAAGCACAAAATGTTAATTGAATTATTTACATCTTTAATATGCCAGAATAACGAAATGTATGAAAATATTAGCATAGCGATATAGGCCTAATTGGAATTTCCTTTCTATTGCAGTATAATCCCATGTAATCCAAAGAAGTTACATGTAAGAAATTTTTTGAATGATATACACGGACCAATTCCATCTCTTTTTTCCAGTTATCTCAATGTTTGATTTAGCAAACGATTTCATCTCGGACATGTGAATTCTTTACTCAGACGGACTGCGGGAATTTGAATCATTTATTCCTCACAAAAATCTCGAATTATTTTTTTCGAATATTCGGCGTCTGTGAAGGCTGCTGCGGGTTTAAAGCATAGCACGCCTCTCGTGTCAAATTGAATTGCAGGATCCAGCAATTATATTTACCTTATTACGAGAACGCATCTCACCACCAGATTTTAGGAAACCTCGTTATGTGCAGTGCGGTTCTCTGCTGTTATCTCTTTTGGAATGAGTTCAATTTTAAAATGCCAGACAGTAAATTAAATAATGTTTGTGCTGACATCTCTGCTTTTTAAGTCGGCTTAGCTGCGGCGCTCTCTGCTGAACCGTGGAGACTGCGCTTAGTGTTTTGCCTCTGCAATGGCTCTGTCTGGGATTGCTCTGGGATTGCTTATCTTTTCGTCTCCGTAGCGTAATGGAATAAATTTCATCCATATTTCTTCTTCACTCATACTGAATTCATTCACGTGATCCGAATTCCCAGTATCACAGAGATTTAAAAACAATATTAAAGAACTTTCTTTGTCATTTGGTTTCTCGATGAATATCAATCCTTTGGTAGCTTTTCTACCTCTTCGTAACAACTGCATCAATAAATATGTGACCTTCAATTTATTCGATTCTTCTCCATTGTCTTCATTGTTATTCCTCTAATACACTGTCGCAAAAAAGTATCATGACTGCTAAATTAGGTATGCATGACGGAATGATAACACGAAAACGATTAAATAATAAAAAGATTTCTAAATCCGAAAATATGATTGTGTGAAAGAATTTAGATGAAATTTTTATGAGTGAAGTTTGTCGAAAGTAACAATATATTGACAGAGTTTTTTCTTATGGAGGCAAAGAAATGGGACAAGGAACGGGAAGGAATACCACCATAGCCTTTTAAAACAACGATTCCGAACATTCGCTTGGAGTGATGAAAGAAAACGATGGAAAACCGTAATATGATCGTCCTGACAGGGATTCAAACCTACGTCTTCCCGTGTGGGAGGCCAGAGTATTTCTGACTACCTCCCACGATCGTTGGGTTTATTCGTAAATCATTTCTCCAGAGCATGCAATTACTACCTACTTTTGTAAAAGTTATTCTCGTATGTAATGCACGATTGTTAATAGTTCCACACCAAAACAGACTAAATAAATTATTTTACATTAAATATGTGGCAATATTACCAAGTTGAGAACCATAAATGTAACATTTAGGCCTAATAAAAAATTTGCTGAAGCACTGGAATTACAGCTCCAGTTTCAGCGTTGTGAAAAATATTTAATTCAGCTTAATAATGTGCAAACGGATTGATATTTGTAAATGAAATTACTGTATGATTACGTTGCATTATTCCGATTAAAAATATCTGTATTAAAAACGGTTTTAAATGTAATCAAGATTGATGTTAATGGTTTGTAATACACTTAAATACGTTGAGCTGAAATGGAATTTATTACTGTTAATTAATTGTTTGGAACAGATAATGCGATGTCTTTTAAAATGATGCAGATAACAGTAATACTCCGTTTAGTCTAACATTCTGACTTTTAAAATTTTTTTCATTAGTATTTTTAACTAAAAAGATTTTAACATTAATCCTCGTATAGCACGAGTAATCCTTAAATTTTTTATTGTTTCATAACTCTGCTTTTGTACTTACATCAGTTATTTGAATGCACATGAATGTTGTGTTATCTAAATGGCCGAAAGAAATGGATTCCTTAAGAATAATGAATGAGATTAGGTGTAATTGTATGGGAGGTGCCATCCGGTTTGTTGAGGAATATCCTTCTATGCCACACACTTGCTTATTTTTGTTTGTACCCAAAATCTTTATAAGAAATGGCTGTGATAAGAGATTTAGTCTCTACTTTTAAGTTGATTACACTTGCCTGCTCCAATACCTCCCTAAGTAAAACTACTTCTAGAAGTTCTTACAATCAAGTTGGCTTAATACGTCTAATTTCTACATTAAGATAAAATATGAAATTATGTCCGCCTAAGATATTATAACGAATCCTACACAGGCCATCTCTTAAATCTTAGTCTCAACAAATAAACGAAAACACAGCGTCCATACCATAACCCAAACTAAAACTGGCGGTCAGTCAAGTAGAAGACTACAGAGTTGAGCGGATTGCGATGTTTGTCAGATTGTGCTACCGAATATTGTGCAGTCAAAACTACACAATGATACATATATTCATAATGGCAAAGGTTTTATTCTCGTGATAAAGATTAGTGATCTTAATTCCATATTAGGAATGTTACTAGATGGTTTCAAATTTTCAACGTATTTACCATTCGTACTAGGAGAAAATAATCTGGATTGATGAACGGTGACAAGTTTCCGGAAATCGGTGCAATTGCAGCGTCATAGAAAAACGTAAATAATTATGCTAAAACGACCACAGTTCTCGTAATAAACTCTTCTCTTTAACCTCAAACGAAACAAAGGGCAGAAAGAAACCTCATTAAAAATGTGCCACTACATTCCTGTTGTAGCTTTGAAGACTCATCTAATTATCTCCACATTACTGGACAGCTCTACGGTTCCTAACTCAATTTGCAAGCTAGAGTCATTTGAAAGCGTGAAAAATTCAAAGTTCCCGGGTATCTCGCTGATCAATTAGTCACGGCATTTAAACGTTGCTGTCAAGTCCATTTATCTGGCAGCCACTTAAAAGAAAATCTGTAGTTCCATGGTATTATGTTTCTTCGGTTTAATTTTGATTTTCAAATTCACTTTAAAATTATTATGCAGATAGATATAGTTTTACATCTACTGCACGATTAAATCAAAGACATGTTTTTCTACAACAAATACAATAACGTTTAGAAAAATTGAAAAAAAGACATGAAAACAATTTTTTATACGCTATTGCTTCTTCGAAATCATTGAAATTGTATCACATTATAATACTCAAGGAGAGAAATTTGAGTGGACCAATAAACCTGGGGCACTATATGCATATTTAACATTTGCGAAGGAAGCATATCGAATCATATGTATATGTATAACATTTGGGTATGAACCTTATCGGATCTTGCAAAGCCTTGATTCTCATCGTTGCTTGTTATTAAGATTTTGTGTAATGTTTCATATGGGCAGTTAGAACCAGTGATTTTCAGCTCCTGGAGTAATGGGGGTTTTTACGTGTTGCTATCTGACTGTGATTGGTGTGACGTATGACCTTATGACTGTCCCAGCACTCGCTTAAGTGACTGAGGAAATCTACCTAAAAGTCAGTAGCCTGGTCCGATCTTCTCCCCGATCCACCAGCCACACTGGTCATATATATATATATAGCGGTAAAAAACTTGAAAAATTAAATGTATAAATATACAATAATAACGCAAAATGTAAATAAAAAGGCTGCATTATAAAATATAGATAATGTGAAATAAACAAATTTAGTCATTTACAGCGAATAAAGGCTTTTTTACTGCATCTGTGTTGACCTTTTTAACCTTTTCTAATTGTAGTAAGAAATTCCTGTTTTTTTTCAAAATTTAATAGCCAAGCAACTGCTACGAAATTAATTGGCATAATACATTCATTGAGTATGCTTTTCGTAGCGTTTTATAGTTAAAAAAATATCGATAAACGTTACGTCTGAAAAAAAAACTTGCATCTGCTTTTCAGTGAAATGTTGCTAATGAAAGCAAATTTTAAAAAAATAAAAAAATTAGATTACTCGTGGTCTCTGCTGTAACCACGAATGACAAATATCATTCCGGCTTAGGATAACTTTCAGTTTAATTAAAACTTTGGTTAATGTTGTTGCTTGACCAAAGTATATGCAATACGGTTAAATTGCATTTAGGTATTTTACTGACCACTTTCATTCGTTCATGTTCTCTGTACGTGAGTTAAGTGGGCATCAGACCAAATATGTTACCGAATCAACTATTCTGGCAATTCTTTTCTTCGGAGTCGCTCAACTGTTTAATAATATGGAATGTTCCATTGGCTGTTACATATACTATTACTAATGATTACATTATGAGTGTTTGTGCAATCTCAATAAAAAATAACGCGATGCTTTCGAAGCAAACATGATTATTCTTTTTGAACAAAATTCATAGGAATAAATTTTAAGGGTCAAATATAAGTATTTAAGCAATTATACGATTGCGGTATCGTCCCTGTTCGTGTTTAATATCTACCTCTATTGATGCTTTTGATTTCTTCAAGCTCAAAAGATTTTATTCACCCTGAATCAAGTCAACCTGTCATAATCTTTCATCCTGTAAACTGGAACTATTCTAGACCCGTTAAGCTACATAAAAAAAAACGGTTACGGGCTTGCACCAGTCTTATATAATTTGAGTGTACATTTCCTCCCCATATACTTTTGTGATTTTAGAATTTTAATTTTAAATTCCTTCAGCGTTTTTGGTAAGTTATTCAACACTTCACTTAGCAATTTGTTCTAATCCCTGACACCTTTACCAACAAAAGAAAATTTTCCCACTCCCTTATGCATGAAATCGAGTGGTTATGATTATGGAAGCCTTTCCCCTGCCATGCACTATTCCTAACTCTTTGATCAATATCCCTCCAAGCCCCAACACCAACATACGCCCCGTACATTCCCAGCACTCTCTTCACCCTCCTCCTTTCCTCCAATGACTCCCAATCCAGCTTCTCTATCATACCAGTTACTGACTGGGTCCTGCGATAATTTCTACAAACAAATCTAGCTGCTGTTCTTTGCACACGCTCCAATTCCTGTATTTGATACCCAAAATAAGAGTCCCAAACTACACCACCATATTCAACCAATGGTCTGATCAAAGTTATGTTGCCCGATTCCCTAACTTCTATGGTACATCCTCTCATCACCCCTCTCCCGTAAATGAAGGACTTTGCAACTTTTTTCTACCACCTGCTTAATGTGTTCTGTCTAATTGAGTATATTATCAAACGTTATGCTGGGATATTCAACAAGCAATTCTGACCCCACACTATAATCATAAATAACCTTTAGTTTTTTATCTTATTTTTTCCTTGGCAATTATTTTCATGTCATTGTTTCTGTTCAGAAACACAATTTAGTTTATCGTTTCACTCTATTTGCAGGTTGGTTATTGGAGTAAGGTTGTCGCTGAACGGACTAAAGGGAGAATAAATTGGAAAGGTTGTCAAACGTAATGCGCAGAACTCTGAACTAGAGAAATCAAAGCCACAATTAAATTAATTCATTACACACTATTGACATTACGCGTTATTTAGTGGTTCGACAACCGTTTGTATTGTTTCACAATACACGGTAATTACTTTACTGGTCGCGACTGCAAATGGACCCAATTACTCAGATAATTTGCGAGTGCTTGGCAAGGAACCACGCAGCAGTCAGATATTCGCTTGTCCATACAATGCTACAGTTGTGTATTCACACTACTTCACTTTATTCTTTTTAGAACCTTTCTATATCAAAAAATATTCGTGTATCGCTAAAATACTAGGAAAAATATCTTTATGGTGTCGTATGAAAAATTTGTTCACAGAACTTCAGATGCCATTTCAAATGCGTTACTTATAAATTTTTAAATTAGTATTAAATTTTTGACCCTACAGAACCTCATTTCTAAAAAATAAGTAATATTACTTGTTATCAGGATGAGAAGATGTGCATTTTCCCTCCAAGAAGGTTTTTAACAATGTAAATAACTTAAATGACATTAATTATTAAGAAGTTTAAGTAAAACAAAAATTCAAGACGTTAAATTATCAAATGAAAATGATTCCTTAAATTAAAATACATAACAGCAAATATAAAATTAATTTTTCAAAACCTGACTATTAGCAGCTATGCAGTTACCAGACAATGTTGACTCAGTTTAAGTTTAACAATAATAGCTGTCAGATGTTGACATACTTGCTCTACAAAAATGACTAGCATAAGAATTTTTTTACTATTAACGGACAAAAGGGATTTATCGTCTCGGCTAGCTTCACAAATTCTTTACAAATCATTTAATATTTTCACAAACACTAAAAACAAAAACATGTTGTAGGCTTATCAAACAATAATTATTTAGCTATAGGCTTCGGCTGCTACTTATTGAATATCGGTAAATCGAAAACTCCTATCGCACAAATCTCTTTTTCAGGGCGTTATTTGTGTTTAGTGAGTGGTGATGAATTTTAGTGCGTTCAGTTGTAAAGCACAGTGAACCATTCTGTTTAGGGCGTATTCACTGACACCAGATTTCGACGTCTTCCTCCGAACAGATCGCTACTAGAAAAATTACGGCTAGCAAGTGACGGTAGGAACTGTAACTTGTACTATTTAACTGGTTGCATTGATACGCTGCTAGCTGGAGTCACATTCTTTCACCGTCAAAACTGGAATTCCAGTCCCCGGAAGTTAATCGTCACAACGTCCGGTTTTCCCTCGTTTCTTCACCAGTCATCCTATTTGCTCAAACAGACCTATATTCCGGTTTGCCTCTCACCCGTATAGGCCGTACGTGTCAACAATATACATAAACAATTAGTTTACGGAAAGTAACAATTTTCTTAGTGGCTAGACACATTTGCTTCTCTACTCACATATACAGCTCTTCGTTCAGTCAAATTTTGACTGGCTGGACGCTATACCTCCATTATGTCATTTATTGGACATCTTATTTCAATCGATATAGTTACCTTCTCTAACATTTTGTGCGCGCATCTTGGTTTAAGGACGTAACGCGAATTCGTTTCAGTTTCTAGAATGCGGTTCCCATATTTTCACAGAACCGCGTAATTCTGAAATTGGTACGTATTCCAATTCGCCAGTTCTTTTGTAGAAAGGTAAACTCGATGGTCTGGGATGCATTCATCCATGTCAGCTCCGACTATCAACATCTAAAAAGCACCTTCTCAGTCCACCTATCTTTGTAACACAAAGCCGGAGCAGGTAAGTGGGTTCTCCTTTTCAATGGGACTCTGATCGACGAGAAAATGTTTACGTCTTTCTGACGGCGCGTAGACGTACAGTACAACTATTTTGTAATACGTTTGATTAGCTCGGTATTAAGGCCAATCCATTTTAATCAAAATAAAGTGATGTTATAGTAACATCACACTTGCAGTTGCTCTCTACCGCCTAAACATTGATTTCTACATATTTTATTCATACATGATACAGAATTGATCTGTGAGCTGTTGAAAGATCTTTCGTTGCTCTTCTGTACATCAACGTTTCCTATTATCATTGTTTTAAGTATGTTATTTTATCTCGTTTAGGTGAAATTAGATGCATCCGTCTGTTTAAAATGTTATTCCAAAGGTATAATTTTTCATTTATGCTTCGCATCAGCTCTAGTCTACCACTTCATCCTCACAACTAGATTCGAACATCTTTCGGAAGCACCACATTTCGTACAGGAGTTGTAATATGTTATCCTTCGAGATTTTTAACAAACGCAAAATAATAATAAAATGAATTGAATGTGAAAGTCCATAAATCATGAGCAGTTGGGTACCGAATTTCAGCGGGGCATAAATTCTATCGAAATTATTAACAGCTATAATGTTCTTCTACGGTTCTTTCTGCAAATGCATTGTTTCTACTGCAAATGCTCTCTAACGACTAATTAACACAAGAAGATATTACCCCGATATACTTGCGTCAGATGAAGACGATGCAACCGAGCCTGACCGGGGGAGTGATAACGCTAGGGCCTGTCATTCGGGAGGCCCCGGGTTCACATCCGACCACCCAGATTCGGTTTCCAATTATTTCTCTAAATCATTCCAGGCGGATGCCAGAATGGTTCCTTAAAGAAAAGGTCTGAATTCCTTCCGATTGCTTTCGTTAATTATCTACTGCCCTCTCGATGTTGACATGGCATATAACACTTATAAAAAAAGATACGATAAAGAAATTTTGTTGTACGAGTATCTTCAATGCAGATGATGACGCAAAGTGTCCCCTATTTTTGGAGTTCGCAACAACTCAACGTTAAAACATGAAATATTCAATCTTTTAAACAAACCCGCCTTATGAATAAGCGAAATCAGCTGGTGCTTTTCGATAGAATAATGTAATGGAAGAAGAAAAGAAACTTATCAACAGATAACGGAATACTTGTTCTGCAAGTCTGCCGAAGTTAGTGAATACGCACTTTTCAGTACAACATTTTCAGAGAGAAATTACCCGAGAAGCATTAAAAGTTTAATTGACTTCCGTTCAAGTAAATCACCGGATTGCGGTGCGGAGCAGATTGTGTCTTAGCGGGTGACGTCGACATTAAGCAATTAAGCCGCATCTGCTTAGCGGCGCCGTCTCGCGGAAAATCTAAATTAAAGACGCCGTTCCGGAAAGCTCTTTGTCGAGGTGTCGTCCCGTGAAAGGATGACGAAAGACCCACGGAAAGGCCGTTTTAATTTTCTCTTTAACCAGTGACACGGCTTAATCTCAGAGGCGCCTACTTTCCACCACGATCAATTACGCGTTTAAGCACTTTGCACAATCCTGACACCGTAGCTAGATCATAATCTATAGCATTAGTAGCAGCTTCACGGAAGTATCTCGTGGAGTCCGACTTGTCGTAAGAATATTTACACTGATTTAGAGCAGTTGTGTTTCGCTCAGAAAAATATTTAGCGGATAGGTCGCCGTTTTAGAAACATAATTTTACTTGTACGGTTTCGCATTTTGTTGGACTTTAACAGACATACGCTGATCAGCCAGAACATTAAGACCACCTACTAATAGCCGGTAAGTCCGGCTTTGGCAGAGTTAACAGCGGCGACGCATCTTGGCATGGAAGCAATAAGACCTAGGTAGTTAGCTGGAGGGAGCTGGCATCACATCTGTACACTCAAGTCACCTAATTCCCGTATATTCCGGGGAGAGAGGCGATGAGCTCTGACGCCACGTTCAATCAAACCACAGATGTGTTCAATCTGGTTCAGATCTGGCGAGTTGGGAGGCCAGCTCATCAATTAAAACTCGCCACTGTGTTTCTCGGACCACTCCATCACACTCTTGGCCTTGCGACATGGCACATTATCTTGTTGAAAAATTGCGACTGCCGTTGAGAAACATGGTCGTCATGAAGGGGTATACATGGTCTGCAACCAGTGTACGATACCTATTGGCCGTCATGGTGCCTTGTACGAGCTACACTGGATCCATGGATGCCAATGTGAATGTTCCCCAGAGTATAATTGAGCCCCCGCATGCTTGTCTCCGTCCCGCAGTACAAGCTGTCTCCTGGAACACGGCGGATTCACACCCTGCTATCGGCATGATGTAGAAGGTATTTCATCAGACCATGCAACGCCGTGCCAAAGCGCCAATGTTCTGTGACGATGGTCACTTGCCCATTTCAGTCGCAGTTACCGATGTCGTGGTGTTAGTATCGGCACATGCATGGGTCGTTGGCTGCGGAGTCCCATCGTTAGGAGTATTTGGTGCACTGTGTGTTCAGACGCATTTTGATTCTACCCAACATTAAAGTCTGAGGTTAGTTACGTCATAGTTTTACCAGTCTACTACGTCCGGCATCTGTAATGAGGGGTGGCTGCCCAACACCTCGACGTTTGGATGTAGTTTCACCTTGGTTTCGCCATTTGTTGAGGACACCACAATACTCCTCGAACACTTGACAAGTCGTGCAGTTTCTGCCCTCGGTCAAACTCAGATATATCGCGTGCCTTCCCTATTCTAAACACGGATAGCATGCTCACTGATACTACAAACACCGTGCGTGTGTCTGACCAGCAGTCATTCCACGTTAAGTGACGCTGCTATCGCCTGGACGGGTTTATATCAATAGTTGGTAGGTGATCATAACGTTCTGGCTGATCAGTGTAAATTTCGCAAGTTTTGGAGACTCGTGTGAATGCGATATCATCTTCTAATGATCGTCTAGCTCGTGTCCTAGTGTATGCGCTTACCAAGAGGGATGTTTACGGCCCCTTGGCAACGTCTTGAAAGATGAACTGGAGCGTTATCCCGTTGCCTTCTCCAGTCTTATTGTAAGCGTCAATGACTACAATAGTGTGTGTGTGAGTGTATATTGTTGTGGATGAGAGATTAAAGAAGGAATAGGATGAAACCCGGTGATAGCCCTTTCAGACCTACACTTCCAAAAAGTATCAATGGAGCCTCTATGTTAAAGGTCCCCTCTGACAGACGAATAACCATCAACAATGTTGTACACTCCATACGCAGTGCCGAATAGATATGGATATAACCCAAGATTTTGGTGCACAGTTTGATGATTAGGAATTTTGCACCATAACCTCACCTATTCTGCCGGCAAAATTCTGATGATGAAAATTTCTACCTGGGATCGAACTTGCTAATCCAGTGTAACAGCCGGACGCCATCACGGCGTCGCAACCAACAGGCCAAATATTCGAAAAATCGAATGTTCGTTACCCAGCCAGTCAATTTGTATTCTGTTTTATCAAGATCTTTCTCGATGAACACACCGGGGCGGCCAGGACTTAACATTGTTTGTATGAGCTATGCCAGGACGCTTCGTGTTGTGGAGTCCACGTTAAATTCTAGTCCCCGACATACCGGCATAGGCAAGTCTCCTTCGGTAGGATCCAACAGTATTTAGATTATGGTCATGTTACGTTTTTTAGATGATCAGCTGATTCGTTCCTTTATTCAGTTCATTCTCTACAGTTTGCTAATAACACCAGTTCCATCTATAATACACGACTATCCCAATGAAACGAATGATGCACGTTACTTGCCAATTATAATCTTATATATATATATATAATATATACATATATATATATATAAATAGACGTGCGTTTTCATATATTTCACTTTTCAGCCACCACTACCAAGCACAGATCACTGGTATTTGTGTGTGGAAGTAGCTTGGAGTTTCCTGTCGTGCACAACCTTGGCCGAATATCGATAGCTGAGGGGATGTGGGAGACATGATGATTAAAGTTGGCCAGTGAAGGGCGTTTTCATATTTCGATCAAACATTTGTGTATTTTTATACTTCTATTCCTGCCACAACTACATAGCATAGAGCATTGGCGTTTGTGTGTGGTAGTAGAATCGTGTCTCCTGTCGTGCACTATGGTTGTTAGATGTCGGTAGCTATGGGGGTGTGGGAGATATTGGGGTTGAAAGTGGTCGACCTGCGGCAATTTCATATTTCTGCCAAAGACGCATGTGTCATGGTGTATCACTTTCCAGCGAAAACTATCTATCGCAGATCACTGGCGTTTGTATGTGGTAGTAACACAGAGTCACCCATCGATCACAACGTTGGCCGAATTTCGGTGAGTGTGGGAGATATGGTGGTTGAAAGTGGTAGACAAGGATATTTTCGTATTTCATCCATAGACATGTGTGTCCGTAAATTTTACTTTGCTGCCTAAACTACATAGCGCAGATGACTGGTGTTTGTGTGTGGTAGTTGAATCGTGTCTCCCATCGTGCACTTTGGTTGTTAGATGTCGGTAGCTGTCAATACAAATTCTCCACAAACACGAACGATGTCGTGGGTAGCAGCTAGTTTAATAAAAACACCAACGAGCTTTTGTTAGGAATGCTTTTATTCTGACCCTTTTCGTCGAGGTATCTTCAACGATCCAAAATTACCGGAAAATGTTATAGTATGATGGCAAATGGTTATTTAAACAAAAATGGTTTAAAACACACATGTACAAAATGTATCGCAGACTATATCTGGACGGGATGGAAAACATCTTAAAATACAAATGTTGCATTGGCTTTTTTACTAAATAATATTTTATTGTTGTAACAAGTAAGTGTGGATGAAATAGTTTCCAAAAACAAAATGATATTACTGTAGTTGGTTCTGTTCCTTTCCGTTACTGCTTCTTACCTTCTCCCATTCCGTTCATTTCAAAATTAACGAAAGAAATCTAGGATCATTTTATTTTCTCTTCGATTTTCATCGGATATCTTAAGGTTCTATGATTTCTACGTCTTTGTTGTTATCAGCTATGTAAACTTGAATGGATAATACATATCAATTATGAAGTGGTAATTTTCGTTAGGTACAGCTATCTTATTTAATTAATTCATTGCAGAAACTCACCTGCAAGTTTAATCGTAGGAGCAGAATGAATAAAGGAATTTGGATCAAAACAGAGAGATTGTCGTAACGTTTTCTACGACATTAAGCATTTAATAACGATCATTGTTTTTAATTTGATCGGAATTACGATTTTATTTTTTCAAGATTAGAAGTGCTCATGTCAAATAAATGTAGCTCCCTAAGGATATTAAAGAATATATAACACTTCAAACTGCCTAATTACTTGTTGGAATCACTTATAAGACATTTTTTAGCCAATAAAATTACCTCATTCAATAAATATTGATGTCAGAATGAATTTTTTGGTTAGATATAGGAATTAGGAGCAGAATTGTAACAGTTTTCGATATCAGGTGGAATATTTGAAAATTTTATGGAGTTTACCACAGGGTGGAGTTTTTGGTCCATCAGTCTTCACTAGAGATTCGGACTGTCTGGCAATATTCAGCCAGTTATTTACAGGCTGTTACTATTTTTGTCACCTTAATGACGGTATTTGCCTTCGGTCATTTGTAGGCGGTTACCGTGGAAGTCCCAAGGAATGATGAAGTGGCGTGCTTTCCCAGTGTGACAGTGTTCGTGTTATTGTAAGTGTTTATGATTGTGATGATGTATGAATTCAGTGTGGAGTGTTGTGGATGAGAGATGAAAGGAGGGAGAGAATGAAACCCGGTGCTGGACTAGTCAGGCCAACTCCGAGGGGGCCGCCAAAACTTAACGCTCTCATCCGACGGACGAATCGTATCAACAATATCGTATACCATCACTTTATTCGCACTACAGAAAACCGAGGAATTGGCTCGAAATCTGGTGATTAGGAGCACCATCTCTCCCACCTGCCGGACAAGTGCTGTTGATGAAGATCTCCTCCACCATCAGGATTTGAAGCAGCTGGACTCCTATCAGTGTCGAACACAATCACAACTCGAGCAGACCCGGCTACTGGCTGAAAATTTTGGATGATGAAAAATAAGCGAAAGCTGTTTAACAACTCACATTCAGATGATTTTTGTCGGATATACATGTAACACAGTAAGTACTACTCTTACTTTACATCATTATCCAATAAACCAGGGGTCTCCAAACTTTTCAGCCTTAGGGCCGGACAAAATCTGTCCGCGGGCCGGATGTGGCCCGCGGGCCGTAGTTTGGAGACCCCTGCAATAAACCATCGTCTGGCTGGCTTGCCTTGTCTTCCTTATCTCACTTAGTTCGATGCGCGTAACCTTCTATTTCGCACCGACAAAGATTCTCTTTCACCAAAGATGGTACCGCCAATGGCTCCACAGACATCGATTAAGCGCCTTAAATCTAAAGAAGAAATAGGTTAATGAATTATTCACTTAAATAACCATCAGATGTAAGGTGTTAGTTACGTTATACCCTTTCTATTTAATATTAGCTCTATGCCGAACATTTTGTTTGTGTGTCACATTATTTTCTTGGGGCGTTACGGCTTGTCTACGTCGAGGTAATTGGAGCCGGGTGTGTGTTACTTACGGTATAAACTTGTCGCAGTTTCTATAAAGCCTCCTCGTATTTCACCACCTACAGCCAGGTGTCACGATTAGGTAGCCAACACCTCGCACACAAAATTAATTTCCCGGTTCAGGAGCGGACGAGAAGAACTTTGTTAATAGCCCTGCAGTTAAATCCGTCGAGACATTTGTTAGTTACGGTAATTGGAGAGCTCCTCTTTCTGAGCTGGAAGGTCTAATTACAAATGGCCCGTCGTGTTTGCCTCCCTGTGAAATGCGAGTCATAAATTAGCTGCATTAATCAAATCTCTGCACTCCAGGATTTTCCGATTCAAGTTCACAACCTCATATTACCAATTTTGATAGCAGCACATTAACAGCCGCGTAAGTAGTAATATATCTCAAGTTAACAGCCTTGCAAGTAATAAGTGAAAATGGAAGTTGGAGATCGTCACTTGACGCTCCTTGCAGTTTTGCCATTTTCAGTGTTAATGATTCATTAAGGTAGGCAGCAATCTATTTAAAAGATGGTTTCAATCATCTTGCTTCTTGTATTTCCTTGCTTTCGGTTCAGGTCACAGCTCAAGTTAATTAATCTTCTTTTCATTGACAGTTAACTCGTTTTGCTTGCAAGCTATAAATGTAGTTCATTGATTTACTGCATATATTCTTATATATTATTCTGTTGCTGGTTAAAATTTTACGCCTTGAACACTACACTTTTAGGGAGCGTGCACAAACCACGTAGCTCCATTTTGGCAACCTGTGAACACCCCTCCCCCCCACGTAGCCCTTCATGACTTTTGCCTCTACCCTCCCCCCCCCCCCCCCACCACCACCACCAGGTAGCACGTAGTTTTTTTCCCTTTTGATCCCAGAAAACATTTTTTACTGTTTTCTCTTGTCAAACTATTGTAAATTACATACGGAGATAATTAACTGAGGGAAATAAATATTCACATGCTGTTGTGAATTCTGTTCCTCATTTCAACTGTGAAAAATGTTATGAAAGGAAAGCTACGTGGTCTTGCTAGGAACTCCCACCCCCCTCCCCCCCCGTAACCCAGCGTAGCCTTCCAGCCAACCCCCCCCCCCCCCCCCATGGACCTAGCCACGTAGTTTGTGCACAGTCCCTTAAGGGCCACTCAGTTTCTAACAATCTCTGGTTTCTTCGCCTATCAAACTCAGAGCTATTTGCTTTTACCATTTTTTTTTCTTGATGGATGTTTGTTATGCTGCGGACAAGCTCAGGGACAAGGTGCTATTGGCATCAAGTGCCTCTCCAACCAAAGGAAGGGGACTGGGACAAGGAACGGGAAGGAAATCGGCAGTGCCTTTTAAATGAATCATCCCAGCCTTCGACTGGCAAGATTTCGGGAAACCATGGAAAACCGAAATCAGGATGGCACGCTGAAGCAGAGGTAGTATCCTGACCAGCTAGCGACGCATTGTCGCAGGCGTCAACTCTCCCGAAGAAGATCCTCGTCCATATACATAAAGAGTCACAGGTAGTAATTACTATCCTTACCGGCTCGCGACACAATAGTCGCAGGTGTCAGATCTCCAGAAGATAATTCACCCTCCTCCTCCGGGGGGGGGGGGGAAATGAAGGGTTTACTTCATTTTCAATGGACGATTCACTCCTACTTAGAGGAATCGATCTAAGCTGACTTACCTAGGTTCCCCTAGACAGATAGCTGTAAGTTACATAAAAGGTGTTCCACAATCTGACTGCGAGGAAAAGAAAACCTGAATGACCAACATAACATTACAGAGACGAGTGATGGACGCAACAGTAATTTTGAAAAATACCAACGACTTCAACGAACTCAGCGACCTACTACTCTGCGATGCTTGGCGCTAGTTGCTATTTCAACATTACCTCTGACGAAGGCTGTAGAATGGCGGCTTAGATTATCAAATAAACAACGTGGCATACCATGAAAATCTAGTAATCATTACAGAGACTGGCACACGTTGTCCGTCTGTATATCACTATTCGGTTAGATTTCAAACAAATTCGTTCGCTTAATGTTAGGTTGTCAATATAAACAAATCTCTCTTAAAAAATCATCGTCAATAACTGCATCGGCCCCTATGGCTCATCGAAAGCAAATTCTCTTTGTACGAAAAGTCTACCATTACATACTAAAACTACACGAATAATACAAATATGCCTGTACAGCGAAATCACGGCAAACATTTCAGCTGCGAGAAGTGACTTAGGTTTTAAACACTTACTAATTTGTAGATACTTTTACCTTAATCTCTCAGCTTTCGTTGTCGAATTAAAATAACAAATACCTAATGGTATCCACGGACTGTGCACTAATCAAAACCCAGAAAAATCCGACAAATAGTTTTGTTTTATGAATCGCGTTCATGCCAACTCTCAGACAGACAGGCTGGCAGGGTCATAAACATATTTTTTTTTATATATAAAAAATGTTGATTGCTCTTCTGAAGCTTATTAATAGTACCACAAGCTCATTTTTAAGTTATCTTAAACGTTCAGACATTTCGTCCGTTACAGTTTTATTCTTTGCAGAGATTAACCATGTTTGGCCACTAAAATAGATTTCCCTTCACCCTTATAATACACATCGTGTATTAGGCTGCTTCTTGCTCCGGCTTCAAACTTCATTTCATACCATTCTTGTTCATTCCATTGCAATTAAATTAAATTCCAACTTTCTTCTGTCTTTTGGTTTGTAAGATGCATTTTTTTAAAAATCTTTTACTGTTAATGATAACAGGAAGCGCCTAAAAACCACAATCAGGAAGGCCATTACGTGACTGTCTGGGTTCGTACCCAGTCCTGTTATACCAGCCCGGGCACCTCAGCACACCCAGCCACACCGGCGGGTTCTGTTAATATTGTAAATTTATGTTACCTAAACGAATATAACCATCTGGTATAAACATATATTTTATTCGACTTAAATTTCATATGTATTAAACAAATTGATAAATCGAGCATTCAGCTTTTCAGGACTTTTTTTTTACTTATGGCTTTACACCTCGTCGAAGTCATTAGAGGCGGGATGGGATTGAAGACAAGGAATGGGGAGGAATTAGGTCATGGCCTTTTTGAAGGAAGCATTCGCCTGGAGTGATTTGGGGAAACCATGGAAGCCCAAAATCTGGTTGCCTGGACGGGGATTCGAACCGGCGTCCTCCAGAATGCGAGGCCAGGACAGTGTAACAGCCCTCAAACCTAAAATTAAATGTTATGGTATTTTAGGAAACATTCGTAGTAAGCTAGGGTTTGGTTGAATATGATCTGGTATGTTTATTTTGCAATTTCCTGTAAATCAGTGTATATAGACTTTGTTTTATAAAAAGAAATTATTTATAGGACATTTAAGATGTTTAAGAACAGAATTGTGCAAGAGAATTGCTTAAATGTTCACAATTACAAGTATTAATGCAAGTTACGATGTCTAAAGGACAATTTGCTATAATTTAAAATGATTTCTGTGAATAATTTTGTGTTTAAGTATCTTTAATTTCCAATTATGAGCATTTTTTAATTATGTTAAATGATTATGTATTAATTCAGATTTTTTCATTTTGTTTCAATTGTTTAAGTATTGTTAATCTTCGAGAATTACCTGGCGGAAGCTATTGAAGTGTTCTAGAAATTTCGGTAGAGTTTATATAAAGCGATCATCCATGACAGAGGAGTCAGTTAGTTTTTCGGCAAAGTTTTCACCGACTAAATTATCTGTGCAAGGAGTGTTTTATACAACCGCTGGATTCATGTAAACAGTATCGTTGACGTGTTTTCTGAAAATAAACGCAAGTTTAAAACTGAAATACATTGTGGACCACTTAATTATCGTATTAATTAAACCACGAAGAATCTTATAACAGGTTATGAAATTGCAAATGCGGATATGCACAGATCCATAGCAAAAATTAAAGAACAATTTCTTAACCTTTGCACATCATTTTCAACTAATGAATTTAATGCATATTTCGTGGAATAATTAGTAATATTGACAAAGTATGCAGGGAAACCTGTTTGTCATGCCTGTTGAGTGACGAAGTGATTGTGTCCATATGCGTTAACGTTGTATAGGCAGCGAGTACTGAACCATTTTACAGGACGTACGTCAGGCAAAGAGCCAATTTCAGACGCAATTCTCCTAGACTTGGGTGCATCGTTCACCGGCAATGGACGACTTTTACGTTTCCCCGCGACAATAACTCCTGCTCCTAAACCGGATCAATTGAATGACAAATATTGGTTTGGTTCATCAGATGTAATTTTATGAGCGCGCGATAAATTGCCAATTGGAAATAAATTGCCCCCTGTGGCGTGAGATTGCTACTTTCGGTTCCGACTCGGTTCATTTGGGAACAATTGGATCGGAACTGCGCGCACCATTAAAATACCATCTGTCTCGAATCGATGGAACATTAAGATGATTTACGGAATGGAACCCATAGGAACAAGGTTCTGTCGCATACAACTGTGTAGAAAATACAATCTTTAGAAACAGCCAAAAGAATTGGTGTCACAGTAATGTAGAGTTAAAATACCACGGAAAAAATTATAATCTCATACTATATGCGTCTCATATGCTACCTGGTTTAAGCTAATTTCTTCCTTTGAGTTTTCTGCGGTTGTTGTCATTACATATCCAGCCGCAAGAAAGAGATTGTTACCAACTCAATAGTTAACAATTATTAATTTATTAATAAAATATATTGTTTATTAAACGTTGGGAAGGTAATTTAAAACAAAAAGGTATTTGGTGTGGTAAGGTGTCTGAATATGGATTTTTTTTCTAGTTTCGTCATTTATGTAGCAAGTAATTATGCTTTATTGACGAATGCTAAATATAATATTTACTTGTCTACCAAAAACACTGGGGATTTATTTCGTACATTTTTGCATATTAGAAACTTGTGAAATTCTATAAATACGAAGCTATTGGTAATATTACAGATTAGGCTCACCCTGTTGCTAATATCAAATACTGCATATCAACTTATTGCTTTATAAGTAAAATGGTAATGACACACAGTAGTTTGAAAATTTTAAAACTAAGAGCTGTGTGAACAGCAATCTACTATATAATATCGCTCATTCACTCACGTCGATAGCTATTGGCTGGAGAACGCTGTCACGTGTCAGCCTTCGCTCGCAAAACAGCGACCATTATAAGAAATTCGTGATTATGCCAAAACTTTAATTTCTAAGTAACTGCTACCAAATTAATTGCCATAATACATTCATTAAGTTTGCTTTTCGTAGTTTCATAATTAAAAAATATCCATAAACTTTACTTCTGAAAAAAACGTGCATCTGCTTTTCAGTAACATGTTGCTAACGAAAGCAAGTTAAAAAAGACTTAAATAATAATTAAATTACTCATCATCTCTGCTGTAACCAGGAATGCAAATTGTCGTTCCGTCTTAGGATAAATTTCAGTTTAGTTAAAACTTTCACCAATGTTGTTGCTTGACAAAAGTTTATGCATTACGGTTTATTTGCTTTTTAGGTATTTTACTGACAACTTTCGTTAATGGTCTTTCTTTATGTTCGCTGTACTAGAGTTATTAGGTTATTTTAAGTATGGATTACAGACCAAATATGTTACCCAATCAACTATTCCGGCAATTCATTCTTTTTTTGTGCTGCTCAAATGTTTAATAATATGCAATGTGTATCAAGTTCTCTGGCAATTACGGATACGTTATGAATGTTTGCCCAGTATCAACTTTAAAAACGTGGTGCTTTCCAAGCAAAAGGTTTTTTTTTTTTTTAATTTGCAGAGTGATCTTTAAGGGTCAAATACAAGTCAAGTTTGTATTTAAGCAAGTTCGAGTTTATGACCTTTGAAACAATTATACGGCTGTGCTATCGTCCCTCTATTAAATGCTTCTGAGTTCTTCAAGCTCAAGAGATTTTATTCGCCCTGAAGCAAAGGTCAAGTTTATATTTGATTAAATCAGGTCAACCTGTCATAATCTTCATTCTAAAAACTGGAACTATTCTATATCCGAAACGATACGCAAAAAAACTGTCACGAGCTTGCACTAGTATCACAATAAAGAGCTAATTAAATTACATGAAAATTAAAAACACCATGTTGATTGTTTGACCCTTATACCCGTAACATTCATAAATTTATTTATACTTCACACAGCTGAAGATTTTTCTGGATATCGTAGCAAAACATGTATGCAAATGGTTTTTACAACTCTGGCACTGAATCCAAGCAGTTCTTTATGGCGAACCACAATTCACAACGGTAAATAAATTCAATATCGTTACTAAAATGGCAATCATTTTTACTTGTAGTTTCAGATATTTTACCGCAACTTTTTTGATTAAAGACGTTCTCCAACAGAGCGTTAAATTGGAAAGCTGTCAGTATTCGACGTAGCAATCAAACAGGGATGAAAACACCACCGATATTGAGTTATGAAGTATTTTGGATAATAAATGGATACCCTGTCCACCAAAATCAATATTACGAATATCATTAGTCATGTATACATAATTATACTTCAATACGCTGTTATTCAAGTTGTTTTAAATTACCGCCTTGCAATGACATCGCCATGAAAAAGCCTGCTGCTTGGGACTTACATTTTGCAGGATTCAACTTCGAAACCCGTTCCCGGCAACATATTTCAGTTTACATTGGTTTTCCGAAATTATGCGAGGTAAAATACGGGATGGATCATTTAAAGAGATATGATAGAATCGCTTCTCGTTCATGACCTCTCCATCCCTAGCAATATCCTCCAAAAAATTGTCTTCCGGTCCTAATTACCCAGAAGTTGACGAGCCACGATTTTAAACATTCCACTTTTTACAATATGAAAGAATTGCTGAAGCGAAGGATGTGAAATTTGTTTGAATACTTAATATTTAACTTACCAACAGAATATTAATTTACATAATAAATTATCCAACACTATACAAATTATTTCGTACTTGAGAAAATTTAAAAAAATGATATGCTAATTAAAAGTTTAACAAACTTACTGAAACACTTTCTCAGAGTTAAACAGTCCTTGCAGTAGGAACCAAATATCTACTTGTTCAAAACTGAATGTAATTCAGGAAACTTCCATAGGAATGCAAACAGATTTTACCAAACAATTCATCTTTTAACTAAGGTGACTGTTATCAGTAGACTGTTCTATATAGTTTTATTTCCTTCTTATTTTCACACCAACAGTGATTTTTTTCTTTCAGCCATTGATACGTCATTTGAAATGTAATTGATGTGATTCTTTTTGATATCTTCTGTATTACTCTGCTTTATTTCTTTGCTCAGTCCTAATGCTGGTTAAAAGTTTGATGTTTATAATTTTTCTTCCAGGTAGGTAGATTCAAGTCATCACAACGATGATGGATTTTTTTGCTGATGTTTACTGGTGAGTGAAACGCACAATTTTATTAACATATTGGAGTCACACTTTAGGGAAGAAACTGTACAGTGTCAAACATGCACTTCTTGTCATACAAAATAATTAAATGAAAGAATAAATCAAAACAGAAGAATCTAGCATGATATATACGTACATCTAAAAAAGAAGTGAGAAAGAATGTTATGGACGAGAGTTCCTATACGTGTTTTTGTAGGAGGAATTTAAAGTTTTGATATATTCACTGCGTACTTGCATCTTCAAATATGAATATTGTCCTGGTGATATTGGAAAAAAATGGTACATTCAATACTAACTCTAAAAGTTAAATAATGCATTGAACTAGAAAAGTGTGTGTAATAGAATTTGTTGGTTATTATAACTTCTGAGAAATTGTAGGCATTAAAAAGAAACTAGTTTTTTCGAGTCTTTCATGTACATAGTTTACTGCATCTAGATACAGAAAAGTCTGCAATAAGAGTTAAACTCTTCGAGCGCTGGATATTTCTAACTTTATAAGCTTTCCTCATTCTTCTCCAATTTAGTTCAGCATTTAGTTTATTGACACCAAATACTTATTCTTACTTCAAACTAAGAATTTGTTATTGGAGATACAAAGTAAACATGAAATTCAGTTCTTAAACTATTTGTTCTAAAATTTATTTGTACTAATATGAACTAATATGACTGAAATATGCTTCAGAAGAATTTTGGATTCACATTGTAGATGATTAAATCCTGAAATTTCTGTAGAACTGGATGATTGATTTCGTTTGGCACAGTGATACCAAATGGTGGGTCGCTACCCGGCAACAGAACCCGAAGATTTTTGCCAATTTCATCGCCTTCGAATCAGAATATGTAGAGGAGAATATGTAGAGGAAATTAATGGAATATTTTCCTCAGTTAACAAAGAATGAATAAGAATCGGAGACAGAATTGCCGGATCCAGATATTGATTCTATAACTGAACATTCCTGTGAAACATCACACAAAGCCATATGCAAGAGAATACTGCCGATGCATTTTTAGCTGCCGTATAATCCAAAGTATCGACTTTTAGCAGAAAAAGCTGCAAAATTTCTGATGGTTTGTTTCGCGACCTACAGGCGTGAAGCCTGGAAATCGAAACCGGCTTGAAAATGAAATTATCACGTTTGGCCAGCAAGAAGCAGCCTCTTCATTAGAAATATGATCATATATAAATTTAATTTTTTATTATTTTTATGATAATTTTATTTTAAGAAATTATTTAAATACATGAAAATTATATTGTAGTCCAAATTACGTTTTATTTTACCTACTCATTCCAATAATAGGCAAAAAAATTCAGAAGGTCAAGAAAAAAAGGTTAAAAACAACATGGTAAAAGAAAGATTTTTTTTTGAGTTGCTGGTATAGCACATTAATATGAAGTTTATTGCAAATATAATAATTAACCATATGTGCTGCTCTAAAATAATCTCTCACGGATAATTTCATTTATATTCTGCTGATAAAGGACTCTGCTTTGTTACCTGCCCCAGAGATATTCTGAGGGATATTAATTTAATCTGACAGCTTTCTTTTTGGTTGATCATAGTGGAAATGCGTTTGGGCTGGTTTCCCGCTTCAGAACATTAAATCTTCAATGAAAACTAATAAAATCATCTATATCCCCGAAATAATGATCAGCGTGTTCTAATTCACAGAGTGCGATGAGAGATCATAATAAATAAAAGATCAATATATTTACGCCAGTGAATGCAACAAAGAGAAATGTATCTTTTCCGTAGATTAAACATTCAACGTTTTACAGCAGGCATCGAACACTAATTTCTCTAAAAAAAAGTTTCCTCGATAAATAATTATATTAGCTTTATCAAAGCGGAGGAATCCACATGTTATCTGATAAAAATTTATTGTTTGTGGAACACTTTCTATTTTGCTTGTCGCGTTCCTGTTCTCTGACATGCTTAATTGAACTGTTTTATTATACTTTTAACTTGTACAAGTATACAATCCACTGAATTATTATAACTGTACTGTTAAATCTTTGTCTTAATACTTTGGTTGTATATATGTACAGGAAAAATACTACGTGTAACGTACCCTGATTTTATGGCCAACAGGCCAAGTGCCAGTAAATAAACAAATAAGGAACCATTATGATTTCTAAATGCAAATGTTATCTTGATTTAAAAAACTTCAGACTACGAATTGTGCCCCAAAGATTATGTAACTGTTGTATTTGAATTTTAAACTCCAGAATCGCCAATCTTAAATATCCCTAATTATTATTCTCTTAATTAGTATTGTTAATTATTATGGCCATCGAAATCTTCACGTTAATTTTATAGTGACCGTAAATTTAAAATCGCTTGAAAAAATTTGGAGCTAGTCAGTCTACCCTGCAGTGCACAGAATATTTCCTTTGCCATAAATATAGAATTTTATCTGCGTCCAGTATTCAGTGTTCTTCAAGTATACTATTTCTCTAATACTAAACATGTACACTTCTCTGACAGTTTTTTGCAAATGATATTACTCGTGAAATATTACTTTCCATTCCACGAAAGAGACTTACTTCGCCATTTTACGAGTCATTGGCAGCTGCTTGACGAATAATGAGTGCCTTAATGTGCTGTAACATAGTCTAGTCTTCATTGCTAGACCAACGATGGGCTATTCATATTCTATGTTTATTCACATACTGCAGAAAGTAGAATAGCCCCATCGTTGGTCCCAATGGGTTTACAAACTTGACGCAATTTTAAATTAGCCATCCAATCGGTTTCTTAAAAGGCCAACCTACAGTGTCACAAGCAATATGCTTATCTTAAGAAAACTCCTATGGTAAAATAAGCGATTAGCTTTAACTTCTCCAGCTATCTAGTGTGCAAAAGCTGAAAACTGTATTGATCTACGTTAGATGCCGCTGGATTCTCCTCATAATATATTTAAATGAAATACTGACTATAAAATGTACTTCGTAATTATTTCAATCTTTCTGACACACTGAAAACCATTAAACCGAAATCACATGCTTCGATATTTTGAACGAATAATCTCTCGTAATCACAAAATAAAATAATGTAGTTCAATAGCTGAATCAACATTTTGAGTTTTTTAAATTTTCTAAAATGCTGAAGGGTAGAAGTTTATTTGATTTTTCACTCCACATTGTTAAAATTTTATTTAAAAATGTAATTTAAATTTAAATTTAAATTAATTGAAAATGTTTTTATTATTATGACGTATATATTATTACAAAATTCATAAAGATATTCAACAGGAATTTGAGGTATTCATATAACGTAAAATCTTTCTCTTGTGCTCAAAACCGACATTCAGATAATTTTCTCAAATTATTTTTCAAACCGAATCCATACTACGGTTTAGCTCTTGTAATATCTACATAAGTTATTCCTGAATTGAATTACTGCTCACCGATAACAATTAGAACTTAATCCAAAATCAAATCTTGAGACTTGCGTATGCCGGATACAAACACAACTGGAATCGGAAGGCGCACTCTTGTACATGACAGTGATTCAACCATAAATGTATCTTCTTCTTGTGGAATCGGAACTTTGATAACGGTGTAACTGTTATACTGTGCCATTATTATGAATGGTTTTAAATTTTCTGGTGATTCACTTAGTCAACACACTATTCCAAGCGTTCGTTTCAAAGATCCCTTCTTCAACCAGAGATTATTTCTCAGTATTACAGGACATCAATAAAGTATAGGATGAAGCCCAATGGCAACAGACGCTTCTACAGTGTTTCTAAAAGACTCTTCGTTGCTACCAATATTCTGGCTATCGGTACTGCCATTTCACTGAATTTCTGGTGATTGTATTCTTGGCTCTACTATCGTTTTTTTTTTTTTTTAAATCCACACTACCAACGTCCCTTGGAAATCGTCACCTGCGAAAGGAAGTCGACCACTGTCTTTCTGAGGAATGACATGATTTTCATCAATCTCTTGTGTACTGCGGCATGTGGATGACTTGGCCATCCACCTCGCTGGTGATCATTATTTTATTTCACAATTTGATTCATACTTTACTAGTCTCGATTTTAAACTCAAAATGGCAAAATTAAAATAGTACATTTAAAAAATTCCAAGTTACTGTGTTTGTTTGGTTCGTGAATAGTTGAGCAGAGTGGAATATGAAGCTTTTGGTCAACCATCCAAAATAATTTGCATTGAGTACAACTCACAATTTTCATTTTTCAAAGATATTAGTATTTTTGCAACAACTTGGAATCTGTTCAAAGCCTTTAGTAAAAAATAACGGGTTAGTCATCTTCGGTGATTTCAAAATATTTCCGCACCAATTAAGTAAAATTTTTCCGTTATTTCCCTTAAGCCAATGTTAGAGGTGATTCAGGGGAAAAGTACAAAAGTTGAGGTATATCATGCTTAATCACTATGAAAACTTTTAACTCAATCTATTATACGATTTTTTTCCATATCTGAAAATAAAATCTGTGTTATCCTTATCGAGCAACGAGTGGTAATAATATGAGGTTAAACTTCTAATTCTTGAGGCATCTTCAATGGTATCTGTGTAGTTCTACATAACCATTACTTAAAATTAGTTATCTGATTGAATGGTTTGTAAGGAAGAAACATCTTTTTTACCTTACACTTACGGTCTCGATCTAAAAACACTTCGGATGAAAAAAAAATTGAAGTAATTATCTCCACTAAACTCTTTACGAAATTTCGATGGAAACGTAGATAAGGTTAATTTTTTCCGCTATTTCAGTGTGTCTGTTGTCGTCTATTATGATTTATTTAGAGAAACCTGTGAAATATCCTTTAAAAGATAACGAGATTAAACAAATTATATCGCATCTATTGCAACGTCAGAAAATTCACTGAATGCTTACCAAACGAATAATTTACCTAAAACGTTGAAAGAGTTTAAAGTGGAAATTTGTAGAGGGCAAATGTATGTCAGTGCAGGAAAGGGAAATTGCCACCAGACAGTGCGCTCCATTACAATTAAATTTAATTAAATTAAACGCCCTAGAGCATGGATAATCTCAATTAACTATAATCTTGGCCTTGTATTGTTCTTACGCAACTGAAGATAGTAATACTTGGGACTTGATGAATACAGGCAAGGTTCAATACAAATTTTATTTTATATTTTACAGTAAATGTTAGTATTAAAAGTTATTACTGACAATTATTATAATATAAAGTTTGAAATAAGATCGTTAACAACTGCTCCCTAGGAGGTCTGATACTTTTCACCATGCTTCTTACAAAATAATTCCTTACAGCACGAAGTTTAGCAGCTCTTCGATCAAGTCATTTATAAATACACCTTCCATTGTAGTTTGGTCTTGAATGCCGTTAATTTCACGGTTCTCGCAATGCTATTACACAGACTGTTGGAGTCGTGAATACTGCTTTGACACTTTCACACCAAAGAAAACTGCTGGCATCGATCCGTGGAGCCAGAGAAAAGAAACGAGTCTTAACGAACCGAGCCGGTGAATTGGCTGCAGTCCCAGATCCCTCGGATTAACGAAGGCGAACGTGACCGACGAGGGGTGACTCCCAAAGCGGGTTACGAATTCCGACGGCTGCCGTTCCTATCTGTTTACAAGTTGTTTATTGTCTGTCATCTGACGCGGATCTCGATTTTCTTTTTTAATCTGCTGTAGCGATTGCAAAAGTGAAGAATCAATGCCGTTTAAAAAGTGCAAGTATAAAGTAGTATACATTACTAGCATCTACTCGCGACTTCGTCTCCTTGGAAGTGTGTTACAGTGTAAGAGATTTTTTTAATAGTAACAACATTAATGGTAATACATATTGCAATAATAAAAAATTATTTATGTTCCATAGCAAAACCAAATCAGTAATATATGAATGCAGTTTTTACCGGCGTTGTTTATTTTATCTCGGAAAACAAACCAAGTAATATTATTATTTATACTCACAGTATATCGGCGACATAAAACTCCGTCGCCATCTTCAGGTGTAGTAGTAAGATGAGATTTATATCCCCAAAATATTGTGGAAAAATATTATTATTACTCTTTATTTAACCGAGAAACATATATTAAACAATCAATAATATTTATCCTCAAAAGAAGTAAAATTTTTGCTGTTTAGATATTGGTTTTATTTTGACATGCTGGTTCGATCAATTATTTTTGCTTTATATAAGAAATTTGTGTGGTTTAAAAATAAGCTTACATGATATCACATAAGTGCGTTAACAATTACTTTTAATTTTCTTCGCTTTCAATGATGCCATATTGCTGAAGTCATTGTTCCAGTTGTATGGAAGTAATTACAACAGATCAAGTTTTAATCGCGATACAGGGAACGTATTAATTAACATTTGAAAGAAGCTATGATTTTCGATCGGCAATATTTCCTACGTCGGAATTATTAGTTTATCAGTCACATTAACTTTCGCTCTTTGTAGAATATGTCATAACGTTGTTTCTTTCATCTCTGAAAAGCAGTGTTTTTCGTATTTGTGAAAAGCAATGGGTAAAAGTGACAATGGCTACCAAGTAGGAGGTTCCTTGGTGGTGGTGAAATACGAACTGATAATAACAATTCTCAAACGAATTATTCGTTTTAAGATTCTTATTACGTTTGATTCACGTATTCCGTTTATTTTAATTTACAAAACTGAACAACTAAATAATCGAGATAAAAAAATAAAACGGAATCCAAGCACGATCGTAGTGTGATCTTTTGTTATTGTTTCTTGAAAGAAGAGCTCATCTGAAATACAGAGTGATCCGATTCCCATATTTTTCCTATCTCGAAATGATTATAATTTCTTGTTCCATTCATAAGTACATATAAGTAATAAGCTGTGGGTGCGGGGCAACGCTCTGGCCTCGCATTCGGGAGGTCGCGGGTTCGAATCCCAATCCGGACATCCATATTCTGGTTTTCCACGGCTGCCACATATCACCCTAGGCGAGTGAGTGGACGCTTCCTTCAAAAGACGATGCCAGAATATATTCCCGTTACTTGTCCCTATTCCTTTCCCGCCTCCAAAGACCTTGACTACGGGTAAAGCCGTAAGAATAAAAAAGTAATATGTAATTTTATAAGATTTTAATCTGGACAATAAGCTCAAAAAATTGAAGCGGTATTTTCTGCGTTTTGCCAGTAGCTCCCATATAGATTTATAGTAGCATAGATTTTCACTAATTCTCTAAATACGTTTAAATCATTTTAAGCAAGTCATATTTAGACGGCAGTCATTGAAACACAGATATCGATCACATTACATTTGACTTGGAATATTTATGTTTTTACTCTATTTTAAATTATTTTTTCTAGAAGCATTTTCTCTGTTTAACAAAATTTTTTATGTGTAGGTATACATTAAACAGGAGTGTTAAAAAAAAAAAAAGAAAGAGAAGACATTAATAGTTACTGCAATATCTGTATTTCATCATGAATTGACACCTGAATAGTCATTTTCAACAATTATCGTGTTTGATTCATATACCTGCTATCGACTGACAAAATCTATGGCAATAAGAGACGCATATATCTGCCGTACATGTTCATGTCTCTGCGTACGATTTCTTTTAAAAAGTGGTAGCTTAATATGGACGCTTTAATCCTTATTACCGATTTTAACACAACAGTGATGAGACCGGAACAAAATGTTCATTTATAATATAAACATAAGAAGCGCAAATTTTATATTACGAGGTATAAATTGCACTTAATTTTAAATTTTTGACAATGCTCATAGAAAACGTAGTTCATAACCAGTAGTTCCAGGTGGTTGATGTGTACTATGACGTAGTAGCCATGAGCGCGAATAAAATTTTTACGGTCTTTTGAGGCATTGAATTATTGGGTACATTCTCGTTTCAGACTATAGAACAGGGACAGTTGTGAACGTAATAAAAGTTTCTCTTCTACAGCCGAGCACAAAATCTGCTGCGATATTGTTGTAAGAAGTAAAATGACGTACGATTATTGCATACTTATGTTGCTGTAAAAGATATATCCGATTGAAATTTTACTATACTGAAAGATTGAATCAAGCAAAAAAAAAAAAAAACACGCTTTGTGAAAATAGGCGAAACTACGAAAATTAACGTTTTTAAAAAAATCTAATGCTTGCCATGGCTTATCAACAGGATCAGTACGCTTTTTAATTTTCCAAGAGATGTCATTATTATTACAGGTATTGACACATAAATCGATATCTAGACTGGTATACCATGACTAAGACGTTTATAAAAAAAAATCAAATATCCAGTCTTTCAGTAAGAGCCATAAACTTTCGGCAACTATATGTAAAATCTTTACATATAAAGATGAATGTTTGTTTGTTATTCATACAAATCCACAGTTTTTATCCGATCTCGATGAAACTTTGCACACTTATCGTTTGAAACAAGGAGAAAAATACTGTCTACATTTGGTTGAAAAATTATCTGTATAAATAATACATGTTGTCTCATAACTTCGAAATACGGCGATAGACAGACACGTTGGATATGGACGTCTCTGAACCGTGTTTCCGTGTAGTGGTCTGGCATCTCAGTGGTTAAAGCGCTTGCTTACGAACGTCGTGGTCTCCGGTTCAAATCTCCGTGGAGGCTAAGGTTTTTAAAAATTGTTTTTGATCGTAAGGTCAGGCCTGGGCCGTAGGTTATTCGGATTGAATGTTAAACTATAGATATTAGAAAGTTAGGGGTGCAATGCGAGGCAAATCGTAGGTAGTCTTGCAATGTTGTAGGTGTACACTTTTTTACGTTATAATGATCCCTCAGGTGTTGTTCGCAGTCAGTGTGTGAGTGTGAACCACAGTAATATTATTATAAATACGGAAGTAAGTCTCCGTCTTTTTGTTACGTTTTGACCACTAAATAGCTATATCGTTGTGATGGAATTTTATAAGGATATCTGTATGAACAGCAAATGATATTTTTTCCAGTATAATTAACAGTTGTAGTCACAAAAGTTTGAGACCTTATCGAATGGTGACAGAAATATGTTGGAAATTGATTCTCTTCAAGAGACAGGTTCGACGGTACAATGATATAGTGTTAGCTTTCCTGTCATATTAATCCGACTGGATATTTTTTGGGACCAATCCTTCGTTACCAACAACTTTTTATATTTAATTCTGGCAAAAAAATTATTAATCCACGCTTACGAAGTCAGCACTATATAAAACTGGAAATTGAGTATAGTACTATAAAGGTTCATGTGAAATGGGAATTACGAATTTTTCACGACAATTTTCCTGCGCTGTAATACTAATGGGAAAAAAATATATCGACAAAAAAGGAAGGTAAAGCTGGGTGCAGTATGGAGTTTTTTGTGTGATTTACGGTCCACTTTTGAGACAAATTTTGATTGCTAAACTCAATTACAAAACTCTTCACAAGATCGATTCTCAATATTAACTCTTTCTTCATACTGAGTACTTTTGTAGTCAACGTCGATAATATTTTAGCTGTTTGTAAAAAGTTTCGGAACACAGAATACAAAAAGTTAAACCAAATATTTCCTGTTTAATTCTTTGTGGCCTAATGGAGACATTGTCAATTGTTCTAATCCACGGCTTCATATTGTAATTTAAAATATTGTGATAAACCGAATTAGATTTGTAATTTTTCCCGTCGTTAAGTATATCGCTAATTTTGTATTTGTAAAGTCGTTGGATGCATTACCACCTGCGAAAGGAGGTGTTCGCAGACAGATTCGGCTCAATGGTTGTTAACGAACTACATTCAAAATGGAGAGAGGCTGCAGAGCTTGTTTGCAAAGCGAGTGGATCCAATTTCATTGCGAATAAATTTGTTGCAAGGCAGACATGATATTCAGTTTTAGAAAATTCTTTCTGCAGATTTTCACTCAAAGCTAGCTATACGTTTGTGAGAGGACTACAAAACAGTTGCATGCATCAAAGTTTCTGTAAAATAAGTCATCGCAAATATATATTTACTTTTTCGAATTCGTGTTCTATCTATTTATAGATACAAATCAAATGAAAGCGTAATTCATCTAAAATAAACCAGAAAATGGCTATGCAAAAGTTAAATGTAACAATGAAATGTTTTGCTGTGTAAAATATATTGTAGATAGATTGTAACTGAAAAAAAACACTGAGTTTAAGTGTGAGTAAAATATCACTACAATGAGGTTTTTGGTATGTTTTAAGTAACAAAGCAAATAGAAATAGTTTGAAGTTTACATAAAGCCTTTCCCACTAAGTCAGGAAAATGAATCTAAAAACTAACATTGTCAATTACTCTCCATAGTTAATTAAAAAAGAATTCAGTAACAATAATTTTCAAACAAATTTCAGTACTTATTTTGTGTAATTGTATTTCAAATGATAGGTACACTAAAAATTAGTAGGATAATAGTAGATTTGGGAAGCAATATGAAAGTTTTCAAAAAAAGTATTTTTGCGAACTGTTTATTACCCATTTCAAGAAATTCTCTATCGAATGATACACAATCTATACATATAAAGATGAATGTATGTCTGTTTGTTCTTCATACAAATACACAGTTTTCATCCCATCTCGATGAAACTTTGCACACTTATCCTTTGAAACAAGGAGAAAAATACTGTATACATTTGGTTGAAAAATTATCTGTATAAATAATACATGTTGTCTTATAATTTCGAAAAATTACTGAACGGCGATAGACAGACGCGTTGGATATGGAAGTCTCTGTACTGTTTTTATGTGTAGCAAGCGGTAAGGTAGCTCTGTGGTTAAAGCGCTTGATTACTAATGTTTGGGGCGTGGTCTCCGGTTCAAATCTCAGTGGAGCCTAAACTTTTTAAAAATTGTTTTTGATCGTAAGAGTCACGCCTGGGCCGTCGGTTATTCAGATTGAATGTTAAACTGTAGATATCACAAAGTTAGGGGTGCAATGCGAGGCAAATCGTAGGTAGTCTTGCAATGCTGTAGATGTACAGTACACTTTTTTTCCGTTATATTCATCCCTCAAGGGTGATTCGCAGTCAGCATGTGTGTGATCTGCTGTAATAATACTATAAATGCAGAAGTAAGTCTCTGTCTTTTGTTACGTTTTTACGACTAAATGCCTATACCGATATTGACGGAATTTGACGAGTAGATCTGTAGGGAGGGCACAGGACATTTTTTTCGGTATGATTAACAGTTGTAGTGACGAAATTTTGAGAACTTATCGAATGGTGACGGAGAGATGGATGTGTGTGTTAGGCTGTAATGTTACGTCGCTTGCTCAAGATATGCTTTTCGCGCATTATGTTAGTGTTATAATTTGTTAATAAATTTAGTTTAGAGAAAAAACGTATTATTTAGTATAGATGTCGATTTTCTCTGTTATTTTACTTTGTGCCTGCTGAAATTTTTCTGGCACCAGTTTATTTTGCCTTCTTTTTTACTTGCCTTGCGGGCGTAAACTGGCCTAAGTTGTAGGTCTAACAGAGCACGATCAGCTAAAGTTATTACAATCCAAAAATCGGATGCTCACGCTGAAGAATGAATAATAGACCAAGCTGAAATATAGCTGTCCTTAGTTAACATCCCCCCTTCCCCCCACATCCCCTCACCTTCGTTTGTTTTTCTGTTTTTAATTATGTTGGAAATTGATTCTCTTCAAGAGACGGTAGAATGATATAGCGATGGTTTTCCGGTCATATTATACCGACTCGGTGTTGTTTGGGACCAATAGTTCGCTACCAACAACTTTCTATATTCAATTCTGGCAAAGAAATTCTTAATCCACGCGTACCAAGTCGCGGGTATCAGCTAGTTTTTGATAAAGAAATTTGTTGTTGTTGAAGTTAAAAATATATTTAAATTACTCTGTTAGCTTTTATTCGTAAATCATATATTCCAGAATGATCACTATAGTTCTCCAGTAAACATTAAGAAATTTGAAAGAATTTTTTGATCAGAGTTTTTGTATATAACATTGGGATGGTATTTTTTTAAAATGACATTTGGCTAAAATCTTGGACAAATCGTAAAATAAACAGAAAATCCAAACATTTTTTGATCCAGCGAATTGATAGATTGTTATTAATACCAATGATAATAATCGAAAGAAAATTTTCTGCCTGCATCCTGCCGTACACCAATGAATATTTATTTTTACCTTCCAAGGCTTATTCAGTTTTTATAATATAGTCTTCTTAAGGTAAGAAGGAACTAAAATATTGGACAATTACAAATTTCTAAGTTAAAGTTATAATGATGCGAATACATAAGGTTTCAGTCTCAGAAAGTGCGGAACCCAAAGCGTGGTGATGATAACAAAAGTAGAAATAAAAATGCTGGAATGACAATTGGCTGGTTAAGAAATATTTAAACAAAGTCCATAAAAAAAGTTAATGGGGTGATATTGGGGAGATAGCTACTAGAACCTGTCCGGAAACCTTATGTGCATTTCCTAACTGGATTCTACTGGCTGATTTTATACATGCCTCTTGCTGACTGTCATCAATTGGTTGCAGGATGAAACATGACAGTAAATTCGTGAAGTCGTATAGTATGGTGAAGGATGTCTGATTTGCGATTCATTTCTTCCCCGTCGTGGCTGGATGTACAAGTTACACAGAATGTTCTGCCGTAACCTTCATGACCAAGCAGAACTTCTAAGAATTCTTGGTCACACTGGACTATGAATCCCAGACGATGAAGTTTCAAGGAAAACCAGTTGACCACTGATCTACCAAAACGATTAGGATGTAGAAAATAATTTCTTATTCAATCCCCGTTTTGGCATTAACATGGTTGAGTAAATTACAGAAGCTTTTTTTGAAAGAAAAACATAATATTTGACACAAAAATTGTGAAAATCTGCTGCTAAAAGTTAACAGGTAGGCTAAATAACTCCATGCTAAATTTTAACTTCATGCAAGGAACATATTCGTTGTAAATTTCCTATGAGTAATACATAAACTGTGTTCTAAACATGTGTGTTTTTTTTAATCTGATATTTATCAAAAGAAAGAAACTTTTTCGAAATAATTAAATATTCAACCTTTACCGTCAAGAAATTCATTCGTCTGTGATGAAATAAATAGAAAAGCTTTCATACACAATGCATTGCTAGGATTTTGCATCTATAAAAATTGAACCAATTACCAAACGGCATAGCGCTTAATTAAAACCAGTAACCAGTGTCACCTTAGATTACTGTACGGTGTAGGAGTTGTAAGAAGAAGATTTTGATCCTGTCACTGCCATTTCAAATCTTAGGTAATTCACTCAGTTAGGAATTCCGTATTCCATCTTTTGCTTAGTGGCACTAGAGGGAAAATGGATTAGTCAGAGCCAGAATCCGGTTATTGAAACATTCCCAACGTTTTCCTTCCCGATAATAATTGGATAACAGGTCTGGGGAAAGTTCCGGATGTTCAGCTTCGAAAAAAATTGCTCGATTTCATCGGGTACTGAATTCCGATAATCCAGGGTCTACCCACTAAGCGCTAGTATTCAGCTGATATATTCCTATAACATTCATTACTTATATATCATTACTATATATATATATATATATATATATATATATATATATATATATATATGCTTTGTCCAATTCGATGTTGAATATTCTTGATATATATGTATATATCATTGGACAAAGTTATAAAACAATGGGAAACACAGATCGAAGGAAACAGCTAGGAAGAACTCGATATAACAAAACGATCATAAGATGCCTGGCATTTGCGGATGACCTGGCAATGCTCAGCAACAATAGACAGGAAACACAAGATGCATTGGAACAGCTACATCCAATTGCCGCCAAAACAGGGCTACAAATGTCGTAAGAAAAAACGCAGTATATGGAAAAACAAAACAACGTACAAACAATACACACAAAATTTGGAAACATAAAAAGAGACGAGAAATTAAATATCTAGGGAATAAAAGTAATAGGAGGATCTAACAAGCTAACAAATTCGGAAAACTCAGAAAAACTTCAGAAGGCATACAGACTCACATGGTCATATTATATAAAAAAATAAATATATCAAGGCAGGACGAACTTAGACATAACAATACAGTGATACTACCAGAAGCATTATATACATCAGAAACAACCACGATTGGGGCTTCAGGCATCACGGAAGTGGAAAAGTTGAGCGCAAAATCCTTAGAAAATTTTTGGAGCAACATATAAAGACGGCATATGGATGAAAAGTCCAACGAAAGAACTATACGAACATACAGATAGATTCACAGATATGATCAGAAGACGCAGATTACAATTCTATGGGCATTTACAACGAATGAACAACACTAGCTGGCAAAGAGGATTTTTGATGTGGTAAATGGTTCGTTCAGGAAAACCAATTGGTTCCATGAAACAGAAGAGGACTTAACTCATGCAGGGATCAGCAACTAAATAACACAGGAAAGGGGACAGTTCAGGAACAAAATTATGAACACAAAATTTAAAATACAGAAGAAAACAGGAACAAAATAAATAGAACAAAGGAAACAGAGGAAACAGAGAACGTATGAAGAGGTTTTTGGAAGACATGAGGAAGAAGAACAAAAACTGAATAATCATGAATAATTTGAGTCAAACACTGTCCTAAAGGGCAATAATGATTAATGGTAATAATATAAAAATAATTGATAATAATATTAATAAGTTTCTCGGCGAAACAATCCAGGAGAATGGAACTGAATCAAAAGCTAATGAAATTAGATGCCAAAAGATGGAAACAGCTTAACGCCTAACACAAAATATCTACAACAAAAAATGCATCTCCAAGCACACAAAACTGAGACATTACAACACAGTTATTAAACCAGAACGTCTTTATGGGCCAGAAACACTTATTTTGGACAGGAAAAAGATATCGAAAACATTGAGAAAAAAGAAAGCAACATTATAAGGAAAATTTTAGGCCCAAACCTCATAGGGGACCAATACAGGCTCAAAAGTAATCAGGAAATTTTACAATATGCAGACATTCATAGTGATATTAGAAAACTCCTAAAATTTTATGGACACATCAAAGTAATGAACCCTAACGGACTGACAAGACAAATAGTTGAATTCTATGAAAACGGAAATAATCAATATCAGATTTATTAAAATGGATTGGAGAAATTAAAAAAGACCTCAAATTAGCAGGAATTGTTCTAGAAGATATGGAAAACAGAGATAGATTTAAATCCAAAATTAACAAGTGGAAAATTGACTGGAATGAAAGACTAAAGTAAAGATCTGGAACAACATGGTCAGATGAGAGAAAAGAAGCCCACAGCAAGCGTATGAAGGAAATATGGGCACAAAGGAAAGCGAACAAACGCTTGTCAGTACTTTGCGTAGTCCCAAAGGGCTTATCCGCAAATAATAATAATATACCATCAAAAGGGGTTAATGGAGGCGTTAGAGAAGGACCAAAGAAGAGCCGCCCGATTCGTGTCAGGTACATATAGTTGGAGGGAAAGCGTAAGTGCGATGTTGAAGGAGTTAGGTTGGGAAGATCTGGAACACCGAAGGCGTTGCTCTCGACGAAAGCTAATTGAAAAATTCACGAGTGACGTATTTCGGAATGACAGCCAGCAAATATTGCTACCAGCAACATTCATATCTCGGAATGACCGTGAAGGTAAGATAAGATAAATCAGGGCCAGAACCGATTCATTTCCCACGAGCGATTAGGGAATGGAATAGAAAGGATTTACTGGGCGAGTAAACTTAAAATTCGACAGGAGTAGCTTTCGATAAAGCACTCCAACTATCTTGATCTGTGTTTTCCATGGTTTTCCCGGATCACTCCAGGCGAATGCTGGGATGGTTCTTCACAATAGCCCATGGGCTCCTCCTGCCATATCCCACATATACCTTCCAAACCATCACCCTTTTCGATAGGTGCAATGCACCCTCCACCACACACATTTAGTGAATCGCGGAGTAATAATAATAATAATAATTTCGTAAGGTCACCCACTCACCTCGAAAGCTATTGGCTGGAGAACGGTGTACGTGTCAGCCTTCGCTCACAAAACAACGACCAGAGATACCATTAGAAGGAATGCGTGGTTATGTCTACAATTTAATAACTAAGCAATTGCTACCAAATTAACTGGCATAATACACTCATTAAGTTTGCTTTTCATAGCGTTTCATATTTAAAAAATTTAATAAATTTTGCTGCTGAAATAACGTAGTTCTGCTTTTCAGTAGCATGTTACTAATTAAAGCAACTAAAAAAAAAATTACTCATAGTCACTGCTGTAACCACGAATACCAATTGTCATTTCGGCTTAGGGTAAATTTCAGTTTAATAACAACTTTCACTAATGTTTTTGCTTGACCAAAATTTTTGTATTACGGTTAATTAGCTTTTTAGTCATTTTTCTGACCACTTTCGTTATTGGACTTTATTCATGTTCGCTGTATGTGAGTTACTAGGTTATTTTAAGTGGACATCAGACCAAATGTGTCACCGAATCGACTTATTTCTGTGGAGTTGCTCAAGTGTTTCATAATATCGAATGTATATTAAGATCTCTGGCCTTCACAGATATTATGAGCAATGTTTACATTATGAGTGTTTGCCCAGTCTAATTGATAAACAACGTGATGCTTTCGAAACAAACAGATTTTTTAAATTTTTTTTTTTTGCAGAGTGAACTTTAAGGGTCAAATACAAGTCAAATTCGTATTTAATCAAGTTCGAGTGTATGACCTTTGAAACAGTTACACGATAGCGCGATCGTCCCTGTTCGTGTTTAATACCTACCTCTGTTAATGCTTCTGATTTCTTCAGGCTCAAGAGATTTTATTCATCCTGCCGCCGCCGCTTCGCCATTATTTGCCCGTTCGTTTGGGCTGTGGTATTGAAGGATGTTGTCTCTCGACATTTCCTTCTCATCGTTTATGATAGTTCACTTCTTTTCTATTGGTGCGTCGTCTGGTTGGCTATTTTATTGGATCAGTGACAGTGGACGTTTATGGAAATCAATTTCTGTTGTATATGTACCTAGATTACTGATGAGTGGGTTGTTGTTTTTGTGTGCGGATCTGTAGAAGGTGGCTGCGCTTTCTTGAAACCTTTGCTGAATTGTTTGGAGACCTGTTGCTTCATGGAGGTCATGTGTTGGGAATCGTGATGGCAGATGTAGGGCCCGTTTGAGGGCTCTGTTTTGTATGACCTGCAGTTTATGGATATTTGTCCTTGAAGCATACCCCCACACTGGGCATGCGTATTCAATGACTGGTCTTATTAAGCTGCAGTAAATTTTTACTCCAGTCGCTGGCGCCAAAGTACCGTCTCGGTTTAATAGTGGATACAGCTGTTGAAGTCTCGCGCTGGCTTTTCTCTTTATTTCTTCTATGTGCGTGCGCCAAGTTAGTTTGGCATCTAACGTTACACCAAGATAGCGTGCGGTATTTTTCCATGGAATGGGCTGTCCCTGGAGCGTCACTTGCGGATGAACTGCGTTTCTCTTTCCTCGTCGGTGTGCTAGCATGATGGCCTGCGTCTTTTCTGGGTTGATGGCTATACGCCATCGTCTTGCCCAGGCCTCAATCTTAATCAGCGCTTGTTGCAGGCGATGTGTGGCGAGTTCCCTTTTTTTGCTGCTGGAGAAAACTGCCGTGTCGTCGGCGTACTGAGCTGTTTTGACACCTGCCGTTTCCGGGATATCCGATGTATACAGTGAGTATAACACCGGTCCCAGAACCGATCCTTGAGGCACTCCGGCGTTTGTTTTTCTTCTCGAGGAGAGAGCTGTCCCTACCCTCACCCTGAACGATCTTCCCCGCAGGTACGATTCTAGCAGCTGTACGTATGGCCCGGGGAAACCCAGCTCAAACAGCTTGCATAGCAGCCCGGAGTGCCATACGGAATCGAAGGCCTTCGCTATGTCAAGAAGCACTAGTCCACAGAAGTTCCGGTGATTGAAAGCCTTAGTCGCCTCCTCGACCACTCGTAGGAGTTGGTGGGTGGTAGAGTGCTCCCGGCGAAACCCCATCTGATGGTTTGGGATGAGATTTCCAAACACAGGTCAAGTTTATATTTGGTCAAATCAGGTCATCCTGTCATAATCTTTCACCCTAAACACTGGAAATAATCTAAACCAGTGACGATACCTTAAAAACGATCAAGGGCTTACACTAGTATAATATAATACAATAATAAAATATTGTAAAACATAATACATCATGAATAAGAAATGTGGTTTAAATCTTTTACGAAAATAATCAGAGAAAAGATTTAATTGATTAACTAAATGTCCAATTAACTAAATTTATGAATCATATATAATCAATATTATTTTAAAACACCTGCGAGATGCATTTGTTTCGTTGTTAATTGTTTGGTAGGAAGCAAAATATTACAATACTATCTTCTCTTCTTCCTATCCAGTGTTAGGCCAGGTGACCTGTTACGGTCTCAAACCATCTTCTCGGTGGTCTTCCTGCATCTCTCCTGCCTCTGGGATGGTATTTGAGAATTTTCCGTGGGGTCCGGTCCGTCATTATCCTTAGTACATTGTATGTCCAAGATGTTCTGTACGTTTGTACAGTTTGGAGAATTGGTTTGACTTCTTCTTTAAGGATTTCATCAGATCTCTTTCTGTCTTGTAATGTGTAGCCAGCTGTTCTCCACATGAATCGCATCTCAGCCGCCGTTAGTCTCCGCTCATCACCTTTGCGTAGTGTCCAGGCCTCACTGCCATACAGTAGTGTATGTATAGCCAGGATGTTAAATAGCCTGATTCTTGTGTGCCGTTGAACAAGAGATGGTCTGAAGTTGCTATTTATTATTCCTGTAAATTTCGTAAAATTTGTGATTTTTTGTTGCATATCGGTTTCTAGGGTGTAGCTGGGGTTGTAACCTAGGTATTTAAATTCTGCTACTTGTTCTATGGGTGTGCTGTCTATAGCGATTTTTGTTCTTTTGTGTTTTTTGACAAAGGCCATAACCGTGGTTTTATTGAGAGAAATCTCCATGCTGTACTCTTTTCATGTCTTATGGAGGTTATATATCGATCTCTGCAGGTCATCTTCTGATTCAGAAAAACACTTGGTCATCTGCAAACAGTAATGTGTCCAGGTTTGTCTGTCTCTCTATTTTGATTCTGCCATGGGGTTTTTGTCGCCAGTCACTAATGATTTTGTTTATATATATATGCTGAATAAAAGTGGCGCTAGGCAACACCCTTGTCTATGGAACCTTTTAAATTCATTATAGGACGTTCAAAGAACGGCTGTTGAACTTTATCAACAGGATCTGGAGAGGAGAATATCCATCTCAAAGCTGGAAGAGGTCAATTGTCATCCCAGTTCACAAAAAAGGCGACGTCAAAGATTGCAATAACTATAGAGTAATAAGCTTGCTCAATACTGGTTATAAAATTTACTCCAGCATTATTAAATCAAAATTGCAAAAAATTTATTAATCAATTCTTTGAGAAGAACAAAATGGGTTTCGGAACGGTATATCACGTGCTGAAAACCTGGAATTTATTGATTTCAAAAAAGCTTTCGATACAATCGAAAGAAGAAAACTTTGGCAAATTCTGGCCGAAAGTAACGCCCCACCACAGATCATAAAAGCAATTCAAAAGATCTACAGCCACAATGAAATCGCAGTCAGACCCGGACAACAGCTGTCGGTATGGAAACCCATTAATCGAGGAGTGAGACTATCTATTCTCAACGATTAAATCACCGCAACGGGGTTGCGCGCCAATTACATATCTGCATAACATTTTTCTAAGAGGATAAAAATAATTGATGGCTAGCTGAGAAGAAGATCAGGGAGAGAGAACCTACTGTGAACCCGTGAATTGGCTTCAGACGGGATAATGTGCATCGCTGGCACATGCTGCAGCCAACACTTGCAAACGAAATCGTCGATTTCATCAATCAGTATTCTGCTCACGACTAAAGGAAGGCTCAGGGTCCCAGATTCAGAGACACCACGTGATCAATAAAGCTCCACTAGCTGCATCAAAACAAATTGCCTATGATCAGATGCGTTGATATCAGCAGATGCACTGGCCCTTTAGTGCGACAGTGATAGAAAAAAAAATATCGTCACAGCTTGTTTTTGCTGTCACAATACAACCAATAAGAAATTAAATTTAGGAGTTCCAAAGGAGTCATGCTCCCATGTATTACACCTTTGGGATACTGATACACGTCACAGGCTGACAAGTTGCTAAAAATAGTAACGAAATTAGCGTAAATGTTGAATTGAAATTAAGTGAAAGATATTTATAGAAAAATACCGAGTTTTTAAAGATACCTACAGAGAAAACAAAAAAAAACCGCACACAAATATTCTTTGGGTACACATCCTAATGTTGCTATCTTCAGGAATTGAAAAATTTGCTTCAGTTGTTAACTACCACCAGAATCGAATAGTCTCGTTTACATTCGTAACTAATAATTTGTTATTGGAAGCTAATTTTCGTATATATCAATTTTCCCATAGTAAAGGGCACAAGTTTCCATTTCCTTTTAATTTTAGTTCAATATTTCTGTTTAATTTCTTTATCGACAGAGTGGAACTTCATACTTAAATCAGATAATACTCTCGAAACAACTAGAAGTTCTAGTTTACCTGATACCACTACACTAAAAAACAAGCAAGAATGGTGCGAGATAACAGTGTTCTTATACGTAAAATTTAACTACTTGCATGACACTCACAGAATTAAAATCTTTATCGCATTTAAGACCAATGAAATAAGGCAGGTAAAACGAAATATATGAATTACTAATATGAAAAATCACTGGGGCTGGCTATACATCTGAGCGGCCAAATTGAATTTTCTTGAGAATATAAGAAACAGGTTAATAATTACAGAAACTGTTATCTAGCTACCATTTTAAGTACATAAACAAAGTAAGAAGTAACTGGCATGTATGAATGTACAGAAAGTAAACATCACTGAAATAATGACATCACAGTAGTATAGTTAACAAGAGAAATGAAACAGTCAGGTATAATGAAAAGATCGATATAAAGCTCTTAGTATAGAAGCGAAGTGATTATAGTGTTTTTAAATGTTTCCCGAATGTGTTATAATCATATTCATCGCCGAGAAATGTTTCGTTCATATGACCAACAGATGTTAAACATCTTGTTTGTGAAGTGACGTGTGCTAGATTCCTAAGACAGTTATATGGAAACATGACACTTCTGAAAATCTGTCATTTAATTTCTTGTTGGTGTCTTTGTACTGTGACAACAAAAACAACGTACGATGATCATGTTTCTATTATTGTTGCACTAATGGACCGGTGCCTCTGTAGATATCTGCGCAGCGTAATGACAGGAAATTTGTTGTGCTACAACGAGCGGTGCTTTATGGTTCACTCGCAGTATCAGAATCTGGACAGTGAGTTTGCGTTAGTCGTGAGGTGAATACTGATCGCCGAAATCAACCACCTCGTTTGCGAGAAGTAATGGTCCCACCCATTGCGTAGTCGACAGCAAAACTGCCGCAAAGCACGTCCTGTGAAAGTTAATTTTCGTTATTGTAGTGAATGGTTCTGTTAGTGGTTTAGCTTTAAAAATTAGGTTGTTTTGGAATGAAATTAACTAAATTTAAAACAGCAGAGGAGTATGTACAGGTACCCTGTGTGCAGCCAGTTCATGGCTTCGTAGTACCGTAACTACTGATTGTCATAATCAACTTCTTATCTAACCATGAGCCATATTTTCTTTTCTTCGAAAGATGTTATTGACCGTGCTGAGTGAGCGGTAACGCTCTGACAGGACGCTGGTTCGAATCCCCGTCCCGCCATCCAGAGCTGGTTTTTCATTGTTTCTCCCAGATCACACCAGGCGAATGCCGAGATGGTCCCTTCAATAGGCCCAAACAGAATTCCTTACCGTTCCTTGCCTCCAGTCCTCTCTCCCCTCCAATGACACTGACGTCGACGAGGTGGAGCTGGTATGCATTGCTGTTTCGAAGATTTAACTGTTGGCAGTGGAGTATTGACACTAAAGGGTATTATAAAACATAAATTTACAATGATAGAGTAAGTTGTAAGGATATCCAAAATCAACTTTATTTGTTGTGTAAGAGTTTAAAAAACATAATCTTATATATACACAGTATATATATAAAAAATAGACGTGTGTTTTCATATATTTTACTTTTCAACCACCACTACCAAGCACAGATCACTGGTCATTGTGTGTGGAAGTAGCATGGAGTTTCCTGTCGTGCACAACGCTTGGCCGAACGTCGATAGCTGTGGGGATGTGGAACATATGATGATTAAAGTTGGCCAATGCAGGGCGTTTTCATATTTCGACCAAAAATTTGTGTCTTCTTATACTTCTATTTCCTGCCACAACTACATAGCATAGAGCATTGGTGTTTTTGTGTGGTAGTAGAATCGTGTCTCCTGTCATGCACTATGGTTGTTAGATGTCGGTAGCTATGGCGGTGTGGGAGATATGGGGGTTGAAAGTGGTCGACCTGTGGCAATTTCATATTTCTGCCAAAGACGCATGTGCCATGGTGTATCACTTTTCAGCTTATACTATCTATCGCAGATCACTGGTGTTTGTGTGTAGTAGCAACACAGAATCACCCATCGATCTCAACGTTGGCCGAATTTCGGTAACTTTGGGAGTGTGGGAGATATGGTGGTTGAAAGTGGTAGATCAAGGATATTTTCGTATTTCATCTAAAGACATGTGTGTCCGTAAATTTTACTTTGCTGCCTGAACTACATAGTGCAGATGACTGGCATTTGTGTGTGGTAATAGCATGGCGTCTCCCATCGAGCACTATGGTTGTTAGATCTCGGTAGCTGTCAATCCAAATTCTTTACAAACACGAACGAAGTCGTGGGTACCAGCTAGTAATAATAAGGGTCCGTAACCATTCGTAAACAGTTACGTCAATCTTCAGCTTCATAAGGTAATTTCAGAAGCAAATTCAGATGAATGAACCTTTTACTCTTTAGCAACGATCTTCTATACCATACTTTTTAATCTCATCAGACATAATGAAATAACCACTAAAAGAAATGTTTCACCCATGTTTTCGATAGAATTGACCTAAAGACGGGAGTCAAAAACGGAAGGGTTTTGGTCAGTTTTATCTAACGTCTTGCCTGATCAAGTAAAACGCCAGTCAAGACTTTCCGCGTAGACCAGCCTTTACGACCTATCGAAAATCTGTGCGTCGTATATTTAAGGGTTTTAAGGTTTTAGTGCCGATTATAAATCAATTAAACTACTTGTACTTGAAATGAAAGTTGTATTTACCAAGGAAAATAGCTCGAATTTGCTCGAAATTGATGTGATGTTGCTGGGAATGTTTTGTTTTTTTTGCATCCAACAGCGATTTCTGTTCAGCAGAATTCCGGAATGTCAAAACATCCTAGTAAGTATTTCTATTCCGTTAGTCATATTATCATATTACGACAAATCGCTAGAATACCGAGTGTTACAGAAAAATGTATACACACTTCAGGAGAAGAAAAAACATATGGAAACGTTTTCATACAAAATGTTTATTAGCCTGAAACTAAGATTATAAGTCTGTTTGAAGTTTCCAATACACTTTCTGGGGTAAATGTTTATGTTAAGTGTTCAAAGTGATGGCCTTCTGCATCAATGCATTTCTGAACACGGGTTGCGACTGATTCGGTAACTACCGCTAAAGTTTCCAGTGGGATATCTGCGCACACTGTTCTAATCTCATCCCAAAGTTCGTTCAGGTTATCTGGTTTTCTTCTGTACACCTGGTCTTCCACTGATCCCCATAAGTAAAAGTCCAACGGTGTTAGATCTGGAGAACGTGCAGGAAACTCGATTGGACCCCTGCGTCCTATCCAATTCTCTGGAAAATGTAGATCAAGGTATGCTCTTACATCCCTAAGGTAGTGCGCAGGGGCGCCATCTTGTTGATAATAAATCCTCTCATTACCGTACAGTTCATGAATGGCAGGTAAAATTGAATCGTTAAGCATTCTCACATAAAGTTCACCGGTTAAAGTACCTTCATAACGGAAAGGACCAATGAGTCCCCTACGAGTCAATCCGCACCACACATTTACACCAGGCAAATTCACAGCCGTTTCCACTGTGATGTGGGGATTATTGTCAGCCCAGTACACACAATTGTGTCTGTTGACAGTTCCATTGAGCTTGAAGTGTGCTTCATCTGACCAAACCACATTCCCCACAAATCCCGGAACACTGTTAACCATGTCCCGAAACCATTCACAAAATTGTAACCTACGATCTGAGTCGTCGTCTAACTGTTGCACCAGTCTGGGAATGTACACTTTAAACATGCCTTTCTTCAGAATGTGTAGCACGCTGACATGACTTACACCACTCTCACGCGCACATTGCCTTGTAGATTTTTGTGGCGACTGCTGAAAGCGTTACAGCACCGCAGCCGAGGACTCGTCACTCGTAGCTGTGCGAGGTCGCCCTGATCGGCCTTTGTGTACATCACACACTGTTCCATGCAACTCGAATTTGTCGCGTATACGGGTAATTGTTAACCGTGTAGGTGGATCTGTACCAAACTCACGTCTCCACTGTCTCTGGACAGCAGCCACATTCTCAAATTTCCAGTACCACTTGAACAATTGCTTATGCTCTTCAAATTTCAACCGTACTTCCGCCATGTTGATATCAGTTAAGCACCGCTGCCCGCGTCACGGCCCTAGCTTGCTGCCACCTACTGAGCAAACATCACACTACGTTTGTACCAAATTTCATCCTCTCAAGCGTGAAAACGAACTCTCTATGACCTTTAAAAGTGTGTATACATTTTTTTGTAACACTCGGTATTTAAAAGCGCGTGTGTTAGTTAAGCGATTAACTTAATACAAATATGTACTTTTTGATTTTAATCAGCGGGTCTACAGTTTTAGTAATAATTTCGAATATTTCATATTAATATTATAAAAAGGTTTTGAATATGATTGTTGCTGTGCAGAAGCTTGTTTAGTTGCTAAGCTTTAATGTAAATACTACTTTTAATAAGTTTTTATTGGCGCATCGGGAAAAGGTTAAAACTCTGTCTACATTCGTTCAACGTTATGTTTCCGATAGTAACGTTGTGAATGTAAAGGTATAAAAATGTTCTCTTCTGCATTAGTGGTTTGTTCTATCGCTGGAAATTTATTTTATTCATATTTTACAAAAATTAAATAAAAAACTAATCGCAAACTATCATTTTATTCAGGTCGAACTATTTTTCGGTATTCGTTGAAGCTTTAGCACGAAAACGTGAAGTAAACCTCTTGTATATTTCTTTCGCTGTAAATAAAGTGGTATAAACACTTTATTGATGGAACGCAGGTTTGAAACTTTTATAAAGGTACTTCATAAACGCCACAGAAAGTTATGTGAAAAAAGTTAGTAAATTCCATATCGTTTGACAACTGAACCAATAAAAAATTTCCACCCATTTACAACGAATGGCGTTTTAATCTCCTTATTCGTAATTTTTTACCGATAAAAATTTAAGTTTTTCACAGAAACAATATTCAGATACATAGCTCATCAAACATAATAAAACATTATGTACAAATTTACTTCAATAGGTCTTCTCAAAAATATATTTAAGATTTTGTAGACAAATATGCCGGGTCGCATCGCGCAAGTTTATCCACTTTTTCCATATATCTCCCTTGATTGTAAACAATTTGTTTGGTGTTTTAAATGTGTTAACACGCTGAGGCACTAAACACCATCTGAAAACTGTAGAGCTCATTTTATCCACGAAATAAACAAACCGCTGTTTCTTTATACTAGCACGAGCAAAGATGTGGCGTCACAAGTGACGAGATATGACAGCTGGGAACGTTTTGGCGCCAACATTCAAATCAACATATTAAACTACGAAATTTTGTCCGTTTGTTCTTTCAAGATTTTTTTTTGGTTATAGTAGAATCACAGCTACAATATTGATACTTTCGACCAAATTAGTCAAGTATCCCTTTGATTATCTTGATTTATTTTGTTTCCTATCAAACGAAGCAACTGCAACTCGCAGGCACTTTACTAAACTGATAGATTATATTTGATATGATGATTTTCATCATTGAAACGGTAAATAATATCATGATGCAGAGGTGCCAACCGTAGTGGTATTCCGCTATGCGTAGCGGAATTTTATCCCTCGGGAGACAGAGCGGCGAAATGTGCAAATTATCGAAAATGTAGCGACATTTTGCTATGTTCATTGCTATAACTTTTGAACATGAATTTATTAAGGATAAACATTCATTTTGTTATTAATGTCTTCTCTGGAATAGTGGAATCTAAGGCAACCAAAATAAATCATTACCCACCCTTACGCAATCGAATAACCAATAATAACAGACAGATTTGTTGTTAATCCCCGCAAGTGTATTTCCCCGCTCTTCACGTAGCGCCTATATGCTTGCTCCTCGATTGGTCTAAGCACAAGTTTGCCTCCGCCCTCAGCAAAGTTGTTTTGGGTGCGAAAAGAAGTGATTTGGTAAAGCATAGTGAAAGTCAAAGACACTTGAAGAACGTGAAAGCCATTGACAACATAATGCAGATTTCTCAGGTAGTTAAACTAGATTTTTTATTTGTACCACGTGTGAGTAAATAATCGTGGAGTTTAGCGATTAATGACTTAGCCAGGGTCCTCTCATTCTGACGGCCACGGTTTGAATACCGGTGTCTGTTGATGTATAATTTACAAAAAATAATGTAATTTCAGAAGGGTGATTCGATCTGATACACCAGAACTTCTCATTATTTACTGATATTATAGTTTGATATTACGTCAATTATTTGCATTACATATACAAACATAGTGCTTTTCTTTCCTTTTATCTTTCAGATTTTCAAACAAAAGACAGAAGAAACTGAATCAGATATTAGGTTTAATTTATTAGTTGCGGCTCGTAATCTTGGTTTCAGTGTGGTCAGTCATAATGTTGAAATTGCAAAAATAAATTTTAAGGATTCAGCCATTGCGAATAATGTTCAACAAAGTCTTACAAAGTGTACAACTATTATTCGAAATGTTCCATCATCAAAAATCAAGGATGATGTAACTAAAGAACTTAAAGACAATGCTTTTTAGGTCCCCATAGATGAGAGTACTGATATCAGTAATAATAGGTTACTGCGCATTTTAGCAAGATACATACATATACCATGACGAAGTTAAGACCCAATTTCTTGACTTAATCCCCACTTGCAGTGGTGATGTTAATGCCAAAGGGCTTTACAGACTTTTCAGCAGTTTCCTGTCTAATTTTGAATTAAATGTTCACAATTTGATAGGATTTTGGTCTGATAACGCCAGTGTTATGCTTGGTAAAAATGAATCGTTGAAGATCCACCTTGTAAATGACAATGCAGAAGTTCTTGTATATGCCGCTCAGCACATCTTGTTGCCGTAGCAGCATCAAATGAAATTCCTACTTATGTTCAAGCCTCGTTGCACAATATTTATAACTATTTTTCCCGTTCTCCAAAACGACGATGCATTTTGGTGGAATTTCAAATATTTATGCATCCTTCTGAATTAAAGATCTTAAGTCCAAATAAGACTGTCGAACTGTGTTGATCGTATTCTATAACAGTGGAATGTACTCGTTGAATTGTTCAGAGATGCAGTATTTTAGGACAAAAAACCAGTGGGCAAAATGATTTTTTCAGATCTTGAAAATCCTTATATCAAAGCGTACCTTCACTTTTTGACTGATATCTTACTGTAATAGTCTCTTTTGGTGGAGGTGGTTCTACCTTGAAACTTGTTAGACACACTGTATGGCGTCAGCAATTAAAACTTTTATTTATCAACATGTTAATCTTGAGCCTCGTACACGACATGTCCCAGGGATTACAAGACATATAAATATGGGTTCACAAAAGACATGAATTTATTCAACCAGTTAAGTGACATCATCTTTGACAAGTTATTAGTTTTTGCAGATGGCTAGCTCAGTTGGCTTTCTCAAACAAGTCTCTAGCTACTCAGGGGTATTTTTCGGGCCATGGTGTGTTGCAAACAGTCGCACTGTTAGATTCACTTTACCGTGTGCACTGCTGGTGACGTGATGCGCACCTCAGTCGCTCAGAGGATGGCGGTAGACCGGCCACAGCGTCCACTCACTTCCACCCACGGTCCACAAGTGTCACGACTCCACCCCGCCTCGGAGCAGCATTCCATGCAACAGGATACAAGAACATCCAAGTGGCGTGTACCTATTGTCCGTAGGTTGGCTCTGTCCCTGCTGTTATTGTCAACAGCGCAGCGGGTGGCTTGACGAACAGGCCCGCGGCTTCCGCTCGCCGAAAAATAGCCCTCCCTCGATACGTGCACACTGCCTCGCTTTGGGAACGCGATCTTACCTACCTACAATCAGTTCAATGCTATTTTTCAGTCACGGAAGTTATTCATCCAAAATCTCTATTCTGAAAGCAGAAGATTTGTCAGAATTTTTTCTGCGAACTTTGTGAAACCACTTCACTTTAGTAGTGAGAACAACTTAGATAAATTGAACGTGTTTGACCCTCACGTGTTAATCCCTGTAGAACAAGTAAATGTCGGGGAACATACTATGAAAGTGTTATCAGAGTGTAGTGAAAGGGACAAGGAGCAATTCAGACTAGTCTGTGTCAAGTTTTATCAAAAATGTGTCGGCCAATCTTTCAAAAGATTTCCGGTGAAAGACAACATCTTTAAGAATATGTCATTTCCTGTTCCAAGTAATGCACTGAGCCAAAATGTTGAGAAAAAGTGGAAATTGCGATGATATTAAACTAACAGGAAGTGATACAATAGCTCGGAAAGCTTCCATACTATTTTTCAGAAGAAGAAAAAGAAGAGTTGTTAAAGTTAAACGGTGTTGTTAGTTTTTGGTCTGCGTTAAGTAAAACTATAACTTTTAAAGGAGAGTATGTTTTTTCAAACATTTGCAAGTTAGAAAAATTGCTGTTAGTGTTACCGCATGGAAATGCAGAACTAGAAAGAGTTTTCTCTATGATGGATGATATAAAGACCAAAAAAGAAACCTCTTGAAACCTCAAACACTCAGTGATCTGCTAAGAGTGAAATTAGATTTACAAAATAAATACAGTTGTTGTTTGACCTATGTAATTACCAATGATCATCTTAAGCAATTTATGTATCAGTTTAAAGAAAGTGAAACTGAAACCTTGCCTCTTCTGATGAAGACGGACTGTAGTTACACTGTTATTATAGTTTTGCCTTAAATGATTAGTAAGTAATGTGGGTATAATGTCAAATAAGTTAAATAATTTATTCCTTCAATATTGTCTTTCTTCTGCACTTATGTAATTTAACTAATTATCGAATTCTGTCTTATTTTGTGAAATATTCATTGGTATGATAAAAATATCGTCGTAAGCAATAACAACTGGTGTTCACATGTTTATTCAGAATTCATGTCTAATGTTTAACAAGAGATTTCATCATGACAGGTAGGTTTTATTGATATTCTTTGCAATAATTATTTACTTGTAGCGGAATTTCGATAGCCCTAGGGGAATGTAGCGGAATTTTGTCTTGCCCGTAGAGACTTTCCGTCTTTCCGAGTTGGCAACACTGTTAAGATGTCACTAATAACGATGTAATAAAAGAGCCACAGAGAGTTCCACTACAGAAACTCAGGATAGCATACGGGGGAACACGCGACATCTTCAACAAAAAACACATGTCAGTACTTTCAAAGGTCCGGCACTACAACACAGAGATCAGACCTGAAGTTCTGTACGCAAGTGAAATTCTCATTCTAAACAGAAAAGGCGACCTATAAAACATCCTGAAGAACTATAGATCACGCACAGAATTCTTGGTCAAAAGATAAAAAAGACGGGTACGGACTAATCCAGAAAAGCAACAGGGAAAACTTGCAACAGGCATCAGAAAACATGAACACATTCAAAGACTCCCAACAATAAAACACACAAGATCATGACTTACGCCGGAAAGGCATAAGAGTATGCCGTGAATCCAACAAGTCAAAAAAGGCCTAGGGAGGGCCCAAATATACGCTTCAGCAGTTTTAGACAGGAACTTATACAGTCAAAGTGTCAACAGATGGGTCGTGCAGCAAGAGAATGAAGTTCTTAGTTGACCAGAAACCAAGAACACTATCAGTTTAGCTTCAGCTACGAGCGCATGCGGAACTAGTGTACAGCCGAGAGTGAGCCTTTCCTGTTTACGTGTGTGGTTGTTAGTGAAGCGGGACTACAACAGTGTGCGGCATTTGCGCCGAGTGTGTATATTAGTGAAAACCAGACGTAGTGGACATAGCATTAGAATATAAAGTATCTGCTAAATTAACTCGAAGGATGCGAGTGTACCTCGGATACACATCAATCTATCCGAAACTTTAAAGATCGTGAAGGAGGCAGGATGGCGGAAGCGAGTGGCGGTGCTACTGCCAAAGCTGCAGAGGAGAGGAATGAACCATTCATTTATCAAGCAGAACAAGACATGTCAGAGACAACAAAAAAGAAAATAGAAGAACACAATGAGGACAGTGAAGAAGAAGTTAAATACAATCTTATAAAGAAAAGAAGAGCTACCGGGAAAAGAAGTATACCAATAAGCAACAAAGAAGATTTCGATACAACAGAAATAGTGCCTAAGTTGAACAAGGATCAAACTATAAAGCAGACAACACCTTCGCAGCAGCTGACATATCACGTCACAGAGACTGCGAGCAGATCAACAAATGACCAACTGAACCCAACACGATCAAGTCAAGAAAGACAAAAGGAAAATAACACAGCACCACTGAAACGTTTCAGACTGTATAACCGGCACTCACAGGGACCATATCTAGTATCAATCGAACCAGAGATGAACAGCCAACTGCCTCACCCTATACAACTAGGCAAAATACTCTATAACAAGATTAATGGTCTTCAGCGGATCAACCAACAGGGAAAAAATCGGATGATGCTGGAATTTACTAAAGCTGAGGCGGCAAACAAATCCGTTGGAAATGATGTCTTCTTACAGTCACTAAGACTAAAGGCTTATATCCCTGCAAGCAGGGTAGAGTGCAAAGGTGTAATCAAGTACGTCCCTACAGACTTGAATGAGGAAGAGCTGATAAGAAATGTTAAAGCTTCCGCTCCCATAGTAGGCGTAAGAAGATTCATGAAAAGTATACATTTGGACGGAAAAATAGAAAGAAAACCATTACAAACGGTTCTACTCACGTTTGAAAGCCAGTTTCTTCCGGAAGAAGTAGAAATCTACTATCTCAGATTCAAGGTTACTCCATACGTGTATCCAGTGACGCAGTGCTTTAAATGCCAAAGATTTGGTCACATCTCCTCCAACTGTAGAGGGAAAGAAAGGTGCACTAAATGCGGAGAGGAGCACAATGCAACCTGCTGTAACAAGGAAGAAGTTAAGTGCGCGAATTGTGGTGGAGACCACAAAGCAAACGACAGAGCATGTCCAATAAGGAAACGAGAAGAGGAGCGAAAGCAGACACAGGCACTTGGCAGTAAAACACCAGCCAGGGCAGGATATGAACACAACCCAAAAGAATTTCCCCCCATACAGTCCAAAACCTTTAGTGCAGCTGCAATGGAAGAAAAGACCAACCAATATAAGGAGATACATGAAAGAAGATTACCTGCGGTAAGAAGAGAAACAAGTACAGATCAGATGGTGGAGCATGAAAACAAGGAAACGAATGTCGAAAGTATTAGCATCATTGTGAAAATTGTGACCAAAGTCATTATGCAACAATTAAATGGAAACATCCCCAAGGAAGTGATAGAAAAAATTCAGGAAGAATCCACTAAGATGGTCATGCAAGAAATAAAGCAAATGGGAGACAGTGAAAACACAATGGAGATAGGCGATGCTGCAGATAATAATGGATAAAAGGGCTAAACTTACAATTCTACAATGGAATGCCAGAAGCCTGGTACCCAAATGGAATGAATTACATAGAGTTATTGAGGAACATGCTCCCCACGCCCTATTGATCACCGAAACTTGGCTATATGATAATATTAACATAAAGCATAAAAACTACAACATCCATAGGAATGATAGGGGTGACGGATTTGGAGGAGTAGCCATACTTGTCAGAAATGATGTGAAGAGCAACATCAGAGACATAGTAGAGCCGTCTGCTAATTTAGAAGTGCTATCCGTCGACCTGAAACACAAAGATCCGATAGAAAATGTTACTGTTGTTTACAAACCTCCTCAAGTTAACATGAAGGAAGAGGACTGGGTAGCTCTATTTGATCAGATACCACCCAAAAGCTTCGTGGGAGGGGATTTTAATGTGCACCACCCGATGTGGCAGGAAAGACAGCGGGATCAACAAGGTGAAGAACTGGCGTCGGCGATAACCTCGTCATCACTTACCGTGCTGAACAACAAGCGCGGAACGCGACTAGGGACGCCATTCCAAAGGAACTCGTCACCCGACATCTCACTAATTGCGGCATGCCTGAGCACCAGGACTAAATGGGAGATGCTACAGGACTCATTAGGTAGCGATCATCTGATACTGAAAATCACGTTGGATTCCGTGGCGAAAACGAAGTTAAGCACATCAAAGAGACGCTGGATCTGCAGTAGAGCTAACTGGAACATATACCAAGAAAGAATCAATACAAGAATAGAGCACTTAAGCTCCAACACAGGCAACCTTCAACAACGATACAATGAATTGGAAGAGATAATAACTAAAACGGCAGAAGAATGCATCCCGGAATATAAAGTAAACGAGGAAAGCAAGATTAATAGAAAACCCTGGTGGACCAGTGAATGCGCCAGAGCAGTAGCGAGACGACGCCTTGCAACCAAAATGTATAGAAAAGACTCGACATTCCTGAATTTTAGGATACTTAGACAAACAACAGCAGAGGCCAGAAACACTATCAGAAAAACCAAAAGAGAAGGATGGAAAACCTTCTGCTCCAGCATCAAATATGGCACTTCGACGCAAGAAATGTGGAAGAAGCTACGATGGTTCAACGGCAAGAGATCTTCCCAAAACATCATCTACACAGACGACAAGCTGGCGGAACAATTTTTAGAATTAACGGCACCTGCATTTGTTCCCGGGAATACGGTATGGAATGATCAGCAGCACCCTAAAGAAAACTACAACGTCTCAAATAACGAATTCTTCAGCATGTCTGAGCTTGAAAGTGCAATTAAAAAGAGGGATACAGCTCCAGGAATGGATAGTATCACGTATTCAATGATAGACAACATGCCACAAAATGCTAAACATAAAATTCTGAACCTATTCAACGAAATGATAAACATATCTTACGTGCCGGAACAATGGAGAAATGTAGTAATTGTCCCAGTGCCGAAACCCAATAGGGACAAGAATGATGCATCGGCATATCGGCCTATATCACTAATCCCGTGCATGGCTAAATTAATGAGCACAATGATAAAGAACAGGATGGAATGGCATGTAGAACACCATCGAAACCTCGATCACCGCACCATGGGATTTCGGAAGGGGTGCAGCACAATGGATGTCATTAGCACACTAGTTACGGGCATCCAATTAAATTTTGTCAGAAACAACTATCTCCTAGCTGCGTTCCTGGACATAAAAGACGCATACAATAACATACAGATCAATATATTACAGGAAGCCATGGAAGAGATGAAGCTACATAATAAACTCATATCTTGGTGTTGCAATTACCTGGGTCACAGAGTGAATATAATACACACAGCAGAAGGAAAGAGATTTGAACGACACGTCTACCAGGGAATTCCACAGGGCGACCCAATGAGTCCGACCCTCTTCAATATATACTCGGCTAAGCTGTTCACCGAGCTACCAGGAATGGTGACCTTCCTTCAGTATGCGGATGATTTTGTGATATATGTCTCCCATCCCGACAAGGAAAAGGCAAGAGTAATACTACAAGCCGCAGTTACAGCAATCCTTGAAAAGCTGAGAGAGAAAGGATTAGACATGACAATACAAAAAAGTAAAATATGTATATTTACCCATAGACATTATCAAGAAAATGAGCTCAAAATAACTCTAAACGGTATTGGGATGGAGTTGGTGAAGGAAATCAAATTTCTTGGAATATGGCTAGACTCAAAGCTTACGTGGAGAAAACACATAATGGATCTGAGAGCGTCATCTCTAACGCGGATCAATACAATGAAAGTAGTTGCTTCAATGAACTGGGGAGCGGATCCTCGCCCATTGCGCAATGTGTACTACAGCGTAGTTAGAAGCAGACTGGACTATGGAAGCTTTCTGTACGATAATGCTTGCAAAACCCTACAGGCGAAACTTGATTCACTGCAGGCAGCGGTACTGAGGATAATAGGAGGCTTCATTAAGACCACTCCAATAGCGGCAATGGAAGCAGAGACAATAACCCCGCCGCTACATATACGCAGAAAGAAAATAGGGTTGAACTTCTGGTTAAGGGTAAGCTCCAAAAAAGAACACCCACTGTTGAGGAAAGTACAGATATTAGCCCACGAGATTCGAAGCAAACCTCCAGACCCTCACAGAATGCCAAGACTAGTAACATACAGACAGCTAACTAGTAAGTGGAATATCCATACGACAGAAAACAACGACCTTTACTCGGAAAAACAACCTTGGCAAAAAGTGGATTTAGCTTCACATGTGTACCTGTCCATCACATCAGAGCAGTTCGAAAGAAAATTCTGGAATCAGGAAGAAGCGAAACAAAGGACGATTGAAACAATCAATACAAAGTGGAAAGACTGGTGTCAAATCTTCACGGACGGATCCAAGGCGGGGGAAGAGGCATGTGCAGCTGCATATGTGGAACCTAGAAGCGACGTCGTAGAAGCGTTTCGATTGCCGAACCAATTCTCGACCTTCTCTGCAGAACTTTTCGCCATCCTCAAAGGAATACAATATGTTCAAAGTACAGAGAAAAAGAAAGCAGTAATATGTTCAGACTCGAGAAGCGCCTTGCAGGCAATCTTAGCAATCCCTAAAGGCAAGGGAAAAAACTACATAGCCTATCAAGTGGCTAGAGAAATAACGAAGACAATAGATAAAGGGATAGACCTACAATTACAATGGGTACCAAGCCACTTGGGTATACAGGGAAATGAAAGAGCCGATAAGGCAGCCAAAGAACAATTGGTTGCAGCACAAAAGGAGGACGTCGCAATACCGTTCACTGACCTCAGACACACTGCGCGGACCATAACACTGAAAGAATGGGAAATGAAATGGCAAATCAACAAGGATTCCAAGGGATTGTGGCATCGGGCCATTTGCAACAGAATTGAAAGAACGCCATGGTACGAGACCAAAGAACTGAGCAGAAGGAAGATTACATTATTCAACAGGTTACGTACAGGACACTCCCTTTTAAAGGATAAGAAGCATGTCATGAACATTGTAGAGTCACCAAATTGTGATAGATGTGGTGAACTGGAAGATATATATCACGTCTTACTTAGATGCAAAACTTACAGAGACATGAGAAAGGAGCTGATTGAAAAACAGCTAAAAATTACTGATATAATATCTCTAATGATCAACTTAGCAACTCCCTGCACCAAAGTTGTCAATACCATATGCAAATATGTAGATAATACCAAAATTTGTATATAAGTCAAATAAACATAAACCCTAACAATAACAACCCTATGTTTATGGCGTAATTAGCCCACGGCTAACAGCCAAGCAAAAAAAAAAGAAGAACACTAAAGAAAGAAAGACAGATAGTAGAAGGAGAGAAAAAGAAAGCCTTATGGAAGATCAGAAAGGCGAATCGTAAAAGCACTGCTTGATCCAAATGCATTCATACCACCCACACAATAATAATAAATATAGTAGCATAATCAAACGAGTAAAAATGTCGTTTCTAAGATTATTTGCTTATGATTTTTTGAAATCTAGTTTTATTCACTAAATAACATTAATAAAATAATTTTCAGGGTTAATCTATTAATCCCCTTTTAAGAACTCGTAGGATAATTCATACGAATTCTTCATTCTATATGGTTGTCAAAGCTATACTCTAGATGCTAACATCGAAAAGACAATTTTAATTACAATAATTATCATTGTATGTTACACGTATTATTGTATTTCCGAAGAAATTTTGTTTATATTTATCGTGCTTTTATGCTTCTTAATAGTTTCGTGATTTCGCTGCGAAGTGGAGCTATTTATTTTTTGCAGCTAAACTAAATAAATGAACTGATAGTTTTTTATATTCAGCACAGTTTAACTTAGTTTTAATAACTCCAAATACATCGCTTCAATTACATAATCGGACTTCTTAATATGCAGGTTCTACTTAGCGCTAACAACCTAGGCAATCTCCTAGTTATATCTGTCTTGTTGCTATAGAAACCTTTTTAAAAGAATAATACTAGCAGGCCATGGAACTCTAACATTACAAAGATATAAAAAATATGTAGGTTCTGGGATAACCTGCCTGTTATCCTACAGTATGTATAAAAAATCCCAGACAAGGAAGTTCGGATTCATCTGCAGCATAAAGAAATACTACTGCCGTCAACTGGAAAAGAAGAACCGAAGATATCCCCTTAGTTCCATTGCACAGCAGAAAAAATTCAATCATAGTCAGTTTATACAACACTACTATTGTTTGAGTAATATACACACCCAGTTGTAAAGTTACTTTTTCTCAAGCGAAATAGTGCATACGCATGCCACTAAAGTGTCTTTCTTCCAAATATTGAGAAATATTTACTTCCTTCGTACCCCATTACGATCGCCAATTTTTCCAGTAAGCCATGTTTTTATTTAGCCGAAGTTTCATTGACACCACCACTTACAACCTTCGTATTTCTTCACAAATAGTAGAATTCTTCCTGAAGGTTCTAAGCCAGAGCAACATTTGTAACCCTCACCAATTTATTTCGAAAAATCACTTTAATGTTTAATCAAACCGAGAAATTTTTGATAACCGTGGTATTCAATGTTCTTGACATATCAAGTTTTGTTTCCTGATAATGTTATACTCAGTTGGTATTAAGCATACAGCGCAATACGTTACACAACCCTTTACCACATTAATTCACAACTAGGGTACACAACAAACTCACCTTATCAGAATTGGCCAGCTAATGAGAATAAATTTCCCCTCCTAATGTTACATGCACATACACCCATGTTTATAAATTAAGGGAGCTTCATTTTTTTTATACATTCTTATTGCTTTACTCCTCGTCGACGGCTAAGTTCATTAGAGGCGGGAGGGGACTGGGGGCAAGAAACGGGAAAGAATTCGGCCATGGTCTTTTTGAAGGAAGCATCCCGGCATTCGCCTGGAGTGATTTGGGGAAACCGTGGAAAACCCAAATCTGGATGCCCGTACGGGAGCTTCAAAATTTACGGATTAACATAGGGCATGGGGAAGATGCGCTGAAAGGGACTTAGCAACAATTTGAGTCGAAACATAGTACTACTGTTACAAGATATATAGGAAAGCCAGACATCAACAGTGGGTGGCTCTTACCGTGAGTGGTGTTCTTCCGTTGGAGGCATACAGATCGTCAATGCGGGGTGTGAGGAACTAGCGTGGCAACACAGGATGTACAGCGGCTGCCCATACTGTGAATCAGGCAGTTCAGCATGGCTAGCGGTAACGTACCCCATTGCTAGACAAGCGCTCGTTGGAGGTGAGAAATGGTCTGTGGTAGCCTGTCAGAGTTTCCATCATGTTCAATGGGATTTAAGACCGGGCAGCGAGCTGGCCGATCTACATGTGTGGTTTCCTAATGTTGCAGGTACTCGGCCTTTATTATCCATCCTGATTGTTAATTTGACACCTGTCTCTGGTATACGTTTTTCTAACCTGTCATACTCATGTAGCGTAAATGTATGCCCCTTGGATAATTTTAATTAATAAGTCTTTTTTATTAAATTTTCCACTTTTAACATTTGCAAAGGGCAATCTCTGTTTGTTCTGGCACTACCAAAAGTACTGAAAAGATTTTGATGAGGTTTTCAGATTTTGAATACCTAGAATACGACTTAAAATCGCATACACATACCCTGACGGTATTACGATGCTGCTTTACCTGACACCATAGGAGGATATTGAAATCCATTCTGAACCTTAAACCTCAGGTGGTCCGCAGGCAGAATAATATAAATTCTGATACCGTATTCGCTCTGTATAAGCCTATCGACGATTATAATCCCAACTTTTTAAAAGCTAGTAATATTTTAATGACCATGTAAACATCTAGCATTTCCAGGACGAGGAGAGGACGGCATTATTTCTTCAACAGTATTTATTTCCAGTTAGCATAAAAGAGAATGTCGTTACTCACAGGATTAAGTAAATGATCATTTTCTGATGGTCTTGCAATAAATGTGAGGGATCTTGGTACGTGTGGAAGTGCTGGCAACATAAGCATGGTGAAGTAAATAAAAATAAAAGGCGCCTACAATAACATTATTATTAATTTGGTTAATAAGTTCTAAGAGTCTGGTCAATATCTAAAAAAAAAAAAAAAGTTTTTTATACTCTTTGCCTTTAAGGGTTGAATTCCAAATACTTCTTTCTTAAAATATGTCACCAAAGCTGAGACAATAATGCTCATAATCTTACTTGATTTATCGATTTTGGTTAGATATCCAGGAGATAAATGGCTCGAGGCACAAAAAACGCTTTTTAGAAAAATTAACATTTTTGCCCTTTAAGTGTCGAATTACGAAAAATACTTTTCTTAAAATATGATGTTACCACGGCGGAGACCTTAGTCTTTAATATGATACCTCATTTGTCTGTATCGGTTAGATATCAAGGGAGATAAATAGCTCGTGACACAAAAATGCGTTTTAGAACGATTTATACATTTTCCCTTTAAGGGTTGAATTACAAAAAAAATATTTGTTAAAATATGATGTCACCAAAGCTGAGACATTACTGCTCATAATATTACTTGATTTATCAATTTTGGTTAGATATCCAGGGAGATAAATAGCTCGATACACAAAAAACGGATTTTAGAAAAATTGCCATTTTTGCCCTTTAAGGGTCGAATTCAGAAAAATTCTTCTCTTAGTATATGACGTCACAAAAACGGAGATCTTAATCTTCAAAATGATACTTCATTAAACGATTTCAGATAGGTATCCAGGGAGGTAAATGACTCGTAATACAGAAAACAGCATTTTAGACATATTGACATTTTTGCCCTTTAAGGGTCGAAATCCGAAAACTTTCTTTCTTAAAATATAATGTGTTCAAATTGGAGACCATAAACATTAAAATAACACCCCATTCATTGATTTCGGTTAAGTGTGAAGGAAGATACAGGCTTGTGACAAAAAAATACCTTATAGAAATAATATATATGATTTGTCTTTGTAACATATAATTGTTTTTACTATGATTATGACTCGTATGTATATGTATTAACCATAACATGTTTCACATCCAAGAGGTCCTTCCTCAGCAGGGAACCATGAAACAAGATTGATAAATAAATAAATTATTACAATATACTGATCCTCGGCTTGAAAAAGGTTGAGAAAGCTGATCTAGAACAACATGAAAACTAACTTATAAAATTTTGACAGGGTTTTACGAGATCGAAAATTAGATTTGTACTTTAATTCTCAGGTATGTCTCATTACGTTCTGTCGTCTAGCACTGGAGCGACAAATTAGAAACTGCTTAACAGTATTTGACAGTGTTTTCACAGTCTGAATCATCAGAATCGGTCTTAAAATCTCGGGTATGTGGCATCTGGTTACCTTAATTAAGAGCATAGAGTAAACTAAAACCTGATCCAAACATTAATAAAAACGCCATCTTAAAGATATCTATTTGTTGTTTCCAGAAGTATCGGATATTCACTCTCATTTCGATACACGGCAAAGTCGCCATGTCAGTGAATGCTAATGGCATGCCAAAAAAAATATAAGTAAATTAATGACGATAAAACAAAGATCGACTCATAGGTTCAATTGTCAACGTGAACGACGTTAAAGACTAAAGCCTACTAAGTAGATGAACTGTTTAGGATTTAGTTTGAGTGGCTTTATTCAAGACGACTTCCTGATAACCATTTGTTAAATACTTTTTGATGTGTTTCGAAATCTGGGAAAATGTTTCATCCAGTAACTTTGCACTTTTTCCTGCCAGCTGAAGAGCGATAATCTATTTCATTTTGGAAACACAATTACTGTAAGGTGTTTTAGAACGATTCCGACCAGTTTCAGTGTGAAATTTATCTTTCTCTCTTTCTTCATGTGTGTGTTTGTGTTATATCTATCTGTTTTCCCCCTACAAAATTATTTTAGATAATTTGTTCTTTCCTTAGGCTTTACTGTTGTAAATATCTACTTTTATATTCTACCGTAGTCAGGCGAATTTAAAAAGAATTGTATTATTAAGTTTATTACACGAAAATAACAGTTAAAATTGCATAAATACAGGTGCAGGAGCTTAATTCTGACTGCCACATTAGCAAGAAAACATGAAGAAAATATTGATTAATCTGTATGTTACAACATAAAAAATAAAACTAAACACCACAGCAGAAAAAAGAAGAAAATACAAAATATAAGAAACTAAAAAACAGAGCTTTTGTTGAAAATTTAAAAAACAGATTTCCGTAATATGTTTTCGGTGAAATCATTGCTTTATGCATTCTGCTCTTTTATTATATAGGCACTAATTTCACTAATTACGAATAAAAACATATATAATGGCGACGTCCATGTGTTAGATGGTATAAAGGAACGCATTTAAAGATGTTATTACTTTGCAGATTATTTAGAATAGGAGGAAATTCATTCATTGAGTGATCGACTCGGGTGCCAATAATTAAAAAGTTTGTAATGTAGCAAAAAGATTGGAGAATATTGTATATCAAATGAGTGATTTATTCCTGCATGCAACGAAGGGAGTGAAATATTTTGAATCGATGGTAGAGAACGAGACAAGTTGCTCAGCATTTGGATTGTGAAAGTGTTTACTATATTGATTTTTGGAGAAGATGTTTCGATTAATTTTATCCAAGACTTGAATATGCTTAACTCTTACGTGGCCGCTGTTCATCTAATATGCGAGTGACACGGAACAGGTGGAAAATGGGGAAAATATCTAAGAATCCCTTCTTGCTTCGTGCTTGGGGTACGTGATTCACACTAATATCTCATTTTGGTGAAAGTTAATTAGATATTAATATTGGGTCTTGATGCCTTGTTTTTCTAGTCACATTTTGTTGGTGATAGTTAAAAATAAAATAAAAATAGAAAAAATAAATTTAAAAAAACAAAAATAGAAAAAAATGTATTAATCTAGCTGACACAATATTGTTCCAGGTATCTGAAAGTGGCAACGGGAAACATTCTCTAATAAACGTGGAGTGGTTTCTGGCTACTACAGACGTATCAGTTTTCCTAATGTAATCAATTTAATTAGCGATTCCAGTTCATGCGAGCAGAAACTGTCCTCTCTCTGTACAAAGCCACTATAGTACAGCCATTGTTTTGCCTATTCGTATACGATGCAGTGGTGAGGAAAACACGTTTGCAGTATATTCACAAAGCGGTCTCCAGTTAAACGAGCTGTACAAAGGAGACACAATGTGCTATCTTTATGAATAAACTGTTCGTCCTTACGTGGCACGAATTGTTTGCCTCGTTTCTTCTGACATCAGGTCAAAGACACCATCTTTGCTACAGCCAATTGCCCTGAAGTGACAAAAAAATATCTTTTTCCCATCTTTCTGTTCTTTCATCTGTGGCCTCTGCTGAAAATCAGAAAGAAATTGGGCTACTTGTACTTATTTAAGCCGATAACACTGATACACACACACACACACACACACACACACACACATATATATATATATATATATATCACAGCATCGTCACTTAATTTTTATTCGTTCTAGATTCAAGTTCTGGATTTGTTATAGGCATATATGTTACCAAAACTAAAGTTATGAATTAAAAGTGCAAATATTACTTTACAACGGTAACCTTTTTGAGGTAGCATTGTGTCTTGCAGCTACGAATTAAGGAGGAAACAGGGGATTTGGGGGTGGAGGGAGGGGAGAATTGATATGATCTTATACCTATAAGAAGGTTCAAGAAGAAATTGTAAAAACATTTAACAATTCATTATACGATTAAAAAAAAAATCTACCAAGGAGACGTTTATCTCCAACGAAACGCAGTACAAGAAATATAAAACAGAGTTTCCATGATGTATGTTTGCGGCTGAGCTTGTCATATCTTCAAATTCGATACGCTTGTTTCAACATAATAATCCAGTTTTAAAAATGAGCATCTCCGTAAAAGCTATAAGTTGTTACGAAAAATGGAAGTGCTGTTAATGGACTAGAAAACGAAATTTCACTCGTGTCTTGAAGATACCGAATACATAGTCAAGATATGAACAGTTCTATCTAATTGTGACTGAGGCATTATAGAAAGGAGATATCGTATTGGGCAATCCCTACTCATGGTATTAAACTTCTATTTCTGTTTTTAATCTGTGACATGATATATATATATATATATATATATATATATATATATATGCTTATGGCTTTACGCCTCGTCGACGTCGAGGTCATTAGAGGCGGGAAAGGACTCGAGACAAGAAACAGGAAAGAATTTTGACATGGCCTGTATCGTGATAAAATTAATGCTTACGAAGGTCGAGCGGTAATTTTCAGTTACATGCAGTTTATAAATTGAAGATAATCTGAATAATGACTTCAATCAATTATTAAAATACATAAAGGCTACGTCATATACTCAGGGAAAGAAATGAGTGATAGGTAATTAAATGATCACTAGAAATCAAATGATGCTAGTTGGGATAGGTAAAATATCCCACTGCCACAACGTAGAACGTCACGAAATGAAATGAGGAGATGACTTTACTGGGTAGAAAAGTGAATAGCTTAATGCATTTTGCAAATGCAAAATACAGTGGAGGTTGTCTTTCGTACTATAGACCATCTAGTGTATGATAAGAATATTTTTCTGTGATATTCATTAGGAACTAAATTGATTCACCGCATAAACATTAAGACAGTATGCTTTCTTCAGGAGAACAATTTATTTAGTGCTACATCGTTACTGAATGCTTGACGGTATTTCTTGGTATTTGTTTGGCCTCAATCGGCAGTAACAACTCGCTAAACTGTTGGTAACCATTGAGCTATGTGTAGTCTCAGTTATAAGTACATCTAAATTCGCTGTTAATAATGTTCGTTATAATTACTTTATAACTTGTTTCCAATGAAAAGTAACAATTTGTTGCAAAGATATTTTACTTCTGCCCAGTAAACAGATCTTAAGTACCTAATGTGACCCACACAACAAAAGTTTGGGGACCCTGGTCTGTAGACTAAACGATCTAGAAAGCTGATTCATTAAACAGTCGCCACAAATTTGGGAGAGTCCTTAGAACTATAAATTCAAAAGTTTGAGATTCTGATCTGAAGTAACTTTGTTTCCTGCGCCTTTCGCTACTTTTTCGCTACTTTTTACTTTTCATGGAGCATCATAATAAGACATTTATATCTATGACGATGCTTATGATCAGAGATATTCCTATAAAGCGACGAAGGCTACGGAATGCATATTTGAGGCGAGAAGTAGCTCAAGTGTGTAACGCTCCATACTGGAACACGCCATATTGGATTGGAGATTGATTACTGCAATATCTCGAACATAATGGAACGAAGAAATTGAGACGTTTTGTGCCGTGGCAGTAGGGTGGATGTGGGATGTGATATGGCAGCCGTGGGGTATATCTTACGGACGAACGAGTCGACTATTGAATCGCTTTATTACGCTCTGTGAATGCGGACAGCGCTGTAGGTGATGTCAGCTGGAAGGATTCCTCTATCTAATGTACAGACATTTCACAGTCAGTGCACAATGTCGCAGCTCTATTTGTACGAGTTCAGCATTATAAGCGCCCCTAAACGCTATCTGAAATGTAAAACTTGGAGCAATTTTCAAACTAGTGAATATGCTGGAAATATGTGATACGAAAAAGCGGTTGTTCCTGAAGCAGCCAGTAAATTTCGGAGATAAAAGTTGTCCAAATTTGGGTGATAACGCTACACGTATTTTGAAGTTTTTTTTATAAACTTGAATATCACGTGCGTTGCGTGAAAATTACATATTGTGCGGTCTAGCAGGTTCCTTTTAGCGGGTTGTAACATATAGTTTGCTGCACAGAATCATGCGCTGCCAGAAAGAAGGAAACAGGTAAGTATCGGTGAAATGTTTCTGATGCCAATGTATTACACTATTGCATGGTTCTTGTTCATTTTATACGGTTACTCATTGGTCAAATAGTGAAATTGGAAAATCTTGTAGAATTGATATGTTATCCGTGTAAACAAATCATGAAATAATCTAACTGTAACTGTAAGCGGATAAAAGTCTGCACATTTAAGATGATATTAAAAAAAAATAGTCTGGAGCATTATTAGAAAGCTACAGAGAAGGTTTTTTTTTTTTTTTTTTTTTTTTTTTTTTTTTTTTTTTTTTTTTTTTATCTGCATGTTGGGATGAACTCGATTAACACAAAATCTCCTACGTGGATTTTGATTGGGTTTTGATTAATGTGGAGCACTTGGTTCCGTGATCATTATAGGGCATGTTTCATTTTGATGTTAATTCGGAAAATCGAGATTTTTTTTCAAAAAAATTTCCACAAACTAGAATTCGATTTTCGTTGAATGCGGTTCACCCGAACAAGACGGATTTTTGTTTCTTCTCTCGGTCGAAAGAGTCATCGAATTATTCCAAGGAATAAAGTTACATTTTTTCCCCTCGCTGGCGATGTATTAAGTGAGACATAATCGGTTTAAGAGAGAGACATACATATTTATTTACAGTCCACTTGAACGAAGTCGTGGGCATCAGATTGTAATAAATATACTGTTAATAATTACGTAATAACACTCATCGTGTTTAACATGAATTTAATAAAGTTAATGGAGTCCTAATAGTAGATTGTTAGTGTTAGTGCATTCGGTTAGATAAAGTTGTAATTCTAGGGTCTTTGTTTCCAGGTAACCATTTTGATTATTTCTTTTCTCCGTGTCCCTGCAGGCACAAGGGTGTAGGAAGATTTTCTTTTTTAGGTAAGGGTATCAGGGATTGGAATAAGTTATCAAGAGAAATGATGAATAATTTGCCAAAAACATTTAAAGTTCAAATTTGTAAACAGTAAATGTAAGTGGATGCAGAAAAGGGGGAAGATGGGTGTTTAGGGAAATTGTCACCGGAGCATGCGCTCCATTGCAATTTAATTTGATATTCTCCTGGAATGATTTCGGAAACCCTGGAAAACCGGGGTCTGGATGGCCGGACGAGATTCTGAACACGTGACCTTCTTAAATCTAGAATCGAGTGTTATCGCTCACCCACCAAGCTCGGTTATATCACTAAACTGTTTTAACTTATTTTGGTGTTCATCTTGTAATCCTTATCATTCACACAAGTTAATACGTCGCGACCTACAAAAAATGCCCTATTGGTCTGAAATTTGGGACATACGTTCCTCAAGGGGTAGTATTTGACTAAAAGTGTAGAAAATAAGTTTGGAGTATGTGGAAATGAAGTAAAATCACTCGAAATGTTGGTAGATACATACATGTTACTACGCAAGAAATACATGTTTTACGTGTGGATATTTATTCCACGTGTTTCTTACTATTAATTCTTGGCCCAGGCCACATTTCAACCTAACCACAACTGCTAGTAGCAAAAAATTAAACTAACTTAAATGCTCTGTATCAATCATCGGTTATGGTAGAAACCATCTTTCATCCTGGAAGGTAGGCTGCCATGCAATATATCTTAGCGTGAAATTCAATATGTTAGCTACGCACAGAGAAATTGTAAATATAGATTTTTCACTTTTTAAGTACCTGCAATTTGCATGTGGAAAGCAGTTTCTATCCAACAATGCAGACTTAATAGCACGTGGAATAAATATAAACACCTGTTAATGTGTATTTCTTGCTTAATAACATGCATGCTTTTACCCATATTTCGAGTAATTTTGATTTATTTTCACATGCCCGAAGCTTACTTTCTACAATTTTAGTAAAATATTATCACCTAAGGAACGTGTGTACCAAATTTCAGACCGATAGGACAATTTTTGTAGGTTCCGACTTATTAATGTGGAACTAATAATCAGTTGGAGAGCTTAAGCCAATTCTGAAACAGCAATTATTGCAGACAGCTAATAAAACTGTTGCCTGGAAACCGTTCAGTATTATTTCCAGTTTGGAACTTTGTGTCAAAATTTTTGGGTTAGTAGTTACGAACAACAAGTGAAATGTGTGTTTATAAAACCAGCCGCAGACTCAGATCATTATGTTTTGGTCTCAGGTCTCTGATACGTTAATCCACTATGATTGAGTTGTTTCTCTTTCACTTATGAGAAACAGACATAGATCTTGAAGTGCATGAACAGTGAATCGACGAGTCCTCCTCACAGTAGAAACCTTATTGTGTGAAGATCGTTCATTGAATGGACAGTTGGAGATATTACTAACTGGTTACCTGCACGCTTAATAAGTGTGAAAATGATTCCCTCTGAAAATCAGATGAACGATGATCAGGTGAAGTGCGTAGAACTTCCCCGTATATTAGATCTAGTTATGAAAATTCCGCACACAGCGCTGGAACTGTACTTTAGATTTACTTATAAATAGCCATGTCTATTTATTGCTTAGACGATATAGTTTCGGTAGAACTGTAGTTAATTACTCTGAGAAAAATTAGTGGCGGTACATCTAAATGTAGTATTACACAGAGGTTTTGTTCCTCGTATTATTAATAAAGTGGTACCTAGTTAAATTTGGATTTATTTGTAATTTTTTAATCGTTAAATGTGGAATTTTTGTAAAGATTTTTGTGGTACGAATATATTAGCCACGTGGCCCAAGGTTCTTGGAGATGAATGCTTCATGAGCGACGCGTATAAAGCTTGTAATTTCCATAGTATGGCTCGCACGTCCAAATTTTACTTTAACTAGCAGAATTCCCGGCGTTGCCAAGTATGATTGAAGTTGGTTTGCCTATATAGTAATCTTAGTCGCACAATTTGAAAAACATGTCTCAGATACTCCCCAGGCTTTCCGGGAGAACGAAACTTTTTACAAAGTTTAGAACTGGTGTTGAGGTAGTATTCATCGTGAGGGTTAGATTAGAGAAGATTTTTACAATTTTTAACCTTCATTTTTCACAAACAAAATTCTGAAGTGACGAAGACCATTAGGCCAAAAAATTGAGGTGTCGTCCTATATCCAATGTTCGCGTTGAAGAAGTCTCATTGCAATCTTAATTAAATGAGTGGCCGAGCCTAGTAGGTGAGTGATAAAGCTCCGTCCTCGCACTCGAGAGGACATGGTTTCGAATCCCCGCCAGAGCATCCAGATTTGGGTTATACATAGTTTTCCCAAATCACTCCAGGCAAGTGCCGGAATGGTTCCTTAAAAAATTCATGACCGAATTCCTTCACGTTCCTTGTCACCAGTTTTTCCTACCTCTAATGATGTCAACGTCAACGTTGGACCAAGACGTTAAAAAAATTGAAATTTCATACACATTTTCATTTCCTTGTCTAGCAGCATTTTACGCATACGACATATTGTTAATTCTGAATATAAGACTCATAGAGTTTTCAAGTTAGGTCAGATTATTTTTTGAAAAGATTGTAACGTTCACAACTGTAATTTTCTGCATCTGTAAATCAAATTTCAATCACTCCATTTGCTATATGTACTTGAACGATTAATATACTGCAGAATGTGAAGCGATCCACAGCACTACCAAAGAGATTCAGTTGAATAATAAGTATCCAGAATTATTTTCCTAAATTGGTTTTAATATCAATATTAAAGGTTTTAAACAGTTCACTTTCATGTTAAAATCAATGAGATATGTATTACTTACTACTAACAGTGAATATAATTTCATTTATTATCATCAGAGATTGTATCTGTGCGGCCTGCGATAGTAGTTTGAAGAAAGAAAGAAACTCTGCTAAGTTTTTCCATTATATAATTATGTAACTACCCTGTGTCCCATTGGCATTCAATATGGACATCTATGGATTTAAAGTAAAATTTAAATAAATTACCGATACATGCAGTCTTATTATTTTTTTTGACGAGGTCTGACTTATCAATATCTAGTTGGTATTGCATCTTTGGTATTTCACAAAATACGTTCAGATCTCTTCACTTACAGCTCCGGAACAATGTAACGTTGAAGATTCAATTCAATTTTTAAGCCTTAAAATGGTACAAACCCCATAGAAATCTGCTCAGTAGTTTTTGAGTTTTTCTAGAACACATATACATTGATTTCGTATCATATATATATATATAAGATAAACCGCAAAAAAAATGGCAAGTCCGAGCGTATCACAGGAAGAAATAGCAGAGTATTACTTTAAAATAATCACGCCCCTGTCATGGTAAACACGTTATGGTGTGACTCTTTCTATATATAGCTACAACAAAGTCAGAGTCGGGAGGACGGGGGTCAAACCCCGTTCCGCCATCGTGACTGGGGTTTTCTGTGGTTTTCCCCAGTCATTCTTGGCGAATGCTGGCATGGTTCCCTACAAGGCCAAGGCCGACTTCCATCCCCCTTGCCTGCCCTTTAGGTTAGTAAGTAGGCTGAAAAGGATCCTCGAGACCTTCCAGCAGCCCGCCTCTCAGGCATCACCTGGGAGGAATGGAAAAAATACTCAGGACAAACGAAACTTCAATCAGAATGTTTGAGTTTGTGGAGTCTATTATCATTAATACTAGCCACAAAACCCGTCAAAATTGACGGGTTTGGAGTATTCTGGCAATTAATTTCTTTTTAGTTGCTTACCTAAACATAATTGTTTTGAAATAAAGCTCAATGTGCTGTAATTTCTCATCCCTTGTGATGTAGCAAAACGTTTCAGTTGTCAACTTGATGCAGGTCGCATTTCAGTCAAACCACAATCTTCACTAATAATGCGATGACGATCGATGTGTTAACGGATGACATAAATTACATAGCCTACAGTTGAAATAATGACCACAGTGAAAACGAAGGATACTAAATTAAATCATAACTTCAGTATTCTGGCAAATCATTTTTTAGCAATCGCTTAAATAAACACAAAAATAAATCATAATATAATCCCGATTGCCTTGCGCAATAACAAAATGTTTCTGTTGCTATCCTGGTTCAGATTGCATTTCAATCTAACAACAGGCAGTTCAATCATTACCGTGGTGCCACAATCTGATGATGAATTCTTGTAGAACTCGACGAAATAAATCGAAAATAAAGAATAAAATTTTTTGATATCTTTCTTGGTTTTCGAGATATAGCATGTTGAAAATCAATTATAACTGTATTTTTGGTGAAGTTTCTCTGGTCCAGCACGTATTTCAACCTAACAACAACCACCAGGAAGAAAATAAAACACATATAGTGCATTTCCACAGTGTAGATATAGCGGTTTTGGTAATTTGTTTTTTCTGGTTCAGGCCAGATTTCACCCAAACCACCTAAATTTTGAGATACAATATCTCTAGAACTAAGCGAGATATGGAAAGAAAATGTATTATTTGTTTTCGATTTGTCTCTTCGAGTTACATACGATATGATCATCAAATTTGGCAATGTCTAAATTTTTTTTCTGTTCCAGGCCGCATTTCAACCTAACCACGTCAATTTTGAGATACAATATCTCGAGAATTAAGTAAGATATCAAAACATTTTCGTCGAGTTACATAAGAATCCATCAACAAATTGCGGCTTCACGGTTATCGTAGAATCCCATAACCACGTACAGTACTACGCTAAAACATGGAGGAAATATTTCCTTCCTCCATGTGCTAATCATGCCACCAGAGAAACAATACTTACTTTACACGCATTTATAATTTAATACATATACTTATCACATTTCAATGGTCACATTGCATCGCGAAATAAACCAAATAAAAAATCTATAAGGGTTCTTCAATCTTAATTTTTAATATTCGTTATTCAGAATTATACTAACACATTTGAATAGCTGACACAGTTACATGCGGCTGAAATAAGGCATCAGTAAAACCAAAGTAAATTAAAAATAAATCTTAACAGCTTACGGCATTCCAACGTAATATTAGTTTTAATGGGTGGAAGGTGATATTTTTCACCGGCCGGAAACTGGTACTGCCCTGTTGAAATTTGTATCAATTGCTTCGTTATAATGGCATCTTCTTCACATTTGCACCCTCCTTTTTTCCGAAACGTCGCCATGAATTAAATTAAAAATTCTGAAACGTAAGATGCTCCGCAACCGAAAATACTTTCATTAGAACGAAGTAATGAATTAAGTAACAGAAAAAAAATTACTAAAAAAACGCATGCCCTCTGCTGTAACTTCAAGTGTCAATTTTAATAACAATCTATCAAAACTGCCGCTAGCATTGCGAAAATTAACTTACATATATGTGATATCAACGAATACTTCTACATAAACTAATATTAAATAATTCTAAGCAACTAATAAGTATGTTCAGTCAGTTAATTTATTCGTGGATGCCTAGAAATGTTATTAAATAACGTGGATATTTCTCTGCAGTTGCTTAACTAATCAGAATTGTTACAAAATAAAGCTCATTGTAATTTATCGTTCATTGTGCTGTAGCAAAAGCTTCAGTTGTCATCTTGGTCCAGGTTGCGTTTCAGCTTAACCATAATAATCCGCTAAAATTTCTGATAGAAAAGCAAAGCTTCAGTCACACGCAATTTAATACATTCCATGCATCGTGATATAAACTTGATCCCAAATCTTCACAGGTTCTTACACATTTCTTTCTTAATAGCTACCTGTGATGAAGATCGATATTTTAACGGCTAAGAAAGCTTACATCTGCTGAAATAATGACTCCAGCAAGAACGAAGGATGCTATAACAACTTAAGCTATGCCATGTAATATTTCGTTGTGGTTTAGGCCGTATATATCGCGAACAATTTGCAACTTCTTTCATTTGAAACATGTAATGTTTCAGTAAAAAAACTGATAATTAATATGCCAATTTAAACACAAATAATTTCAGTAATAGGACAAAGTTTAAATTTTGAAAAAAAAAACTAAATTATTCATGCCCTATGCGTTAACGTCAAATGAAACTTGTAATTCTAATCCATGCTAGTTATACTCTAACCAAACATTTAGCAGCACTGATGCTCGAAATACAAAGCTTTTATCTTACAATATCTATGGACAAAGAATTTAAGGAATACTTGAATATATCAAAAGAATATTACGTAAATATAAGCATCTAATGATTGAAATATCGATTTTAACGGAATACATACTTTTATTTCAGTATTCTGTGAGTTAATTTATTCACTGTTGCTTGGAAATGATATTAAATAACGCGCACTCCCACAAATAATATCGTAAAGCGTGACGTCATAGGCAACGTCATAGCTTGACGTCACCGCGTGACATGACGTAGATGCTACACCGCTACATCTTGTCTATTATACTAATAGATTGGACATGCAGGTACAGTAATCAATAAGCAAACGGAATGAAAGTTATTTTAGAAACAGTTAAAAAATTTCGATCAGATCTGCCAGTTTGTTAGAACACACTACAAAGATCTAAAAATTAAGTGGTCATCCTGATTACGGCTGTATAATCATCTACGGTAATCCTGCTATACTCAATATTCACCAGCTAAACCCATTATTTCTGCCGTACTAAATTTGAGCGCCATCAAAATTGACTCAAGAGGTACAGTGGGTCTAAAGTTTAATCCTTGATCTAAATTCCCGGCTGTACTGATAATAGTTTTAAAGCGATCTCTCATAATCAGACAGGTAAATCTGGTACAGTCCCCAATATTTTCTTCGAAGACTACGTATTTCACAAACAATTTTTTTTTAACTTCTTAACGTCTCTAAACAGCGAGGTCTTTAGAGACGGGAAAGGATGTGGGCAAGGAATTGGAAGGAATTCGGCCATGGCCTTTTAAAGGAAGCATCCCGGCATTTTCCTGGAGTGATTTGGGAAACCATGGAAAACTCAAATCTGGATTCCCGGATGGGGATTCGAACCGGCGTCCTCCCGAATGCGTGGCCAGAACGCTAACCGTTACACCACCAACCTCGGTTTCACAAACAAAATGTACACTTACCATTTAGAACATAGACTACACGATTCTCAAATAGAGACACTTCAGCTCGTCCATTAGGTTAGTGCCGACGGTAAAGACGAAGATGACTAGCAATCAACCAGTAAATGACCGATCCCACTGTGACATCCAGGCTGTAACAAGCCTTACGAAACAGTGAAAGAATTACCGTCCCAGACACACAGTATGCAGAAGCAGAAAGCATTACAAAAACAACAATATATGCTCAATATTCACAAGCATGTTAGTATCATTTTCATACGAGGTATGCCTTTAGAAATTATATTTTCTTATAGTCGCTCAGAGTTTCATAGAAACGCTCAGTTGCACCATAGTTTTTCTCACGCACTTTAAAACTGATTGAAGCGTACTTTTGGATACATTACGAAGAGAGAGTTCAATGACTGATTTTCCTGTTAACCTGATACTCGTTAAAAAAATCTTATTACAGTAGTTGTTTTTTGTTCCTCTATGTTACTTCGTACACAGGTCTGATTATTACGTGACAATACTTTCTGTTCACTTAATTTTTTCGTAGCGTGAAAAGTTTCCGTGATTCCTCTTTCGTGGATACTACTGATATATGATTCGTAATCCAACACACAACTATAACACAACTATAAGACATCAATATTAGTTGTAATTTTTTGCCGACCAGATTTTTCTGTGTTCTACCCTGTTATTATTTGGTTTTGTATTTCAGTACACCGTTACGAAATTATTTTCATCACTACATCAATATATATAAATTTAAGATTGGTTGCGCATTTTGCTGATAGCAACATTACAAGATTTCATTCTGAATCTTCTATATAAAATAATAACCTTCGTGTATGTATGAAACTGGACAATCTTTCGTTTGCTTGGAAATTTACCCGAGTGTATTTTATACAGTGACTTTGAGAAATAAGAATAAAAAAGTGCAAAGAGAATAAAAGATCAACTCGCTTCCCTCGTAATGGATTCACGCGTCCTTTTTGTTCGAGCGAAGAGCTACGTTTGTCTGAATAGCATTCATTTGCGACACACTTTAAAGCTCTCGTCGTTTCAAATCACACACTGGTTCAATGGGAGGCTCTGCCTTGCGTCAAGCACTATGGAAAAAAGTCTGAAACGTAATACTTGTACTGAAACATAAACGTTTAGACATTTTTATCAGTTTTCGTGCTATATTATTCATTGAATGCGTTCTAAAGTGGCAGCTCGGCTGAAGGAAGTGAGACGTCACTACTTCCTACTTGCGGAGTGTAAACTATGTCTTCAACACAATACTTTTTTTCCTGCTTACGATTTCCAAGTGATTTTCTGTAAATACCTAGGTGAGTACTGGGATGAGTCCAAGTGTTCCTGCATAGCCTGGTGAGTTAGCGTGTTTAGGATTCGGATCTGACGTTGCAAATGACGCGGTTTCTATATCCTGCCCAAACTACATCATGTCGGTTTTCAATAATTTCGCGAAATCTCTTCTAGCGGATGGCGCCTTTCCTCTTCGACTGATGAAGACAAAACGTTAAGATTTCACAAAAAAATTCAAACATACAAATACCTATTTTTTTTTTTTTTCTACCCTTTTACAAACTTGAAGAGGAAAACTGACTTTCTTGTGATCCAGAAAATATTGGATTTTTTAAGGCACAAATAAGACAAATACTGAGAGAAATAAATACAATGTTCTCGGGTGGCTTAATGAGTTAGTGAAGTGTTTACATACGATATTTCTGCGACTTCACCAGAGGACGGTGACAGAGTTTTCGCTCGCCGAAATATCATTTGTAAACATCTCGTTAACGCGGCTAGTGAGAAATAAATCTGCAATAGGGCTCTGTATGTTTTCTGCCTTTGTCCAGGTCTCATGCAGAAACTACAGATCCAATCTGGATTAGATTTAAACAGTTAGAAAGCTCTTAGATAAGCTTAAAATCAGAGTAATATCTTATGACTCTATACAACTGGGGAATGGAACGAGAAATTTTGTACCGATAATAGGAAAGGGTCACATACTATAACACTGTATCTCACGTGAACACTCCTTTACTCACCAAAGATCACGAATACAAATAGACACTCTACGCTTTGTCTTCTATTAACATTGTGCTTTGCCTTCGTATCTTTGGTTATTTATTTTTTCTGTTTTCTGAAATATAGTGCTTTATAATATACAGAAAACATTAATCAAAACATTGAATTACAGTTTAACATTCCAATAAACGTAACAAAATTATGGAATTTATTTTTAGGCATAGGTTACAAAGATACTATATTACAAAGGTTTATTATTTGCTACTAGACAAAAGCATTACTACACACACGAAGATTCGCGTGGGCGAAACAGCGAAAAAGTTCTAGTCACAATTGTCAGTGGTGTATTCCCTCACTTCACACGTTTGACTGTTACGAGACGGGAAGCTCAGTACTGGTGACAAATGCCCTTGAGTCGTTTTCTTCTTCTGGTGAATATTCTTTCCTCGCCAGAAAAGTGGATGTGACACAGGCAGCTAGGCAGCTTCATTATAGAAGAATGTCCACGTCCATCACGTGTTGAGAAGTTGTATTGCCTTGCTAACATAGACCCTCACATATCCAATACAGAAGCCAAAAAATAAAAGGTCAAAGAACTGGCATCCCACGCCTACCCTCTGTTTGGCTACCAGCCACAATGGTGTCGTCTTGAGTCAAGAACTATGAGCGTTCTACTTAGGCACTGCATAAATATCATAGTAAGCGAGAATTCAGAGGTGACGTACAAGAAGTGAGAATGTCGATCAATGTTTGATGCCAAGTGAATAGCTTATCCTTGGTCGTGGTTTGATTTGGAAGACAGTCAGCAGAGTACGCTCCAGAATTACTCGGTTAGGGAACCAAGCAAGGTGGGTAAGCAGTAACACGCTGGCCTGGCATTAACGAGGACGCTGGTTCAAATACCTGTCGAATATCCAGATTTTGGTTTTCCATCGTTTCCTGAAATCATTCCTGGAGAATGCCTGGATGATTCCTTCAAAAGTCCATAGCAGAACTCATCCCTGTTCGTTGCCCCCTTCCTCTCCCGTCTCTAATAGCCTTGATATTGACAAGTTGTAGAAGGAAGAAAAAAAGGACAACCAGCAGCAATGGGATACCAATGTATAGTCCATCCCGTGTGAATGCGATGAAAATAACAGACCATGTCCCATCTACTACGCTGCATAATGTAGCGGGTATTTATTTTGATAAATTATGAGCAAAAGGTAGTTTGTTTTCTGTGCCGAGCCACGCGGGGGAACACCACGCCAGTATCTATGAGTCAATCGATGCTGTCCTCCAAGGTCGAGCTTAGCACTGCATTTTACTGTGAGAAATGGGAACCCAGCCTGTGTCCACGAAGGAATCAGGCACACTGCACGTGATGTATAGGTGAAGGGCGCGTGATACCCAGCCAGTAGCAAGCGTCTGTCCCCACCTCTAGATCCACTGACGCCAGTTGGCGAAAAAGGAGTTAGCAGTACGCGATGTAGAATTTTGGCAAGAAGCTCTATAATCAGTGAAGGACCACCATTTTAGGCTAGTATAGCGAAGTTCTCCCCTCTGCTGGCTCAGAAAGCAACCACTACCATTTTGGTATCTCATTATCAGAACGCCTCCGGTACTTTTCACAGTTTTTAACTTGGAAGTGTGTATAATCTGCACAGTATACTTTTGTCAAACTTTTTTCAATCAATCCACTCAACCATATCTCTTGATATCATTACATGGAGCTACCTATATTATTATGGTTAAGTTATAGCTAAGTGTTATATTCTAGCTAGATCCTCACAGATGCCGACTGCAAACATCTTCAGCCTCAGCCGGCCGTTAAAGTGCTAGAACAGATCCACTCACGTCGGATTAATCGCAAAGCTCAGTCAACCTTACGACGATATGATACACAATAACCTGCCCAGTTTAAGACATGATTCTGGAGGAAAGAGTTTGATCAGGTAGTCATATTGTTCTTTGTTTTGTCTGACTCTGTCCCATTTTTGGATACGATTCCGATGCGATACATTTTAAATAACCTACCACGAATAGTTGAGGGGTTTAGGATTTAAACAAGGAATTTGGTAAACAAGTTGGTGACTAGGAAACATCTACCTTTGTCATTCCTGCTTGCTGAGGAAATTCCAACCGAAAACGCTACTACCACGAACAGAGACCGAATCATGGAAACCAATGTCGAGCACCAGACATCTTCACAATACTTTTAAGAGTCTCTGGATTTCCTAATTGCATAACTACGTCATTAAAAAACATTAGCACTGAAACTAGAAGCTTCTCTTTAACACATTTGAAACAAGCAAGAAAATTAAAAACTTTTTTCTTGTTTTATTTTAACGTTCTTTGTTTTACCTAATTGCAAGTTGCGAGCACTTCGAATCTCTTTTTGCGTTGACGACTCCGGCAATGCAGAATTTGGTGTTTTAACAGTCGCAGCTAAATGCGGGGTGCACTAAACGTCTCTGAAGCGGAAAAAACTGTATGTCTGTGGTAGTTAAGAAGTTACCGCTGCGCTCGCCACAGACTGTGGATTAAATACGCTGTGCTCTGAATAGGCTGCTAAATAGCTACACAAAACTTCTCTGTCACAGAAATTTCTTTGAACAAAGAGGCACTTACTACGGTACAAAAATTAGCAGCACAGCTTTTATTATTTTCTTTTTGACTTATAATACTATGAAGACTTGTAGTACTTTTTTGGCATTGTAAATGTTTAGAAACATCAGTGTAAGGATCCCCGTTTTAACTACTTTTGAAGTGACTTCTGTTGATCCGTACGCAACAAATTTTAGCTAAACTGCTAGTTCAGATACAACTATGATTTTAAAAACATATTATTACTGTTGTTAGTTTAAATTACTGCAGTGCCTAAGATTAACGCTATGATGTATAATAATTAACATTAGTTCAGCCACAATAAACAGATTCCAAGAGAAAATTTCCTTTTTATTTTTAACACAGATGCATTAAAAGATTTATTGTATCAAACGATTAAAGAGCTGTTAATTTTACTTTGAGAACAGTTGTATTTTGCGTATACTATATATTTCATTATATATTATGCAATATAAATATTTAAAACTTCAACACTGGCATAAAATTATAGTGTCGTTGTGCAAGGACTGCGGATCTCAGAGAGGTTAACAGTTTGGCCAAGGATTTCATTCCTTCAGTAACCTCGTATACCTCAGGTAGAAGATCTGCCATCAATGAGAACCGTAATCCAAGACCACTGCCACAATATGCATTAAGTAGGTGTACCTTCGAGGCCAGATGTTCACCTATCTCAATGCATATACACTTCAAAGTGTGATCAATCTACGCCACATTTTTAATAGTGGTTAATTTAGTTGATGAGTAAGTAACGCTCGTGGTTAGCATTTGAGATAACACAGGTTCAATTCCCCGTCCGGCCATCTGGATTTCGGTTTCGGTTTTATATGGTTTCCCGAAAGCACTTCAGGGGAATGGCGGGATAGTTACATGAAAAGGACATAACTGATGCCTTTTTCATTTCTTGCTCCCCATCTACTCCCGTCTCCAATTACTCCGAGGTAGAACGGTCGTAAAACAGAATAAGGAGAGGACGGACTCGACACGTATTACTACTGCAGCAGGATGGAGCTTCGTGACACTATGATGGAAATCACCTGCATGCCAAAATCCTGATTCATGGACTGTTCGCATTCGGGAGGACGGGGTTCGAATCCTCGTCCGGGCATCCAGATTTGGGTTTTCCATGGTTTCCCCAAATCACTCCAGGCGAATGCCGGGATGCGTCCTTCAGAAAGGCCATGGCCGAATTCCTTCCCGTTCTTTGTCCCCAGTCCCATCCCGTCTCTAATGACTTTATGTCGACGAGGCGTCAAGCCGTTAAAAAAATGGACTGTTGAAGAAGAGCCAGTTACATGGTGATCGTGATCACCAGTTCCGCTGCACTGTTTCTGAGGGATAGTTTGAAGAGTTTGATGTATGATACTCCTCTAACATCGGAGGATGGACGCAGCGACTGAAATATTGAGCACGCAACCGCAAGTATTGGACCATGAACGTAAATCCCTGTTCCGCCGATGAATGTTCTGTACTGAAGAAGGAGGTCACCTGTGTAATCTATTATTGCTCAGTTTTCATATGTATTTTGATGAAATTTAGAACGTACAGTCATACACCAATCACCATATGGCAACAATTCCAAAACTTTTAGGTCCACACAGCACCCTTACTGTGTTTCTGTGGGCAAGGCTTTCTTCCTGAAACATGATCAGTCTACCACTTACATACTAAGTGTTGTTGGTGGTGTTATACATCAGTCTGTATACGCAACAGTGAACATAAATTGATATCCTTGTTTTATATAGAAAATTTCTGTAGATTAATTGCAAGTTTAGTAACGCAGCAGATGTTAAGAGGACACGTCAAGCTGCAAAAGAAGTGCTCTAACCCAGACTCATATCAAATGTGTTAAGGTTTGTGAAACTGTTTCCAATTACTGTTTCAATTACAATTTCAAGTTAAATTAGAACCGGCTAGTGGAACGAAACTTGTCCTTTGCTATGATAGTACATCGAAATGTTATTTTAACACAGTAACCTGCGATAATAATGCTAAGGAATTCGTAAGGGTACATAAAAACTGCCTATAGTTAAAAAAGTGTAGGTTCCCTACATTATTGTTTCTTCTATCTAGAACACTAAAGAATTTAAAGAAAGATGTTTTACAGAGAACTAAATGAGGATACTACCGTCGTATAACCAAAATAGTAAAGGTCCGAATGCTTTCATCACTTGTGCCATTTATTTTTGGATAGATTCATCTCTTACCTTACATTAGACATCGTAAAATAAATTTTATAGGGTGTTAAAAAACTGTATCATTCATACAGAATTAAATTCTTCTCTATCGGTTTGTCAAAATAATAATTTGCAGTAATACTCGTACATACATTGTATTATCTTTTATAAACAACGGTTTAACGATTGCTGTATTCTTGACTTCATTTTGGATTGTTGAATACTTTAGAAAAATGACAAAAAAAAAAGCGTACTGTGCTTGTTAAAACAAACGAGATTCAGTAAAATGTTACTAGCGTAGAAAGTCCACATCCGTGTGCACACTACATTTGATTAAAGAAAATTGCAGAGAGGGGTAACTGTTAGCTGAGCGGCAGAGCTTAACAAGCAGAAAGGTCGCACAGCGTTTGTCCACGAGTGGAAAGGGATTCGGCTTAGGGCAGAGTCAACAGGGTGCGGTGTGCCAACAGGCATCGCCACCATGTGGCCAAGGTCCGAGGCACGTCTCGGAGGAAACAGTATGTGGAAGGAGGTGGGGGCAAACATCAACAAACATATTGGTTGGCAAAAGGCACTACGTAACGATCAAATCGGGAGAGTGAAGTACCACTGAAAGTAAATGAATTCAAAAACAAAAAGTCTGGTCATTTGATACCGTTTTATATTGCTCGGTGCAAGTATATTAAGCGTAGAATGTCCTACGAGGGGCACAGTATCGTAGTTTCAATCCTACCGCAAGAACATATGGTATCTGGTTGATCTCCCAGGTACACCCGTGAAACGAGAGTGCTTTTGCTGTGGCCAACTCCAACTAGAAGTCTGTTCAGTGACTTCCATTCGGGTCATGGTTGTTCAGACTAAGGCATGATCTAGTCGATGTTATATCGTATTCACCCAGGCCGATATACTTTCAATGCTTATGTGTTCCTTCCAGTGCGTTGGTTCTTTAAGAAACTCTATCAAGAATTCAGTCTCGATGGCAGTGGTGCATAGACATGTAGAGGGTGTCAGGTGTCTTCCTCCACTCTGAGCCTTGCCGTGTTCGTATCAACTTCCCAGCGTATGTCTCCAGGGGCGATGACAACCCATATCTCCATCTTTGCCACAGGGCGACGGTCTCAGGCATCCTGTGATAAGCCGTCATGTTCTGTGGAGCGCAATATCCACTATCTTAGAATGACATGATTTTTGATACATAGGACTTCCGTGGAGCAGCATAATGCAGAGGAACAGGTGCTAATGACGCTTGGATTAGCAACCCATTTTGTTCCAGTTAACCTGCTTAAAATATGGTTTAGTGATGATATTTCATCTTAACGTTGCAGCAATGACTTTTTAAGGTGAATAATATTTTCAGAAATGTCTCATTTTTTTAACTCAACAGAAAGCTCCCCACATTATTCAATCAAACATTTATTAGCATAGTTTCGTGACGTACGAGGAGTACAGTGCCCCACATAACTGTATTCAAATACTTATTGCACCAAATTGTTTGTCGACAGAGAGATCGAGAGAGAGAAATGTACCTCACTTACATTATCATAGCAATGGTCACTGACTCGTTACCGTCTTCGTCGCGACTTCATGGATAAGACATATCGCGGCCCCAAAATCATTGACATAATAACTCATGTCACCACTAAAATTCCGACTGAGATTGTGCTGAGACTAAAGGACGCTGATCAAGATGGACGCAGAAACTGATTCGTGGGGGGATTAGGCCCGACTGCATGCAGCGGAGAGGCGAGAGGAACTCAGGGTGTGCGAGGGCAGAATGCAGCTTCTGGGCGAGGACTCGGCTGCAGACTACTGAGACGAGAGGTCACCAGGTGAGTTTGCAACCTTCAAGAGGCGGTCAGTTGACAGTAACAAGTGCCTGAGTTCATACAAGTCAGACTTAGCGTAGTTTGAGGGAAGATCAATGTGTTGGAGTGTCCACCCTGGTGCCGACTGTTAAAGACTTCCTACGTTTAATCTGAACTCCACAAAAAATCAGCAAATCTCTACAACCCAAATAACGCCTTGGAAAGGAGACTTGCTAGATAAGAATTCATGCTTTACCGATTTAATGAGCTAGAGCAGGAGCCAATATAGACATACCTTGATTGGATAATAATAACGTGCCTTTTATAATTTTTAATTATGCTGGTAAAATGATTAGTTTTCTCTAGTTTATTTAATATTCTAAATGAATTCCTACTCAGGCTGACCGTGATTGTGTCACTAAGATGTAAATGTTTGTTTTTAAATTTTCACTAAACTTCAGTAAACATTTATAAATGTATTTCACATAAAAATAAATGGTCATGTTATGGCAGTCCAGGACGACATGTCCAGCTTTGCTTTTCCAACATTTTAAATTTTGAACCCTTTTTTATTTTAAATAATTTTAATTGAATTTTACTTGAGTTGATGAAATTAAATTCATGCATAAATAAGGCACCCTACCAAAACTCCATTTACTACAACACCTTTTTCTTATTTTCTATAGACCATGCAGGACAGTACAGCGGAGAATATGGTTCTCTGCATACGCTGCTTTAGTCGTGGTGACAGCTGCATATCTCCTTTGTGTAGCTAACCGTATCGAGCCTCCTCCAGAGCGTCGTATTGTGCTGGCCAGAGAATCTCTTAAGGCGGCCACTTCTCTGCCAGGTCACGCACTCTCGTCGACTGCAGCCGACCAAAAACTCGTTGTCGTCCCATCCAATACCCGATATTTTCTTTTGTAACAGCAACGAAGAACTTTTGTCTTTATTTACACTATTTGAAACTTCCTAACTGTATTACTTGGGTCAGTGAAAAAATTCGCGTCTGACAATCCTCATTTCGGTTTATAGTGATTTTCCGAATGCCTTGATAATTCATTCAAAAGTACATGGCCGAATTCCTTCTCGTTCCTTGTCCTCAATTGTCTCCAGCGTTGAATGGTTGACCATTCTTAAAATTCTTAGTAAAAATATTTACGTATGTGAAACAAATTCTAAACAACACATTTAACGTTTCTTCGTTGCTTTCACCCTCAGAGATAACCTGTGTTAGCTATCTGCATAAGAACAGAAAAAATCGTACAAGTAGACGCAAGTAAAGCTTAAAAGTTATTCAGAATTTTTTCTCCAAATTAATCTTTTCGAACCGAAGTCAGACAGAAAATCTAACGATCTCCATCAAACTAACATTGAATATGTGCGTAGTATTACATTATGCAAACAGTGACGTGTTCGCGTATCCCTACTGCTTTAGTTCGAGGTTTTCACCTCTCAGTTTAGTAAATTATAAAGCGGCCGGCCTCGGTAGCGTAGGGACTAGAGTGGATGTCCGAGTGCCGAAGGTCGCCGGTTCGAGTCCGGCCGCGGGAATGGGGGATTTAAGTGTTGTGTCTGTGAATGTCATGTCCCTCCTGTGGCGTTTCTAATTATCTGGAAAAAAATACTATCGGGTTGGCTGTATGGCCTAGATGCCGAAAGCCATTGAAACTATATATATATACTAGCCTCGTACCCGCGACTTCGTACGCGTGGATTAAGAATTTTTTTTGCCAGAATTAAATATAGAAAGTTGTTGGTAACCAAGGATTGGTCCCAAACAATATCGAGTCGGCATAATATGACAGGAAAGCTATCACTATATCATTGTAGATATAGCCATTTAGTCGTCAAAACGTAACAAAAAGACAGAGACTTACTTCCGCATTTATAGTATTCCTACTGCAGATTATACGCACACTGACTACGAATCACCCCTGATGGATCAATATAACGTAAAAAAGTGTACATCTACTGTATTGCAAGACTACCTACGAATTGCCTCAGGTTGCACCCCCTACCTTTGTGAAATCTACAGTTTAAAATTCAATCCGAATAACCGACGGCCCAACCGTGACTCTTATGATCAAAAACATTTTTTAAAAATCTTAGCCTCAACGGAGATTTGAACCGGAGAGCACGACGTTCGTAAGCAAGCGCTTTAGCCACTGAGCTAGCACTCCACTACACGAAAACACGGCATGGAGACGTCCATATTCAACGTGTCTGTCTATCGCCGTATTTCGAAGTTATGAGACAAAATGTGTTATTTATACAGATAATTTTCCAACCAAATGTAGACAGTATTTTTCTCCTTGTTTCAAAGGATAAGTGTGCAAAGTTTCATCGAGATCGGATGAAAACTGTGGATTTGTATGAAGAACAAACAAACAAACCAACAAACAAACATACATTCATCTTTATATATATATATATATATATATTTAGATATATAAAGCGACTTTGAACTTCGCTGTAACTGTAAGTTAGTTTTAAAAAATTTTGGTCAAAGTAAATTCCAATGAAGTATTACATTGGCTAATGTTTAAAATAAGATTTGTGTCCAGTATTCTCTGAGGAACTTCGTGTAACAGGCAACAGTAAATTTATTTAAATCTTTTATATTATAATCAAAATATTAATTTTACACACCAATGCTTTAAAATAAGTGCAAAAATACACTTTAAATTTGGTTTGGAATAAATATAACCGCTCTCCACCTTTACACTCTCCTCCCCCCCCCCCCTCATGCTTGAAGAAATTTACGCTTACAACTTTTCATTTTATATACCGGTATATATATAGATATATATATATCCGAGACGCAACGTTGTATGTGTCAAACAGCCGTCCAGATCTGTTAATATCTTTCACGTTCAATCCAGCGTTGGAGAAAATCAACGAAATCTTCTTTGCCGGACAGAATCCAATTGGGCGAAATGACATAATCCCAAGCAGAAAACAGAAAAACTTGCAGATTATCGGATAGCAACGACTTTGATGGAAACGGCCGCCAGGGGATAAGCCTTGTTGAATTCATTTAAATTTGCATTGTCCCTACATCAAAGATAGAATTTAGTCTTTTGTATTTTGAAGCAGATGAAACTTTTTCTTGTTCACACACCGAACTAAATCTGAGAACCATCGTATCCGAAGAATGCAAGGTTCCGTTTTAGCAGTGACTGTTTTGGTCGTAACAGCCCACACACTAATGTTATTAAAGACTCAATGAGTGTTACCGTGTCACCATCACAACCAACCCTTTCTCTAAGAGTAACCAAAATTCATGACTAATAATACAAATATAATCGAGTATTGGTAATCATTAAAACTATTTTTTTCGGGGGGGGGGGGGGGGGAATTGCTATGCTACAAGATATGATGAAGCACAACTATATTTTCTGGGATTTGGTGTTGGATGTATTCAATCGAAGGGAAGAAAAGAGGTTCTTCACAGATAAATGTTGTGAATTTCCCCCACCCTTCCTGCGGCAGTCGACTACACAATCGTGTTAAATAGGCTGCGAAGGGTAGGGAGATTTTTATCATTATGTTACGAATAATGTTTATGATAATCCGGGTAAACAGGTTAAAAGATGAGAAATTTCATATCAAGGGAAATGTCGTGTAGTCCTGCTAGTAGCTATATAAATAGTTTAGGCCTAAATTTGGATTCCATTCAGGGTATGGTTTTTAGCACTCTTTATGGTGGAGCACGGCCAAACCACAGTCTGCTACTCTGTGGCTCAACCCTACCCGGCCACCTCTTGATGAGTCTTCCCACACCTCACACCGCTTGTGGAAGCTAATGGCAGGCAGTTAGTCGGCTGCCGCCCACTAATCGCGATGCGTGGTGGAAGCCCCGCATTAGCTGCACTGGCAATCAGGGGACAACCCTGATACACCCACCGCTATCTAAACTACTCCTCACATTTTACAACTCATATCGGGTATACCTATTTCCAAATATATATATTGATATAATTTTTCAGACATGACGATTGTGCATAGTATTTGTTTTAGAGTTTAAAATTAGTCGATTCACTCTCCCCGTATTTTATAGCTCACATCAGGTATACCAATTTCCAAAATAAAAATGTTGCATAAACTTTTGCTTTTCGAATGCTTCAAGATCAATGGTTGCAACTAGTATACGTTACAGAGTTTTGTGACCATTCTACAAGTATTAACAAAGATTGTCTGTGATTATAGGCTTGGGGCAGAATCGCTTGTTGAAGGCTTGAAATGTAAATATCTTGGCATAACGTTTGATGATAAATTCAGCTGTGTGGAGCACATTGGGCAGGTAGTAGGAAAAGTTAAAAAAAAACAACAAAAAAACTGTATTTACTAGAGAGGGCGACGAGAGGATGTATCAGAGAAGTTATGGAACTGGGTTACAAAACTTGGGTCAGGCCATTGGTTTAATTTTCTGATAAAGTTTGGGACCCACATTTTGGGTATCAAATACAGGAGTTGGAGGGTGTGCAAAAGAGAGCAGCTAGATTCGTTGTTGGAACTTATCGCAGGATCCAAGCAGTATCTGATACAATACAGGAGCTGGATAGGAAATCATTGGAAGACAGGAGGAAGGTGAAGAGAATGCTGGAAATGTACAAGGCGTACGTATGTTGGTGATGGGGCTTGGAGTGATATTGGTCGAAGGATTATGAATAGTGCATGGAAGGGGAAAGATGACCATGACCACAAACTTCCACTCGATTTCTAACATAAGGGAGTGGGAAAATTTTCTTTTACGGTTAAGGGTGTCAGGGATTGGAACAAATTGCCAGGTGAAGTGATGAATAATTTACGTTAAACGCTGAAGGAATTTAAAGCTAAGAAAAAAAAAGACATAAACCTTTGCTTTTCGAATGCTTATGGCTCGAAGGAATTTAAAATTAAAATTTTGTAAATTTCAAAAGTTGATTGGGAGGGGGGGGGATTTAACAACCAAATTATATAAGATAATAAAAAATAAAATAAAATTGGATGACAGAGAGTGTGCTCCATCGCAATTAAATTAATAATAACGATAAAATAAGATTATATATAATTTTACGTTTAATCTCTCCAGCATTACATAGGGGTGTTTAAACGCTCAATTTGATGTATTGTGGCACCATGATGGTGTATGGCACCTGATCGGGATTTTCTGGTTTGAATTCCGATTGTGGAAGAAATCTGCGCAATTCTCGACGTGACTAGCAGAGTGCAAGATGTCAAGATGTTTTGATTCGCGACATCTGAACTTCAGGTTGGGTGCTAAATTCCTGGGTTAAATTCCATACTATTTCGCAGTTCGTATGGCATGAGGTCGAACCCCCGTGTTGATGGTGACTTTGTGTGACGGATTAGGACGGTAACTTACTTGTTTTCTTGATGCGATTTGAAACAGTAGTGACGAATGGTTCTGGACCAGGATTCAACTTCATTTCTCATTCAAAAAAAAATAGTAGCGTTATACAGTGAACATTAAAACACTTTCATACCTGGGATGATATGGGGAAATCTCTTAATATAAATTCATGAGGAGTTGCCATGGAGGGTATAATGAACACTGGTTATGATGTTAATTAAATATTAATATGTGAGTATTAATAATAGTCATGTTTGCTTTTTATAATGAGCTTTGGTTTACAGGTATTCTAAATCCTTTTTAGCTAGTAACCTGTAACTCAACCATGTTGAAAACGAACTTATTAGCTTTGAGTGGTTGATGATAATCAGCCATTTTTGCCATATTTTCTTACAACCAGATTTCAGCTACATAAAAAGATTTGCAGTCTCTTTAGCATAAGTTCACTTTACTCTCTATACTTCCCACGTTGGCGTTTTCTTATCAACCTCCTTAAAGAGGCTTTCACCGCGTTTTCATCTTCCTCTACTCTTTCTTGTTCGTAAACCAGTCTGGTTTCTTGAGTTTCGGCAAACGACTGTGGACAGTAAACGGTTCTCCTGATCATGCAGCAAATCGGCCTTTGTTCTCCAAAAGAAGTTTCGCAAGGAAAGGAGGCAATAGATTGCCAAAATTCCTATTTGTGTTCGAAGATAGCTGGCGGCAAAGATCAAAGTCAGTTTTTTTTTTAACACAGCCCCGCAAGAAACCGGAATAACTGATAAGCAGTTGCTTTGAACAGAGGATAAACTTTCGCAATGTCTATGCATTTATTATTTCCGCCACTCCTCAAATAAGTAAAACATTAAATTTTGGAGCGACAATTCCAACTGGTAATTTTTCGATAGTATTCCTTAAAGTGTAGTAAATTCTGGGTAATATTCCTTATATGGATAAACGCAAATCTCTGTTAACGCAAGTTTAATACAATGTAGCAGCTACTCACTGTGCTGATTAAAGTTGGAAGGAATATTTATGAACATCAAGAAATCGTTTTTAACTGCGGTGGTCTGAATAACGGAAAAATTGCATGACACTTGACTTTAAATCTTACGTCCTCGCCGATCTGAAATCATCGTTATCTTCAATTTTTCGTCATCAATCATTTGTGTTACTCCTTATCTGTTAGCCGTTGCGTTGCATAGTGCTTTTGATTTTCTGTTGGTGCAACAATTATTTAGTGTTAATTGTTTGCACTACTGTTATCTGTCATTATGTCTCCATAACACAGGGTTTGATTCGTTTCACAATCTCAATTACATACATAGGTAAATATATGTTACAGTCTTCAATAATGATTTTCTCCACGAAAGGAGGAACGTGACGGAACAATGTCATATTTTGTTGTACTTATAATTCGAGGTTCTATAGCTGTATTTGTGAGATAAAAGGATTTGATATGCATTTATCTTGTAACTGAGGGTAGATGGAATGCAACTTTTGATGTGTAAAGTAGTAGAATTGTTAAAATGTATGCAGTTTATCCATTAGAAAAATGTTGTATTCACATGAAAGAGTTTAGACAAACAGTATAGTACGAGTACATTCATAATGTGAGAAATTATTCTATAGCTTTTAAAAATTTTAACAGTGCTTAAAATAATGTGAATTCTGTTTAATATCATATTAAACAGTTTATGCTTAAATTAATGTTCCTACTGCTTTATTATATATTAAAAAGTTTTTACAATATCATGGTCCTTTTACAAAACTTTTAGAGGAAATAGTTCACCAACAACACAAATAAATGAATCAATTTCATCCATTGCCATTATTGTGATATGCTTCTTGTTTTATTATTTCGTTATGTCCGATACTTTGAACGAAACACGAAAAACAGTAACACTATCTCATCAAGCATTTTTGTTTCAAAATAAAGATACACATTATTTGTAATTACATATTAGAGTTAGTTGTTTCAGTATTAAATAAAGATAAGAGAACAAATACCTGAAAAAATTATCTCCATTTTTATTTGCATATTTAATTTAATTTATCAATTGCGACTAGCTACGACTATCTCCATTAGTAGTGTTACAGGGAAAAAGGCCGCATTAAATTTATTTTCTATTTTCCATGATGGCTGAACACTCATGCCTGGTATTTGGGTGAACGCTGGTTCAATGTTTGGTGTATTTATCAGTGTTTTGGTAATCTTTGGTTTCCGAAAATACTCGTATCTTCATGCGTGGCTCCACTAAAAAGGCACTGCGAAATTCCTTCGCAATATTTGTTTAAAATCCTCTCCCATCTCTTATAATTTTAACGTTGCAGAGAAAGGGAGAAAATTTTCTAATTCTGGATCAATCTTGTTTTAGGTAAAACACAAATCATTTTCCGATGAATTAAAAGAAAATTGTGTGGTTATTGGCACAATTAATTGTTGTACGCTCTCAGAATTAGTTTGCCCACCCAGACCCTCACGCTAGCAGTAAAGACCTGATACGACAATCACTGTCTTCACATTTTCGTTGATTTCAAACTTTCCGGTCAATTTGTAATCAGAGCCCGTAATACTGTTACAGGTTTAACTACGTTCTGAGACTCTATTGCTGACTCTGCTACGTGTAATCAAACAGCTAAATCTTGGAAACAATTAACCCTTGCTACGACTCAAACCATAATTTACAGTTCGCAGAAAACACCGTAATAAAGTTCCCTTTAAATTGAGAAGCGTTTGTTGATAAATAACATCGAAATTAATTATCTGAATTCAGAGCTCTGTTAACTTGTCTGCTGTTCACAGAGGAGGGCGTTTTGGCCATTAATTACTTTTAACTTAATTAAACACTCTGCTACTGGCAGCGTAAGCGGATTATCAAACCGAGTGAGAATACTTGTCACACGAGTAGCAAATGAAACGTGTAATTACTACGAAATTGCCGCTCGGAACGTAATTTGAACGACTAATCGTCATATGGAAAGATGTTCACTAATGATTATTCTTCGTAATTTTAGACGGTATGAAATTATTACTACCTTATCGTCTTAAAGCTGTAATAACGTTAATTACTTTATGCCGTATTTAAGATATTAGGTACAGAAAAAACAGTTATTGATATCTAAGGCGAATAGACACAGTTTTAAATTTCTTTAGTAAGTATTTACTACCAATATTTATTACTTTACCCTTTTCTGAAACTGTAATTAAAATGGTTGGTTATCTATCGATACCCTTGAAGCTGAGCTTGACTGAGGTTGCAGAGACACTTTGGTGATGTAATCTCTGTAAACACAGTAAAGCTTTAAAAAAATCATCAAGAAAGTGTCTAGAAAGTAACATACATTCCTCTTTTGAATACGTCGGAAGTGGAAACTTTTTTTCCGATGTATATGAAAACCACCGATAGCCAACCACCAGTTTACCGAACATAAAATATAATACACAATACTTTGGGAGTTACGGTTCGTTGACGTCAAGGTCATTAATGCCTGAAGAATAGGCGGACAAGGAACGGGAAGTAATTCGACCATGAACTTTTGGAAGAACCATCCAGGCATTTGGCATGTGTTTGGGAAAACTACATCTAAAGAACAAATGTCAAGTCAGCTTGCAATTATATGCAAAAATAATCATATTATTATGAATATTAAATACTAATTGGTCTTTTGTAGCAAGGAGCAAATTCGGTAACAAGGAGAAACCAAAGGGGATTGTGGAAGATGAACAAATGGAGATGAAAATCATGATTTCGCATGGACCGATTCTAATGAGAATGATGATTTTAATTACGGATGCATTAAGAGGGATAATAATATAAGTGCATACAGAAGCATGACCAATACTGATTAAATTATTATGGCTATGAAAGAACTGTGGATGTACTGTGTAAATAGTTTGACTTCAAAGGTTTTGAATTCGATTTATGTAAAAATAGTTGTGCCTGCGGCCAAGGAAAAATATGTTCCTGTAAATGTTATGTGTACTGTAAGCTGTGTAAGAAATGTGTGATTGAGCGCACATAGCAAAGTTTAGTATCGATTCTGGAATAGATGACATTCCTGATGTAAGAGAATTAATTAGAAGTGTAATAGAGGAAACACGAAAGATAAAATTATAACCGCAGGGCTAGTTTAAAAGTTATCTCATGTGTCAAAATGACATAAAACGTACACCTTCCTACTGGAAGTAACCAAAGATCACTATTGAGGTAAAAAGAGAATAATTTAGATTTATGTTGAGAGACAATGTGAGATAATTGTCAGTAATCAGGTAGAGATATTTGAATAGCGACCACGGGAGGAAGGTTATACATGGATAATTGAATCTAAATGGCCGGACGAGGAGTCGAACCCGCATCCTGCCTAACCCCAGTCCCGAGCATAACCGCTCACCCACAAGGCTCACAGTGTAAATTAAATCAAGTTCTGTCGCCTCTTTTTAATACCGTATACCTTTGTTAATCTGCTTGTGATATAGATTGCATTAGTCGATCCCACTTAATCTAGAGCAAAAGAAATACCTCAGAACCTATTACTTATAATGGTCGTATAACCAAAACACATGCTAATATTTTGGAATTTTGAAATTTCTGTCGCAGTTACACTGTTTCTCACTGATTCCTGCATTTCAGCTCCCAAGCGGCTTCTTTTCTTGATAACTGCAACAAAAGCGCGTCTCATTTGGAACTGTAAGACTCAAAAAAAAAAAAAAAAAAAAAAACGCTAGTATGGTAAATTATAAAATACGATTAGAAGCTTCTCCTTGGAACTGTTGGCTTTAATCATTTGTTGGGGTTGTAATGTGATATCCTCTCACGATGACAGAATCCAACACTATTTGCACAGATCTATTTCTCCCCCCCCACCCCCCGGCTTGAATGAAACGAAGCATCCAGGCAGATTAACGTAAGAATCACTAGGTCACCTTTCCGCCTAGTTACAATTGGTTTTTGATCATAATTATTTTAAATAAAAACTATATAACAATAAGTTATTCAATAACTTTAATATTTCACTGTACTAAGAATATCAAAATAGTCCTGAGAATAAAGGAAGATAAAATAAATACGCCTACTCTAAACTTTAAAAAAATGGAAAAAATGAGTATCTTACCAAAATATTAGCATGCCGACAGCTAAACTCGTTGTTAAATGCTCCATTTCCAAAGAGAAATACTTAACTGTAACGAGATAGCTTAATGAGGTTCTCGCACAGCCTCGAATAAAAATATCAATCATTCGAGATATTAATTTTAACAGTTTAAGTTAAATATGCGAGGATTGGCGGAGGCAGAGGCCATCTGGCGCCCTTAACAGTAGACTGCAGCCGGCGAGGATTACCACGAGTGCACTAAGGCAGAGGCACGGGTATGAACAATCTTCGAAAGGTAGGGAGTCACATCCGTTCTGAGCGTACAAACAAGTATCCTGTATGTATCATCTTGGTTCTCCGGGTGGAACCGCTTCGATTTATTGAAACCTAATGTTTCTGCCATCATGCTGTGGCCTTCCTCTGAAGAAGGCCACAGCATGATGACAGAAACGTCAGGTTTTAATAAATCTACGCGGCTCCACCCTGAGAACCAAGATGATACATACATTGACCGCGGTAGCTTTCCTAATCACAAGTACCCTGTGTTCCCTGTAGACCCCTAAGTTAGAGTTGAGAAGTCGATTATTTGACTAATATCGTCAACTTAGCTCGAAGCAATGACCGATAAGTTGTATACTATTATTATTAATTTATTTACGATGGATCTAACGCTCCTGTGGCAGTTGCGCTAGTCATCTAAGTTCCCCCACTTTTTCTTTAAATTACGTTTTATAATTGAAATGTTAAATTCACCCTCTCCCCCCATTTACTTTTCTGATTTAGAAATTTTAATTTTAAATTGCTTAAGCGTTTTTGGTAAATAATTAATCACTCCACTTGGTAATTGGTTCCAATCCCTGACACCCTTACCAAAAAAAGAAAATTTTCCCTTACACAGCAAATCGAGATCCAGGTTGTGGTGTTGGTCGTCTTTCCCGTTCCATGCACTATTCCTAATTCTTTGACCAATATCCCTCCAAGCTCCATCACCAACATATGCCCTGTACATTCTCTGCACTCTCTTCACCCTCCTCCTCTCCTCCGATGACTCCCAATTCACCTCCTTATATTAAAGTCTAAAACTTTTTGGCGACAGAACTTCATTATTAACGAAGTCCATTCGTTTCTTCTAAAAGTTCATATTGTAATTTAAATAAATTTTAAAAGAATTTAAAAGATTTTTTTTTTTTTTTTTTTTTTTTTTTTTTACGCCTTTTCGACGGCTGAGGTCATTAGAGACGGGGTTTCAAGTGTGCTTTCTTGTTAAGACGTCATGTTAAGATTTTTCGCGAACTTTCTCTTAATGTTTTGTTTTAATTATCAATATTTAATGGTCTTACTTGTAAAACAAGGTGCTTCTCTCTGAAAATTCTTCGATTATTTTCTTGTTCAAATAATGATCAATAGTCCTATGTCTGTTTGCCACTTGGGTCGAAAGAATAAATTGTCGGGTTATGACATATTTAGTGTTCATGATAAAATGTCTGTTTACCACTTTGGTCGAAAGAATAAATTCTCGGGTTGTGACATATTTAATGTTCAATGGTAGAATATTATTTCACACCAACTTCCTTCGAAATCGAGTTATCAAATTATTTAAGTATCAAATATAAATATTAACATCTGATATGTATAATTAGTAACTCACCGGGAGGAACCCATATTACCCCTCTTTACTGCAACGTTATCGGATAAGTCCACATATGAAGCGTGTACCTGAAAGTAATTAAGTAATATCGTTTCATTATTTTTAAGTATTTCTCTTTGGAAATGGAGCATTTGACGACGAGTTTAGCTGTCGGCACGCCTCAGAGAGAGTGAAACGTATTTAGAAGAAGCACCGCTACAAGTTGGATGCGCTCCACGCTGGAGGGCTGTCCAGTTGTCCCCGGAGCCCTCGCCACCCTCTCGAGCACTTGCTGACGTCATCACTGGCGTTGTCTGCCGCCGGTACCGACTGCGGGGCAGACAGTGGCTCGCCGACTTAATGTCAGCTAAAAAAAGACGCCCATCTCTGTCGCAACTCGTGTGCTGCACCAGCAATCCAACTATCGTAATATAATGCCGCAATATGAACAAACATTTACAATTCAAAAGCTAAAACGGAGAAGTTCATCGACAGAGCTAAAAGTTTTTTTATTTTAATTTTTTTATCTGCTTAACGTCTCTATAATAGCGAGATCTTTAGAGACGGGAAAGGATGGGGGGGCAAGGAATGGGAAGGAATTCGGCCATGGCCTTTTTTGAAGGAAGCATCCCGGCATTTGCCTGGAGTGATTTGGGAAACCATGGAAAACCCAAATCTGGAAGCCCGGACGGGGATTCGAACCGCCGTCCTAGCTATGCCGTTACACCACCACGCTCGGTAGAGCTCAAGGATAAAACCTTTTATTATTTCGGTTTTTCATGATTTTATTTTTAACGGACAAAAAAAGTTATTTTATAACCATTAAACACTAAGCGCTTCCTTAATTTGAAGAAACTATTCCTTACGTATTCACTAAGTACTCCAATAATTATTGTAATACAGTACTCGAAGAATACTAAGTTTTCTGTACATCAATTTCTGTAAAGCATTGGTGAATAAATCGTATAATGAATGCTCCTGCTTTGAGTAACGTTATTCAGTCAGCTGCATGTATATTTCCATTTAAAAAAACAAGCAGTCACCTGACCTAAATTAGTAACAGCTGCCATTTCTACAGTAAACTTGCATTAAAATTGCGTTCTCGTCTCGCATTCGGGAGGACGGCGGTTCGAATCCCCGTCCGGGCATCCAGATTTGGGTTTTCCATGGTTTCCCCAAATCACTCCAGGCAAAATGCCGGGATGCTTCCTTCAAAAGGCCATGGCCGAATTCCTTCCCATTACTTGCTCCCATCCTTCCCCCCATCCTTTCCCGTCTCTAAAGACCTCGATGTTAAAAAGAGACGTAAAGCAGTTACAAAAAAAAAAAAATGCATTAAAATTTTATATTCATGCCGTGCGGCACGTCCTTATTTCACTGCATCTACCAAATTTTGTCAAGATTTAAAAGAAAATTCAAATGGCAAAAACTGTTAATTGATTTCTTCTAAAGGAATGTATGCTACTTACGCCTCAACCGCATCTTCAAAGTTACTGTACTCACCTGTCTCAAAAAGAAATTTAAATTGGAGATGGAAGTTATTAATCTTATAGATAAAAACAAAAACTCTGGCCCACATATTGATTCTTCAGTGGGCACAAATTGTGCTAATCTAGTGTTTTATATGTTGGAGTTTCTGAAGTTACTTTTTTCATTTGATAGAATAAATATGATACCTAAGCAAAGTTGAAACTTTATCATTAAAACATCACTGCTTATGGGGACATTTTACCTTCTCTTTCTTTTAGGCTACTTCATCTTCATCGCTGACAATTTCTAGCTTCTGTAACAGTTCTTTTCAGCATCTCCTGCTCTTCCACTCCATTTCAGTTTTCTCCTTTCACATGCACACTCTTTTATATTCCCTTAAGCCAGTTTCCCTATCCCGTTTTCTTCATCTTCCAGTTTCAAACTATACATCCTTTGTGACGTCGTTTTATCACCTACCCTCTATACATGCTTATACCACCAGAATCTCGGTGTTTCAGCTACAGGTTCGATTTTAATTGTTTTAACATTATAGTTCTCAGGAACTTCATCTCTTTGTCTTTTATTCTACTAACGTCTCTTTTGTTTTCTTAGAACCATAAGTGGTGGATGAGTGGTAACGTTCTGGTCTCACAATCGGGAAGACCAGATTTAAGTTTAACACGGTTTCCGCAAATCATACCAAGTGAATTTCGGAATGGTTCCTTCAAAAATCCATGGCCGTATTACTTTCCATTCCTTGACACTGTCCTTCGCGCCTCTATTGTCTTCTATGCAAACTTGGCGTAAATCCGGAAACAAAGAAATCTTCTTTCACTACATGATAATATCAGTTATGCAATCTATTTACTTTCTTGACCTCGTTCTTTATACAGGGTGCCGCAAAAAGAGCTATGAATTTCAACTGTTATAATTGGCTATATTTTTGTCACACAGAAAATGTACTCACATCAATACAATATGTAATTTATCCAGTTTATGAATTGCACTTAACACTTAAAGTTAATTTCAGACAGATGACGGCCTTCTTCGTATATACACATTAAAAATCTTTCTTCGAAGTTATCCATTGCTTTCTTCAAAGTGTCATGTGGAACAGCAGCGATTTCTTCACGTATTTAAACTTTCAGATCAATGAGTGTACGACGTTTGTAGCAGAAAAAATTTACTTTTTAAGTAACCCCATAAAAATAAGTCACAAAGCGACAAATCTGGTGAGCGTGCAGGTCAGTGGACATCACCGAAACGTGAGATCACGTGTTGTGAAAATATTTCTCGGACAACTACCATGGAATCGTTCACCGTGTGAGCGGTGGCTTCATCCTGTTGGAACCACATCTCTGCCTTGTTGATCCCTAAAGTGTCAAGTTGTGGCCGCAAAAAAAATGCGTAGCATTGCAAAATAACGTTCAGAATTCACTGTCACACTAACACCATCCTCTACAAAAAAATAAGGCCCAACGATTCCCACTTTTGAAACTCCATACCAAACGGTCACTTTTGAACTGTGCAGTGGTGTTTGATGCAGTTCTTATGGGTTGCCTGTTGCCCAATGACGACAGTTTTGTTTGTTTACATAACCGTTTAAATGAGCTTCATCGCTCATCATAAAAAAATCATCATTGGCAAGAACATCAAGCATTCTCTCACAAAACAGTCTCTGTTGCTCATGATCACGTTCGTGAATCTTCTGCACGATCTTAATTTTTTAAGGATGAAACTGTAACTCATCCTTCAGGATGCGTTGCAGCGAGCGACGAGACAAATCTAGAGTTGGACTTCTGCTTCATGACACTTCCAGTTTTCCAAAAAGAGTTAACCCAACGAATTATTATGTTGCGATTAGGAACCAAACCATTTCGCGGAACATTGAACTGTGTTCGGAAAAGACGTTGAACTGTGACAACAGATTCATTACTTTTGAAAAAATGTCCAACAGCGAAAACGCGATGCTGCACGGACCACTGTGCCATTGCTACTGTAACTGGACGCTCTAACCTACAAAACAACAGATCCACACCCCTACATTCCACTCACACCACTTACACTACTCAAATCAAATACATGAGTTCTTTTTGCGCCACCAAGTACATGCTCTTTAAATAAATATTTATTTTGACGTATAAAACCTTCTTAAATTTCTTGCATATTCACTTTCAACTTTAGCACAGATGCAGTAACATCTTTCTAATTTTATTCTTTTCGTACTATATAAACTTTTTCCTCGAGGAATAGTATAGTGTGGAGAGTAGTGACAAGCATTGCAATGTAATTGGTTACGGAACCGTCGCGTGGATACGCTGAATACTATTTCAGTCACCCAAGTAACAGAGTTTCAGATGTACGCATAATCTGCCGAGTTTAACACGGTAATTCTACTAGATAAAGTGGAAGTGCGATTTTACAAGACATCTGTACCGAGGGTGCTTTCTGAGAGGACCAGTGAAGTGTCTAATGGAGACAAGTCTTGAATTTAATGCAGACGAGGGCCGGAAGATACAGATCCCATCTCGAGCAGTAAGAGGGCGTATTCGCGCTGCTTAATTGACGCGCAGCCGGCCACAAAGCGGGGAACTAAACACAGCACCCGGGTGATACAAAGCCCCGCCTGATGGAAACTGTCTCCCGGTAAATTATTCGACAAACTTGCAAGCGTGCGTCACCAAACACCAATCAGACTAGTCCAAACAGTTGGTTCACTGAGATACGAATAGCTACTGGCTTTGCCATCTATCTTCCATAGACCTGTAATGACGCTTCCCATGGCTGACGACAAACTGGAATAATACAAATGAAGAAAACTATTTTGATTTTTATGTATCGAATTACAGGCAAACAACACCCTAGAATTACTCTCTACTTCTCTAGTTAGAAGAAAATTTTATTATCTTCAGTCTGAATAAATATCGATTTTGTTTTATATCTCTGACCTGAAATGAAACACAGATCGAATGGTATGAATACATTCGAACTTAACCCTTTTACTGCTGCGCTGAGGCCGGCTACCTGTGCTAAGTGATTATTCCTGGGGACGGAGCGGCCCGCGTTGCCTCACCCGCCCAGTGCTGAACATTTCTGGCTTAACCTCTCATGGCTGATACACAATAAATACTCTCACTACATAGTTTCTCTGCAAATAAATTACTGCAGAATCAAACAATCACTAACCCTATTTTTCGTCACTAATAGTTATATTTTGTTTGTAGTTTTTTTCTCGATTTTTGCAGCTTATGTCGAAATCGTCGTGATTCTTAAATTTACCTCAATAGTTTACCGTTCTTTCTTGCATACCCGTTTATAACAACTTCAATTTTCTATAGGTTCCTTACTGTAATAGGGTTTTATTGTTGAAATTTAAAGATCGTAGATTCGAAGAAGATGCTAGACATATTTTACTTCCACACTTACACGCCGCGTTCAGACCACGACTGTAAAATTAGAGATATTCGTCCTCATACAGATAGTTAAAGGCATCCGATTTTTCTTCGCGCTTTTCACGAATATAATAAGACACCTATAAATGAATACTTGCACAAGCAGCCTCTGCCACACACCGAAATTTGGCATGCGGAATATCTTTGTAGATGTAGATTCCCAAATATCTCGATGTTGACAGAATGTTTGCTGCGCTTCGTAATTACCCGATTATACGTAATTTTGTTTCTTTGATAAAACTTGTTCCACATAAGTACTCAACAGATTTTTCAACATTTCAAAGCTGTGAAGTGTCTGTCCATTATTATGCAAGTTGAAATAGGGGGGGGGGGGGGGGGGGGTCGGAGAAATCTCACGAAACCTCACCAAAGTAACAAAAAGCGGTATCTGAACATAAGTTCAACAAGAATTGCGGTATTTAGAAGAACATCTCTGGTCCAATATTAGTTAATTTTCAATTTTTTTCACGCGATGCATCAGAAGACAAATAGGTATGAAACAAAAAAATTCATCATATTCAGTTTCTTTCGACTTTGATATTCAAGAATGCACTGATTCTGGAATATTCTCCATTGTGGTTATATAAAACCGATTCTTTTCATCAGCTATATATTTCATCAGTTCTTCTGTAAAAAAATAACATGATAACTGACAGATTATTTGGCACATTCCCTATTTGACACACATGTCCCGACAGCGTTTCATCAATGCGTGACTAACTGGACGAAAATCATTTTCTTTCCAGTCAGATTAATCACTAAGACGTAATTTCTTCGTAAGCGTTTCACTATCACTTTCTGATTCTTCATATTCAGAACAACTAACATCTCTTGTTGAAACATGAGACTGCATTGTCACCCCTGCTGACGAGTATGGTTTATGACTACAGCCTTCCGATTCTGTGGAAAAGCTATCACTACCATCAAAATCAAGTAGTTCATCCTCGGTGTCACTCCTCGTAAGAATCTCCAAGATTTCTTCCTCAATGCATCCATGACGTCTTGCCATTTTCTTCATAAAATACAGGACACAAAGAAGACTGATGTAATTTCTGTTGAATAGTGAACTGTAGAGCAACGCCTAGGCTCCCTACAGACAAACATTCGGACGATAAGTTAGCTACCAGAACTGTAAAAGGCTATTGAGAAATGGGTCGTGAAGTCCGCTGTACGACTCAGGTAGCGGCGCGTCTATATTCGTCATCAGCACTCAGGTAGCGGCAGGCGGGTGCGGCTTAACCCGTCGACAGCACTCAGGGGAAAACCGGCGGCTGGGTCTAAACCCGTCATTAGCACTCGGGGCCAGCAGGCAGCATGACGTGTATACACGTCAACAGCAGTCAAAGGGTTAATTATTAACGTCTTCCAAACTATCTTATATCTTCCATTGTCAAACATTCGTTACATCAATGAATAATTTTGTTGAAAACCATTTCAAACTTTTTCTTTTTAAATCCTAAATCAGCAGTCGAACGTAATAGATCGTAGAATAAACAGTTTCGGGTGTCTTAATTCTATATCCTACAGAGAATAGACGTCACACCCAACTACACGACACAAGACTTCGTCGTTTTCAGGACAATGGTAAGCATAATTTCGGACCATTGAAAACCATGCTGGATGCCATATACATGAGTACTAATGTGCTGAAGAAGCTCAACCTATTATTTTATTACTCAAATATTTGCCACCTATTCTGAAGACTTCAGACTGAACTTGCAGCGAATGAACCCAGACACCTTCATATAAAGCAATGCGTAGGTAGCTGTTAAACTATTTGCTACATTCACCGCTTAGAAATATTGTCAAAGAGAGAAACTATCACTAGGCTTCATGTAGCATCGCATTCTGTTTAACAGACTAGGATTCAGTCAATCGAAATCCAGGTGAAGTCAGTTTCATTTAGAAGTTACGGTGTGATTAAATTATTAAATACTCCACAAAAATTATTGAAGCTAAGAGACATATCTTCATCAATTAATTTTATGGGTTTGGAGAAGGAAGCTTATGTATCAGCAAATATTATAGAGGTTTTAATAATTTGGAAGAGATGCTTGCAGTGTATTGCAACAGTATATGAAAAATATTTGCGAGAAGCTGTACGCGTAGCTGGCACAGATAGATAGTGCAAACAAATGTAACGGTAACAGTGCGGCCACCATTCCGGAATGTGACCTTGGGCCGGGTAGCCCTCAGTAATGGAACAAGAGCTTGGCCGCTAATGTGACGCGGTGGGGTAGAGCACAGTGGATTACGAGCTGCGGGAAGCGCGTGGCCAGACTGCTGACTGACGCCGGTGCGGTCTGTGGTGGTTCTTGTGTTCCATGTTTTTATCCGAGTGGACATGGGGCTCCGTCGGCCAGTAGAAAATGGAATCATCGAGTCGGACGGCTGCGCTAACTCCTCTGATATGGTGATCACCGCAAATCGTTATCGCATTGATCAACCCAGTATCGGCCAGAGAAAATCTCATTGCCCCACTGAGCTTAATAAAGGACATATAGAAACAATGAGAACTTATTTAAAATGAACCCACTGTCGGATTTCAATATATTTGTTTAATTGCGTCATCCTATTGTTAATAACATTCTATGATAGATAATTTTGTAATAAACGTATATTAATGTCAAACTTAGATAAAACGGTGTTGTAAATATGTAAAGCAGCATCCCGATTCCTCGTATCAGCAATTTCAATCAATAATAATATTTTTATTGATAACTTATACAAACAAAAAGTAATTTAATTCTTATCAAGAGATGTACACTTCATGCTGAATGTCATCTGAAGGCATCTCAAAGTGAGATGTAGAAGGCTTTAGTATTCCCAGCGTTTGACGCCGAAGAACATCAAAGCAGAGAACTGTATAAGAATAAAGGCATGTAGGAGAAAACTACGAGTATCATGGATCGAAAAGGAACCAACATGACCATTATGTTAAAAGAGTAGATCATCCATTAGCTATCACTGAATCCTATAGTTATTCCGGCATATGAATATTGTTCGGCAATAGGGAGATCATCTGAAAAAAAAAAAAAAAACTCGGGAAAAATTTAAGGCCGCCCATGGTGATAAATAAACGGCATTGAGATGGAAACTTACCAGACAGTAGCTTAATTCTCTAGGGAAGGAGAATATCGTAACCGATGTGAGCGGACTACATAGAGTGTCACCCGATAAGTCTCCATCTTCCAACTACGAAAGATAAAGTTCAGATGATGAAACTTGGGCTTAGAATTTATTAGCAGTTAGAAATTTAAAGTAATCAGATTGGGTACAATCTTACTTTTCCATTTCAGTCCAAGCCCCTAGACGCAGTTAAATGTGAATGATAGCTTATAGTGGAAGATATAAATCTATCACATATAATTTTCATCTGCACATTAACATAAAACACTTTTTTAACACGGTTCACACAGGTACCAGACATCGTTTAAGATGCTATGTCTTCCATCGTTTGACAATACCATCATACTACGTGGAACAGGGAACGATGAGAATTAAAATACGTTTTACGTTTGTACTCTTTGGAAGTTTGTTGTCATTTGGCAGAAAACGTATGTATCATATTGTTGTCAACGTGTAAAATGCGTTTTTAAACAGCTTCAATTGCTCATAAAACATGCGATGCTTTCACTGAACCAGTTGCACAGAGAGAATTTGAAAGACAAATGAGGCTGTTGTGACGCAAATTTATTCCACAACAAGCAAACTTTGGTGCAAAACTATCCCGTGTATGTACTTGAATACTAAATGGAAGAAATTATACATCTTCCACAGCGAAGCATAAGCTCTATTCTGGGAAATCTTTGAAATAATAACACTGATAATACGCAATATACATAAGTACATTTTTGCGTTGCTACAGAAATTTTGGTTTAGAAGTGCCTTAAAATAGTCACAACAGTTCCGAAGAGTTTTTTTATAATCTTTTTTACGTCTATTTCTATAATCTGAGAGCTGGAAGTAATATCTTCTATAATTATAATTTGTTTGGCTTTACAAAAATTCTCATCTGCATTAGAAGAAAGACTATCTGCATTTATCCGTTCAACGTCTTACTTAATTTAATGTAATTACAGTGGAGCACAGGCTCCCGTGGCAATTTCCCTACACCCCCATCTTCCCCCTATCCTGCAGCCACTTACATTTGCCCTCAACAAATTTTATCTTTAAATTCTTTCAACGTTTTCGGTAAATTATTCATCACTTCTCTTGGTAGCTCATTCCAATCCCTGACAACCCTACCCAAAAAAGAGAATCTTCCCACACCCTTGTGCCTGATAAACTATGATACTTAGAAAATATTATTGTTATTGCCTTGAATTTCACTTCATTTCGATTTAACACATCCTCTGGTAACATTTTCCTTACAATACCATTTTCTTATTTCTTGTTTTCTTTTTTCTTAAATTTTTTGAGCGCAAGCAAAGTAGTTGCTTTTGAGATGTGGCGTTGACAGAGGATGGAGAAGATAGCTGGATGGATAGAATAACAAATGATGAAAGTATGTAAGAGGAAAAATATTTTGACAGCTGTTGTGAGGAAAAGTTTCTCGTCGAAGACTTGAAATGTAAATATCTTAGCATAACATTAGATAACAAGCTCAACTGAACAGGAAACATGCGACAGGTAGTAGGAAAAGGAGGAGTGTGTAGTATGGGACCCACATTTTTGGTATCACATACAGGAGTTGGAGGGGATGTAAAAAAGGGCTGCTAGATTTGTCCCTGGAAATTACCGTAAAATACAATCAGTAACCGATATGATAAATGGTTTGGAATGGGATTTGTCGGAAGACAGAAGGAGGGTGAAGAGAGTCATCGGAGCGTACAAGGCGTTTATTGGTAATGAGGCATGGAAACATATTGGTGTATGAATTAAAAGTAATGCATGGAACGGAAAAGATGAGCATGACCACAAACTGGCACTCGATTTCAAGCACAAGGGAGTACAAAGATTTTCTTTCGTAGGTATGGGGATCAGGGTACTGGAATAAGTTAACGAGAGAATGAATGTATAATTTACCAAAAACGTTGAAACAATTTAAAGTTGAAGTTTGTAGAGGGAAAATGTTCGTGGTTACAGGAAAGGGAGAAAAATGAGTGTGTAGGGAAATTGTCATAAGATGACAATTCAATTAAATTAAACAAGAAAAAAAGGTTTCGTAAACTGTAATAGAAAGAGAAGACGCTTAAGACTTCAGATGGTGAATTGCATTAAAGCACAGACAGCTGTAATATAATGAAGAGGCTTGGCGGAAAGCAGAAAGGACTTGAAAAATAGTAAGAGAATACATGCCTTAGTCTAAAAAAGTAATTGGTATGATTGCAATTAGCAAACGCTTTTGAAAGTAAATAATTACTGCTTACCTCCAAAATGAATGAAATGAAGTAATATATTTCTCATTAAAATATTGTTTTCTTTTTTTGTGGTTGTTCACTATTTCTATCTTCTCCTGAGTAAAAAAGTCTAATATTTGTGATATCATAATACAGAAAACAAATTCATGAAATGTATGAATAGAAATAAGGTAATTGTTTCACAGAAAATTAAATGGAAATGTTTGATATGGAAGTGCGAAGGTAGCAGTATTTCTTCCGATGCTGAATCTGCCCCCCTACGCAATTTTTGTTCTTCATTATCAATAACGCTTTGAAATAGATGTTGGCCAAGCTTTAGTACAACATTGGAATACATAGTGATTATAGTGTGTAGTATGTATGTAATGTTAGAATAATTAGTGACTATTCCGTACATTCATTAGATAAATTCGTGTTTAGCTGTCAAATATCACACCCTTGTCTTACGCCACACCAGTATAGTTCGTTTTCGAGTTTACGCTGCCTCACTATTCGTTCACGCTTCTTCCAGTCTGCATGTGCGGGCAACCACATCCATTACTGCCCTCCCGTCTCGTAAAGCAGGAAAATGGTCAATAAAATGCCACGCAGAGGATAAATCTTACATACCCTAACACGGTAAAAGCTTCCTCCGGAAAGGAATAATGACCCCCCCCACGAGTAAATTTTTTGAGTTATGATGAAATATCTTGAGACACGGCGAAATATGAAAAAATGTTTAATGACGGTGTTGGAGTATTGTAATCGGTTACCGACGACATTCTTGTTTCCGCTCTCCAGCCAGCCTTAATAGCACCTTTAGAGATATTACTGTAATATTATTAATGTTATATGATTCCATTCACCAGTTTGAGGTGTTCTGATTTTTGAGTGTGAATCCTCTTCAAAATTCTGTTTCAGTTTGTACGTCCTTACATAATAGATACGATTTCAATGAAACCTTGGTATTTATAAAATGAATTTTATACTGCAGAGTATAAAATTGTTGCCATTTCCAGGTTTTGATTACAAACATCTATTTATACAGTTAATTTCAGAGCAAATTTTGAAAATGTGTTGTTTTTGGTTCATATTCTGATTTTTTCCTGGCGGACGTGATTAAGTCAACCGAATCTGATTTCCTACAAGCTGCTGAAGATAATTTTGTGATTTACACAGCTGCACATTATACAACTAACTTATTTCATTAGTTATGTATAATTATTTGTGATCCATTTATGCCTAAAACAATTAATAAAATATATCGGATTTTGTGCCATGAAATTGCTGTAGCTTTCCATCTTGAAATATTTTTTTAAATACATTTTCATTATTTAGAAGCCAATGGCGTATGGATCCCCGAAGTATCAAATTAATTTAATAGGAATTTACCAAAGTACCTATTAAAGCGAGAACGAATAGAGAGTTTTAAGGTGTAGATTTAAGTATAAATTCATAAATGTATTTTGGAATATTTAGAGAGGGGGCAATCATCAGAAGGTATAGGTACATATTTCTATAAAGTAAAGTAAGAGACAGATACAAAGTAGCGGTCATTTATGGATCCATCCAGGTGATAACTATGACGTCACTACCTAGCCTGGCTCGCGCCTATAACCTGAAGGTAGTCAGAAAACCTGCGGGAAAAAAAAATCTTGACCTTTGGTAAAGAAGAGTATGCTAACGTCTCTGGTTTATGTACACGAAAGCCGATAAGGTAGAGGTGATGTACCCTCAGGGCCGGTAGTTAAGGTGGTAAAGTAAGAAAGCGTGCATTCGTTACCGAACTTCGTGTACCGTTAGCCAAGAAGGCAAAAAAGCCCACCGCGAATTAGGTGCCTCTCATTGCGTATAACTCAGTATGTGTATTATTGGTAGATTGCAGTATGCGACTTCAAATCACTATTTTTAAAGCTCAATAGTAATAAATCAGTATTTTTTATATATATAAATGTGAAACAATGATGTGTGCCTGAATGTAACAGAGATATCAATCCCACTCCCGTTGAAGTAAGAAAAATTCTTCTCTCTCTTTTTCGTTTTCCTCTCTACCACGCGTTTAATGTTCTGTGTAGTGAAGTTTACTTCTATAAAATGTGGGGGAAATTAGCATCAGAATCTATGGAAGGCTATGACTGGCATAACCAGCTTGTTTTATGAAGTTAGTGTTAGCATATTCATAGTATTTGTGAAGAAGAATATTTAGCATATTTGTGAATATTATGTTCGTCCATTCATGATGTCATTAATACAGTGATTCATAATAAATAACGAACATCAAATATAAGTTCTATTGTAATAATTCCCGAATTTTTCGACCGTACTTATTTTTGGAAGTACGTCAAGGCTCTTATAACATGCAGCCTTCGGCAATGAAATCTGGCGCACAAGACGGAAATAAAATACAGTAACGGGAGAAGTTATAAATTAGCGACAAGAGATTTAATAAACAGTTAGAAACGCAGAGGGAGAGGTTATAACTTGAAGGACAATTATTCAGGAAAAAAACCTTCCTATTGAAGTTAAGGTATTGATTTAAATTTTTTAAAGCGTAAAAGTAAAAAATTGTAACACCGATATAAAACAGGACCGCTAGAAAACAATTTTAATAAACTGTAACTGGCTTTAAAAGTCACTGATTCCTACGTGAGAACTAGTCCTAAACATCTAAATGCGGAATAGTTTCAGTCTGAGAAAATTCCATTTATCTCTTATATTACAAGCTTCCGTGTCTTGTTTGGAACCTATACGTCGCCGTTCGCCCACCCTTCTTTCAGTCTGCTTCCCCTGGCAACCACACCCGTGATTCTTACTCACGCATCATAAAGCAAGTAAATGGGCAATAAAGAGTAGCGTGAGAGAAGTAAATCTTATATGCTGTAATACGGCGAAACTTTCCTCGGAAGGAAAATAATGACGGCAGGAAATTGTATGTCACAATGTTTTTACGTCACATTTATAGTTTTCCTGCAAGGTGTTTATTGAATGACAGCCAGAAAAGAACAACTTTCTGCAATATTGTTCAAGTGCTAAAGTAGCTACGTCCGCCCTGCTTGTTTAATGGTTCTACTATTATTCGAATTTATATAATAGTGATTGGGTGTTTACGTAAACCTCATCTTTCAGTCAGAAAGGAAAGCTGGAAAACACACATAGTTTCTTGTCTAAGGAAGACCGACTGTTGAGGGATATTCTGGATGACTCAAAGATGGAAAAAACATGAAAATTCAACAATTACGACAGAAATGAAATATTAATTAGATCGTGGCAGAAATGGATAATCAGTTTTAACAGGCCTTCATTGTCACGTATATAAAATCAGAGTGCCAGAAAATCTTACATATACAAATGTTGGTATATCTGTATATGTATCCGAGCTAATAGACCTCGAAACCCTTTTGACCGATCACCAAAAAAGTTCACACATATATGTATTTTTTTCATGGAGAAGGTTCCCGACCAAAAAATCAAAAAACTAACACCTCTCCCCCTTTCCAATCCTCAATTTTTGTCAACGTTCGTTATACAAAGTCACAGTTTTTATCCGATATCGTTGGAACTTTGCACATTTATACTTTAAAACAAACAGAAAAATACTGTCCATATTTGGTTTACGGGCACCCAATCCCTCTTCCCCTTTCAGCTCACTTAGTTTTTGTCAATGTTCTTTATACAAAGCTAAAATTTCTATTCGATTTTGAAGGACATTTGCAGATATATACTTTAAAATAGACATAAAAGTACTGTTTGCATTTGCTTTGCAAAAGTTTAAACCCTTTCCCCATTTAACCCCACCCCTCTTAATTTACAGTGTTCTTTATAGAAGCCCACAGTTTTAAAAACCGTCATAATCGATTCTGCAGTTATCAAGTTATGCCAGGTTATTCTTAAAATAAATGCGTCCTAATGTCTGAACACGTACATCAGATTTTAACTTGGAACAAAAGCTTTCCAAGTTGTGAAAATCCATTAAAAATTTGTATTTTCTGCATGATGCCGGAACAAACAGATATAGTCCAGAGAGACATAAATCTGTGTGGTATATAATAATACGCGGGTAGTACATGTTTCGATCATCGAGCAGCAACTTTAACAGATGTTGTGATTATATTGAAATGCAGACTGGACCAAATTGTATACTGGCGTTCTGTATCACAGCATCCAATTATTCGGGAGGACGGTGGTTCGAATCCCCGTCCGAGCATACAGATTTGGGTTTTCCATGGTTTCCCAAATCACTCCAGGCAAATGGCTTCCTTCAAAAGGCCATGGCCAAATTCCTTCCCATTCCTTTGCTCCCCATCCTTTCCAGTCTCTGAAGACCTCGCTGTTAAGAGACGTTAAGCAATTAAACAAAAAACAAAAAACATCAGTTTACTTCTGGCAATAACTGGTTCGAAATAAAACTTCTTACAAATGATTCGCATCGAAAATATAAAAATACTAGCCTCGTACCCGCGACTTCTTACGCGTGGATTAAGAATTTTTTGCCAGAATTAAATATAGAAAGTTGTAAGTAACGAAGGATTGATCCCAAACAATATCGAGTCGGCATAATATGACAGGAAAGCTATCACTATATCATTCTACCGTCGAACCTGCCTCTTGAAGAGAATCAATTTCCAACATATTTCTGTCACTATTCGATAAGATCTCAAAATTTCGTGACCACAACTGTTAATCATACTGGAAAAAATATCCTGTGCCCTTCATACAGCTTTCCTTACAAAATTCCATCACAACGATATAGCCATTTAGTCGTCAAAACGTAACAAAAAGACAGAGACTTACTTCCGTATTTATATTATTATTACTGTGGTTCTCACTCACACACTGACTGCGAACAACACCTGAGGGATCATTATAACGTAAAAAAGTGTACACCTACAAAATTGCATGACTACCTACTATTTGTCTCGCATTGCACCCCTAACTTTCTAATATCTACAGTTTAACATTCAATCCGAATAACCTACGGCCCAGGCCTGACTCTTACGATGAAAAACAATTTTTAAAAAATCTTAGCTTCCACGGAGATTTGAACCGGAGACCACGACGTTCGTAAGCAAGCTCTTTAGCCACTGAGCTGCCAGTTCACTACGTGGAAATACGGTCTGGCGACTTCCACATCCAACGTGTCTGTTTATCGCCGTATTTCGAAGTTATGAGACAACATGTGTTATTTATACAGATAATTTTTCAACCAAATGTAGACAGTATTTTTCTCCTTGTTTCAAAGGATAAGTGTGCAAAGTTTCATCGAGATCGGATGAAAACTGTGGATTTGTATGAAGAACAAACAAACCAACAAACAAACAAACATACATTCATCTTTATATATAAAGATTGAAAGGGTAAATCACTCACAATTTTACCAGGCAATGCCACTTACTTTGCTAATAATATTATTTAAAACGATATAGCTGTATTTATTACCCCGTCACCGACACTGTACCGCTTACAAGTTATGTTCTGTTCGTAGCTACTACCCTCCCGAAGCAGGGCCCAGGTGCGTTGACCCTTTTCCAGGCCGGAAGCTGGTATGGCGATATAATGGCGGCCCGGAAGGAAACAGGTTTTCTCGAGGGCGCTCCAGATTGTGCCTTCCGCCCCTGTAGTCAGGCACCCTTCTATTCAGCCGTGCCTAACGATCTTACCCGAAGCAAGCTGCCAGGTTGCAGGAATTAAAACCCGTCAGCATCGCACAACCACAGTTCTTAAAATTCACGAACGATTTCAGTAACAATGTGCCATCAGATATCTGCATTAATCGCGAAGTGATCTCATCTTTTTCAGTGAAGTGTCATCTTCAATAAAGCTTGTGAACGATGTCAGAGAAGAAAGGGTATTGGTATTTAACAGAAAATAGTAATTCATCATTCAGAGCGGTTTTAAATCTTTGGAATTATTGAGAGATAGATTGGGTTTGTAGATAAATGGTATATAGGAAAGTCACTAATATTTTCAAGTAATTTGATAAAGAAGAAATAAAGAAAAAATACTAGTAGGCTGAAGGAAACTACAGTTTTAGTTTTGCAAAGTTTGCGATTTGGATTTACTGAGAGCGTGTGTGACTGACCAGTTGAGTAGTCACGTGGGTCTCTGACGTAAGATCTGAAGTTAGAAATAGGGTTCCATTGTTGAAACAGGTGATTTTTCTCCTGGCGAGTGATTGCGGGGAGATCATATGCGTGCTTGTAGTATTCGAGATAGTTATATGCGGCCTATTAACTCACAAAATAGTATTGAACTTCCTGATGTCGAGAACATAAATATCTAAAAATGCCCGAGCAGAGTCATCGTAATCTTTGAAAAGTGGCAACGATGGGGCGGACTTCATTGAATCGTAAACACAATTTTATTCCACACTTTCTCAGCAGTAAAGTTGTACCATATTTTTTAAACTAAATTGACTCATTTAGTTTAAAACGAAATACTACAAAAAGCAAACTTAATTAATGTATTCTGCGAATTCATTTCATCGCATTTGCTTAGCTATTAAACTGCGCACACAACCTCAAATGTTTAGTTATTTCTGGTCACTGTGACGTCAGCGTCAACTTCAGCCAATAGTTATCGAATTAATTGGATTGATCCTACGAAATTATAGTATAAATAAGTTACATGTATTACTTAGATTTAATCGGAAGTGTTGTTAAAATCTTTGAAAATACTTAGGATACGAAGAGATCTGTAATTTGCTCTACAGTCGCCTCAATTTCAACGATGGTTGGAATCAGTGGTGGAGAGTAACAGCCAGATGGGCATTCCGCTGGTATGCAGGTCGACCGCGAGAGGCGCTGCTGTAGCCGACTAAGCGCACCGCAGCCGGCATCTGTCAACGTCGGCGGTGGGATCTCTGTCACCGGCGGGCTTATCACGAATGGAATCCGGAGCCATCTCCGACGTTTGCTGTGAACGACAGTTAGAAATTGGGGCTTGCGAGAGGGATAAACGCTCCCTCAATTGCAGAGCGTTCTTAGTCGGGACGAAGCTGTGTGGGACACAGCTATAATGCAAATGGAGAGAATGGAAACTAATGGTACCAACCACGATGTTACGTATCAAACACAGTGCGGGGCCGCATTGCCTTTTGTAACTATTTATAGGGGTTAAATATGTTCGTAAATATGCATAGTCAGTTTTATAATCCAATAACTACGGAATTTAAAACAATTATTGTTATCAAATGGAAAACTTTAGCAGCACAGAAAGACTTATAAAACATATTTAGCTTTTATTTTTTTATTTGATTTTTGTTACTGCAGACCGCCCAACTATTTGTTCAAAAGGTGATCTACGACCAGTCATTTTCGCACAAAGATTATTGTGTGTAAACAAATAGCATTTACGTCCACTAATAAAGTAAATAGTCGTTATCTGTCTCTGTGTATCTAATGAACTTAAAAATGTGAAAGTCTTATCGTTTTTACACCACGAATAAATAATAATTTTGACATGAGACGATAATTTAAAGACTTTGCGGAAATGAGTTTAAAGCAACTGACTCTTCTTCCCTCAGTACGAAGACTGGCCATCTAAATTGCGCATATAGAAATTACTGCAGGTGAATGATTGTAATATCTGGTGTCCCAAAGACACTGAAGGCACAATTCAGTGGCTGAGGCAATAGGAAACAATGGAATTACCAATTTTATCAACATTGTACTGCATTAAATTCAAGAAGTAATGAATCAATTTTTATAGGAAATACGTGTAATTTGTGGTATCAACAGGTTCAATTCCACGGATAATGTCCATTTCAGCATTTAAACGAATGAAATTTCAAATATTGCATTGCCAAACAAACAATCCTATACAAGAAAGTTGCTAAAAACATTGGAATTTCCAGCATGTACTGTATTTCTGTTTTCCGTATGTCATGTATATTTTTAAAAATATCATAATTTAACTTCATTAATTAGTTACTTGTTTAATTACTGCAAAACATTCATTTCTGCCACAGTTCCTAATTCTAAAACTATTCACGCATATTAATTAGATATCCAGGTACTACCAATCAAATAACATTTGAGGTTTGGTTATCTTATATATATAATTGACAGATTACATTTGCAGAGCCCGAATAAGCTAAAAATGATGTGCAAGTTCCGTTCATGTCTCCTCACAAATTCATGGAATGCTAAACATTTGCTAAGTAGTAAAAAAATGACAAAAATATATAATAAACTCTGTTTCAGTATCTAAAAAAACAAAAAGAAAAAAAACACGTGAATACACACATTAATGTTCATCCAAACTGCACCTTATCCAATAGTACCAAACAAACACAACTATTTATGTGCCGTTTCAAGTTTTATTCCTCAAAATTGCAGCTTCAGGTCCAAACTGAAAGAGTTTCTGCTCAAAAGCTTGTTCGGAGAATGGCGGGAAAGGAAAGTTTGTTGAAGATTCTTACAGAAAGACGAGAAAAGACATGCGGGATTGGTTGATTTTTTAACGAAGGGTACAACCGTAGGAAATATAGCAAAAAAATTAAAATGGTTATAATATATAAAGCACATAATAAAGGTTGTGAGAAGAGTCCTGAGATTAAAATAATATATGAATGAAGCACTCTTATCAAAATAAAACTATACCAAAGATATGTCCTGTATTTTTTGATAGTTCCAAAATCAGATGCAACTAGAACGTCGACGAAAAAATTAAACTATGGAATTCAGATATGCACACATATTGCCGCATGAACGCCAGTGTTACCGTCTGCCAGCATGGCGCAGCGGGTAGCGTCACGAATTGCGGTACCGAGGTCGCCGGACAAATAAATATACTGGTCACAAATCTCTTTAAAAATTGAGGAATCAAATCACCGATTAGAACTAATAACACAATCCAAAAGTAGTTTGACTGAAACGAAAGAATTATATAAAGTGAGAGGTGCAAAACTTATTTTTAATTTTGATGAGTGATGTAGATACGAAGTTATATACTGTAGAAATGTGGTTGATGTCCTGCAACGGTTTAGTGTAACTGTTAATCAGACTACAAATTCAATGTTACAATTTCTGTTTTGCGATAGGTACAAATTATCCTACTCAAAGTTTATCAGGAAACGATGACTGAGTGAAAAGTAGAATAAGAAAGCTCAGGTGTTATCCGTGATATTAAAATATTTCTATCATTGGGCATGGCAACCTATCTGAAGATAAAAGGAACTGTGTACACGTCTCTAGCACAGAAACCTTACAAGATAATTTTTGTTTTTCATTAATGGTCGTACTTGGTTAACGCGATGCAGTGCTTATACGCCCATTACCAATATATCTATTATGATTTTGCAGATAACCCTAAAAATGAATAATGGTCAAAACATTAATTTTGATTCACATGAAATGTAAGATAGATTAATACGATCAATGCACCTGTAAAATTGTTGTTCTAATGACGAATTCAGCAGCGAAAAATATCCAATCAATGCGGTTTTTTTTATCGAAAGTTTCATTGTCAAAAGGGGAGGCCATCAAATTTGTAATCTGAAAATCGTACAGTTTTACCATCACATAACTACCATATCAGACAGCGACAGGCATTCCTCACTATCATCTACCAATTACAGGCATTCTTATAAATCAACAGAGCAATCATAACTGTTATAACGTTAAGTTAATTAATGATATTTCTGGGATAATGTCACTGATTTTTTGGATTATCTATACGTTTATATGCAGTGATATAGTCAAGTAAAATACCAAAGATGATTAGCAGGCAGTAAGGACCCCTGTTTTAGCTAATTTAAAACCCAGTCAAGACAGTAGTAACAATTTGTTCGGTAAAAAATTTTAAGGAAAGACGAATATTGATAAATTTTTATGTTTTTTATTGATATTTTTCTTGGTGTTAGTAAACTTACTTTGATTAGATTCAAAATAGTTGGATAGGCTGTTTTTAAATAACTGCGTTTGATACTGAATGAAGGAAATTTTTATCGTTATGAAAACGTTTAAAAGGTGTAATTTTAAAAACGAATAACTATTATTTATTTGATTGATATATTTCGTGATTACTTTCGTTTCGTGTAAACTTTCTTTTAGTTTTATTAAGCTATCCTGTTTGTTATTTTCCGTAAAAAAATTCTTAGAATATTCTGTCAGTTGTTACCAGTAGCTGCTACAGAGAGTACAGCATATACGTCGGATGCTGTTATCGTTACATGAATTTCTGTATCTGTTTGTCGTAAACAAACAAAAAGTAGCATACAGGTTTAAACAAACGGCACATTATATATTTTTTTTTTTTTTTTTACAATTGCACCTTTCGTTATAATTTTTTTCTCTGCTATATAACAGATAATTGAATTTTAGCTGGCACTGCAGTTATACTTTTTTTTAACAATGTGAGCTCAAGTAAATTTGAATTTGATTATTTATTTGAAATTTCCACTTGCTTTTAACAACGTAAGCGCAAATAAAATAAGATAGTAATTGATATGAAAGTTCGTGGTTACCAAAGCAGCTCTGTGGTGGTGGCGATTGTAATAACAGTTCGGGTATCATCGGACGCACCGAAGATTTCCGAGTTATCGAGAGTAAGTCCAGCATATAGTTTCAACGCATTTTATTAAAGGTGATTATTCCCTGACAACATCATGAAGGTTTTAGCCTATTGGCTTAGGATTTCCGAATGTTAGTTATTAAATAATTTTTAAACTATATCAATGCGAATATAAGACAATGTTAGTCATTGAGAAGGTAACGGACTTTAGAAATCCTATAATCAATTTAGCGAAATTGGTCCAGGTTGCAATTTCAGCCTAACCAAAATTTCCGCTAATATCGCCGCTAGAAAATCAAATCTTCAATCGCATGCGAATTAATGTATCGTATGTCAATGTCACCATGCATCGCGATATAAACTTGATCCTAAACCTCCACGGGTTCTTAAATCTTTCTTTCTTATTATCTGTGATGAAGATAAATGTTCTAAGGGCTGACACGGCGTATAAGCGGCTGAAATAATGACTCCAGTGAAAACGGCGGATGCTACGTAATATCAGTTTTAATGTGGTTTAGGCCGCATAGATCTCATTAGATTCGGAACTTCATTCATTAAAACCAAGTAATGATTTCCGTAAAAAAGCAACTGATGATTAATATGCCAATTTAAACGAAATAAATACATTTCTTTCAGTATTCTGGAAAATCATTACTAAGCAGTTGTTTAACTAAATAGAATTGTTATAAAATAAAGCTCAATGTAATTCCTCTTGCCTTGTGCTAGAGCACAAGGTTTCTGTTGACATCTTGGTCCAGGTTGTATTCGAATCTAACCACATACTACGATAAACTTACCGCCGAATAAACAATACTTTAATCGCACGCATATTAATAAATTTACAGTATCGCTTATCAGTGGCAATAATATATCGCGATATAAACTTGATCAAAAACTTTCATGGGTTCTTTCATCTTCCTTTTTTGTTATCTGTGATTCATATCGATATTACAACGTTTGAATCGCTAATGCAGTTACAAACGGCTGAAATATGACATCAGTGGAAGCAAGGAAATTTTTAAAAAATCTCAACAACTTACGTCATGCCAGATATTAGATTTAATTTAGTCTAGGCTGTATAGATCAGAGTGGAACTACTTTAGTTAAAATGATGTAACGATTTAAGTAACAGGACAATAACAAAAACAATTTAAATTATTTTAAAAAAACTTACTCATGCCCTCTGCTGTAACTTCAATTTTCGGTTATAATAACGATCTCATCAAAACTGCCGCTAAAATTGCTAATCGCAAATTATAGGTTTTATACTACATATCTATTTCAAAATATTTAAGGAATACTTTTTAATCGAATTAATATCAAATAAATATAAGCAACTAATAATTATTATGTCAATTTAAACGGAAGAGGTATTATTGTTTCAGACAATTTTTTACAATTAATTTATTCGCTAATGCTTAGTTAAATAGAACTGTTATTAAATAACGTTCATATGCTAGAACATCATCTCTGGTCGCAAGTTGGGCTACAAAGGCGAAAGGCGTGACGTAGTAGCGTGAGGAGGTAGTGTGATGTTACCGAGTGACAGACCATCGTGACCAAGAGTTGCGTTTTATTAGAATAGATCGTTTCAAAATCAGTTATAAATCCTAGTCGTCAAACTTTAAAACTGCATTCTGTTTCCGATTGAAATGATACCTCATCAAACCCAGCAAAGAAGAATTAATCTCAATAAGTGCTAAATAAAACTGAATGTCCTTTTACATTAGTTATTTTAAAGAAATAATCGTTCATTTAAAATTAATTAGAAAGCAAAATCCGTAACCCAATTATGGTGACAACACTGTATCCCCTATTACCGCATTCGACGTAGCTAAATTTATGCGACATACAGTATTTTGGGTGTTTCTGAATTGAAGTGTTGGCCCGCAGCACCCACTCTCGTTTGCACTGCTGTCAACGTGCCAGCAGCAACGCTGGGTGCAGACAACCTGGGGACCAACAGCGGGTATTGATCCCGGTACCCTCGTCTCGGCGGCCGACCTCTTCCCTCCCTCGTCCTTCCAGAGCTACACGGTGCAGACGGAAACTCATTGAGCGCACAGTCTCCAAGACAAATCTTAATGGCGACTGTTTCACCAGTTACCTGTCAAAAAGATATTCAACATGCCATTATACCTGTGGTCCTCTCCTACTACTAATTATGATGAAGGGGTTTAGATTTCTCAAAAGCACAATTCCTTCCCACTGCCAGTAGAACATTATCGACTCTTAGCGATGATACGTACATAAAATGAGCGGCGAGAGTAATTTTTGCTGAATTAATTTTTCGTAATTGATATTATTATTGAACTGTTAGCTCCTCGACCTGAAAGATCTATAATTTCGTAAGGTCACCCAATCACCTCGATAGCTATTGGCTGCAGAACGGTGTCACATGTCAGCCTTCGCTCACAAAACAACGACCAGAGATACCATTAGAAGGAATTCGTGGTTATGTCTACAATTTAATAACCAAGCAACTGCTACCAAATTACGTAATTCGAATAATGCATTCATTAAGCTTGCTTTTCATAGCATTTCATAGTTAAAAATTTTTTAATAAATTTTGCGGCGGTAAAAATATGGATCTGCTTTTCAGTAACATGTTACTAATTGGATAAACTTAAAAAAACTTTAAAAAATTAATTTACTCATAGTCTCTGTTGTAACCACGAATGCCAATTGTCATTTCGACTTAGGATAAATTTCAGTTTAATTACAACTTTCACTAATGTTGTTGCTTGACCAAAATTTATGCATTAAGGTTTATTTGCTTTTTAGGCATTTTACTGACCACTTTCGTAATTGGTCTTTATTCATGTTCGCTGTATGTATGACTTCTTAGGTTATTTTAAGTGTCACCGAATCGACTATTCTGTCAACTTATTTCTGTGGAGTTGTTCAACTATTTCATAATATGGAATGTGTATTAAGTTCTCTGGCCGTCACAGATACTATGACCAATGTTTATATTATGAGTGTTTGTCTCAGTCTCAATACTAAACAACGTTATGCTTTCGAAGCAAACAGGATTTTTTTTTTAAATTTGCAGAGTGAACTTTAAGGGTCAAATACAAGTTCGTATTTAAGCAAGTTCGAGTGTATGACCTTTGAAACAGTTACACCTTACACGATAGCGCGATCGTTCCTGTCCGTGTTTAATACCTACCTACCTCTATTAATGCTTCTGAGTTCTTGAAGCTCAACAGATTTTATTCATCCTAAGGGTGAAACACAGGTCAAGCTTATGTTTGGTCAGATCATATGAAACGGTCATAATCTTTCATCGTAAAAACTGTAACTATTCTAGACGATACGCAAAAAAACAGTCACGGGCTTACACTAATACGAACTTGATCTTGCGAAAATTTCGTGAATGATATAAAACGAATAGGAGGTCGGTGGATTGTAGTAAGATGAAAGAAGATCCGGCTTATTTGTAGTAATCGTTTACTTTAACCTCAAAAAGGTACGAAGCAAAACACTTACAACGTCTTAAGAAACAATTGGAAGTGATGAAATTTTTGCCTAACAGAAAATAAATATATTCATAAAGCTCCTTCCTCTGCGTAAGAACGGAGACTATCCCGGCGTATTATTGCAATAAAGTCTCCTTATTCTATAAAACAGAAACAGTTCATCAATGTGTCTGTAGCATACCCGTGACTTTGATTGTTCATAATTTCGCCATTTACACGTGGAAAATTGCTTTCTAAGTTATTAAAATATGATTTGTTTGAATTAATTAAATTTGAATTACTCGGCCTCAATAAATAATAATATTTTTGTTGTTGCATAGTTTGTGCTCTGCCGCAAACGTAAAAAAATGTGGCTGTTACTACTCGGTGGCTTATTATTCTCTGCTATATTTCGTTAAGTAGTTTAATCTATTTTTCTTTCATCTGACATAAATATTTTTCGTACCAAATACACATTTTCAGCATATTTGAAACCCATTAATAGTTAACTAGCCTCAAAGCCCGTCAAAAATGACGGACTTAACGGAGTGTTCTGACAATTCATTTCTCTGCGGTTGCAAAAGTAAATAGAATTCTGATAACCTTATTTAGTAATATGTATATATTTCGGTTTTAGTTTACACATCGAAACAGATGGAAGTTCTACTGAGTGAATGATGTCAGAATTAGGGAACCAATTAATTAAAAATAAATTTTGAATCCTAAAACCTTATGCTTTAATGCGTGATAATGGTTTTATTTCTGGTCCAGGTCTCATTCAGCACTATAAATACGGATCTACTTCCATCCGTATAAAAGTATCGTAACTTCAGTAATTCGTAGCTTATTTACAAAAAAAAAAAAAAAAAAAAAAAAAAAAAAAAAAAAAAAAAAACATCGTGATTTAGTCCATAAAAAAATGTGTCAGTTGTTTGATCCTATCTGCATTTTGACATAATCATAACTTCTAATAATATTGTTATTCAAAATTCATAGTTGCTATTACCCGCGTATGAATACATACATTGTATTTCCATCTAAATTTGACCTACTGGAAATATTTAACGTATTTCATATACTGGAATCAGTAATAAAAGCAACTAATAATATATAAATTTAAACGCAGTACGCACCTTTATTTCAGTGTTTCGGCAAATCATTCCTTCCAATATATTATAGCAGTGACTTAAAATATCTACATTTGATATAAATATCTTGCAAGCCCGTCAAAAATGGCGCCTTGAACGCAGTATTTTGGCAATTCGTTTCTTCGCTGACTAAAGTACAATTTTCATCGAATAACGTACTTTATCTTGAAAATGATGTAATGTAGATATTTGTTAGCTTACTGTAACAACGGTATCACTGTCCAGAGTGTATAAGAAAAATCTACGTCGAACGAAATTAATTAAGAAAAAGCAACTAATAATTAATATGTCGATTTCAACAGAATATGTACTTTTCTTCCAGTGTTCTTACAATATTTGCGGATGCATAGCTAAATAGAACTGATATTAAATAAATCGCATAACTTCAAACATCTCCATTCGTTGTTTGTAGTGAAGTGGAGGCGGGAAGCGTGAGGTCATAGATCAACGTCATAATGTGACGTCATGGGGTGACAGATGTCCAAAACTTGCGTTTTGTAAATATAGCGGAGAACTTATCTTCTAAATGATACCACATTTGTTAAGTACAAACGAGGAAAGATCGCTTGTCACAAAAAATACCTTTCAGAAATAATACTTTTGATGTGAAAGCATGAATTAATGAAACAACTAATGGGTTTTATTTATTTCTTCAAAAATTAATAAGGATTGTTCATTTAAGTGATGTGCAGTCAGGTTAACATATAACTGTTACTGGTTTACAGAATCTTTCAGAGGCCATCTGAACAGGGCGGCTTAGCGCTCATTGTTTACGGTGGACGTATCTACGCACCGTATTACCGCATAGCGGCCTGACGATGTTATGCAGTATTTCACGGCAGAAAGAGTGCTGCTTGGTAAAGTTCGGAGTGGAGAAATAGACACTCCAGTGCAGGACAGCGGTTTTCTCGTATTGGCTTCCACAGAAGCTAGTCCAATTGACTAGGACATCCGCTATGTGATACTTTGTCTCACTTTGTCTGTCGTACAGAGCTGTTTGTGGGGACAAACCATCTTCTCCAATTTGAATGATGGCTTGAAATTGTTCACAGGTGATGCAGCGTTGTTTCGTTTACAGTAATTCGACATGGCTTAGTATATCCTTACGGTCCATCGCTCTTTCCCTATTAAAACACGTCCTTTAATTATTCATACATACATATCTCCCAGCGTTCTTTAGTTCTTTCACAATTCGAGAGATATTTCCTTGTCTTCCTGGAAGACTCTTCATAATAATTTATTTTAGCAAACCATTCCTTCATTCACTAAAGCCTATTCTGACTACATTCAAAATATTCGATGAGACTTTGATCCCACTCTGGCGGAAAACCACGGAAATATCCCGGCCATATCAACACTACCAAAAAAAAAACAAAAAAAAACAAAACAATTGGATGTGAATGGGGATTGCCGACAGAAGTGAAAACTTAAAACTATGAATATCATACGCACAACACGTCATACTTACAGCAACAAATATACATAGAATACATGTGCTAAGTACCATCAAAATCTAATTAAAAACTGTGAGTTTGTATGAACAACGCTGGCAGTAGTTTTATTAAGGTGAGGGAGAAAGGGGAAAAGGGTTCAGGTTTTTGTAAATCAAACATAGACAGTTTTAAAGTATAAGTATGCAAAGTTCTATCAAACTCGAACAAAAGCTGTGTGTTCCAAAAAGTGACCAATACGCATTTCATATGCGCAGCATGTCATAGCATGTAGGTGAAGTGAATTCATAGATTTACTCCAAATCTACAGCCCGCCTAAAGAATTTTTCACTTAAAAAATGTGTGACATAAAATCACTTCAACCAAAGAGAATACTGTGAACTGTTATCACTTTGAACACACTCAAGATAGCTTTATCTGACAATCCAAGGGCAATGGGACAACGTTTCATACTAAACACGTTACTCTCAATGACCAGATGTTTCAGCTTAGAAATACTGATATTTTTTTGCGTTGTACACCGTATATTTGTTATCGAATGACTTTACTTACAGTGCAAAGAATTAGCTTCACAGAGGCTGAAGAAATCCTCACTCACAACCTTCAGGAAAGGGATGCCTACTTTCGAAGGTGGCGCCTTCAACATAATCCACAAAAAACAGATATAGCTACATGCCACCTTATCAACAAACAAATGAACTACCAGTCAAATATAGTGTTCTGAGACCAGATGCTGAAGTGTAACAGTACCCCAAAGTACCCGGATGTCACATTACACTTACAAAAGGCACCTTCAAAATACAGCTGCCAAGCTTAAAAGTCGGAACAATCTACTTCAGCGGTCGGCAGGAACTTCATGCGGAGCTGATGACGAGAATACATTAAGGACAACAGCCGTGGCCTTGGTATACTCCGCAGCTGAATACTGCTCCAGTGTGTGGCTTAATAGCAGTCACACCCAGTTGTTGGACGTTCAGCTTAGCCAAACAATGCTCATCATAATTGGAACGCTTCTACCTACACCCATTCAGTGGCTGCCGGTGCTCAGCAACATCCCACCACCTCTCATCAGAAGGAAAAAGGTACTAATAAAACTATGGTCCAGAATTCTGAACAACGAGGTTCTTCCTATCCATGTATATATTAGATATTACAAAACACGGCTGAAGTCACGTCGCCCTTCCTGGAAGACTGATGTCAGTCTAACATCTAATTCTTCAGCCCTACAGTTAGCTGGACTGCGGAATGGTCTTCGTCAACACCAAAGGGCATAGTTCATATTAGCGATCCCTGCTCAACACTACCAGGATTCAACTTACCGCAGTCTATTTGGTGTAAAATCAACCGTGTTAGATGTGGTACGGGAATAACTGCTTCAACTCTCCACATCTAGGGCTATACAGATTCTCCGTTCTGCGACTGAGGTGAGGTTTTACAAACTGTATCACACATTGTCTAGGATTGCCCAATGCGTGCCTTTCCTGGAAGCCTTGAAAATTTAAATTTGGCTAACTCCTGAGGCGGTGGCCAGGTTGGAGCACCTCGATGTTGTATTATAGTGTTTATGGCTGGCGATCCTGCCATAGAGGCGTCATCACCTGCCAGCTATGGGCCTCGTCCGCTCAACCATGTATATATATATATGTATAATTATTGTAAAAGAAAATTAAGTTCAGTATGACTGTAGTTGAGTATTACGTCATGTAGCATCACACTTAAAACACGAAACAACATCATGAAGAAGCTAGCTGGTTGTTCGTGGGGAGCTGATGTGAGGCACGTGAGTGGATAAAACTTCACCATCCTGATCATCCACATTATCTCCCAATCCACGAGGTCCTAAATGAATAACTCCCCCCCCCCTCCCCACTCGTCTTAAATCCAGAAATCCGGCATGGCAAGATGTATTTGACTCTGATGTCACGGAAAAATGGCGTCAAAGCTGGAACTCCGCATCTGTAAAACATCCATATATTAAAGAGCCCACAACTGGACTTTCAGGATTCCATCTAAATAGAGACCAGTGGGTCAAACTAAATCGTATAAGAACAGGCCATGCAACGCCATGTTGTATAAGTGGGGTCTTCAGGATTCTCCTGCATGTGACTTTGGCGCTGATCCCCAGAGTGTGGAGCATATTATCAGGGAATTCCCTCTACGGAGGTATGATGGACTACTTTAAGATGTTTTTGGAGCTACAAGTCCCTTCATAGAATGGTTGGAAGAACTGGATATCAACTTGTGAACGCTACCAACGTTCTTTTCATCGTATATATTTGTATGTATTATATTAGTGGCCCAGCCATACGAAAAATTAATAAATAAAAACACGCTAAATAAATAAATAAATAAAACTCGATATTGCATTGTTCAGGTTTCAATGATTTTTGTTTTACCGGAAATATCTGATACCTAGTTCCACGTACGATATATTGTTGTGTTTTGCTCATTGAATCGTCGTTCCATTGAAATGAGCCATAAATAGACTTGTCTAACCCGTATGATGGAAAGCAGAGCAGTTAGAATATGACAGGTCGCTGAGGCTGTGAGCCGCTGAGAGACGTGATCACCTCGTCACAGGGAACGCGTTGCTGAGTGTATACACGCTTGCAGTGGTCGCAGGGTGAGCGGACGCCAGCCAACCGTGAATTTGCGGTGTGGATCCGAGGCCCATTTCGTGTGTGCGGGTGTGCGCTGCAGCCCTGTGAGGACATACGACTGAGTGCGTACGCCCCGGTTCACTCAACAGTGTGGTGTGTACTGATGCACTGGCAAGCACTAACACGGCGGATTTACCACGACGGGAGATAAGAGCTGCCAAAGAGAATGGGGTGTTAGCAAGGTTGGTCTGAACCCAACAACAAGATACGTCTAATTAGGCGCATTAGATAATTATGTAAATAAGGTACAGTGCACAGCTGGTTCTCATACCGCATACAGATAGGTTGGCTGCACTGAATTTCAAATTAGTAGGTTATTCCACATCATTCCAGTTGGCTGGTGAGCTTATTCCCACAGTAAGGTCTTGAGCAAAAATGAATAAATTAAAAAATACCATAATTAGTATCCACGTTGGTATATGCAGAAAAATCAGTCACAGGTCTTCAAGATATCATTATGAGCATAGATAGCATAAACTCATCCAGTGACCCTGGCTGCTTGCAGGTCTAGACGCTTAGAAATGCGTTGAACACCTGTCCTGGGAAGGAGGACTGAGGCCCTTTATCCAGCGACAGGTGGTCAGGCTGGGACAGAAGTGAGAGAAGGAGGTCTCGGTGAGATATTTGTGTGAGAGAGACGGAAACACGCTTTGCAAAAGCTGCAGTTGTAATGTTCTGTGTAATGGTTGACGCGTAATATTTAGTGCGGTAATTACATATTAAAGGAAGTCAACAGAAGTTATATTGTTGTTTTCCCTTTATTATCGGATGATGCGAACCTGAACAATTGTTGAATGGAATAATTTTTTTAAATTAATTTTAATTTAATTTAATTGCAATAGAGCACAGGCTCCGGTGGCAATTTCCCTACACACCCATCTTCCCACTATCCTGCACCCACCTACATTTGCCCTCTACAAATTTTATCTTTAAATTCTTTCAAAGTTTTCGGTAAATTATTCATCATTTCTTTTGGTAACTCATTCCAATCCCTGACACCCTTACCAAAAAAGAGAATCTTCCCACACCCTTGTGCCTGAAATCGAATGCCAGCTTGTGGTCATGGTCATCTTTTCCCTTCCACGCATACCTATTGCAATATCTTTCCATGCCATATCGCCAGTATATCCCCTGTACACTCCCATGACTCTCCTCATCCTCCTCCTGTCTTGCAATGAATCTCATTTCAGCTCCTTTAAAATATCCGTCACTGATTGCATTCTGCGATAATTTCCAGAAACAAACCTAGCAGCCCTTCTTTGCATCCTCTCCAACTCCTGTATTTGATACGTAAAATGAGGGTCCAATACTACACTACCATATTCGAGCAATGGTCTCACAAATGTTTTGTAACCTTTAGCTTGCACTATCGTCTGCAGTCGGCAGAACTGCAGAACCAGAGACTTTGAAGAAAAAGAAATAAGATACTTTGCAATCTTCAGGTCTGTTATTATTCGTAATGAGTACTATTGAAATTTAAGGTGATTGCAACAGTACACATCAACCCAATATACTAATTACAGTAGAGTCTCGCTAATCCGAACTAATTGGGACCGGGCCTTGTTCGGATTACCGATTTGTTCGGATTAGCCGGAGTTACAGTGACTAATTTCTACAATGAAGTATACCAAGCATATAAGTAGGTACAGCATGGTAACAATTGGGAACAACTGGGTGAACAATGGCTCACTCTCACTCCCTCCCTTTATTGTTGAGATGTTTGAAGTGTTCGTGGTCAGTGCACTCTCAGACGACTCGCGAACTGCTGAGTTAATCTTAGCAATCGATCGCTAACACACTTACAAAATTCGTGTACACTAGCGTGTTATTGCCATGAGTAAACGGAAACATACGACGTTAAAGCTCAGAGAAAAACTGGATGCTTTGAAGCGATTGGACAGTGGTGAGAATGTATCTAAGCTGGCGACGGAACTAGGTGTTGGTAAGGCAACCATGTGTGATTGGAAGAAGAACCGAGTGAAGCTTGAACAGAGCTGCGCAACGTCTTCGGGAAAAACACTCGAGATTCGGCAGACTCTGAAACAGTCCCAGTCCGATAAAGTGGGTGAAGCTCTTTTCTTTTGGTTTACACAGGAAAGAGAAAGGGGAACTCCTCTGAGTGGACCAATGGTTCAGGAAAAGGCTGTTTACCTAAACAAATTAATGAATGGTGATGAGTCTTTTAATGCGAGTACGGGTTGGTTGGACAGATTTAAAAAACGTCATGGGATTCGTCAGCTAACAATTACTGGAGAGAAGCTTTCTTCTGACCATGATGCAGCGAAGGAATACGTGCATGAATTTAATAAACTGATAAGAGAGGGAAATTATTCTCCCCAACAAATTTATAATGCTGACGAGACAGGCCTTAATTTTAGGGCATTGCCAACAAAAAGCCTGGCATCAAAAGCAGAAGTCCAAGCTCCTGGCTTTAAAATGAACAAAGATCGTGTGACTTTACTAGTGTGCAGCAACGCTGCTGGTAATCACAAGCTCCCTTTAATGATGATCGGCAAATCTGTTAGCCCCAGAGCTTTCAAAAACTGCCACATGAAATCCCTACCTGTATACTATCGCAACCAGAAAAAATCATGGATGGATGGTAAGCTGTTCAAAGAATGGTTTCACGACCAGTTTGTTCCCTCTGTCCGGCGTTTTTCCAAGGAAAATAATTTGCCTCCCGTGCTATCCTTTTGATTGATAACGCATCATCTCACCCCAGCACTGAGGAATTATGTGATGGAGAAATCGTGGCGAAGTTTTTGCCGCCGAATGCTACACCACTTCTACAGCCGATGGACCAGGGCGTACTACAAACATTAAAACTGATTTACAGAAAACAATTTTTAAGAATGCTGATCCAAGATGATAACATTCCTTTAGTTGGAAATTTCAGAAAACACTTTGAGAAAATCTTGGAGAAAACTATGGACATCTCTTGAATTTCACGACATACCAGCTGAAAATGAAGAGGAGAGTTTCCTAAAAATGGTACAGACATTCCCTGGATGTGAAGAAGCCTGTGAAGCAGACGTAGATGAATGGATGGCAGCGGATGATTCAATACTGGAGCACCTTATTGACGTTGATTTAGTGGCTGCTGTGACTCAAGACCAGGTAGAAGTGGAATGTTACGACGAAAGTGACAATGAGACGGAATGTGACAAAGGAGAGTTGGTGTCACACACTGACGCGGCAGAAGCCTTTGATCTCGCGCTACGCAATATGGAGCAACAGACCACTGCTACACCAGCTGATTTAATATTTATCAGACGATGGCGCAACTTTGCGTCATATAACAGACTGTCTTCATTACGCCAAAAAACAATTACTGAGTTTCTGTGCTCTAAAAAGTAGGGATGAAATGTGTGTTTCTAACCATTGTAACTACTATCGTAAGTTTGACAGTTTTTCTTTCAGTGTTACGCACTTTTTAAATTTAATCTTTTCTAGCTAATTTTTCTGTATAAATTAAAATTGTGTACATGTACAGTAGTTAACCACACAATTATATAGCGTATGAACTGTATTTTCAGGGTGTTTTAATTCTTTTACCATTTTTTATATTAAGTCTATGTAATGCTTTGGCATGTTCGGATTAACCGGACGTTCGGATTACCGGGGTTCGGATTAGCGGGACTCTACTGTATTATAAAAATTAAATAATGTTTGTAATTTTCGCACTACAAATTGTAAATGTCAAATACTAAGGGTACTTCTGGGAGTATCTCTGGTAGTAAAGAATAACGTAAGGGAGAAACAAGAATGAAGACACAGTAAAAAAAGAAAAAGGTGCCTTGATAAAGCGATGCTTCATAAGTTACAAAATAAGTCAGAGAAAACTAACTGAATTGAATAGAAGCGACGGAAAAAGAAGTCATACGTTTATGAAAATTGGAATTAATTTTTTATACAGACCGAAGTTGTGTAGTTGTTTTAAGTATAATTCGGATAATTATTGATACGATAACAGACTAATGATTCGAAGTAAAAGAATAAGAAGCAAAACAGGGTAGTGCAAATATTTCTTTCTTTCTTTCTTGCTTTTTTTTTAATTATGAGAGAAAAGTACTAGGAGATTCATAATTGTAAACGGAGAGGTGTCATTATAGGTCATGAAAATCAAAAAACAAGACATATCATGTTCTCATCCTGGCTGAAAGCGACTGATAAGATATAATAAGGTAACAACACAATAATTATAATTTGTTTCAGTTTCGCTTTTCTCGAATGAAAACGCTTGATAGTTGTACACAAAACTAAGAGCTTTGATAAATTGCATCCCGTATTGACAAATCATGATAATGGTTATATAATGCTTCCACATAAAAAAGAAAAAGCCTGTTACACCCTTAGGTTAGGACATCTTATTCTCCCTCGTGATCTCGGCACTGCAGTTCTACTAACGAGGACTATGCCACATTCATTCCGCTTCACCAGTGATGGGTTTTCTATCACTAAAATTCGGATACCAGGCTCAGTGGTCCAAAGACCAAATAACAAGCTTCTAAGAAAAGCCGTCGTCTACCCCTTTGACTGAATCCCGGTATTCGAATTTATAGCCAGTATACCAGAGTTTCCTAAAATTTATGTTAGTACCCGGCGGTTAAAAAAAAAAAAAAAAAAAATTCTGTGCCTCCTCATTCATAAGTGTAAAGTTTTCATGGCAAGGCATTGTCATTTAGCTGCTATTTGTTAACGACCAACTTATTCCAGGTAACATATCGTTTAAATATTACCCAAGAGCCTTTCATTATATTCTTCCAGTAAGTTGGTGGCATATTTGACCAGCATTAGTGAAGTAGACGAACTGAATTAATTACTGAGGATTAAATAAAGATGCTGATTACAGTATATTTACCTTATTTGAGGGGAGGGACAACTGATTTCATAGCGAAATAAATTAAAAAATAGACAATTTATACATTTCTGTTTCATGTCAGACTTTCAGGAATGTCTGGTGCAAGCGTAATTTCTGTTCCGTATTTGTTACTGCAATTTTTCAATAAACTTTTGTAAATGGTAGACGTGTGCCAGTGAAAAATTTTAAGCGTAATGTTGTGACTTAAAATTATACTGCTCAATGGTTTATTATAACTCCTTATAATAAACCATTGACAGTTAAGGAGAACAGAAAGGCAGCAGATAAAATTTTCACTGGATTCATTTCTGTTGTTTAACGATTTCTGATATTAGAAATTAAACTTAGGTTAGACTCGCGGGCTAAAGTATATTATACTCCGTTAACAAATGCATTCTTTTAGTCCAAACTTCAATTTTAATCAATTTATTTTGTTTGAATTTTGTCCAAAATTTAAATAATTTAAATAGCAGTTTTAACATTCCAATAGTTGGAATGGTACTTTATAGTTGGTTGTGTGGAAGCAGTATTTTAACGTAAACTGTTAGTGTTTCCAGTTACTAACATTCCAATGGCTAGTTATGTTCTAATATTATAAATGCCATAGCAACTCTCTCTGTCTATTTGTTACGTTTTTACGACTACGTGGCAAAACCGATGTTAATGAAACTTGACAAGAAAATACTATATATCATTAGAAATGACATAGGATACATTTTTCGGAATAAATAATATATCGCTGTTTATTTATAAATTTCATGTAGACGCATGACTTATTATATAACATACAGTAGATGTAGATTTTATCCAACTCTAGCAATAAAATTCTAAATCTACGATTACGAAATATCGGGTAACAGTTAGTGTGGGTTGTGTGAAGCAGTATTTTAGAGTTAACTGTTAGTTTTTCCAAGTCACAGCGACTGCGGCTTTGGGAAAAGTTGTTTTTCTGACCGCAGGTAGGTCGCCGGCCTAGCTTCGACCTCCTCCACAGAGTCGAGCCACGCCCCCATTGCTGGCACTGTGCCAGGACGCACGAGAGGGATTTCAGCGCCGTTGTGGTGGCATTACCGGCTGCGGGCGGCCGTAATGAGGACCCAGCGCGCCCGCACCACCCCCTGGTGCTCGTAATGGAAATTACAACCAGGCGTCCCGATCAAACGGAGGGACATTAGCGACCTCTGGTGGCGGGTAGCGTTCAATCTTAGTGAGAGCACCGAGGTAAAGTGAGGTTAGGTCTGTGGTCTAACTGCAAATTGTCAGCACACGTAGTCATATGTCACTAGAAGGACGTTTGATGTAGCCTATACTCTGCCTCAAAATATGTGCGGCTACGTCATCTCCCACTTTAGCAAATAGACTTTAATTTACATTAATATTATACATGGAAATGTAACTCTGTTTCTCTGTCTGTTTCTTATGTTTTTTCAACTAAACGACTAAAGTGATCTTGATGTAATTTGACAATGAAACTCTATGCATCATTAAAAAGGAAATATGATAATTTTCTAGATAAAAAACATTTACCATAAATTTTTTAAAACTAACTGATTGGTGACAGACATGTGAATAGCGTGTGTAAGTATCTATAATGCTATATCCGTCAATAAGGCTTTGCTTCTCTCGCAGTCAGTTTGTTTCTTTATGATCTATTTATAAATTTTATGCACAGACATCGCTACTGTGCAACGGCACACCCATAAAAAATCGTAATAAAAGCCGTGATAGTCACTGTCAAGGAAAGAGTTGATGATGTTTTAATTCCTTGAATCTCAGTATTTCGGACATACCTACGAATCCAGTTTAACAGACTACAGTTCACACAAAAATTAATCTTTGCGTTGACTATTAATAAAGCCCAGATACTGATAGCAGCAAAGGAACACTTAGAAATTACGTATCTTTCCAATGAGCAGTTATGTGTAGGTAGCTCAAGAGATTCCAACCCCCAGAGCTAACGACTGCTAAACCAAAAACATTGTGTACGAAACACTACTGACATAAGACGTCCCAAGAAAATTACATAATTTTATAACACAAAAAAGCTGCCGGAGGAACTGTTATGGGTAGTCTCTCACTGCCCCCCCACCCCTCCTTAATTTGTTTTTATTTTTAAACATATTGCAAATTGGTTCTCTTCATGAGACGGGCTCGGTGGTAGAACGGTGTTGTGGTGGTCGTATCAGCCCGACTCATTGCTTATTGGTACACGCTTTCTATATGCACTTCTTGCAATAAGATGCCGAGTCCACGCGAGTAACAGCTAGGGTTTATATATATATAAATTCCTCAAATAGTCAAACAGAGATTGATATAAATTAAATAAAATTCTGTTTATTTGACCCCTACCGCCCCCTTCTTCGTTGTAGCATCATAATAATTTCAGCCGCATACCACGGAGTTAATTTGTTGGAGCTCAGGTGATGGAAGAAATTTTCGCTATCAGCACTTGGCCACCAACTTAGGAGAGGCAACTATCAATTATGTACCAGTGTCCTGGGTTGAATTCCAAACTTCTCCGCAGTACGTATGCAATAAGGACATACATTTGTATTGTTCGAATAGGGACGTCAAACTTAGCAACACATTAAAAAGGAAACTGCCTTATTTATTAAATGTTTTCTGATTTCTATATCAACTATTGACATTCATTTGTTTCTTACTTACAGTTTGAATATGTTAGTCAGCACTTCATTACATTAATTTATCTGATCCCTCGTTCCGATTAAACCTTCAAGTAATGATACAGAGAAACTGACATACAACAAATATGATGGGGATAAAAACAGATTTTAAGATTTCGCGGTTCGTCAACGTTGAGGCAATCCTCTTTTACCGCATCTAACGCCCTCTAAGTTGCCAAAGCGTAAAACCTTAATTAAAAACTAATCCCTGAAGCACAAGCTGCTCTCACGTGCCGAAGGTTCCATCCTCCGATAATGAGTTAAATTTGACTCATACAAAAATTTTATATAAAAAAAATTTTAAATTTAGCTACTTATTCGCTTTCCGGAATTTTCTTTAGAATGGTGTATGTAAATTAATGGAGAACACACTAAGTTGAAAAAAACTGTTGTTTTTTTTAACTGATAATTTTTGAAAAAATATTTTTTCATTAATTAATTGTTGCCATGTTACAGAAATTCTCTGTATAATGATATTTTTTTTTTACTTATAGCTTTACACCTCGTCGACGCCGAGGTCATTAAAGGCACGATGGGACTGGGGACAAGGAAATGAAAGGAATTTGGCCATGAACTTCGGAAGGAAGCATATAAGCATTTGCCTGGCGTGATTTGGGGAAACCATGGGAAACCCAAATCTGAATGCTCGGACGGGGATTCGAAATAATTATACAAATGATTTGATCTGCCAAAGTATTAGATTTATTAAATTAATCATTTTTTGTTGTTGTTTCGAAAACCATCCTTACAGAAACATCTCTTTAGCTTTACTGTACTCTGTAGACACCTAAAATCAGTAAATATATTGTTTTTAAAAGTTTTTTTTATATCGAACCATATTTCTCCATTCATATTTAACCAAAATCGATAAATGAGGTATGTTTTTAAATTTCTCTGCGTTAATTAAGAAAAGAATTTTCGGAATTCAACCTTCTAACTGCAAAATTATGAACACTCAAAGTCACTGGTACGCGATAGTTCAGAGTCAATCTGCCAGGCGTCACTGGCGTTGATGAGGAGTGATCACATTACCGCTAAATAGCAGCACCAAATATCAAAGATTTATCTGTGTGTGTTTTCTAGAGCAAGGAGGTTTTCGGATATTTTTGCTTCTGTTAGGGATACATTTCATCATTTCTAATAGTTTTGCGACGTTTTAATTACAATTTAACCATCCGATATTATGAGGGAAGAAGAGGATTCCATAAGATGTTGTAAGCGTTTTGCTACATACCTGTTTGAGGTGACAAATAAACAATTGCCACAAATGAGTCGGTCCTTCTTTCATCCAGTCACAAACCACCAACCTCGCTATTCATATTACATCACTCGCGAAATTTTCGCTCGGGCGATCTAGTTCACTATTAATTGTTATTTCCATACAAAGCAGATAGGCTTATTTCTGTTTTTGATAAGCAGTATTAGGATTTGAAAGACGTATTGGAGAGATATATTGAGAAAAATAGTTTTTAATTGTTGGGTATAGTGGCATCTGGAAAGGAAAAACAATTAGTATGCCAACTAAAGGGGGAAAGGTGGGGGGGGGGGGGCGGGGACACGTTTTGTATCAGGAAATGAGCAATAAACGCAAATGGGTTATATGGGTTATCATACATAAGAAAGCCAGCACTCTTTAAATAAAACCTGAACAGCAAGAAATGAAAATTAGTCTTTAATAAAAGTTTACCAAACGATGAAGGGATTAAATAAAAGTGGTAGCAACAAAACTGTTTCTCTTAAATGTTTAATTGCATACCCGTTACAAACACGTAAGAGAATGATGATATCGATATCTTTCCAAGGTGTACTTAAATTAACAGTACCATATCTCAACAGCATCTGCAGGAGCAGTAAAGTATTCGTACCGACTTAGTCTTGATTTACAATAACTTACTTGTATTACAAAAATTACATTGCTGAACTAGAAAGAACTTAACACAAAAGAACGAACATTTTACGAATCAAATTCCGGAGCAGGAGATGGTGTAAAAGAGAGCAGCTAGACTGACTGCTGAAATTACGGCAGAACTGAAGCCATAACTGATTTTTTGAAGGTGCTAGGTTACGAATCATTCGGAGACAGAAAATAGGAAATGTATTGAGGGAATATAAAAACACATATTGCCGATAAGGCAACGATGGGTATTTAGAGAAGAAGTAGGAGAATTACATGGAAGGAAGAGATAATCCATGACTATAAATTGGATCTTGATTTGAGGCATAAGAAAGTGAGAAATATTTTACTTTTGTAGCTAATGGACTCATGGAGTTAAATAGATTACTTAAGGAAATAATTAAAGTTTACCTGAAACCCTAACAGGATTTTAAATTAAAATTCCTAATGGTCAAACGTGGGTGGGTTGCCCTCAATGAATTTAAAATTAAAAAAAGAAATACTGGAACCCGAAAGTGGATATATATTTATATAAAATTTAGTAAGATAATCTGAAGATTAAAAACAATGAAAGGTAAAAACAAACCTTGCAGAGGATTAACTGAGACTGTAACTCTAGATTTTGATTTTCCATGCTCTCCAAAAATACTCCAGGTGAATGACGGCATAGTTCGTGCAAAAGGCCTTGATGGAATTCCTTCCCGTTCCTTGCCCCCTCTCCTTTCTCTCCCCTAATGATCGCGATGTCGCAGAAAGCGTAATGCCGCAAAAAGTTTAATTCTTAATCCACATTACATCCCACGTTCTGATAAGTGTTAGTCGTAAGTAAGCACAATATTTAACTATATATTCATTCTGCAACGTATTTATTATCTGGATGCGTCAACCTACACAAAATACCATTTTGGAAAATAAGTTATGATTACAATATTTTTAATGTATCAGTTGTAAGTACAGAAATTTTAATAACTTTTTTGCCCATTTTGATTATGCTTGCCAGTATTTTGAATGATTGAACAAGATCATTGATGAAACATTTGCCAAACACTGAAATTTATTCTAATTTAAATATGTCAAATACTAATACAGACTACTGTTTCAAATTATCAACAGTCACCCATCATTCCTTGTTGCTGGTGACGAAACGAACTGAAGAAACAAATATAATTATTACTACGGCAAAGCTATTTGCTATTTTATCTAAAGGCAGGTTCCATTTCTATCGAGGGTATTAAACCATCATAACAACTGCCCTAGAAATATCAAATTGGTATGGTTTCCGGTCGTCGTCTACAATATGTATATTAACAGACTAACTTATAGGACCATTGCTATTCGTTATTCTAATTATTATTTTGATGGTTTACTAACAGAAGTTAGGTTGTTTGCAGATGACATAATGTTATATAATAGGATCAGAAGGGGTAGAAGACTATGAACAGCTGCAGGGTGAACTGGAAAGGAGATCTAGCTGGGTAGGTCAACATGCTAAGAAGATAAATGCAAAGAAGTGTCATGTTATTAGGCACACAGATAAAAAAAACTAAAGGCTGATTATGATTATAATTTGGGGAAATAATTACTTGTGGAAGACTTGAAATGTAAGTACCTTTGCTTGACAACAAACTCAGTAGGTCAATATAGGTAGTAGGAAAAGATTTCAAAATCCTTCACTTTTTTGCGAGAGTGATGAAGGGATGCACCAGAGAAGTAAGGCAACTGGGTTAAAAAAAACTTTGGTCAGACAATTGTTTGAATATGATGGTGAAGTATGGGATTCACACTTTGGGTATCAAATGCAGGACTTGGAGAGGGTGCAAAGAACGGTTGCAAGAATTGTCTCTGGAAAATACCGAATAACACAATCAAAACCGATGTGATAAAGGCACTGGAATGGATTCATTGAAGACAGGAAGAGGGTGAAGAGAGTTACGGGGATGTACAAAGTGTATATTGGATATTAGGAGTGGAAAGATATTGGTTGACGAATTGTCGTGTGTGGAAGGGACACGATGACCGTGATCAGAAGTTAACACTCAATTTCTGGCACAAGGGTGTGGGGAAAATTTCTTTTGTAGATAAGAAATCAGTGACTGAAATAATTTACCTAGAGAGATGAATAACTTAACGAAAAAGCTGAAAGAATTTCAAGTTGAAATTTGTAGACGACAAAGGTAGACGGGTACAGTAAAGGAGGAAAAACTGATGTGTGGGGAAATTGCCATTGGAGTGTGCGCTCCATCACAATTAAATTGAATTAAAAACTGGAAGTCGGATTTTGATTGGGTTTCGGTTAATGTACAGACCGAGATTCCACGGATAAAATACGATTTACTCCATTTTGATATGACTTTGAAAAGATATTAAATTTAAAACAATGTTTTTGCTACAAATTACTGTTCGAGGTTTGGATGGGGTTTCAAATTACGCTCAGCGAACCGTCCAATGACCAAAATGGGACAATTTTTCTTTGATGTATCATCGAAAAAACTGAGAAATTTCTCAGTTTTGGGATGTGTTATGTGGTTTCGAAGAATGTACGGTCTTTTGTTTACATGAGTAGAATAAGTTATGTTTCATTCTGATGTTACGTCATTTTTCACTAATCTGTTTTACATTTGAAGGTAAGTAACTTCTCTCATTCGATATGTTTGTTTATGCGTAGCAGTGACACCATATGATTCGGAACAATTAAGTTGCAGTTCGTTGTGGAGATCTTCCAGCAAAAGAATTTGTGTTCAGTAGGCCACAATGATCGTGGACCTTGTAGCTCTTGATGGTGTTGATTTAAAAAATAGGTATATGCATTAATACTCAACGGGTACAAGGTTGCGTACAACAGTAATGAATATAATCCACTAATCAAGCTGAATTTTTTGAAAAGCGAACTCGAACGGCTGAGTAATAAATTGTTTTCTGTAAAGCCTAAATTTCCTCTTGTAAATGAATTTTCAGATGATCATTAACTTCAAATGTTGAAACCAAACTTTTATTTTTTTACTGTAACACGAAGCTTAACACCTGCTGTAGTAGTTTAATATTCCATCGAAAGAGATTTTCAATTTGAGCTGACCTTATTCCGTAATAATTGCTTGCTATGGGGATTATGGTTTCTTCTTTTATGTAAATTAAAGAGGAGCTTCCAATATTAGAGCTTAATATCTCAGCTCGCCGCAGACGGTGCTAATTTTTATCAAGACATCCAAGTGCACGGGAGGTTATTCATTAAGTGAGATATGATACCCCTTAAAGAGGGGAAAATAAACTATTCTTCAATTTGAATATATTCACTTTATAATATAATGTATAATATAACAGTGCGTTGTCAGCAAGGGCAAACGTGAAATGTAGTAAATAAAAATTTTACATCTAGTAATATTCGAGAGAGACGTTGGAAATAAACTATTCATTAACACCGACGATGTACAATTGGTTGAATTCATAGAAATATGGATCATTATCCCGGAATACCAACGGTATTTTACTTCATAGATCTATAAATTGAAAATGTAATAAGTGGCGAATACAGATCAAATGGTATATAAGCATTCATGTTTTCAGTTAATACTCTATTGAAACCATGTTTCAATGTTTATGTAGAGGGTGGTATCAGTTAACGTTGGGATAGCAATAATATATAACATATTATTTTCAAATACTGTCACCTCTTTCAAAACAAATGGCAGAACGGGACATTTAAAATAGTATATTACAAACAACAGAGATAGATCAACACTCTCATTTTTTTCCTGTATAGAAATATTTATTTTTAAATCTGTACTTTCTGTTTTAATGATAGTTTTGACATAATCATAGATGATATGGGGATAATCTAATTTCTCCGTAATGGATAATCTATAATCATTTTTTTAGTGTAGAAGATTTCGGCTTGTGATCAGCAAAAGTAACATCAGTTATGAATATTGATTGAAATATTAACATAAATTATTGAAAAGATTTAAATACGCAATAATCGTTTTACGTAATATGAAAATGAAGTCATTCTAGTGAAGTGTTTTAAATACATTTAATGTTATGGGGGGGGAGAGTATGTCTATGTACAGTACAACCTTCTTACATTGAAATCTAGTTCAGTTCAGAACACCATACATTGGTAATGTGGAATTTGGGTGGCTCTCATTAGGGTTTCTGAGATCTCAACTAGTCAAAGAGATAGTTATTACTTGTTCCTTTTTGCTGGGCTTATTTAAATACTAGTTGTAACCCGGAACTTCAGTCATGTATTATATGTTACATGAGTTAAACGCAGGTGTTGTAACAAAGTAATTCGCTCAAAAGATTTGGCATTCTTATTTGCGTTTAACGCTTAGTCAAGAAGTTTCCAAATGCAATAAGAAATCCACTGGGATCATGTCTCTGAGAAATACGTTAAACGATTTATGATGCTTTGGAAAAACAATAGAGAAGATTACATTGTGCACTCTCCGCAAGCAACAGTTGAAAGCACTGAACAGTCATTCTTTTTGTAACAACTGCTTTTTCCTACGACTCTGCTAACCTGGGCTGACAGCTTGGTAATATAACTGTAAGTAAATAAATAATATTTTCAAGTTTCGGTTTCTGACCGGCCTTTCAGTCCTCCTATGTTTCAAATAATCCAGGAAATCATACATGGTAACTGGACCTACAGTTTAAGGTGTAATCCACATGTCGGAGCGTGTCGTAGTTTATTTTAGGTTCCGAAATTTTTTATGTTTTTACCGAATAATATGATTCTGTTGGCACGTATCACACTACAACTTCGACTGACAGAAGAAACCTGCCTCTGAATGGGTAATAACAATTCTTTTTTCTTCGAAGTCACAAAAAAAATAATCTTAATTTCTCAAGTTCATAAGTTACGTAAAATTAAAAAATACTCTATTTTACTTCTGGGAATATTGCTGTAAATTAGTCGTAACCCACTCAAAATCCGACTATCATTTTTTCGTGAATTGCGTTCGATGAAAAATTGAAACTAGTTTCCAAACACTTTGTTCTTCAATTAGCAGCTTTCCGTAAAATAAGACATATTCTATTTTAATTCTGGGACCATAGGAGTACGTTGCTCAAAATCTCATCAAATTTCTGTCAGTGATTTTTGCCCGTATTGCAATAAACTTTACTTTGTTTATCGCAGTCTAAATGTTACATATAAGTCTACGAACCAATGTCCGTAGAACCGAGTTTTCATGACTATCAGAGGAAAATATCAGAAGAAAATATCAAAATAGGTTGCAAATTAATATTTCTTTTATTACAGGCTGCTTAACATTGTATAGAGAAAATCAAATATGTTACTGTTGTTACAGTTCAGTCACGTATATGAAAATAATTACAGTAGTCGCACATAAAACGTTATCATGTGTCACAACTGAAGATTAATGAGAGCATATGAAACAGCAGAACAGAAAAGCTGGAAAACTGTGTATAGGAATGCAATAATACAATAGTGTCAGAAGGAACGACCGGACACAGACTCAGTATTGCGAAAGCTGGAAGTACAGGCGGAGATTGTGACCAATATAAGCGGAGCGAACAGAGTTCGGAGGCTTCATAAGCAACGAAATTGCTGCATTACCCCCGACCAGAGGTGCTCGTATCTTTAATGGTGTCAACGCAGAGGTCCCCAAGTGAACATAAAAAGAGTCGGCCGCCTCATTTCAGGAGGGCGATCGTAAAAGCTGCCAGTCTATCACTCGACTAAAACAGCGCCACATGAGATTAGATCTCTGCAGCGGTCATGCACGAGGTGGGTTTTGGTGATACGTAAATCCGCGGGTTTATTGCCAGCAACAGATATAACCCTGTTGCTCCTGCCGTAACATTCTAAGCAATGGACTGTAATACCGCATGTATTTATCGAAATTTAGTGTAAATAGTCTAAACTAAGTGCTGTGAAACAGATCACTATTTCAGTCAAATGTTGAATTAACTAAACTTAATTTTAACATATTTTTAATTGTATTTTTTATTTCCCTAGGATCTTACGCGTTGTCAACGTCGAGGTAATTAAACGTAAGAGAGTTTTATGGAAAAGGAATCAACCCACGGTCTATTTTTTTTCCTTGACCATGAATGACTTTGGGAAACAGCGGATATTCCAAGTTTGGGTTCCAGGCCCGAAAGTTATCGCTCGTCCATCAGACGCAATTAAATTTTTCTGGTATATTATGTTAATATCAGGAATTGATTTATCGTATGACAAGAATCAATATCAGGGATTTGGCTAAAATGGTTTATAGGGAAAATCTTGTACTTCTCTACTATTTCCTTTTAACGTTCTAGTTGAGCACCGTTCAGTTCGGTCCTGACAAACTGTAAGACAATACCGCCGAAAATTCGATGTGGCTCGGTGCGTTTACTTTCCTCTACATGACACCGTCGTTCAACTAGTTATATGGAGTCAGTTAGAAAAAATAAAAAATAAAAAAACGGGGTATCATCTTGCCTCAGTTTTTGTTTCTTCTTCACGCTAATTTTGAGACTGTGTTTTATTGGTTAAAAAATAACCAGTGGGCATGGGTCAAAGTAACAAACGAATTACATAGATTTCTTCAGTATTCGGTTGCTAAGTGGTTTTTACTTCCACCGAAATTACTTGATTTAGTAACGAAAATATTTCAAGCGCAGAGGTTTCTTTATAAATAAACCGATTAACTTTGTTTGACTATTATTAAATACCAGTGTAATACCGTGAATGTGTTTTGGATATGTTCAAGGGTCTAAAATAGATCCCGTTGTTACGGTCAAAGTTCATGACGGGTTCAATTGATCTGGCTAAATTATGAACTCAAATTTTCCCATTAAATAACCCAGGTTTTTTCAGCCGTAAAATTGTATCATATGTTTGTAACAATTTGTATTTATCCCCAATGTTCTTTCCTAGAAACCAAATCACACAGAGTTATCAGATTCAACTCAAAATGCTGGAGGGTAAGACTGTGCTCGCTTGCAGTTAGCACATTAACACAAATATTTTAAAAGCTCTCAATATATTTTAAAATAATTAAATGCTTCGTAGTGACTGAAAATACTTCAAAATTTGATAGCAGTTCCTAGTATCCTGCATTATTGCATCCAATTTTGTTCTTCACTAATTATAAATGGTACAATAACTCAAAACTACTTTTCGTTAAATTTACATCAACTATTCTGATAGCTGAACTGTTTCTTAAAACAAAATTATTTACCTGATAGTTTTGAAGTAGATCACACTGTCGGTCATGTTTTCTAGAGGAAAGCTTCGATTTACTCTAATAATTACTGATTCCATATAAGCTATTTTACATTGCTCCTTGTAGAGTTATTTACAATTAGATCTTTATTGAAATACTCTCTGAACCTCAATTACAGAACATGTGAATACTAAACGACAAAAATTGTCGTTATTCGCGTCAGTAACAACACGAAAGTGTCTCAGTTTTTCAAGACGATCATGCCAGATAAAAATGATATGAACATTGCACTTGAAGAAGGAATATGTGCTTTTCATATTGTGCGGCATTACCAAAGTTTTATATCAATGGATTGCGCATATGGATTAATAAAGGAGTTAACGAGTCCAAGTTCAATTCTTCTAGAACAAAAGTTGAGTCTATTATAAAATTTGTGATAGCTCCATGGCCAATTTCAGAAACATTAGGACAAATTCCGAAAGCGTCCACGGAATCGGAGAAAAAATTCTGGTAACCCTACTCTAACCTCAGTCTGATTACAAATATTGCACTGCCCATTTTTTGTGATTCCCAGTTCATAGAGTTTTCTTTTACAAGGGTATGAATCATTGAGATTGAGCGGGAAGACTAAAAATTTTCCAAACGGTTTTCCAGTGTAGATTAATTTTGGTTTCAATTGCCAGTTTCTTTTGAACCTTATTTGAAAGCGCTTGATATATTATTTTCGGGGTTACTTTTGTGTTGTTTTTTTTCAGCCTTTTCCACGAATTCTTTGAGCATGTTATCTCATTTCTAAGAGCGGCGACTATCGAAAAGTACGTACTGTTCCATGTATTTGTAAAAGCATATTTTAGACTCTGATAATTGCTAGCGAAAGTTTTTATTATTCTGCTAATAAAAAGTGCATTTAACTTGAAAAAATCTGATTGCAGGCCTTTTCCACCTTTTGACGTTGACAAGTACAACTGTTCTCGAGTTACCGTCCACTTAGATCTGTTTCAAATGAAATCTCCGACATACTTACTTGTAGATGATTTATATTCCTTTAAAATCAGTTGCGGTTTGTCTAATAATCCACTATTTTTCTCCTTTCGTATGTGCTAAATATTGATTTTCATTTCCAGTCTGTCCAAAACTTCTCTCTTATATCAGTTTTCCGATCATATTCAGGACAGAAATGTCTATGAGGTTATGGAGTAAAAGAAATAAACCAGAAACATTCTTTCAATCCATTGCCTGTGACTTTTTCCATACCTAGTTTGAAGTAAATCACAATTTGGATGCACCTCTTTCGGAACCTACTCATAACTGTTACTAATCTGTTGAAATGTCGTCGTATTCACGTTTTGAACTGTTATTTTACGGAAAAGTCGCCATAAACTGAATTAAAAATACCGAAATATGATAGCGACGCCCACATTCGAAATTAATAGATCATGTTTCGACTAAGTGTCCTTAAAAATTATCAGTTTATAAGGAGCTAACTAACAAAAGAAAAATGGAAATCAAATTTTGAACAGACACAAAATTACTTGTCACTTGTACGTCTTCTCATATATGAATGAACTGACACAATTTTCTCTAGAAGAATAACATTTTCCATGCTTGTTTCTTTCAACAACAAAGCAGTAAGATGCAAAAGACGCTCCGTATCATCTTCTGATAGAACACTAATTGCAGAGAATGCCCTGGTGAGCTGCAATAGACACATGGCTTGATGTCTACTCCCTTCAAGTGTTCTCATTAGTTGATTGCACGCCAAACGCAGCAACCCTTATCCGTGAATTAGCTTAGGGAGAGAGACAGCGTATGTTAACATTAGCATAGCCACATTGCAGTGGATGTCCCGCAATAAGACAGCCGACGCTGCATCGCATTAATCATCATCTATGTTCGCTATACACACAAATCAAATGTGGTGAGACGACCTGAATTTGCCATCGATACGGATTCTGAATAATGACAAGCTCACTTCAAATCGTAAAATGTTGTATCGTTACTAATTCTTCTTGGTTTAGTCAGTGCGTGTGAACATTACAAACGTGTGTTCTCCTTTGAACAGTTCTACAAATACTTTATGGTGATTGTGACGTCACCTAGTCAGATGGACTAATGATAATTAGTTACTACACTTATCTTTCATTCCTTCTAAATTCTTCACCTCTATTCATCGCGTACTGACTTTATGTGTTAATTGGATATTCGTTTCCACCAAGCCGTCTTCGCCACTACTAAATTAATTATGTTTAATTTCACAAACATTCATAAGTGTTGACGCTGGATGGCCCTGGCAGCATAGGAGCTACAGCGCTGGCATCATGTTTGTAATGATTGCCGGTTCGAGTTCAGGGCTGAAGTTCTTTGTTCGACTGATGTCGTCCTTACTATAGAGAAAATAATCGTGATGATGATAAATGTACACACTGAAAGAAACATTAATGAAGCTGATGTGGTTGTTATTTCTTTTAAAATAGTATCGAAATTATGTGAGTGCCGTACCAAACGTTAATTTAAACGATGTTAAATTGATTATTTTTAGTCTCTAACATTGTGATCCATTAATCTGGTTTATAAATTGCACTTCGTAACTTCTCTAAAACACCTGAAAACAGCCTCAGACTCAGCCCTTTAATGAAATATTATCTTAAAAATTAAGTATAGCAAGCTTGTATATTTTTCGTGTAATTAATTGTGATTTGTTTAAATGAACATTGTTTTACTGAGAGAAACTATGTAAATGCTACGCAATTTGTTCAAGGACAGTATTATGCAAGATACATCGATTAAAAGTTTGTAATTGTAAGTACTGATGTGAGCTACGTATGACGGTTTGGACTGGTTTATGTTGATAATTTTGTGTGTAAATGCATGTAAACAGTATTAACTTTCATTTCAAGATGTTTGCTAATAGTTGTATAATTTGTAAATTATTTTTATATAAATATAATTGTTAAAGTAATGTTAGAATTGGAGAAAAGTCGGTCGGAACTCTTTGAATTGTCCTCGATATTTTTGCACCGTTTTTATAAACTTGAGGCAGAGGTGACTTAGTTGAGTAGAGAGTTGCAGGTTAATTGAAAAGTAGAATCACTGGGTTATTTGTATGATTGTTCTTAGTATCTTTGGTCGAATCGATGCCTATTGTGTGTGTACTGTGGAATGTTATTGTAGAGCTCGTGGAAAAAAATAAACCTAAATCAAAAGTGATGCGTCGGATTTTTTATTTCAAGAAACAAAATCCTGTTCTTATGCCATATTATCTTTTCACCATACTGTCCATTAACCATATCGTCTTTTCATGATACTTTTATTTCACTATGTTGACCTTTCACCATACAGACTTCTCACTATACTGTGATCTCATTATAATATTCATTCAACATCCTGTCCTCTGCCCATACTGTTCTGTCACCTGTCTTTTCACAATTTTGCCTTTTCACTACGCTGTTTTTCAAATATGCTGTCCTTTTACTATACTGTTCTGTTACCATATTGCCTTCTCACTATACTGTTGTTTCATCACATTGTCTTTTCTTTTATCATACAGCCTTTCCACCATGATGTCTTTTTATTCAATACTTTCTTTCCATGATACAGTCCATTCACCAATACTGTCATTTCACCATTTTGTTTTCTCGCCAAGCTGTATGTCTTTTCACCACACTGTCCTTTTACCATACTGTCCTTTTACCATAACGTCCTTTTATTACACTAACCTTACAAGAACTGTCCTTTAAACATACTATTCTTTCACCATACTGTCCTTACGCTCTGTCATTATGTACCATTCTGTCCTTTCTGTCTTTTGACTATAATGACCTATCATCTCAATGTCTTTAAACCACAATTTTAGCATACTTTCGTTATACTATCCTTATACTGTACTGCTGTTATATGATAGTGTTTTTATATTATACCGGAGAAATATAGAAAAAGAGCTTATTTTTTGCCGGGTCAGAAAGCAGACTGGCTCAATCAACAGCATGTGTAATAGCAAATGTAACTTTAACGAATAGAATTCGACTCCGTGCTGAGTACATTACAATTTTTTGGCTTTGTTATAACAGCATTTTTACTGCCAGGCAATCGGCGTTCAGGACATGACGTAGCGAGATCGTGTGTTGCCATCACAGCTTCAACAACTCACCCTTTCCTCCTCCAACTTCATTCCTCTAGCCCTTTGTGAGTAGCAAGACTTTGGTCAAAGTGGTTCTTTCTACTTGCTTTCACAAATTGTCAAGTTGGGAATTGTAGCTGTCTCAAGTGAGGACGAAAGGCTGAGGCCCAGAAAGTTAGTGACCGCTCCTTGCGGATTTCCTCTTTCAAGGCGGCCAAGACTACAAATCACTTTAACCACCAGTTGAATTTAACAGAAAGGTTTTAATGAATTTCTGAAGTAAACTTATTCTATTCCATGTTTTTAATTCTCAAAATTAATAATCCTAACATATATATTCATTTTATTTGTTATAGTCGTCAACCATTGTTCATTAGGTAAAAATTTCATATCATTTGCAGGAAGTATAATACAATTTCGTGTGAGAACGGTATTTTCGTATTTTTTTTTCTTCGTTCTTTACTACCAATTAGCCAGCTCTAGTTTATTTTGTTCTAAGTATTGCTTTTCACTTTGCTCGTGTAATTGTTAGACAATACAGCGAGGACAAAATAAGATGAACACAACCCTAAACCACCCTAGGCCTGACGCGGACCGACAAACCCTACAATACGAGTCCTTTGCTAGCCCTTTCGCTGCCGGGACTGTCTTGAGCACAATTATAAGGCTCATTTACAACATAACACATCCAATAGGGCAACTTTTATTAGACCATTATTTAATTTTATTGTTATCGCAGAAAATTACAGATGCGAAAACTCCTAGGCGTTACCTTAATACTGACCGTGTTAAATCGGCAGTAGTTCCTGTTAATTGAAGGAGTTAAAGCTCAGTATTCCTTTTCACGATCTTGACTCTAGAAGTGGCTTTGATTTTTCCACTTTACGTGCTGTAATAAGAAAATGTTATTTGCTTTGACAAAATTCTTTACCTTCAGCAGAATCTGAACCTATTTGTCCAGTTTGGTCTGATGTCTAGCTGAAACTAGCACTTGAACAGTACTAATTAGTTGATGTTTACTGTTCATGGGCATACATTAAAACTGCATCAATAGGCCTGCATTGATTTGCTTGTAGCGTGACTGTACAGTTATGTGTGGGATTTGGTAAATCTATTGACTAATTGTGCCTTACGCGTGTGAACTGAGGACAGACCGTGGTGGGTGAACGGTTAACGTTCTGGCCTCGTATACGGGAGGACGCCGGTTCGAATCCCCGTCCGGGCATCCGGATTTGGGTTTTCCATGGTTTCCCCAAATCACTCCAGGCGAATGCCGCGATGGTTTCTTCAAAAGGCCATGGCCGAATTACTTCCCCTTCATTGTCCCCAATCCCATCCCGCCTCTAGTGACCTTTACGTCGACGAGGCGTAAAGCCACAATTAAAAAAAAAAGAGTGACATTAATATTTAAGCTCGTCTACTTTATGTTGGAATCAAGTTTTATAATCACTTGGATTTTAACAAGCAAATTAAGACTGTATAATTCTTTGACTTTGTCTTGAGTGAGCGTAGAGGTTTTAGCTACCTTGTTGTAATTTTTTATGGCGTTCCGAAAGAGTTCTTGATTATTTTGTTGGTAAAAATTAATCTCACACGGATTTTGTGTTTACATCTAATCCAAATTTTGGTTTTCCTATGGTTTCCCATAGTCACAGGCAAATGTGGTGACATTTCATGTAGAAGAACATGGAAAACTTATTTTCAGTTTATAAGGAAACACCTTGCACTTATACTGTATTGCTGATAATTCTTGGGTAATCGATTTCGTTTTTAGTAGAAGACATATCTTTGAAACTAGAGAATAATGTTGACAGCGGTGACACAGAAGAACATGGTCTTTGAAGTTGAGTTGTTGCAATGAAGTTATAGAAATGTAGGTAGTGATCAAAATGTAAAAAGGATAAAAAGAACAAGCAACAATGTTAATCTGAATATAAAAAAGGAACTACGTGATCATTAGCGCTGCTATTTAAATGTTGAAAGAAATATGAATAAAAATTAGTGATTATTTCTTTTCAGCGACAAGTTTTCATATCTTATTTCACGTAAGTACTCATTTTAAAATTGTCGTAACTGTGAAGTTACAAGTTCCTTGTTACCAGTACACCTCCGCCTCTCATGACCTCGACGTTAATGAGCCATAAATTCCTAAGAAAAAAATTCAGGATTAGGCGGCATACAGGCAACACTCGTTAGGATTTCGTGAATACTGTGATCGAAACGCGGACATTATTTGACAGAATTTTTTTGGAATAAATATGTTTTAAATTTTAAAACATACTCATTTCTTGTTGGACTAATCATCTACACAATAATATTTTCTCGTTCACGAAATCAACAGTTTTGAAATTTATTGTCTTCAAAAATCCATAGTTCCTGTTTTCTTATTTTCTTTTCTTTTTTCTCTTCGATAGAGTAGACATCGATCTGCATTTGACATGGATCTAGGGAATTTGAGTATTTTTTTAATTTTCTAGGGCCCCTTTTTTTTTATCCAAATTTACCAGGACCATTTCACTCCGTATCTGATATATAATTTCGTTTGCTTTTGTCCAAATATATTTGGTAAAATAGGCACTTTTTATTTCCACAACAAAAAATTTCCTGATCGAAATACCTGTAATTTTTAAAATCTTTTGTAGCAGAATCCAATTTTTTTTATTATATTGCAACTGCGATGTCTATTTTTCAATTTCCTTTGTTATAATGTGTAGTATAACAGGCTACTATAATAATTACTCTGTGAAATTGGTAACTAAGGAAACGTTTATATAAACAGGAGAGGATAGATCAAGACTAGACAAGCTTGGTAAAGGCCGTGTCGTGTTCGCTTTGAATTTTGAGTTACTGTGGAAAAGAACCTGTACATATTCAAATGATTAAGGATGTTATAGAATTATAAAAAAAAGGGAATTAATTCACATTTGATTATTAATTATTTCCCGAAGCTAGATGATGTGGAACGGAAATTGTGTTTCTTATTTTCTCATAGGAAAGGAAATAAAACTTTAGAAGACTCTACAATAAATTATTAAGTAGATATTTTCACTAAGACGACAAGGTAAAATAAATAAAAATACGATAACAGTAAATAGAAGTACGAGACGTTCTGAGAAGGAACTATAGAAATACGATAAATGCACTACAACACTGTAATATCACCTCTAATGACATCGACGTCGACGATGCGTAAAGCGAGAAAAAAAACCATACCTATTCATCAAATCTCTTCCACTGAACGTTTTGCACTTACTGAAATCGTTATTCAGATTTTAATGCATGATTATTTCAGCGGTGAACAGAAACGGTGTGAAGAACTCCGCGTGTCATGTTAGGAACTGGTATCTCTATATTTGTTAACTTGGTTCACAGGTTGTATCAATTTTTAGTGCATTCGCTAGAATACAGCCTACTAGACAAAGCGTAATATGTTCACAGTATTTACGAAAAATGGAAAAACCTTTGAGACTGTTATCTGGAGTACATTTGAAGATTCAAAGAGTTAATAACATTAAAATTAAACTTATTTATTAATTTCTTATCAGTTGTGAAGCTGCATTCCTGTCACTAAAAGACATGTTCAAGATATTTATCAAGAAGAGTATCTTTCTGAAAGGGTAATCACCTGGCAACTGATTAAATCTCCAATGAACGATTCAATGGGACAAATAGTTAAATAAGTAGAAACCAATTTCCGCTCTAGTATGACGCCATCCTTCAAAAACATTCTCACCATGTGCATTTCATCGTTAACGTACCTCGGTTAGCGGCTGTCTTATATTAGTTGTTTCCCTAATTGCATACTAAAATTTAATTGCTTTCGGCAGGTCAGACGGGTGAGATTACGGCGGTGCCGGGTGTAATCCAGCTAACAGCCGCTCGCCCGCACAGTGCTGTTGCCATGGTAACGAGCCTCCCTCGCGGGCACACGCCACTCCGGGCACGTGAACCTTTTTCCCGCTGCTATTATCCCCGTCGCCTGTTTGTTTTTGCCCGCGTGTGTTTTCTGCGGATCGAGCTTTGCTGTGAGTTTCCAACTGAGCCGACTCGTAACCCCGCCACTGTCGAGGCAGGTGCAAAAAAATGGCACCACTGACACTAATGCCCCTGTAGACAGTGGCTTTCCCCCATTTCCGGTTGTGGCAGAAAATGGGGTGAATTTAGGGCAAGCATTACACGGTGCCAAATAAAAATGTTTCCGCGTTGTTGTTCAGCAGTTTTTGTTTTCTCGTGTCAACTGAAGAGATGAGTTGCAGTGCTAAAACAGGCGTATACAAGCTGCAAAAAGTTGCTGGTAGTATTGCACGTGTTTAATGGAACTTTTTAGCCGACAACACGCGAAATATTTATCTGCCTCTCAATCTCTGTCAACTACAAGGATGATTCCCCGCTTATATTTATGGTTTTCAACTGTCTGTTTCTCCCTTGTATTCTGAAACTTACATTTTATGGTCAATTTCATCAGGATATAATGCACATTTCTATATAAATCCCTATCAGTCATTATATAGCCTGGCTTTGGTAAATAACAAATTTTAGTTCTCTATAAAATTCAATAATTACACTATCATTATATTGTTAGGTGTCTAAACGACATATATGCCGGTCCTGGCAGTGTAGTGGCTAGCGCGCTGGCCTCGTATTACAAGGGCCGCCAGTTCGAGCCCGGCCTCGGTCATGGGTGGTTTTAATGTGTTGTGTTCGTCTTGTGTTGTCCTCACTATAGTGTCCACAATATCATAGTGAATGTCTGATTCAGCAGTTGCAACGTAAACAAATTGGAGCTGGCTAAATGGTCGAAAAGGCCGAAGGCCCCCCCCCCCACCTCCCCACGTAGCCCGACGTTACTTTTACCTCTACCCCCACTCCCCTTCCTCAACGAAGCACGTAGCTTCTTTCCCTTTTGATTCCAGAAGACATTTGTATTGTTTTCTCTCGTAAATTACATACTGAGATAATCAAATGAAGGAAATAAATATTCACATGCTGCTGTGTGTCTGTAGCCCAGTTTAACATTGAAATATGATTTGAATGGAAAGCTACGTGGTCTGGCTCGGAACTCACCCCCCCCCCCTCTCTCCCACGTAGCGCAGCGCAGCCTTCCAGCCAACCCCCCCCCCCCCCACTTTTAAACCGAGTCACGTAGCTTATGGACGCTCCCCAACAAAGCGGGACACAGGAGACTAGATGACAAGGAAAAGTTATAATAAACAATAGAACAGATGAATAAGAGAGATGATTTAATGGGAATCTCAAGATCTGAGATACTAAATATGTTATTTTGAACAGTTGTACTCTAAGTACTCGAAAATACGAATTGTATAAAAATTGTTAGAGCTGCGACCATGAAAAAGAGATATAATTTTATAAAAAGATAAGTTGAGTGGGGTTTAATGTATGTCAGTCTGCAGAATAAATGTGTATTCAAGCGTTACTGGAAGTGTTCAATATTGATCAGCACGTTGATGAATCTCCTTAATACGGAAGAGGCCATGTTAGATGCTGTCTAATGCATAACAAAGAACCCCAAATGTGGGAGGATCCAGATAAGATAGGTATCGTGAAAATATAATAAATTTTAGGTATCGTGAAAATATAATAAATTTTACTTTTAACACTTTTGCAATCTTTTAATACTGATATCTTTTTCATATCTTTTAGTTACATACCAATAGAACTGATATGAAATGTTGGCATTAGCAAGCCAGTCAATGCTGCAGTATGTTCAACCCGACGCAGCTTCGAAGTAGTTAGCGCGCTCTCCACACGTTGCAACAATCGATTGTTTGAAGGCCCTGTCTGGAACGTGGAAACTTTAAATTACTGTCTTCTCCAATGTGGTCCTTCGTATAGTGCACATTAATCACATCGAATGCTGAAGGTCTCCATGTTAGCACGTTTGAAAGATCTGGATTTGTCTGAAAAGTGGCGAAAGACGAATGCCTATTTCGTTTAAAAGATTAAATAACGAGGATGTTCCCTCCCATTGGTTGTAGGCTTCACGCAGACTATCAAAAAACTTTAAAGAATCGTAAATGTCAATTTTTCAACATACAAGTAGTTCATTCTGTTAATTATTCTGGTTGTAATATATTTTTCCGCAGTTGTTGACACTAAATTCTTCGAACAACTGTTGTTATAGATGTTATTTTTTTATTCATTAGACGAGTTTCGCTATTGATAATGCCTCACACCACAAGGGCGAAACGGGAAAAAAAATTACCGCAGCAGTTGTTTGTAGACGGAGATTCTACACTCTGAGTTCTTTACGACGTTCCAATTCTTTTATACCGTTCCTGTAACAGGATTCCTCGAGAAGAAGAAAGTTAAAAATACGTATAATATCAGCACTGACTTCTAGATGGGTGTCAGAAATTTTTTTTCAGATTTGGAAAAAAGTGAAAAATTGAAGGCCAGATGCAGGAGGCAGGAAGCTGTGCCAACTAAAATCTCACTCTCATGAGCTGTAGACATGGCAATGATAGATTTGTTACTAGCAACACTGCTCATATAAAACAGCTATATAATTTCTCCAATACTTGATATTTGCTTGCGTTACCTTCAGAAGGTTATCATAATATGCCCTGGTGACGGTTACCTGTAAAAGGAAAACTCTTGGCCTTCTTTGCACGAAACGAACTAGCGTGTTTCAACTCCACTGAATGTTGTTTTGATTCTGGCAAAAAGTGATGTTTACGGGTCTAATCCATAGCACAGGTAGTTCCACAAGATCTACTTTATTGGCTTTAAAAAGAGATATATTAGACATCTGTCTCTTGATTTTCATTAAAGCCAAATGTTCGGACAATAGGTGGAAACCTTTCTCACTGTCAGAATGCGATCTTTTATCTTTTTGGGAATGTTGTATCATCGCCAACTCATGTACCCTGTCTACATTTTCACCAGTTATGGTCTCCTCTGGCATTCCCGGATAGGTATCAGTTTTCCTTCTTTCAAATTCAAGTGATCACTGTATGACTCTGCTGTTAACAGGAGCGTCTATCTTAGAGAATTTCTTTTCTTGAAGCTCTTTCTCACACATTCACAACATAATTTTGTTTCCGCTATTTCAGCTTAAGCATGCACCCCATCAACTTTCAGCATTTGTGACCAAATGAGGGTTCGTTGCAGAATGCTGTAATTCTTGACAATTTTCGATAAGGCATAAAGAACTATTTGTAGTTTTTTCAGTGTAATTTTTTTGATTTCTTATTCAGGTAGCCTCGTAAGTCCAAAGCAAATGACCAGAGCATTTTTAATGCAAATATAGTAAATAAAACTAAGATATTAAAGAAAAGCACCACAGTTTTCTTTAATAATATTACAGTACAGAAAATAATGTCATATCTGCTAACAAAAATATTTTTTATCAAATCTGTTCATAATTCCCATATCACGAATCTATAATATGGTAGAATTATGAAATCAGACATCTAACACAATTTCAGAGCAATTATTTTAATTAATGCACACTTCTAGCTGCTTTATTATTCAATACCTACTAACTTTGTAATTAAATTTTCATTGACCCAGGTATAAGCAGATTGTATTCATCCAAAAATCTTTAGAATTTTTTCGTTTTCAACAGCGGCACTGACAATCATCAGCTTTTAACATCTTTAAAAATACTGTATGAGTCTGATTTCGTTGTTTTGTGTTTTCGTTGGCATTGTACTTACGCTATATTTATCGTTAAATTTCCAACAGTACTGTACCACAGGATAAATATTTGGGCTTAGTAATTTTAGCTAATTATTCCAAATCATTATATCATAAAAACGGTGATCTCAAAGTGACGGTTTTTAATCTAACGTATTTGAAACAACCCATCAATACAAGTAAAAATGGTGAGCATTTATACTACATTTTATTAAATGCAGACGTAATTAATTTTAATGAATTTGACTAAAAATTTTATTAACAGCTGTTGGAAGGCCAGTATCATGGTGATCAATTTTTTATTTTAATGTAAAGTTGTACTGTAATATTAATGAAGTTAAATCCATTATCTTCTTACCGATAAAGATATGTTGGGATGTCGTATGATCAGCCATATAGTTCAAGATGAAGGCTTTTAAATGGTCTGAGATCATTACATTTTTTATTGTAAACTTCTCACAGATTGGCGCCGGCCTCTTGTAGAACTGAGGCCGTCAGTCGAGTCTCAGCTCTCGTAGTGCAAACTTCCTTATACTCGCGGATCAGCGTTGTGTGCGGTTAAGTGCTTCGCGGTCTCCGGGCAGTGTTTTCCCGGAACTACGGACTAGTTCTCCGGGGATATTTTCCCACTCTCGAGGTGAAATAGTGCAATAGTTTATCAAGTACACACATCTGTTAATTCAATATAGCCTGCCGCCGTCATGTACGGCGGGGACTATGGCGAAGGCGGCCAGCTCCAGCTCCAGCCGTCGACACTCTGCCAGGCAAATGGTGAGACAATCATAGGCCCAGCAGACGAAGACAACATTAGTGGCAGCCATGTGCAGTTCCAATCGCAGAGCAATAGCGGTGATACGAGTGCAACCATGGACGCGGTCAGCTCAGGTCTCAATACTGTAAACACTCCACCAGCAATCTTCAATCCTACTTTAATCCAACGTGACCAGCAATCGAGAAGAGAAGATGAAGTGGTAGCACATATACCGCAGAAACGCCCCTTCGCCTCCGCAAACGACATCGGCACCGGCGCCAGCAGCGGAAGCAGCAAGGTTCTCCGTTCCTCACGGCATCCTCCGCCACCAGCTGACATGAGTATGGACGCATCGCAGCCGGAACATGCACAGCGACAGCAGCCAGCAACGACCACAGAAAACAACATCCTGCAGGTAAATGGGGCGGCGCCAGCACATTATGAAAGTTATGATCTAGGTCCCTACCACGTGTATATAGAAAGTCAGGACAAAATCATTGGACGCATCCACCCAATGGCTATCGGCCGCATCATGTACTCCCTCAGTCAGGATATAGGTAACAACATAATCCAGATAGCCCCTGCTGGGCGAAATCGCGTCAAGATTGAAATGAGGTCGGCAGCATCGGCCAACAGCCTGATCACGAGTTCTGTTTGGGAGCGAAATGGCTTAAGGGCCTACATTCCTTTCTCTCTCATTACACAGCAAGGGATTATTAGAAATGTCATGACCGAAATATCAGAGGAAGAAATAATGGAGGTTGTGAGGTGTGAATATCAAGTAGTGAAGGTCAAAAGGTTTATTAGAAAATCGAAAGAAAATGAGCAAATGAAGGAAATCCCGCTTCCGGTATGTCTCCTAACTTTCAAAGCTCAGAGGCGCCCCTAATTATGTCTATATACATGGAGTGAGATGTCCTGTAGAACCCTATATTAAGCCGGTAATGCAGTGCTTTAACTGTCTCCGCTTTGGGCACCCCAGCAATCAGTGCAGAAGCAGCAAACGATGCCCCTTTTGCACAAATCCACATGATGGAACAGAATGTGTGAACCAAAGTACCCCAATATGTGTCCACTGCAGCGGCGGTCCACCCATCCTTTGACAGACAGTGCCCCGAATACGTCAAACAAAAGAAGATCAGACAGGTGATGGCCCAGGAAAATCTAAGCTATAAGCAAGCCCAGAGAAAATCTCCATCCCATCGTACGCCAGTATGGCGGCGAGCCTAGGAAGAGCGAACATGCAATTTCCAATCATGGCCACCCACGAAGGAATCTATGACCAAAGTGGTTGGAACATAGCACAGCATAATCCTACAACCGCCCCACCTAACGTCCCGATTTATCATCCCCAACAGGCGCAGATACCACACGCCACTCCTACGCTGGTAAACACCCCCACTGACCTGGAGAACTCCCTTCCATCCTTTCCGGTCAGGAACCAAGTTCACCCTCCTAGCTCCGAAAGTCAGAGAAAAGCGGGCAGAACCACAAGCAGTGCGGTAGACATGTCATACAAAAATTATTGGATTCCGTACAATAGGCACATCGAACCGATCGTCCGCAACCCATACCCTCCCCATCCGGTAAATAACCATTCTGACGTACCATCTACGGAATCCTCGGTCAACAAAATGTTTGAAATAATAATGAGTGTGATAAATCAACTGGTAGGAAACCAGTTGCAAGATCCTCCCTGTACGCCCCTAATGTAAAACAACTTCTGCTCCGTTCCCTGTCCATAAGCGGGATAGACAATGGCGGCTCCGGTTAGAAACATCGGAACAGCCCCGCATTGCGAGATCATCCTACAATGGAATGCAAGATCCATCAGGGCCAACAAAGAGAGTTTGCTGCAATACTCCTCAACGAATAAGGTGGCCGTCATGGCCATCAGTGAGACTTGGCTGAAGCCAGGCGAACGATTTTTATTCAAGGGGTATAATTCCATTAGATCAGATCGTCCTGATGGCTACGGGGGCTCTGCCATACTAATTAGAAACTCTATTTATTATGAACCAATACACCTCCGCACGGAAGATACGGAATTTAATATATGTGCGGCTAGAATCCGTCTCAGCAAGAAAGAGGTCACCATCGTATCAATGTACAGACCACCGAACAAGAAGTTATCGAAAGCAGCCTTCACGAACCTCCTCAGACCCCTACCGAAACCGGTCCTTCTCTTAGGAGACCTTAACGCCCATAACATTCTATGGGGAAGTTCAAGTACAAACGAAATGGGTAACACTATAGCTACTATTTTAGAGGAAGAAGACATGGTTGTATTGAACAATGGCGAACCCACCAGGATCAATGCGCCAGGTCAGGGTCCTTCTGCAGTGGACATTTCTTGTGTATCGGCGAATATAGCCGTGGACATCTCTTGGGAAATAGTCGAAGACACGATGGGATCTGACCACCTACCCATCCTACTCCGCTTCAGTTCTGACTACCTCAGCGCCACGGTTCATCTTCCCTACCAACAAATGGAAAATTCACCAGGCTGACTGGGAAAAATTTGAAATTGGCTTGGAACGACTCACATCAACTTGGGAGTGCGGAGCTGATGCTGCGTCGGATTACCGCCTTTTGATAAACGATATTAATCAAGCTGCTAACGCTTCCATTCCCACACAGAAACCTGTATACTTTCTGAAGAACAAACGGATACCTTGGTGGGACAACGAATGTAGGGAAGCGGTGCAACGACGCAGAGACACGCTACGTGCATTTAGAAGTTGCCCCACGCTGGACAACTACCTGGCCCACTGCAGAGCGCAGGCTATCGTCAAGAAGATAGTCAAGAGAAAGAAAAGAGATAAATGGAACGAGTTCTGCGAATCCTTCAACAAAGATACGCCCATACCTGAAATATGGCACAACTTGAGGAAATTAAAGCACTCAGCCTCCCCGGCAATTGGAACCTCTCCTATAACGAACGACATCCTGGAAAACATCATCTCCTTAACCCCGGCTTGGGTGGAACCCAACCTTGAAGAACCCAAGGCGCCTGAGCCGCACTTCCTGCTGCACCCGTTCCAATTAAACGAACTCAACTCTGCTCTAAATCATGGATCTGACACAGCGCCAGGTCCGGACAACATCCATTACGCCATGCTGAGGAACCTGCCAGGTCTCGGCAAAAACAAAGTTGTGCAGTATTCTGAACAGGATCTGGGCGAATAGAATTCAAATTAAGGAGATGAAAACAGCGCGGGTGGTTCCCGTGAGGAAGCCAGGGAAAGACGGCCGCAGGGTGGACTCCTACAGACCCATAAACTTACTGTCGTGTACCAACAAAATCCTGGAACTGCATGATCAAACAGAGATTGGAATGGTGGCTAGAGCATCACTCGCTCCTCCCTGAAACACAGTACGGATTCAGAAGAGGTAAAGGCACGGAGGATATCTTAGCACACCTGACAACGAAAATCCACTCCTGCTTAACCAAAAACAAATTCATGATCGCCGCATACATCGATATAAACAGCGCATACGACCATGTATCCCTTCCGATCCTAGCTAAGAAACTTCACCGCCTAGGGATCCCACAAGTCTTTGTGGGAAATCTATTGGCACTGCTTTCAGACAGGTGGCTTGTAGTATCGCGGGGAGGTTCCCCTGTGGCATCCAGGAAAACAAATCGAGGCCTGCCTCAGGGCTCCGTTCTTGCGCCGCTGCTATTTAACCTGTACACTTCTGACCTCCACCATACTATGAGTGGCAGTATCACCATCCTCCAATTCGCCGACGATCTTTGTATATTCATAATAGGAGACTCATGGGAAGAATGCCTCCGGAAGCTGTCGTCGGAAATGGATAAATTCAAACAATGGCTGTTCAACAATGGCTTTGACATATCACCTACGAAGTCGGCCGTATCCATATACACCCGTCATAGAATGCCCGCAAGGGTCGATATAAAATTAGGACCCTTCACGTTCCCCGTAAAAAGCACGGTGAAATATTTGGGCGTATGGATCGACAACAAACTCAAATGGGGTACTCACATTAAAAAACATAATCAAGAAATGCGATATGGCCCATCATCGAGCAATAGCCAGCATCAAGTGGGGTGGCCACCCCGCAATACTATTAAGGATATACAAATCCTTGGTGCGCCCTCACTTCGACTATGCATGTATATGCTATGGGTCAGCATCGGAAACCCTACTCAAAGAGCTCGACAAAGCCCAATATAAGGCTCTCCGGGCATGTGTAGGCGCAATGAAATCGACGCCCACGAACGCGCTTTTAGTCGAGGCACTCGAACACCCGCTAAACATCCGCAGGAGCCTTCTTAGCACGAAATTCCTCCTCAAACACATCCAATATGCTGGTAGTAGTCTGATGAATGCAATTCACGATCTCGCAATGCAATGCCTTACTGCCAACTACTGGGTAAAGAAAAAAACGCCTACAGTTGCGGCTGAATATTTAGAATCCTACAAGATATGTACGAGCATTCGACAAAACACAAAAATGCCATCCTATGAGGCCTCGTATTGGAGCACCGTCACAAACTTGGAAGTGTTTACAGATATGGAAGCGACGCCCCAGCCGGAAAGCCACAGAACAAATGTATACCAATTTCTGTACAATCGTCCCCAAACGGAACACATATACACGGACGGATCTAAGCTCCCAGACGCGGCAGGATGTGCTTTCTTCACTCCAAAATTTGAAGTAAAGGGACTATTCCAGCTTCCTGCGGAATGTTCCATCATGACTGCAGAACTAAGGGGCATACTTGAAGCACTCAATTACGCTAAAAACTCCTCAAGCACAGCCTTTGTAATCCTATCGGACTCTAGATCGGCCCTGATGTCACTAAAATACCACCACAGTAAATGGCACAATGATCAACGTGTGTACGACATCGTGAACGTAGTCCAAGAATTAAAACGCTCCAACAAATCAGTAGAATTCAAATGGGTCAAAGCTCACTGTAACCTCCGTGGAAACGAGATGTCGGACCGCTACGCAAAACAAGCCGCACGTAGCGGTATGACAGACAGTAACAAGATTCCCTATCCTGACGCTGTATGTCATCAAAAATATTGCACTATCCAAGTGGAATATGGAGTGGAAGAAATCTATCACGACCAGAGGTCACCATTATGGCCTCATACACCCGGTGATTCCTACCAAGCAGTGGTACGAGAAGTATAAATGCACTCGCAGGTTTAGCACATGCATCGCCAGACTCAAATTCAACCACGGATGCTTCAAACAACATCTCCACCGTATTCACGTCATGGACACGCCCAATTGTATATGTGGTGGAATTGAGGATACAAATCACCTCCTGTTCGGTTGCAGTAGGAAGAAGACTGAGTCAGACCTCTTATACGTTTCCTCACGAAAGCAGGAATCCCGTTACCCACATGCGCTGCCACACTCCTATCAACAGAGAACTACGCGATCTACAAGATTTTATATCAACATACTGAAAAGAATTGGTGTTACAATCTAATAGACACATTTATGTATCTGTAACATTATATAGACAGGTCTCTGTACAATGTTAATATTTATTGTGAGACATAAGCAAGGTTATAATATCAAGCGTGTTGTCCGGGTGATGACACTACACCCTAGGACAGCGATGCTCCTTCACTGATGTTATGTATGAATTAGAGCTAATTATAAGTTATGTATATTGTAAACAACCCCAGATTGTATCATCATGGATAAGGCAAAGTAGCCTACGCAGATGTCAAAGCTAACTGTAATATCTTACCTCTGTACATGTCGAACCACTTCCTATAAAATGTCTAGATTTAATTAGAGGATAATACTCTCACTGCAGCTGATCTTGTATGATTATGTATATGGACTGTACCATAACATTGTAGTATCCATGTAAACTGTACATGGCTGTATGGGTGCGCAACCCAAATGCCAATAAAAAAAAATAAAAAAAATAAAAAAACTGAGGCCGTCACCTTCACGCAAAACACGCACGCCCTACTGGTGGGCTAAACAGCTAGGCGTTCACAGCCAGCATCAAGACTGTGGAGGCAAGGCCCTCCTCCACATGCAAATGAACGCAACTTTACGACAAGAGACTAGGATCTACTCGTCTGGCAGTAAAACCAGTTTCACGAGAGTTGTAATAATGATGGCGGAGCAGGCAGCTTGCATACTAATTCGAATAAGACTGTCTACTCAGGTAGGGTGTTATTACTGTGGAAGCGAAAAGTTATCTCAAATCGGTTACGACCGTATTTACCTAATTGCGCCTGTTTGCTGACCTTTACCTGACAGGTAAGTGAACTTGAACGCTCTCGAGTGACTTTTAGAGTAACTGGCCCAATAATACAGATTTCTGTTTGCTAGGTCACTCAAAAACAATAAACGAAAACACTGGTATGTATCATACATATCGGAAACTGGTATTTTAATTGAGATTAGACCTACGTATAAATAGTTTTTGCTTTAATGAACTCACAATTGACATAAATAAGTCACCACAGGTGGGAAAATGGTTTTCTAAATTTAATTGTATTTTTTTAAAATTCAATCACAATAAATAATTGGTACCTGCGTAACCGATCTTCGCTCGGCATCTTTAGATTTCTGTTCGATATGCAAGATTTTGAATAAAGTTTGATTTAAGTTAAACATTTTTCTTGAAGCCTTCCTAGGCATTTTTAAGAGCACAGTTCCTTGCAAAGAGAAGCTTAAGTAACATCATTAGGCTTACGCTATGACTATATTAAATATGTAAAGAAGATTGAAAAATAACTTCTGACAAGACCAATAATTTTTAAAATATTTACTTAAACATGTAGTATTTAATATAACGACTTTTTACAGTAAATGTGAAATTATTACTACTCTTCAAAATAAAATACCTTTCAATAGTAAATACTTGCATTTACTTATTTTTTCATTGTTATGTTACCATTCGGTAACTGATCACGATACTGTGCGAAATATTCACATGAGTCAGTTAGTATACATGAATCGTTCGTTTAAAGGTATAAGAGTTCCTTGTTGAAACCACAGAGAAACTAACTATCAGTAGGCATTCTGATACGTGAAATATCTACGAGATGGCGTTAGAACCGTTTCCAAGATACCAAACACAAAAATTGTTCGTTTTTTGTAAATTCACGATTTTTCAGGGAAGAAACCTATTTAGATAAACTTAAAAAGCAATACGTTATCTGAATTTGAAGTTACATCCAAATCGTTATAACCATTACCGAAATGCCATATATGTACATATATATAGTTTTTTTTTTTTTTTTTAACAGTTTAACGTCCCTTTTTAACAACGTGGTCTTTAGAGAAGGGAAAGGATGGGGGCAAGGAATGGGAAGGAATTCGGCCATGGCCTTTTGAAGGAAGCATCCCGGCATTCACCTGGAGTGATTTGGGGAAACCATGGAAAACCCAAATCTGGATGCCCGGACGGGGATTCGAACCGCCGTCCTCCCGAATGCGAGGCCAGAACGCTATCCGTTACACCACCACGCTCGGTCATATATATAGTAAACAGCAATTTAGTTCGATTGTTTTAGTGGTATCATCGAGCGACTATTAAACAATTAAGGCTATTGCCAATAATGATTAGCCATCAATCGCAGGATCTTCTTCAAAGGATCGTTTAATGTGCGGGCGAATGTTCATTGATGGGACAACCTACATCTGGTTCAGACTGACCGAAGGTGGAGTCATTGACAACATCGGTGCCATGTTGTGTACTCCGTTCACTTTGCAGAGGAAGTTCAAGGTCACTCGTCTCTGGCTTCCCTCTACTGCCTTTATCTCTACAAGCGAAGGGGAAACAGTGTGCTCTCGCAAATTTTCTACTCTCATGCTTCGACACAGCGGTTTTATCGGAGGGATAGGCAACGGGAGGGGACGGTGAGGAGAGGAGTGGAGCTAGGGAACATGACCTTCAGCCTACAGTTGAAAGTGAACCGGGTATAAAGGAAGACGTTTATTGCATGTCGGCCAGAACCATTTGCTGCGGCGGCGGCGGAATAGTGGGACCCGATAGTCCATCTCGGGATAACTAATCAGCTGATAGCTAACCTATTGGCCCTCATCTCAGAATCGAGGCCGAAGAGTTAGCGGTAACACTTGGCATCGCATTCCGGGAGATACGAGTTTAAATCTCCAACTGACCGTCCTGATTTTGGTTTTCCGTATTTCCCGAAACCGCTCCATACAAGTGGCAGGAATGTTCCTTCGAAAGTCATGATGGAATTACTTCCCAATCCATGTCTCCTATCTTTTTCCATTCCTAATGATCTCGAAGACAACGATCTGCAATTGTTACGTGAAGGTCACCCTCCCCTTTTCTATTTTTCATTCAGTGGGACACTTACCGATTTACAAAAAGAATTTGAACAACGTTTACAAGAGTTATAATGGCAACCAGTGGATCCAACTAATAAAGAAAGGCGTAATAGAGATTGGTATCAAAGAAGATATAATACAAGATAGAGAATCATTCAAAAATTGATACAATCTTCAAGGGTTTTCAGGATAAAGAGAAGAGGAAAGGTAATAAAATTTGGGACCAAGAAAGGAGGAAACAGCAAAGTGAAGGGATGAAGAACTATTGGAAGATAAGAAAAGAAGCATCGAGTTTAATGCACATGATTAATTTTCGTGGTCCTTAGACGGCAAAAATCAAAGCGAGAAAATAACTCATCTTGTGATAACTCATCATAAACGATGCAAAAGTGGCGGTATTTTGTTGTGTGAAACTCTAGAAAGTTTGTCAAATTACCTTATCGAAATTTCTTTATTAATTCCAAAAATCTAGTATTTTTTCAGATTTTTCAGCCAGATTGTTGAAAAAATAGAGGTGGGTTTTTTGTTTAGCAGTATATTGTGCGCTCGTATCTATACCTTGTTCACTCTCAACTGGCGTGTCAAGGTCATGTTCCCCTCGCCCGGCGCCTCACCTCACAACCCCCTCCCTTTGCATCGTTGCATTTCCCATTGAGCACACCGCTGCCTACTGACAGGTATAAGACATTGCCGTATGTCGCAGTATTGTCGTTTTATACCAATGCCTAGTTATAAAACGCTGTAAGTGAAATGGCATTAGATACTTGTTATATTAGGCAACAGTCAAAAACAATTATTTATGATGTGTTTAATTTTTTTAAGAAGCTAGAAAACTCTGAGGAGAAATTTAATATACTTTTTAGGAAACCGCAAAAATGACAGCAGAGGCTTGTGGCGTATCGTTAAGAAAAGTGCAGCGTCTATATAACGAAGCCAATCTGAGTGTTCCAGGTCCATCCTTTTCTTCTCCAAAGAAAAACATTCACCGAGAAAAACCGGTCACGGAGATGGATGACTTACGAAAAGGTATCATTCGACGTTCTTTACTAGAATTTTATGATCGAGGACAATACCATAAGAGATGCTGAAAGAGAAAACCAACTACACTGGGGGCGTCACTTCTCTGCATAAATTAATAAAAACACTCGACTTCAGATACAGAAAATGTAATGACGGGAGACGTTTGGTAATGGAAAGGACAGACATTGTTGCAGCACGGGCCTCATTTTTAAGAAAAATGCATGATTTAAGGAAAGAACATCCTCGTCATTCTATCATCTGCATTGAAGAGACGTGGGTAAATCGTAATTACGCAAGGAACTTTATTTGGCAACACTCTAACCGAAAAGGTGGTTCCAGGGTTACTGTAGGTAAAAGCATGGTGGGTCAGACACTCATGGATTCGTTGAAGGTATTGTGGTTTAGTGTTTCAGTCTAAAAGTTCTGGCGACTATCACCAAGAAACGAATAGTGAATTGTTCAGAGACTGGAGAAAGGGTGTGTTCTCGAATCAGATAATGGAGGTAATCACTCAAAACTCATAGAAAATATCCAGTCACTATCATTTTCATTTCAAAATTTATACGACGTGTTTCGAGAATTAACTTCCACTGGGAAACACATCTAAAAATTGGATTTAAAACAAAAAATAATGACTGGAAGCAGTAAATTTTATTAATTGATATCATGTAAATATTTTTTATTTTTATTAACATACGAAATTGAAGTTGGTAAGCACGCAATTTCTACTACAAACGATTTACTAATTTCTCTCATGACACGTAAACCAAAATGTCTTTTACAAATGAAAACATTGCATGAAATGTAAAATATTGTACTACATACGTACCGAGGCTGTTTGCGCATGCGCGGCAGCTGTTTCCCCTTCGCCTGTGTGGGTTGAGGCAGCGGAGTGGGGATAGAGCAGAGTGACCTTGAGCCGCCTCTCTTAACTGAACATAATATAGCAGGAAATACAATTAAATAAAAAACTTGAACTGCAAAATTATCATTCTGGAATAACTATCTAACGGGTTCAAACACAATTAACTACTCGAAACAATTTTCAATCTTTTATTTTAGAACTGCAATACCACAAATCTTATTTCGGTTCTTATATTAGTATCTATTTTAATACCAGTAAAATAGATATTCCTGTGAAATCTAATCACTATCCGTGCAGAGGCGACGTATTTACGAATCTGCGGAGTTAGAACGGATCCATTTTGCCATTTTGGCTGCAGAACCATAAAAAAGAATGAGGTTGGTGTTATCGGAACAGACATGAATCCCCAGCCTCGTATTTCATTCGGGGCACTGTCATAACAAGTAGTAGTACTCTCTGCTGCGCTGCAGTGACGTGTGACAGCTCAGCGGAGGCGTGGCAGTTACCTGCGTGGTCCCCTGCGACACTTACCGAGGGGGCGCTGCGGACCAGTTCATTAGCAGTGCTGCCACCCCCGCCTAATGAAATTCCGCCTGCCTTACTCCCCTGGCCTCGGGACACTGTGCCTTCGTCGCCGGAGGGCAAGTGTAGACATAGTGGCGCTTCGCTGGTGCCTTGTGTCATACTATCACCTGACAACAAAGTGTACCACATGTATAAAATACAAACAAAAAAAACCATCACACTTCCCTTCTGTGGTCGAGACCATTTTAGAGCAAAAATATTAGTAAATGGCCAATTGATTGAACAATTTTCGAACTATAATTTTGCTTGCGGTGTCACAAAGATAGAAAAGTGATCAAGTATCGGATGATGTGTGGAACGATAGCTAAGTCTGTATGATATAGGAGACGTAGAGATACAAAGGTAAAATGTTATGAAGTGTTGGCAGTTCCTATCAGTCATGAATAACGCAGTGGAGTTCCTTAGATCTGTAATGGGACGCACAAACATAGGTCTATTAACAAACGAGACAATGAGAGAGGAGTCGAAAATATATATTATAAATGATAAGACAGAGGAACATCTGTACAGAATGTGTGACGCAAGATTATCAATAGCATTAAACCGATATGTCACTTCTTGCACAATGAGACACTCGTATACAATTTTATTCCTTCCAAAGCATGTTTCTGTTACTCACGAAGTGAAATTAACGTTTACCGATTAAACCAACATCAGCCGTTCTGCTGAAGGAAGGGGATATTAGAGGCGAAACAGCGAAGTTTTGTTTCTATTTAGTCTTAACTTATCATTCTAATTATTGGATTTAGTAAGTTTTTATCCATATCTATGTAAAAATATAAGAAAAAAATCATTGATGAACATTCAATTGATACCTACTGCTACTAAGTGAACTACAGGGGAGGAGAACAAGGTCTGATTATATTTCTGCATAAGCGTTGGTTTCAAACGTCCCATGTTCAATGAGAATGTTTCGTTAAGCGCTTCAACAACTTCAAACAGTCGTAGTGTATGTAAGATAGATAGCAATTTTTGGAAGTACAAAGACCACAGCATTTGAATGTGACAATGCTCACGGATGACTAGCCGAATTAACGAAGTGTTTTCACCGAGCGTGGTGGAGTAACAGTTAGCGTTCTGGCCTCGCATTCGGGAAGACTGCGGATCGAATCCCATCCGGGCATCCAGATGTGGGTTTTCTATGGTTTCCCAAATCACTCCAGGCAAATGCCGGGATGCTTCCTTCAAAAGGCCATGGCCGAATTCGTTCCCATTCCTTGCCTCCCATCCTTTCCCGTCTCTAAAAACCTCGCTGTTAAGAGACGTTTAGCAGATAAAAAAAAGTGTTTTCTCGCGATATTTCAGTGATCAAATAAGCTGTCGCCATCTTCTGGTAAAGTCGTGTTCATAAGATGCCTGAAAAATTTTGAGCAGCTCCATTTCCAAACTATGTTCCTTAATCAGGCACAGAAATCAGTTACTTTTTAAAGCAACCATGAATTATTGTACTGTGATAACAGTTGTGGGCAGACATACCAGAACAGTGGTGCATGTGCTATCAAACTTTAAACCTAATTGGCACATCCATAATGAAAAGAGGATGTGGTACGTTCTTCAAACTAGAAGACGAAAATGTGCTGCTCCCAACACAGCCACAGCAGTGATCTCATCATCATTTACTTACGCACACGTTCCTGCACAGTATGTGAGGTCTCATTTCATTTCTCAGCCTAAATTTCTCGGTGGTTAAATTTTTATTACGTTCAAAGTAATTTCCAGGAGTGAGAGTGCCCTGCAGGTGTGTGCGTGCGTGCGTGTGCGTGCGTGCGTGTGTGTGTGTGTGTGTGTGTGTGTGTGTGTGTGTGTGTGGAAAAGGGGGGGGGGGAGTATAGCCTTACGGCTGGTGTCTCCATTAGGAGCGCGCTGGCTAATGAAATTCCAGCAGCCGTCCAAACGAACCGCTAGAGTACCACTGCAGACAAACACTGCTCGCTGAAATTACTGGAAGGCTAATCCTCTCTTCGGTGATGCAATGAGAAATACACAAAGGCCGGTAATGTACTCCGGGCTTCACAATGACACATTAAATCCCCTCCTATGTGAGGTACATGACCTCCCAATTCATAGAATTTAATACTATAATCACATTTACACTTATAAAATATTTTTGATTATATAAACGTACGCAAATATTTGATTTTAAAGGTTAAAGGGCGTCAAGTCTTGGGAGAAAGAATTGGCAGGTTTTCAAAATAATAATAGTGCAGGAAGCTGAAGCTCTGTACGCAAGTGAAACTCTGATATTCACGAGTAAAATGGGCCTAGAAAACATCCAGAAGGAAGAAGGAAATTCTATGGACACGTTGAAAGACAACCAACGACAGGGCTTACACACAAGATCATGATGTACGCCGGAAAGCTGAAGAGCATACTGTAGATCGAACAAGTTAAAAAGGACGTAGAGGGGACCCAAATAGACATTTATGAAGTTTTAGACAGGAACCTATTCAATCAAAAGGTCAACAGATGTATAACGCAGCCAGGGAATGAAGTTCCAACGAGGCAGGAACTTAATTGAATGAAGAAAGAACGAGAGCGGATGGTGGGAAAATGAGAGATATTTGGAAAATCAGAAAGGTGAATCATAAAAGCACTGTGTGATGGAACTGGGTCTATACGCACTTAATAATAACAATAGAACAGAGAGAGAATTAAGACGATCGAATCATGTAGAATGACTATAAAACAGGTTTTGGTGAGCTGCATGGATAAATCGATAGCAATGTATGAATAGATACACATTTATTGAATGCAGAATAATATTTGTGTGTTGCTAATAGTAGACGAATTGTAAATCTTGAAAAAGTATTTCAGTTGATGTTTAAGAAAACATTGCAGTTTGTTGAGGAAGCCAAAGAGAATTAAAACAAATCGTTGTCTCATTGATGGTGAACCGAAGTATTAATATTATTATTTTCTCAGGTAATTTTACAGCATGGATGAAACCTGGAATCGGATGTATGGGTACTGAATTTGGAACCATCAAATAGATCCGGTACCGGGAAAAGAAAAGTAAATGTAATTATTTTTATAATTAATGAATTGTAAGGGAAAGGTTACAATTATATAATGGTGAACCAGAAACCCCCTTATGCCTATTAGAAAGAACAATTTATGTCTGTATTAAATGAATAGTAACTTTGAGTTACACCTTCGAAAATGTTACCTTTCAACATGAATCAATTTTTTAACTTAATAACGTATTTCCTGATGACTACAAAAATAATTAATTCTGCATAAATCTTATCATAAAAGACTCAGGACTTGGAGATTAATGTGTCATAACTTTTTTCAAAATCTGGTGTTAGAAAAGTTTTCAGCCTCAATCACAGATGAACATTTTATCAGAAATAAAAAAAAAAACCTTACATACCAATAAAGCCTGCTGATTAACAAACTCTGCAATGAATTTGATGTTTCTTGGGAAGCTTGATAAAAAAAGAAAAGAAGAAGATCAAAGTTCTTCAATATTGGTCTGAAGAATATAACCAACGCTTCTTGTATATAAATCAATCATTCAAGATGCTGTAAAGGTATCATGTGTACTCGTTAATCTGTAATCTATTATGAGATGTACCAAGAATTTGCACAGAGGTCATAGAGTCAGTTTTCTTTCGTCAAGTGTATACCTCCTTGTGGATGACGTGATTATTGTTGCATGTCTGGTGTATTGTGATTAGATGAAGGTTACGGTAGGGAGAAGATGAATCTAGAACCAGTGCCATTCCTGGTCTCATCTTCCTAGAGACACCATTGGCACTGCTAAGTAATGGACGAATTACCGTCAACAGTGTAGTTTGCCAGCGCTCCATACACAATACGGGGAAAGGTTTTGGATTTAATAGAAACTATGGTGATTAGGAATTTTTAAAACTAACCGAACGGTGACAGACAGATGGATATCATGTTTAAGTTTCTGTAAAGTAATATCGGTCGCTGAAGCTTTGTATCTCCCGCAGTCAATTTCTGAGGCACCTTTTATATAATTTACAGCTTTTTATATACAATTCTAGAAACAAATTTTAAGTCCACGCGTATGAAATGCGGGTAACAGCTAGCAAGTATAAAAATGCAATGAAAATTGCCGGCATATTTCCAACTGCATGAAATTCTTAATTTTTATCATCCTGTTTGAAATTTAAAGGTGCGTATTCATCAGTCCAACGGTTACAAGCCTAAACAGGAACAATAAAAGGTAATACTATATCATTACGACAAAATGAAACATGTATGCCCTATGGGGGAAAAAAAGCAAATGATTTTTGTTTCTCAACATTGACGTGTTCAATCGCATGTGGTTTTGTAGATGAGGTGGGGAAAAAATCGTGAAAAGTTTCGAGGATCACGTAGGTAGAGAGAACAACGAATGGAGTGGACAGAGACTGTATTTGCATTTACACAAATTTGTTAGGTCCATTCGAAGTAAGAGAGCGTAGTGAATATCTAAACTTGTTTCCCTGATTTCGCTCTGTGTGCTGTCGTTGCATATCAATTAGGTTTTGCTTTAGTATTCCAGAAACACTTCGGTTGGAACTAGCAGCGTACTGCCACCAGGAAGTTTGTGAAATCGTTATCCAAACTAATTTAATATTCCATAGGATCTGTGTGGTCTATTGGGGTTAAAAAGAACATACAAAAAAAAAAAAAAAACAAAAAAAAAAAAAAAAAAAAAAACAAAAAAAAAAAAAAAAAAACGGAGGCTGTGATGTTGGTTAGATGTTTTGGGTTTTTACCTTGCATTACGAGATCTTACATTACTTACATAATGTTTTTTCCAATAGTAAATTTCTCGAGTATGACAGTACTGAAGAATGCATTCTGTTCTTAAAGTCCTACTCCTACTCCTTTATACATTTAGAAAATAATTTTGAGGTTCATTTTATAAAGAGTGAAATTTATTTCTTTTCTTTAGTGCTTTGCGACTTATCAATTGCATTACTAACAACAACTGAGACATCATTAGGCAATACTGCTATGACATTTATTCCGGTTGGAAACAAGGAAGCTTTGCATATATGTTGCCAATCTGCAACATTACACTCTCCAGTCTTCAAGATAATTTCCCACATACCGTTAAACTGTGACGCTTATGCTTTGTAACTTTACGCCACGTCGAGTTCGACGTCATTAGAGGAGGGAATGGATTGGGGGCAAGAAAAGAAAAGTAATGTAGCCATGACATTTTAAAGGGACCACTCTGGAATTAGCCTGGAGTGATGTCAAAACACTATGTAAAACCGAAATATGGATGTCTGGATAGGGATTTAAACCCACGTCTTCTCGAATGCATGGCCAGAGAGTTATCGTTCACTCGCCACCAACCTCAGTTGAGAGATCTATTATTTGAGGATGCGAACACAGCTAAATATATGTTAAGTACCTTTTGCTCAGCGAGTTTTCCATAATGGTAATAAACGCTTCAGATTGATTTCAATGACACTTTCCTTCATTTTCCATGAAAAATATTACCGCATATCAATTTAATAACATGCTAAATAGGAGATTTAAAATTTGTGTCTTATTCGTTCACAACAGACAAATGTCTCGTAATTACTTTCAGGTTTTGTGCACCGCATAACTGCTCCGATAGGTATGTAGTTTACCGAGGATGTATACTTTATATTAAGCACAAAATGTCGTTCAATCCAAACTCTTTTCTGAAGAGAATACCCCTTACCTGCATCTGGTATCACAATACTTGTTTCATAATCCGATTTTAGGGTTACAACTAATTTAAGGATTTAATTTTTAAAGACCATGAATTTAACTTTTTATGATGTCACACCCGGTTCTGGGCACTGCCGCTTAGGGAGCGTCCATAAACCACGTAGCTCCATTTTGGCCTTCTGTGAACCACCCTCTCCCCCCACGTAGCTCGACGTGGCTTTTGCCTCTACCCCCCTCCTCCCCCACCCCCAACCACGTTGCACGTAGCTTTTTCCCTATTGATTCCAGAAGACATACTGTACAGTTTTCTCCTGTTAGACTATCGTAAATTATGTACGGAGTTAATTAAATGAAGGTAATAAATATTCAGATGCTGCTGTGTGTTCTGTAACTCATTTTAACTGTTACAAATAATATGAATTGAAAGGTATGTGGCCTGGCTCGAGACCCCATCCCTCCCCCACGTAGCCCAGTGTAGCTTTCCAGGTAATTCGTCCTCCCCCCTTCCCCCAGACCGAGCCACGTAGTTTATGGACGCTCCCTTACCATGGGCAATATGCCACTCAATTTGAACTTTCTAGTGAAGATAAACTGCAGTGGTTTTCAGTTGCCTTCCCCAGTGTGTGTTCGTACGTGTGTGGATGACTGTGATAGCGTGTCGTGTGTTTTTTTTTAATTCAGGCCTGCTCTTGCGAAAGACACCAGTGGGCCGCCAGGAATAACGTCTCCTTTCGATGGACGAATCGCCATCAACAGCGCCATATGTCTTTACTCCATACGCCCTGTGGAGAGGTTTGTGATTTAACCCAGCAGTGCCTAGGTGCTTAGGAATTGTACACCACCGCGTCTCCTACCCTGCCAGCCAACTCCTGTTGGTAAAATTTCTTCCACCATCCGGTCTCGAAACAGCTAACCCAATATTAGCGCCTGACACATCACGGTAATTCAACTGAGCAAACATAGCGGGTATGAATCTTATAAATATTAACAATTCATTCTATCAGATGTGGCAAGTGTTTCTGGAACAGGAAATTCCAGCATGGTTCATTAATCTGATTTTAGGTGGTTTCACATGTGTTCTTGTTTAGTACTGTATTAGTTCAAAATTTAAGCCTAGAAATGCACAGACCGCAGGAGGTTACATACAAAAGTACCAATTTATATTTCTTAACAGGGCGTCTGTCTTTTGCTTACATTCAGCTATCTGTTAATGCTTCAATGTTTTTGAAACTCTATTGTTCTGCTCATTTGTGTTCATTGCAGACACAACAGTGAATATAAAGTTTCCCTACCCTAGACTGGACCCTGCTTGGTGAAAGTTATACCTTTAGGCCTGCATGCTAGTTACTACATTTTAGGGGCAGGCTTACCAAAATTATACCAAACATCGAAACTTATTCAGTCGCAACTAAATGGAATAATTCTCACAAAATATGATGATAAAAATAAAATTAGCTACCAGTATTTAACGGCCTACGGCCCCACATCATAAAATGATTTATTGCTTCATTAAAACACTACATAATTCACGGATATCCATAACAAATAATTTAATATCTTTTGTTTATTCCAGAACATGTTGTGATTACAATAGTTCTTTTTAAAAATCGTAGTTTGACATCACATAATTTCTGGGATTTATTTTCTACTTTCCTAATTCAATACGTTCTACCTCGTATGTAATAATACTAAAGGCAGGTTGCACTTAGTAGTAGATAAGGCTAAGTTCATAGCTAATAACTGTTAAGTAAGTATATGTAGCTACCACATTTTCCTTGCGCTTGTTTTATATTTCCCTTACCGCATCACCTATTGGACCAGAAAGGTTTTTAACAGTCACAACTTTCTTATGCAACCACGACTGATACTATAAAAACACTGTTAAATAATATTACCATTTGTTGCTGTACTTCTAGCAACTTGTTGAATACACTCAAAATTTGTTTCTTATTCCTCAGTTCACCTACCACGTTTCCTAATTTTGGGCATGGACTACTTCTTATATTTTGATAGGCATCATAGTGTTGCCACCAAAATTTAGTTCGTATATATTGTACTATAAAATGATTCTAAGGAAGAAAATCGGAATCATCATAGGTTTTACGGAAAGTCTGGTTAAAATTAAGTTCTTTTGTCGGTCCTTTAATACGGACAGCCGAACTGGAAGGGAAATATTTCAAAATTTCCGTTCAATATATGATATAACAGGTTTTTGAGAACCCTGAACCGGTTTGTATTATTTACAGAATGGTTTCTGTAAATAATTACCCACTTGGACACAGCAATCGAAGTTACTCCACGATTATACATGTACGAACCTTCATATGAAAGATAGGATTTCTTGCTGTAATAACATTTTTAGTTGTTCTTTACAGTCAGATGTATTTCTCTATAAGTTGAAATAAATGTTATAAATGTTCCGCTGTGAAATATCTTCACAAACGTAAATAACAACGATAAAATAAATAAGCTCCACAACGCTGGCTCAATTAGATACAGCACTGCGATGGTGCTCGGTGCTGACACGAGGTTAGCTGGTTCTAGTCTTGGTGGTGGAACAAATATTCAATATAAGGAATGGCCGGTACGATAAGAGATGTGGTGGTGCACAATTCCTAATTACGAGATTGTACACCAAAATCCTGGGATAAATCCCAAAACTCTCCACAGTGCGTATGGAGTGATGGCATACGACTCTGGTGATAGTGATTTGTTCTTCGGACGGGGACTTTCAGCATGGCAACCCCGCAGTGTCTTTCGAAAGAGTAGGCCTGAATAGGTGCTTAGTTTCACCATCTCCCATCTTTCACCTACCATTCACAACACAAAAAACACTTTGCACCAAACACACATCATAGTCATTTTTTTTTTACGAAACTGTCACACTGCGGAAAGGAAAGAACACATCAGTCCAACTTCCCAGACGTTGAGCCGTGCTCGACTCGCATTGTTTATTTTCCCCACCCGCAATCGTCTTTTGATGCTGAGCCCGCGTGCTAGTTTCGCCCGTGAGAGAGTGTCCTCTAACGGCTGAATGAGTTGATATAATCGGCGACACGAGTCCGGGAAAGTGAGTCGGTCGGCAGCAGCGGCTTGGTTCGTTGGGCCTAATACTTTCCTCAAAGGAGTGCGACGTTAGAGACCCGCTGGTATAGCGAGCTCTCGTAATTTGCCCAGGCAGCCCGGAAGTACTACTTGAGGTGGATGTGTGATTCCACCGAGACCGTTCCTCGCTCGCATTAACCGAAGGAATTCCTCTGCTGCGCCCCATGTTCGTGAGCGGTTTTCCGCCGATGCGGGAGTACCTTGGTGGTCGGGGCTGGTGGGACTTCGAGGCGATAAATTGACATTTTCTAGCCCTGTTGGGTACTTGAGATAGAATACCTGATAACTCCAACTGCAAAGTGCGTCGCTTACTGCATTCTTGTTAATTGTGTTATGGGAATGGACTAAATTCCCCGATATTTGGTGCTGATCGTTCCCGCCACCTTATCAGTGTGTGTGGTTGGTAACGACTTATGCGCCGGTGTGCACACACTATAGTGTGTCGGAACCTTGCTAAGAACTTAATTTTGAAGGTTAAATTCAAGGACGCTGAGGTAAACTGATTCCTCTTCGTTTGAAATAATTGGTGTATTTGCCTCCTCTGTACAAATTGTGTTTGATACTAGTTATAGATTTGTTCCATGATGGTAAATTGGTGAGAGCCTGCCCTGTTATATTACGTTTCCAAAGGTGTAAGGATTTTCTGTTTGGATGTTTAATACAAGTGGAGATATTGTGATTAGGGATATTCTCATGGCTTAACCTGGTTGCTATTGCTTTGACTTATGTATTATATTATTTGTGATTACAGGATTCATTAAGATCATAATCTGCAAGATCGAAGTTTTCTTATGTATTGTATTGTATTATATTATTTGTGATATTCTCTATGAGTTCAATGGGTGACCATGATTCTTGCAATAAAATGTTTGAACAAGGCTTGCTCTTTATAACCAAGCTCCCACATGCTTCCCACTGAGTCCTTAGTGGCTACCACACATATCAGACGTCCCTCATGGTAACAATCTATGTCCGGACACGGGATAGGCATTCATAGAAGACGAAATCTATGCTATTTTTTTCTGTTGTAGTTTGTAATTTAAACGTTAGTTTTATCTTATAAATTTTGTATTAATAATAATAATTATACTGAACATCAATTTGAGTTTTAAAAAAATGATTTAACGTAACATACACCATGTTACGCGGATAACCGGTAACCTATAGTTAAGTTAATGGAAGGATACAGCAGATAGCTACTGAATTTGACGAGACCATATTTTTCGCTGTCACGTTGATAGGTCCCTCGTTTATATGAAATAATTAGTTCAAGAAGAATCACTTTCAAGTTTGTTCATATTTTTATCAAAGAGATCGAATTTAATACAAAGATACAACGTACTAATGTAAATAAATGCTCCAGCGATGATAACATGCAACGCCTTCAAAACTAAACTTTTCAAAACTAAAACTAATGCAACAAACTCGTCTCTGCCTTCTGTATGTTACAAAAAGTTTCAGAATAATTCAAAGACTTCCGACCGACATTTTTTTCGAATTCTTAAACAATTAAAATCACATTAAAACTATCAGAGTTAATACAAAATCATTATGAAACACACAGAAATGAAAATTGAAGATATTTACACACAAAATTATCCATTTAAATCAGTCCAAATCGTCGTAAAATGTCCTCCAAACATTGCAGTTCACATCAATACTTAGAATTACAAATTTTAAATCACTGTTTCGTATAATGCCGTTTTTGAACATGTTGCAAGGCACCTCGTTAATTAGTGATAATTAATGTCCTGGTGGTACTACTCAACACGGCGTGTATTTCAGTTCTTAATTAAATGCTCCTATGATTACAGGTTTAATACCGTCCGGTCGCCAGCGGGGATACCGCAACTAATTCTAAGAATTTACAGTCATTCACAAAATTAATCACGTAAAACAGTCTGCAGTGGCAGTTACCAACAAAATGAGTAGGAATCGCCAACACATAAATCACAAAAGTTTGCATTCAGAGCACACATTTATTGTCTGGATAAACATGGAAAAATACGCCGCCGAAGTACCCACCAGTTACAATGACTCGTGTAATCGAACCTCTTTTCCAAAGCGTGCAGGATGCGAACCGAGTAGGTACACAAAATATGTGGTGCCACTCTTACAATAATTTGTTCGGAACACTGTCCCCGTTCGAGTACACTGACACTCCAAATACTTCTTGAAATCACAGTACCAGTTAGCAGAACAGTCACAAGCGCTTTTTTAAGTAATCGTCCTCGCGGTATCGTTCTTAACAAACGGCCACTCCCGCTATTAGCTTCTCACGTTCCGGCCGCACATTATAGATTCCTGCCATCTTGCTCTCACCGTCAAAGATAATCCCCCACCGACACTACTCTCGATTCGCGTCAGTTCGATTGCATCGTTACAATGTCACATAGCATTTACAAAATGTATTTCTATAAAACAATGTTAATTTACACAAATTCATAATTAATTGAAAGAAAAATATACAAAACCATATTTACTCAAATCCCAGCTTGCTACAAATAATTCTTAAAATACAATTTCGTTAAAGCTCTGGGACTGAGGACCGTTGTAAAGTACAGATACAATAAGCCAGAGCTAGTGGTAAGTGTTGAATATTCATTTGTAAAATAACTCTTTAGTTTTTTAAATGTATCACCTGTCCAGATTGCTTGTGTAAATTTCGTTCCAAAAAATATGTTTTAGACACTCCAATTAAAAAAAAAAAAAAAAAAATGAAATTAAGATGGAAGCAGCGATATTTGTTAGAATGTTAACAAAGGAGAAGGTGGTTATGAATCCATGACGTCACATTTATTTCATCAATCTTGTGAAACACCACTTTCATCCCCTTGTGCTGATATATGGTAATATTTAGAGTAAATTCAGAAGTGCAGTTTCAGCTATCTGTATAACAAGTTTGCCCGTTATGTTGCCGGACTTTTCTCTTTTTCAGGATCGCGTCATGTGCTCTGCTTTCGAGTTTTTAAGCCATTTACGAGGAGGATACAGCTATAATTAAACACGTGTGGGGCTCTATGTCCCCTCACGGCGTCGCGTGCCGGAGTTCAGTCCTACCAACCGCGCCGCCCCATTGTCTCGGTATTCCGATAACCCTGCCGCCGACATCCATTGTCAACCACCGAAAATAATGGCCCGGCACCTACAGCCCCGCTAATTGCTCGTGCATTAAACATGGCGAGCGCCCATTTTATCGCTCCTCCGAACTCACCCCCCTGCTTCTCCCTCACTGCCTGACATTTCTTTCCGGTATTTCGGCTTTCACTTTACCCTTGACAGGAAGTATGACGTCACTGCCTGTCCCAATGCACTTAGCAACGGAAGTAGGATGTCACCGTGGTGGCCAGCATCTTCGTTCCTCATCATCTCCTTCCATCTTCTCTTTCACTCCAAGCTTTTACTTCCCTTTTTTTTTTTTTTTTTTTTTTTTTTTTTTTTTGTATCCCATGTCCCCTTTTAATGAACAGCCATATATTGTCCTCATTCTGCAGAGTGAGTGTACCAAAGTGAACATGACAATGCTTTCTTGAAGACATGATATCATATTCTATAGGAAGTTATTAAATACACTGTTTGTGTCATCTTAACACAATAATTATTACTACGCGACCCGTGCAAAAACATCGCGAATGATATTCGATGAATAGCAAGGTTGTTAGATCGTACTAGTATGAAAGAAAAACCGGCTCATTTGTAACAATTGTTTATTTGTCCACTGAAATAAATCCGCAGTAAAACTCTTACAACGTCTTACGAAAAAATTTGGAAATAATGAAATATTTCCATAAAAATCCGATAAGCTCCTTACTCTAGAAAACAAACACAGTTTATCCATACCTACGTGACAAGTCGTGCTGCTATCTAGTGGTATGTGATCAATCCTTATCGACGACAGCGGTACCTAGGTGTTTGACGCTGAACGATCGCATATCCGTGAAAAAATAATAATAATAATAAATGATGTCACCAAACCGGAGAAGTAATCTTTAAAATAATATCTCATTCATTGATTTTGATTAATTATGAAAAAAGAAAGATAGCTTTTCACAAAAAATACCTTTTAGAAATAATGTATATGACTGGGTCGGAGTGACTTTCTGTGGTCAGTTAGTTGTAGATTGCAGTGGATCAATGGATGACGGTGTTTCAGAGCAATTTATAGAACTCATTATCGAAGTAATTTCTTAAACAAAAACTTTAATTTCCACCTTGTGAAATTATTATTCTAAACATGTACAACAAAATCAAACTGAAACAGTTCTAAATTCATGATTACAAAGACTATTTGAATTTTAAGAGGCTTATGTAAAAGGTTTTATCTCTCTAAAGACAACAAATAGTGCAAAGTCCTGGCTGTTATATCTTACGTATTACGTCCGGGCATCCAGATTTGGGTGTTCCATGGTTTCCCAAATCACTCCAGGCAAATGCCTGGATGCTTCCTTAAAAATGCCATGGCCGAATTCCTTCCCATTCCTTGCCTCCATCCTTTCCTGTCTCTAGACCTCGCTGTTGAGAGACGTAAAGCAGTTTTTAAAAAAAAAAAAAAAACTTACGTATCACACTGACTGGTTTGAGTTTACTCTGATGTAGCTATACTTAACATAACAGCTAATGAACGGAACTGATTTTGATAGGGGTAGTCACTGTTATTTTTGGAAAGTATCCGTAATTATTGACGAGTAGAAAAAATGCAGTTTTGTTTGTATTGAGACGGACGTTGATAGCTGTTAATTATTATTCTGACACCAGAACGTATTTTCGCAGAAGAATAACTGAGTTTATATAACATTTCCTAAATGATTATGTGCTTTGAATACCACAGCAATACTCTATCTTTTAACCTTAAATGGATGTCATTAATCGGAAAGGAGATTGTTACTGGTTGAATGAACGATACACGGTTTATAGAATTGACATAACTCAGATGCTGTCTGATAATAATTTATATTTCGGATGGGTGGCGAAACTGACGCAAGTATAACAAGCAATCTTTTGAAATTATTGAAATACGTTGCCCATATTATTAAGGTTGAATAATCACTAAACAAGCGGTAATTTCTTGAACCAAACAAACTATGAAGCAGACTGAAGTATTGTATCAAACATTAACTTATCAGGCACGAGGCAAGACATGTAGGCGAGCAGTCACAATTGCCTTACTTTAGTGTGGCCATGCTGGATAGCCCCAGTGGCGACTACATTGAGGCTGCTCGCAATATGGTGAGGAGGCAATTCAACTACTCTCGCCTCCTTAACAATTGGTCTAAGTTGTCGCCAGACCTCACTCGATCTGCACTGTAGAGGCATAATACCGGTGCACTTATGGAACATGTGGCACTAGCATGCAAATTTCCATTCGCATTGGTTGTGACCAGCTAAAACACTGAATCAATGATTCCCATGCAAACGGTCTCGCTGTGTTACTGGCGTATGAGCTGCTGTGTCCAAATTTTCTATTTCGTACGATTCGGCCTCGCTCTGTCTGCAACCTGCATCTTGGCTGTATGAACGAAAAGAAAAAAACTATATACATATCAATAACAGATTGATTCCTTAGAGATTAGTTCAACACATGTAACACTTAGCAGCAAAAATAATTGTTAACATATGAACACTAACATCATTAAGAGCCTTTAATCAAGTTTAGATGAGGAAATTAATGGCCCCACATGTTACTCCGTTGGCGTAAGCTTTTGGTTGTGAAGTTAATCGATGAACTTAAGTTATACACCCAGGCTATAAGTATCCCATCCAGGCTAATGTCTCATCAGAACAACTTACTCAAAGATATACTACAAGATGACGAAGACAAAACGTGCTCTAATTATATGATGATCAAGGAGGAGCCAATGGGCTGAAGCACATCATTGAGAAACAATTGAAAGCGACACCCCCGGAAACATTGTAATGGGCCTTTTTGAGCCAGCTAAGGGAGCGTCCATAAATTACGTTAGGTGAAATAGAGGGGAATGGTCCGGCGAAATCGGGGGGGAGGGGGTCTACGTAAATCTCATGTGAGGTTTCTAAAAATTGTTGGAGTGTAGAGCTAAAAAAAAAAAAAACTCTACAAATGAAGCAAAAGTTGATTTTAGGGGGGTATTTCGTCGAAAAGTGGTGGTGTAACCGGTCTTTGGAAGGATCAGAAATTATAAAAAAAGGGGGCGATTTCTAGGGGAGGCAGGGGAGGTCTCACGGGCCAGATCTCACCAGAGGAGGACGGGGAGGGTCAATTCTCACGAAGTCTCACCAGAGGGGGGGGGGGGAGGGGGGTCCAGAAATACGGAAAACATCTCACGTAATTTATGGATGCCCCCTAATGAGAAATGCTGGATCAGAAGTGGGGAGGGGTAATACCAACCCTATTGTGTTTACACTCAAAATCAGTTTCTTCGTGAAAATGCCCGACAGGGCAAAATTTCCCATGTTTCACAAACTACTTGTCTGAAACCAGCAACATGGTTACATCTATACTCACAGAAATTGATTAACTGTTATTTAATTACCTCCAGTCTCTCTTGTAAATATTAAACCACATTTAGGCCTACATAACACAAAAACATGAATCAATACTTAAACCACTGAATAATGCATGATCTTGACATTAGTTTAAATCAATAACTTTACAGATAAGATCGTAATAATATGTCACATTTCAGGAGTATTTTTTGTCCACTACAAGTATTACTAGTCGACGTGCCTGGAACATCTTTCTCCCAGTGGGCATTCCCTAAATTGAAAAAGCTCTGCTCCCGTAGTCCTAAATCTCGGAAGGAAGGCCGCTCGTGAAATACGGCGTACACAGCGACCACGGCAGCACTGCCTCATATCTCGGCTGCAGCCCAGGTTGCGCCGGAATCTCTTCCTCCGAACACTTGCGGGCGAGTTTTCTCATTTTGTGGGCACCGCCGCAGTGGGAAGGAGATTATTTCCGCGACAAAACTCGGTCTCCAGATTGTTTCCATGCGACATGCACCGGCCACTGAGGCGGGCGCCGAATTGCGTCCCGCATTCTCCAGTAACACTGGAAAACTTCTCCCCGCACAGCTAAGGTACATCCTCTCGGAGTAGTAAAGTATCCGACGTTGTTTAGTGGAGTTCCTAGTAAACTCCTTAAAATATGGTTTACCATCTTCACACCGAAAAATGTTTAAATTTTTTAAATCTGCGGACCGCAACTACTTTATTTCTTTCTGTTTCTAGTTATATCTACACTATGCGATTAAAAGTATCGTGACACTCCATACAATTAAATGTTGCTCTCGTTTAGGATATAATGATAATGGATAAATGAGTGATTATGCAAATAGTTTCGTATTTGCCACACATTATGGGCGTCAGTGAAATGTTACTTTCTGGGTAGCTAAGGTATTTTATGGTTGATATAAGCAACGCCACAATAGTTGGGTGACAATAAAATATACTTTCCTTGTAAAAATTATTTTAATAAGGAAAGGGTGGTTAACTTTATCATTCTAGGAATTAATAAAATTGTAAAAACACGCTTTTATAGTAATGTCTACTAAAATTTTAAAAATTATCTTTGAATATAAAGATTCTGTTTAACAATAGGACGTCGCACAATTCAGAATAAATTAATTTTTTGAATAAGCTTAAAAAATAAAGTCACTGATTACAAAATTAATTTTAATGTAAAAAAAGCGTGGGGTGCTCTCTATATACCGCACCGATGGTCAACTTGTGCTGGGCATTTCTGCAAGTGTGAATAACATTACTTATGAATCATTCGCGTGTCACTCCAGATGCCCTGATTACATGTAACACCACAATAGAGTGGAATTAGACATTAGATGTCACAACAGGTAGTGGAGTATTTCCACCTTGTAACATGACGCGCTGTCGCCACGTTACAAGGTGCATTTTTACTATATATGTCATAATGTTAAGTAATTTACATAAATCTTTGGCGACCACCTAAATAGATTTTTGTTGTAATTTTATAAAGTACGCAAGATTCCAAGTGATGACTGTAGTAAAATGGTGAACATACAGTGTATCTTGGTAAAGCGAATATTAAAGAATTATTGAGCTATGTAGGCTGGAGCTAATCTTGGTCTTCCCGAATCATGGCGACAGGACGTCGCGGATTTGGGGTTTGTCGGACCACACACTCTGCTCCCTGGGGATGGGTCACTCACCTGGCGGGAAAAGCCTGCCGCCCGACACTCGAATGGGCTCTCACCCCGGCGAACTTAGCCGAATATGTCCGACCTCTGTTACATACGCTGGCCAAATCACATATCGGGGATATCACGTGACATTAGGTGCCGACCTGAAGATCCAATCCAAATGAGCGTATAACTTAAAATCCTGGGAATTTCTGTTATATGTGAGCTTCGAGACTACAAAGGGGCGGAGCGAGAAGTTTCCTCGTGGGAGAGAAGAGCGACGAGCGGCACTTCGATCTTCGAGTCCAAGCTATGCGAGTCTAGTCTGAGGTTGACTTGGAAAGTTGACTTCTTTCGCCAACTGCTGCTGCAGGCTTGATGGAGCAAGCTTATCACGGCAACACAGCCGGTAATGCGATGACGCGCATTGTCAGACCAGAGATGCCTGTAGCTGCCTTATGAGATAGTCTCACATATCGTGGATCCGCTGCAGTCACCGCAGACATCAGACGCAGAACTGCAATGGTAACTTATTACGACCAAGCCATCTGATTGTGCATTCCGTGAAACAGAACCCGTAAACGACTTTGAGAGGATAGATCCATGTTCTCACTTTGTAATAGTAAAAACCCCTGAGCTAGCGGCATAATTTGCCAGATCTAGTTATTTTCGAATGATATATTGTTCATTCGTGGCGCCCATGATTGTCTTTTTAACTGTAAAGTCACAGTATAATGATGCCTTTGTCTGAGGTCGTCATAACTTGTATTTTTCATTGTTTCCAGTTGTCATTATTTCTTGCATTTTGATTCTGAGATATATTTAAAAGTAAATATACAATTGTTTGCTTGCTCATGACGGCTAATTGTACCTCTGAGCCTTGCTTTTATGATTTTGCCAATTTGTGTTAATGTTAACGGTAAATTCGCTCAGACTTGTAATCGCCAGTGATAAGAAAATAAATGTCATATTGTGACAATTTTTCCTAAATTCCAACTAACGTCGAGATTCTCGCAAAATTAATAAATTTTCACTCCTTCATAAAACTTAAAATTAAAAATCCACAATTATTAATCATAAAGGTATGAAAGATAATTGTAACGTAGTTTGTCCACCAAGGCACCCACTACAACCTGAACTGAATGGAACACCTTTGGGATGAGTTTGAACGTCGACTTCGCTGCAGTCCCCAGTGTCTAACATTACTACCTTCTCTGGTTTCAGTTCATGAAGAAGATTGGGCTGCCATTCCTCCGTAGACATTCAGGTACTCATTGAAAGTGTCGCCAGCGGAGTTAAGAACATAATAAAGAAAAATGGTGGAAACATCCCATATTAATGTCCAATAAAACGCAGTTTATATTCAAATAAGGGCTTCATTAATTATTTTCTCATTTTCTTAGCCATTTTGACAAAGTTCTGTTCGCCTATAATTTTCAATTGGTAGCTATCAATTAATTAGCCTATGCAGCAGGTAGTGACCTGCATTAGATACACCAACGTGCAGAAATTGCGGATATTGGTGATTGGTGGTAAAAATCAGACCAGCAATGAGGAAGCAGAGTGGAAACTAGGAGTGCTCTGATGAGGCGATCGAAATTTACAATTTTCTGTTGCGGATATTCAAGATTAAATGTAAGTTCAACAGAGAAGTCTGTTGAAAACCTTTCAGATGTAAATGAACTTGTAGGGCACTATAAAAAATGTGATATCAAGAAAAAAAAAGTGGTGTATCAGTTTCCTTGTGGTCTTAGTAGAGTAACTCGGTCTCGCGTTCGCTGAATAATTGTTTCGTGAACTATTGACAGAAATTTACTATTACTGCCGAAAATTACGATCTTTATTTCTGCTTTATGTATTTCAACCTCTGATTTTAAAGTGAAGAAGTTACAATAAGCATATTTTAGAACTAAATTTTGGTGGCTTTTGTTATGAATTCTAAATTTCTCGATTGAATTACAAATGAGTCATTTTAAAACCTATAAACTGTTTTCTGACTAATTGTTTTATATAACCAAGACATTTCTAGCATTTCTTCTCAACAATTAGTTGGGTAGTGAACCAACAAACTTCGTTAACAGTTATTTCCCGTGACCATAAATATTTCAAATAATTGCATCTGTCATCTCAAATTAATTATTAACCTCCAAATTAGCAAGCAGAAAAAGTCCAAATGGTTCTATAATAGTCGGTTCTTAGTTACTTTTAAAATTCTTTTCATATCATAAATAATTCACAACATAAAAACTGTGATCGCTTTTGTCTTTTTCTAGTACTGAACATTATTGTACGCCCACTTCACTGGCTAAGGCTGTAGTGATTCAGTGATGGTATCCAGCGCTTGTCATAGAGTTTGCTGGTTCGATCCGCAGCAGTGGAATCGATTTTTATCTTATAGGACTGAGCAGCAATGTTAAAGAGGTGATGGTGCAGAATTTCAGATCATCAGAAGATGTAGCAAACTGCTGTATTATATTTCACAAATTTGGGCAGTCTTGTGGAATGTAGGAACACACTGTTGATGATGAGTCTTCGGTTGATGAAACGATAGAAATGGTAACCCGTGGTTTCTTTCGGAAGTGTATGCCTGAATTTCATCCCGAAGAACTCTTCCACAACTGAGAAAACACGTGTAAACCATCCCACTTAACAGTTCCTCAGGGTGCTCTTAAGAACTTGTAACATTCTCCATGTTAATAATTATTTTGGCACGTTAGTCTATCGTTTTATTCTCTTTATTACAAAATTTACTAACTTTTTCGCAAGATCTAAAAAAATTACGATTTTTTTCAAAACAGGCACTCGGTATTAAAACAAAACAAAAATTATTTGGAGTTAATTTTTAAAAAATGACCCGCCTAAATTCATATGTTCTAACTGATATCGACATGTAACGTACATGATAACTGTACCATCATACTCTTCTAAATTTATAAATACTTCAGACACTTAATATTACAACTTCGATGCTTTGTTACCTTGTAAATCATTTTCGTATCCCGTTGTTTATTGCTGTAATAGTAATAATTAAATTCGTGTGCCACAGACCGTGATCACTGTTTGATTTGGGATTATTTTGTTACTACGCACTGTTGCTACAGCAGCTATAGATGAATATTTAATATTGTACAAAATGTGATTGTGTCACATACGGTATGATGTGCTCCTCTTTGACACAAGAATTACAGTCAACAAATTTCCGTAGAGGAGCACAGTTACAGGTATACCACAGCTGATAACCAGAATTAAGACTGAGTGCGATCAAGCAGAGCTGAAGTTCAGCAGAAGTTTGGAATGGAAGAGGCACTTAAGCGCGGACGCCGAGAAGGCATTTTAAATGAAATTAATGTCACTGCTTTTAGACTTTGGAAGGTAAACTTTACATAAGACAATGTTTTTTAATTTGCTCAATAGAATTTCGTCACCCACACTTTTACGTGAAAACGAGTAGCAAAGAAGCGTTCGCTTGTAAGCGATTAGAACTTGCGAAATGGCTAGAAGCACTTAGGACTTGGAGCTCCGAAGAAGGCAGTTGGCTACAAACTTTAAGGTTATTTTTCTTTCGGTTTTATGTTACTATTCTTCTCTGGCGCTAATCGATTGTTTCCATTCTCCGTAAGCTTCTCATTGGTTTCCTTAGAACTAAGTCAGGCCAACAGAAAAAAAAATGATACGGAGCCCGGTTTATTGTACAGACTGCCATTCTGAAGGACGGAGGTTCGATTCCAAGTAATCGAAACTCCGAATTAACATTATTTCCCGAAATTACCCCAGGAGAAAGACGGAGTAGTTCTTGGCAATCCGTGGCAGAATACCTTCTCCTTCGTTGTGCCCAATCCCAACTCTAGAGACCTTAATGTCAAAGAACCGAAGTTAACAAAGAGTGACATTTATTGCGATGTTTTCTATTTAAATAGAAAGTAAAGATGATCTATTTAAGTAAGTATGGCTAGTTATTCTGTGACGTTCTCCGTGAATACCAGCAGGTCTTGGTCAACCCTCAACTGCTCGCACTGTATTTGGATACTGGAAATCACACATCCAGTTATTTATAATGCAAAACAACTAGTGAAATGTGAGTTTTTAACTTTACAGTTACAATGATTCAAATTGTACTTACGTGAATGAAACTAATTCAAACTTTTTTTTAACAAGTTATGATCACTTGTTTTTATTCCTATTCCTTCTAACATTTAAATAGCATGGTTGATGACCTCATTACTCTTTTTTGCACCCGTCTCTAAAGACCTCGCTGTTAAGAGACGTTAAGCAGTTTAAAAAAATCTTTTTTGAACATTCAGATTAAAATTTCTTGTTATTTCTCTAATCATTTTCATACGCTTCTATCCTATTAATATTGTTTTACTGCGATGACTTCTCTGCAACGGAACTTCAATGAGCTCTGTTGAGTTGGTGCTGCCAACGTTATTCTTTGGTTTCAAAGATATGACTTCTACTCAAATTGAAATCTGTGACACGTTCAATCTGGTGCTGATAACTCCGCTATGGAATGCCATAGTCTTCCTTTTTTTTTTATGGTTTACGGTTCGTCGATAACGAGGATTGTTAGGAAGAAAAGACGTGGAATTCGGGTATGGTTTTTGTAAGAAACAGTCTCGACGTTGGATTGATTTTTGGAAACCACGAAATACGGATTCTGGATGCACAGACTGAGAATCAAAACCGGTCACCTCCGTAGTGCCAGAATCTCCCTAGCACAACCAAGAAACTACAAACCATCAGCGGTACGTTCTACTACCAACCTTATATTCTTGGGGCATGGCAGATGAGTTGACACTTCCATTAAATGGTGAAATGTGGATCACCAGAGTGCTTTTGTGGAGCCTAAAGTCAAAATGATTTGATCACTTCCAGTGAATGCCCATAATGAGCATATACTGCAGGTTTAGTAGACTTTTGCAATGCAGCTGGTGATCCTGATATAAAATCAATTATTGTATTGTATTTATTTTACATCATCTATGATGTCATCAAACTGCCCTAAGATAAATTAAAAAGTAGGCAGAAGCTGCCTGAAAATCCATGCTTGAAACATCAGCCCGTTATCTTGCATGTGCAATATAATCCAATATCAAATCTTTATATCTTGGCGATACACGATGGAACCGATTGTGCTCGAGTCATTGTTCAATTTCTGTATATCCATGATGCATTTCTGATGCGCCCTGAAGCAAATTTATTCTGTTCTATGTTTGTCCGTATGGGTAGCATGTGATGGTCAAACTTCCGTAATTCTACAAAATAACTAATGAGCTATTTACAAAATATAGCACAACAAGCAAATGCCCATCCCTTCTTCGCGGATAACGATCTTCAAGGAGTCTACAGCACTATTATTTATATTCTCACGATGTCGACGGTGTGGACAAAGCATTGTCATCCGGAAACAATCGATCGACGTCATGCACTCTCTTAATTGCCAACTCTCTCCCCCTCCCCTCCCTCTTCCCAACTTCTCCTTCTGACAACAGTCGCATTGCGGTGTGTCGGAGATTGCTGCCAACTCTGCAGCGATTAATCAAGATTTTCGTCCGACTGAAGTTCGTCGTCTTCAGATTTCGCCGCTAGACTTCGCGTCAGTCTGTCCCGAGTAGACTAAGGAGACCGTAACTCCACCACCGGCGACTAGGTCATAGTTAATATCTCTGGAACTTTACTACCCAACTCGCGTCTTTTTTTGCTCGCGACAGTATCTCCGTCGCCTGAACGCTTTATCGCTCCACATCGACCTTCAAACAGCAGTCACGCTAGGCCATGTCACACGATTAACCCATTCAGATGTCCTTGTCAGTTGTACGAAATGAAAACTGGATTACCTATAATGTAAGAGCCGTTCAGAGGTTTAGTTAAAATTATTATATGTATTTTTACGATAAGTCTGAGAGTAATTCCATGTAACTGCGCTAAAAGGTGATATAGACTTTATTCTGATACAATAGACAGGACATTTTGTTGAAATTCATCGTTCCAAGAAAAATTCGCATCCAAAACATAAGAAAGAAAAGCCTTGAAATTTGATTCGTTTAACTGTTCATGTTGAGTCGCTCCGTATGTGCTACCAGGGATGACTTTTAATCAGATCAAAGGTGAAAAAATTTGAGATATTTTTCATTTTGTACGTAATAATGTCTGGATCAGAAGAGTTCTGAAACTGACGTCTAGATCCAGATTAGAGTGATAATGCGGTAACATCCGAATGCTGTAAAAAACCTTGTTTCTGATGTATTGGTGAGATGAATGATTGATCACTTTCAGTTTATGTTTTCATCTTTATCATGGATTGTTTCAGGAAAAACAGATCAATACTTTCTAGACGTATTTATATTTTTTGAAGTACTTCTAAAAAACTAGTGCCGGTTTTAACTATTTTTTTTAAAAAAATTTATCTGTGTAGACAATTCAAGATCACGCTTGTTGGTCGATGATACTCGTAATTAACATCTACAACCTTGAATTCGATGTAATTTTAACTCAACATCCTTTCAGAGAATTAGGGAATTAATTGAATCTCTTTTAAAAAACAGTCAAAATGTTTGTATGCATGATTTTGAATCTTACTCGAATTTCAACCCATGTCTTTCCCCAAGGGCTAATACCATCCCGAAAATAACAGATGCTTTCCCTTTTTTAAAAATAAAATAGTTTAATTTTATCTCCCTATTTCCTCTACTCATCTGCCACGTTGAAACCTCGCCTGTACTTCATGATAAGCAGATCAGACGCGAAAATTAAGCTGCCACAAATTCTTATTTTTGTCACAGGGTAATAAAATGGAAAACCCAGGTCAATTTTGCTACCACTGATCCTCACATAGATTGAAATGACGAATTATTGACGTTATGGCCGAAATATTTCACCGGTGAGCATACATTTATCAAATCGGTTGATAGTTTCGACACTCTAAGTTTTATTTTCATTCCGTATATGAATAGCAGTATCTTGCTTCTGACATTATCTCTTCACAACGTAGGTGCCGGTAACTAATGAAAAGAGAAAATGTGCCAAATTTATGAAACTCTATCATTCTGTAAAACAATTTTCATATATTTCTCTATTGAAGTTAACAATGGGCACTGTAAGAGTTGGTCAGACCAATGCTTTCAGCATCTTCTGAAGTACTTGATTAGTACGTATGTCACACTGTTTAACATTTATTTTCACTGCATCATTTATTCATGATTGTATACCCAACAACTGTATACAGGGTGTTACAAAAAGGTACGGCCAAACTTTCAGGAAACATTCCTCACACACAAACAAATAAAATTTGTTATGTCGACATGTGTCCGGAAACGCTTACTTTCCATGTTAGAGCTCATTTTATTACTTCTCTTCAAATCACATTAAACATGGAATGGAAAACTCACAGCAACAGAACATACCAGCGTGACTTCAAACACTTTGTTACAGGAAATGTTCAAAATGTCCTCCGTTAGCGAGGATACATGCATACTCCCTCCGTCGCGTCGCATGGAATCCCTGATGCGCTAATGCAGCCCTGGAGAATGGCGTATTGTATCACAGCCGTCCACAATACGAGCACGAAGAGTCTCTACATTTGGTACCGGGGTTGCGTAGACAAGGGCTTTCAAATGCCCCCATAAATGTAAGTCAAGAGGGTTGAGGTCAGGAGAGCGTGGGGGGCCATGGAATTGGTCCGTACAGTACAGTACATACTAACGAAACTAAAATCACCTCTAACATGGACACATGGACACATGTCCACATAACATATTTTCTTTTTTTTGTGTATGAGGAATGTCTCCTGAAAGTTTGGCCGTACCTTTTTGTAACACCCTGTAGACATATCAGCGTCAAGAGAGACAAGTAGTGGAGAAATAATCTTTTAAATCTTTGGGCCTGCACAGCCATTGAGCCAGTCTGACAACATATACGTTGGATGTAGTCTTCTCGGGAGACTAGCCGAGTAAGATGTTTCCACACGATATTTCGGCGATCTCAGATATCGTGTGGAAACATCTTACTTACTCGGCTAGTCTCCCGAGAAGACTACATCCATTCTCAACGCCGAGAAAGACTTCGTTCCTATATAACATATACGTTGATGGTAAAAGGGCATATATTGATTTTTTTGTATTACTGGAAATAATGATATCTCGAGGAATTGCCGTCATAATACTCAGTAGGTCAAATACAAGTAACCGATAGAAATACTTTCCGAAGTAAATTTGGCAGTGTTATGCTGTACAGGGCG
>CM061919.1:194893195-195117882 GCA_031002005.1 Vandiemenella viatica
AGATATGATACCCCTTAAAGAGGGAAAAATAAATTATTCTTCAATTTGAATATATTCACTTTGTAATATAATGTATAATATAAAGTGCGTTGTCAGCAAGGGCAAACGTGAAATGTAGTAAATAAAAATTTTACACCTAGTAATATTCGAGAGAGACGTTGGAAATAAACTATTCATTAACACCGGCGATGTACAATTGGTTGAATTCAGAGAAATATGGATCATTATCTCGGAAAACCAACGGTATTTTACTTCATAGATCTATAAATTGAAAATATAATAAGTGGCAAATATAGATCAAATGGTATATAAGCATTCATGTTTTCAGTTATAGAAATATTTATTTTTAAATCTGTACTTTCTGTTTCAATGATAGTTTTGACATAATCATAGATGATATGGGGATAATCTAATTTCTCCGTAATGGATAATCTATAATCATTTTTTTAGTGTAGAAGATTTCGGCTTGTGATCAGGAAAAGTAACATCAGTTATGAATATTGATTGAAATATTAACATAAATTATTGAAAAGATTTAAATACGCAATAATCGTTTTACGTAATATGAAAATGAAGTCATTCTAGTGAAGTGTTTTAAATACATTTAATGTTATGGGGGGAGAGTATGTCTATGTACAGTACAACCTCCATACATTGAAATCTAGTTCAGTTCAGAACACCATACATTGGTAATGTGGAATTTGGGTGGCTCACATTAGGGTTTCTGAGATCTCAACTAGTCAAAGAGATAGTTATTACTTGTTCCTTTTTGATGGGCTTATTTAAACACTAGTTGTAACCCGTAACTTCATTCATGTGTTATATGTTACATGAGTTAAACGCAGGTGTTGTAACAAAGTAATTCGCACGAAAGATTTGGCATTCTTATTTGCGTTTAACGCTTAGTCAAGAAGTTTGCAAATGCAATAAGAAATCCACTGGGATCATGTCTCTGAGAAATACGTTAAACGATTTATGATGCTTTGGAAAAACAATAGAGAAGATTACATTGTGCACTCTCCGCAAGCAACAGTTGAAAGCACTGAACAGTCATTCTTTTTGTAACAACTGCTTTTACCTACGACTCTGCTAACCGGGGCTGACAGCTTGGTAGTATAACTGTAAGTAAATAAATAATATTTTCAAGTGTCAGTTTCTGACCGGCCTTTCAGTCCTCCTATGTTTCAAATAATCCAGGAAATCATACATGGTAACTGGACCTACAGTTTAACGTGTAATCCACATGACGAAGCGTGTCGTAGTTTATTTTAGGTTCCGAAATTTTTTATGTTTTTGCCGAATAATATTATTCTGTTGATACGTATCCCTGTACAACTTCGACTGACCACGAGTCTAGTCGCAACCTTCGGAGAGCGAACTTCCTTGTTCTCGCGGAACGACTACGTACAGTTGTTGTTGTGTGGACGGACCAGGAAATCATACATATCGAGTCAAAGTGTACAGTGAAGTTATAACAGTGACAGGTGAAATACAAGACATTATCTACATATAAATTAAATACTCCTCTCAGCGATAGAGTAGAAGAATCATCGTAACCTCCGCTCAACGCCGCCTCTAGAGTGACCAGCATCGACCATGTTTGGGGGCCTATATGGCGAGGGAGGAACTCACAGCATAGAAGAATCATCTACTAGTGATACAAATTTAAGACACAACCCAAGTATGGTACTACCAACTACACTGAATACAACCACCAGCCCATTAACAGAAGAGGATAACCCAACTAGCATTACACCTACCCTTCTTGGTCTGCAGTCGGACGATCCCATGGGAGACTTCCAGCTTTCGAACCTCAAGACGACGAAACGGCAGATACCTGAAGAAGAGGAAGGAAGGAGATCCACGCAGCAAGCAGAGAAACTAGCAAGACTATCAACAGACGTCGCAACACCACATCGTCCAGCAGCCTTCTACAGCATGGAGCCGACACCAACAAACGGCATCAATTTCCAGAACCAACAGCAGAACTCAATGTCCAACAGGTACGAGGCAAGTGATTGTGGTCCATACATAGTAATAGTAGAAGGAAAGGACAAGAATATTGGGCGTATTCACCCAATGGCAATAGGAAAACTCATGAGGGAGCAAGGTATCATGATTTCTCACAACTTAGTAAACATTTCCAGTGTCGGGCGCAATAGAATTAAAATAGAAACCAACAGCAAAGATTCTGCAAATAACCTAGTAACCTCGGAAATATTCGCTAGACATAACTTGGAGGCCTACATCCCTAGATCAATGATACAAAAACAAGGAGTTGTGAGAATGTAGATACCCTGCTTAGTGAAGCAGAAATTCTTTCGGTAATAGAAAGTGAATTCCAAGTATTGAATATCAGGCGGTTCACGAAAAAAATAGATAAATTAGGGAAACAAGAAATTATACCATTACCGGTATGCGTTTTAACATTTAGAGCGCAAGTCCTTCCCCAATTTGTTTACATTCACGGCGTTAGATGTAGGGTAGAACCTTACATACCCGCCGTCATCCAATGTTACAAATGTTTACGTTTCGGACACGGCAGTAATCAGTGCCGTAGTCAGGTCCGATGCAGCTTTTGCTCAGCGGACCACAACATTGACGCATGCCCTAAGACTGCTCCACCATGTTGTGCCAACTGCACAGGACAACACCTAGCAACTGATCGGGTATGCCCCAACTACCAGAAAGCTAAAATAATTAAACAACACATGATATACAACAACGTCAGTTTTAGCGAAGCATCAGCTGCACTGGAAAATAGAGCCTACGCCCAGACAGCAGCAAACCCCAGCCCTAGATTCAAGAGCAAATACTGAATTCCCTCCCCTACCAACTATATCTCACGCCCCAATTATCCAGAACTCCAACACCAGTTACCGGGAAGGAACCTATCTAACGCTTCAACCTAATTCACAACAATCCGCACAACAAACGGAGAAAACATTGTACAGTCGAACAAAAGAATCGCAGCCATATGCCGACACAGCAAATTTAAGCACTAAGGGAAACGAAGTGAGAATTCCCCAAAAATTGTTCTGGAGAAGTAACGGACCATACAACCTATAACCCACAACCCGTACCCACCTCTCCCACATAGTACCTTAGAAGCACCACATAACTATCATCAAACAGGGAGACACCAACTCCCAAATACTGAAATCCCACTGATAGAAAAACTGATGACTTTCATAATATCTATCACTGAGCTAGTCAGAACCAACGGCACGGTGGACCCTGTACAAGTAATCAACTCACTCCAGCAAATTATTAATTCCTCCACTCCATGAACCCTACAGCTAATTCAAGGCACCACAATCTCCCCCCTTACACAACTCAACTTAACCTCCTTCAATGGAACGGAAGGTCCGTGTACTCAAATAGGGAAAGCTTGATCATCGAGCTACGTAATAGTAAAATCGATATTGCACTATTATCTGAAACTTGGTTCCAACCACAGAAAGAAATCAACTTTAAGCATTACCATACATATCGAAACGACCGCCCAGACGGAAAAGGAGGAGTCGCAATCTTGATTAGACATCACATACCACACGAACCGGTAAAGTTAGTTCCCACCAACTCCCCATTCCAAGCTATTTCTATTCGATTACGCCTTAAAAACCTCGAATGCACAATTATATCTTTATACTGCCCACCGCGAAGTAGAATAAGTCGAAACGACTGGGACCATCTCTTTAAACAAATACACCCCCCATATATTATAGCGGGCGATTTCAACGCCCACAGCAGAAGCTGGGGCTGCCAACAGGACGACCCCTTTGGCTTGGACATATTAGAAAGAATAGAAGACCAAAATCTCGTCATAATGAACAATGGATCCCCTACGCTAATCCAAAGAGTAGGACGGAACCCATCAGCAGTGGACTTAACACTCTGCTCTCCATCTATTGCATCCGTAACTACGTGGCAAACATTAACCGACAGTTTAGGATCGGACCACCTACCTATCAAAAATCACGATAGGTTGCAACACCAACTTCGATTGGAAGGGACACCCCACGAAACACTGGAACACCAGCCAAGCAAATTGGGCACTATATAAAAAATACTTAGAGGAAGAAGTTAGGAAACATCCCCACGGATATCTCGGCCAGGGAGGCATACAAACAGTTGATGCAAGCCATCACAACAGCTGCAGACAAATCAATACCGCTTAAAAAACGACGTAAACACACAAGTAATCCTCCAGCAATTTGATGGAATATGGAGTGCTCTAAAGCAGTGGCCAAAAGGAGGTTAGCACTCAGAATTATCGCAAGGAACCGACAGTAGAAAGATTCTTAACCTACAAAAGAACATGCGCATACACCAAACGAATACTGCGAACTCAGAAACGACTCAGTTGGATGCAATACTGTGAGGAACTGGGGAAAGATACAAACACTAGCACCATTTGGCAACAAATAAGGAACTTGAAGAACAGGAAAACGTTCACTTCAAGCAGTAAGTTAGACAGCTCATGTATAGAAGCCATAGCGGAAAGAATTGCCCCCGATAGTGTTAACCATAAAAACTTTAGATATTCTCCGAACGCAGAACAACATTCGGAACATGAACTGTGCTCTCCATTCACAATTAAAGAAGTGGAACGAAATATTAAACAGTCACTTGACACGACACCAGGCAAAGATAGAATACATTACTCGATGTTGCATAATCTGCCTGCCAACGCCCTACAGCTCCTAACTAAAATCTTCAACGAAATATGGATGAAGCAACCGAGTCCCATAGAGTGGAGAACTCAGATAATTATACCAATACTAAAACCCAACAAAGATCCCAAGCAACCAGGATCGTATAGACCTATTTCCCTGATGTCGTGTGTATCCAAAACATTAGAACGCATCGTAAAAAACAGATTAGAATATTGGATGGAAAAAAACAACTTACTAGCAACATCACAATTTGGTTTCAGGAAAGGAAAAAGTACACTCGACAACATATCATTAATTACTACAGATATCAATATTGCATTCGCACGGAAATTTTACTTAGGGGCAATATTCTTAGATATCACTTCAGCTTATGACAACGTTGTTATCAACATTCTGATGCAAAAGCTCTCCATCTTGGGAATCCCACATGAGTTTGTAGCAGGGATACACTCGCTCATATCGGAAAGAGTTATATACATTTCAAACTCAGGGGAACTGGTAGGCCCCCGTTGGGTCTACAATGGACTCCCACAAGGAGCGATATTAAGTCCTCTCCTTTATCTGATATACACTCACGACTTAGAAAAAATCTTTTCCCCAAGTATTCTAATCCTCCAATTTGCGGACGACATCGTTATATACACTATGAGCTCATTAATAGAAGATGTCTTCGAACAGTTGTATGAAGCGATACAGACATTCATCAAGTGGGCCCACCGGAACGGACTAGACATATCTACTGAGAAATCATCCGTAGTCATATTCTCCAAACGCAACATTCCAGATATGGCCAGGATACAACTAGGTCCCTTTTCATTCCCAGTACATAAACAGAGCCGATTCCTAGGAATGATATTGGATTCCCGTCTAACTTGGAGAGACCATATTCAACATATAATAGCCAAATCAGACCAACGACTTAATATCCTAAGAGCAGTGGCCGGAGCGAGATGGGGATCCCACCCCAACGCACTTCTGCTCCTATATAAATCAATGATTAGATCTATCATAGACTATGGCAGCGTCTTTTACGCCAACGCCACAAAAGACGCATTGCGGAAATTAGATTCCCTGCAGTATCGCTGCCTCAGAACATGTTTAGGAGCATTCAAATCTACACCAACCAACGCCTTACTAGTGGAAGCAGGCGAAATGCCACTCAACATAAGAAGACAACTACTTACAGAGAAGTTTATAATCGAAAAACTGAGTAGCACCACACACCCACTAAAGGAACGGTTAGACAACCTCAAACACTGTAAAAAAGGAAATAAACAGACTGGCGCGCTAAGCAACATTCTTCTACTTAATATGTACAAAACGTGGGAAGAAAGGAGCGTTAACATAACGAAGTTTTCTACACACCCGATATTCCAAGCTCCTTACCAGCTCCGATGTCTAGACACAAAAGTAATGTATTTGGAACACACGCCGGGAACCAACGCCAACTACGCCCTGAACGCCCTGCTCGATAGCCAATACCCAAATTCACTCCATATATACACAGATGGATAAAAAATAACTCAGGAGAACGAGTCGGCAGTGCATTATATTGCCCCAAAACGCAGTACAAAGCCCTATACTCCTTACCACCGCAAACTACAATATATGTGGCAGAAGCGGACGCGATATTAGAAGCTGTAAGATACGGCCGGACCAGAAGATCTAAGAAGGTAGTCATAATAGCCGACTCCTTGAGCGTCATCAGAAGCATAGCAGAACCAAGGTGGAATTATAGGATGGCACCACTACTGATAGAAATACTAAAAGAAATACACACAAACAACAACATAGGCATCACAACAAGCTTAGTATGGGTTCCCTCGCATAACGGGATTAAGTTCAATGAAACTGCGGACAGACTAGCCAAGGAAGCTATCGCATACGGACAAAGAAAAGAACTACTACTACCCCCATCAGCATTTATACAAGATATTAAACAGCGAGCAAGAAATAGATGGCAAACAGATTGGAACAATACGATGCACCATAAAGGATCCTTTTACGGACATATCCAACCACATATTCCTTCCAAACCCTGGTTCTACAGCTGGAAAATCAACAGACGCCACTTAATTAATATAATCAGAAGCAGATTCCACCACGGAAACTTTCCCAGCCACTTGAACCGGATAGGACTAAGAGATACCCCCAGATGTGACTGTGCCGATCGAGCAATAGGGGACATCAACCACCTGCTATTCTCCTGCAAAAAATACACCAACACCCAAAACAAAATGCTGAAGGAACTCACAAGGTGCAATATCCCCTTCCCAACTAATTTAGCCATCCTGCTCTCTTCCAACAACCACTCAATATACAGAACCATAATGTCCTTTTTTAAAGAAGGAAATATTCAAATATAAGACAAAGCTGATAAGCCAATCCTAGACCAACAGCCATAAACTAAGTAGATACACTAACCCTACACAAATACTCCAGATTATCTAGAATATACACACTAAAGCAACACCCAATGAGAATAGTTACAAATACAAGTACGCAACATTATTCTCACCAAAGGATCCAAATAGATCAGGCAACCACAGAAACCATTTCATGAACTTTCAATTGTGGTGGAAATATACAAAAAGCTGCCCCTGTCTTTTGGCGACTACTCACACTGTTCAATTGAAAAGGTAATAACGTGAATTATTTTATAAAGAAATTGTAACCCATTTCTCATGGGACTTATGAAATATTGTAAAATAAAGGATAAAAATTGTAACTTAACTAAACATAAACCATTGTAAAATTTAATGTAAAGAATTGTAACTTAACTAAACATTAAACATAAACCATTGTAAAACTTAATGTAAAGAACCTGGCAGTATGGCCGACCAGGCCGAAAGCCAACACAAATAAATAATAAAAAAAAAAAAACTTCGACTGACAGAAGAAACCTGCCCCTGAATGGGTAATAACAATTCTTTTTCCTTCGAAGTCACAAAAAAATTAATCTTAATTTCTCAAGTTCATAAGTTACGTAAAATTAAAAAATACTCTCTTTTACTTCTGGGAATATGGCTGTAAATTGATCGTAACCCACTCAGAATCCGACTATCATTTTTTCGTGAATTGCGTTCGATTAAAAATTGAAACTAGTTTCCACACATTTTTTTCTTAAATTAGCAGCTTTCCGTAAAATAAGACATATTCTATTTCAGTTCTCGGACCATAGGTGTACGTTGCTCAAAATCTCATCAAATTTCTGTCAGTGATTTTTGCCCATATTGCAATAAACGTTACTTTGTTTTTCGCAGTCTAAAAGTTATAGATGTTTTATATAAGTCTACCTACTAATGTCTGTAGTGTTCATAATTATCAAAGAAACATACCAGAATAAAATATCAAAAATAGGCTGCAAATTAATATTTCTTTTATTACAGGCTGCTTAACATTGTATAGAGAAAATCAAATAAGTTACTGTTGTTACAGTTCAGTCACGTATATGAAAATAATTACAGTAGTCTCACATAAAACGTTATCATGTGTCACAACTGAAGATTCATGAGAGCATATGAAACAGCAGAACAGAAAAGCTGGAAAACTCTGTATAGGAATGCAATAATACAATGGTGTCAGAAGGAACGACCGGACACAGACTCAGTATTGCGAAAGCTGGAAGTACTGGCGGAGATTGTGACCAATATAAGCGGAGCGAACAGAGTTCGGAGGCTTCATAAGCAACGAAATTGCTGCATTACCCCCGACCAGAGGTGCTCGTATCTTTAATGGTGTCAACGCAGAGGTCCCCAAGTGAACATAAAAAGAGTCGGCCGCCTCATTTCAGGAGGGCGATCGTAAAAGCTGCCAGTCTATCACTCGACTAAAACAGCGCCACATGAGATTAGATCTCTGCAGCGGTCATGCACGAGGCTCAGGATACTCGGTGGGTTTTGGTGATAAGTAAATCGGGGGCGTAAGGGTTTATTGCCAGCAACAGATATAACCCTGTTGCTCCTGCCGTAACATTCTAAGCAATCGACTGTAATACCGCATGTATTTATCGAAATTTAGTGTAAATAGTTTAAAATAAGTGCTGTGAAGCAGATCACTATTTCAGTCAAATGTTGAATTAACTAAACTTAATTTTAACATATTTTTAATTGTATTTTTATTTCCCTAGGATCTTACGCGTTGTCAACGTCGAGGTAATTAAACGTAAGAGAGTTTTATGGAAAAGGAAGTAGAAGGAACCAAATCACTGCCTATTTTTTCCTTAACCAGGAATGACTTTGGGAAACAGCTGGATATTCCAAGTTTGGGTTCCAGGCCCGAAAGTTATAGCTGTCAATCAGACGCAATTAAATTTTTCTGGTATATTGTGTTAATATCAGGAATTGATTTATCGTATGACAGGAATCAATATCAGAGATTTGGTTAAAATGGTTTATAGGGAAAATCTTTTACTTCTCTACTATTTCCTTTTAACGTTCTAGTTGAGCACCGTTCAGTTCGGAGAAATTGTAGTCATTATTAGTAATACACACTGACGATCACGTTATCCTGATAAACTGTAAGACAATACCACCGAAAATTCGATGTGGCTCGGTGCGTTTACTTTCCTCTACATGACACCGTCGTTCAACTAGTTATATGGAGTCAGTTTTAAAAAAAAAAAAAAAATAAAAAAACAGGGTATCATCTTGCCTCAGTTGTTGTTTCTTCTTCACGCTAATTTTGTGACTGTGCTTTATTGGTTAAAAAATAACCAGTGGGCATGGGTCAAAGTAACAAACGAACTACATAGATTACTTCAGTATTCGGTTGCTAAGTGGTTTTTACTTCCACCGAAATTACTTGATTTAGTAACGAAAATATTTCAAGCGCACAGGTTTCTTTATAAATAAACCGATTAACTTTGTTTGATTATTATTAAATATCAGTGTAATACCGTGAATGTGTTTTGAGAATGTTCACGGGTCTAAAATAGATCCCGTTGTTACGGTCAAAGTTCATGACGGGTTCAACTGATCTGGCTAAATTATGAACTCAAATTTTCCCATTAAATCACCCAGGTTTTTTCAGCCGTAAAATTTTATCATATGTTTGTAACAATTTGTATTTATCCCCAATGTTCTCTCCTAGAAACCAAAGCACTCAAAATGCTGGAGGGTAAGACTGTGCTCGCTTGCAGTTAGCACATTAACACAAATATTTTAAAAGCTCTCAATATATTTTAAAATAATTAAATGCTTCGTAGTGACTGAAAATACTTCAAAATTTGATAGCAGTTCCTAGTATCCTGCATTATTGCATCCAATTTTGTTCTTCACTAATTATAAATGGTACAATAACTCAAAACTACTTTTCGTTAAATTTACATCAACTATTCTGATAGCTGAACTGTTTCTTAAAACAAAATTATTTACCTGATAGTTTTGAAGTAGATCACACTGTTGGTCATGTTTCCTAGAGGAAAGCTTCGATTTACTCTAATAATTACTGATTCCATATAAGCTATTTTCCATTGCTCCTTGTAGCGTTATTTCCAATTCGATCTATATCGAAATACTCTCTGAACCTCAATTACAGAACATGTGAATACTAAACGACAAAAAATGCCGTTCTTCGCGTCAGTAACAACACGAGAGTTTTTCAAGACGATCATGCCAGATAAAAATGATACGAAAATTGTACTTGAAGAAGGAATATTTGCTTTTCATACTGTGTGGCATTACCAAAGTTTTAAATCAAAGGATTGCGCATATGGATTAATAAAGGAGTTAACGAGTCCAAGTTCACTTCTTCTAGAACAAAAGTTGAGTCTATCATAAAATTTGTGATAGATCCAAGGCCAATTGCAGAAACATTAGGACAAATGCCAAAAGCGTCCACGGATTCTGAGAAAAAATTCTGGTAACCCTACTGTAACGTCAGTCTGATTACAAACATTGCACTACTCATTTTCTGTGATTCCCAGTTCATAGAGTTTTCTTTTACAAGGGTATGAATCATTGAGATTGAGCGGGAAGACTAAAATTTTTCCAAACGGTTTTCCAGTGTAGATTAATTTTGGTTTCAATTGCCGGTTTCAATTGCCGGTTTCTTTTGAACCTTATATGAAAGCGCTTGATATATTATTTTCGTGGTTACTTTCGTGTTGTTGTTTTTTTTTCAGCTTTTTCCACGAATTCTTTGAGCGTGTTATCGCTTTTCTAAGAGCGGCGACTATCGAAAAGTACGTACTGTTGTTGCTGTTCCATGTATTTGTAAAAGCATATTTTAGACTCTGATAATTGCTAGCGAAAGTTTTTATTGTTCTGCTAATAAAAAGTATATTTGACTTTTCCACCTTTTGACGTTGACAAGTACAACTGTTCTCTAGTTACCCTCCACTTAGATCTGTTTGAAATGAAATCTCCGACATACTTACTTGTAGATGATTTATATTCCTTTAAAATCAGTTGCAGTATGTCTAATAATCCACTATTTTTTTCCTTTCGTATGTGCTAAATATTGATTTTCATTTCAAGTCTGTCCAAAACTTCTCTCTTAAATCAGTTTTCCGATCATAGTCAGGACATAAATGTCTATGAGGTTATGGAGTAAAAGAAATAAACCAGAAACATTCTTTCAATCCATGGCCTGTGACTTTTTCCATACGTAGTTTGAAGTAAATCACAATTTGGATGCACCTCTTTCGGAACCTACCCATAACTGTTACTAACCTGTTGAAATGTCGTCCTCTTCACGGTTTGAACTGTTATTTTACGGAAAAGTAGCCTTAAACTGAATTAAAAATACCAAACTATGAAAGGGAAGCCCATATTAGAAATTAATAGATCATGTTTTGACTAAGTGTCCTTAAAATTTATCAGTTTATAAGGAGCTAACTAACAAAAGAAAAGTGGAAATCAAATTTTGAACAGGCACAAAACTACTAGTCACTTGTACGTCTTCTCATACATGAATGAACTGACACAATTTTATCTAGAAGAATAACATTTTCCATGCTTGTTTCTTTCAACAATAAAACAGTAAGATGCAAAAGACGCTCCGTATCCTCTTCTGATAGAACACTAATTGCAGAGAATGCCCTGGTGAGCTGCAATAGACACATGGCTTGATGTCTACTCCCTTCAAGTGTTCTCATTAGTTGATTGCACGCCAAACGCAGCAACCCTTAGCCGTGGATTAGCTTAGGGAGAGAGACAGCGTATGTTAACGTTAGCATAGCCACATTGCAGTGGATGTCCCGCAACAAGACAGCCGACGCTGCCTCGCATTAATCATCATCTATGTTCGCTATACACGCAAATCAAATGTGGTGAGACGACCTGAATTTGCCATCGATACGGATTCTGAATAATGACAAGCTCACTTCAAGTCGTAAAATGTTGTATCGTTACTAATTCTTCTTGATTTAGTCAGCGCGTGTAAACATTACAAACATGTGTTCTCCTTTGAACAGTTCTACAGATACTTTATGGTGATTGTGACGTCACCTACTTAGATGGACTAATGATAATTAATTACTACACTTATCATTCATTCCTTCTAAATTCTTCACCTCTATTAATCGCGTACGAACTTTATGTGTTAATTGGATATTCGTTTCCACCAAGCCCTCTTCGCCACTACTAAATTAATTATGTTTAATTTCACAAACATTCATAAGTATTGACGCTGGATGGCCCTGGCAGCATAGGAGCTACAGCGCTGGCATCATGTTTGTAATGATTGCCGGTTCGAGTTCAGGGCTGAAGTTCTTTGTTCGTCTGATGTTGGCCTTACTATAGAGAAAATAATTGTGATGATGTTAAATGCACACACTGAAAGAAACATTAAACCAGCTGAGGTGGTTGTTATTTCTTTTAAAATAGTTCGAAATTATGTGAGTGCCGTACCAAACGTTAATTTACACGATGTTAAATTGATTATGTTTAGTCTCTGACATTGTGATCCATTAATCTGGTTTATAATTTGCACTTCATAACTTCTCTAAAACACCTGTAAACAGCCTCAGACTCAGCCCTTTAATGAAATATTATCTTAAAAATTAAGTATAGCAAGCTTGTATAATTTTCGTGTAATTAATTGTGAATTTGTTTAAATGAACATTGTTTTACTGAGAGAAATATGTTCAAGGACAGTATTATGCAAGATACATCAATTAAAAGTTTCTAATTGTAAGTATTGATGTGAGCTACGTGCGACGGTTTGGACTGGTTTGTGATGATAATTTTGTGTGTAAATGCATGTAAACAGTATTAACTTTCATTTCAAGATGTTTGATAATAGTTGAACAATTTTTAAATTATTTTTGTATTAATTAAATTGTTAAAATATTGTTAGAATTGGAGAAACGTCGGTCGGAACTCTTTGAATTATCCTCGATCTTTTCGCAGTGTCTATATAAACATGTAGCAGAGGCGATTTAGTTTAATTTAATTTAATTTAATTTAATTTAATTGCAATGGAGCACAGGCTCCGGTGGCAATTTCCCTACACAGCTATCTTCCCCCTATCCTGCACCCACCTACATTTGCCCTCTACAAATTTTTTCTTTAAATTCCTTCAAAGTTTTCGGTAAATTATTCATCGTTTCTCTTGGTAACTCATTCCAATCCCTGACACCCTTACCTAAAAAAGAGAATCTTCCTACACCCTTGTGCCTGAAATCGAGTGCCAGCTTGTGGTCATGGTCATCTTTTCCCTTCCATGCACTACTTTTCATACCTACTGCAATATCTTTCCATGCCTCATCACCAGTATATGCCCTGTACACTCCCATGACCCTCCTCATCCTCCTCCTGTCTTGCAATGAATCCCATTCCAGCTCCTTTATCATATCCGTCACTGATTGCATTCTGCGATAATTTCCAGAAACAAATCTAGCAGCCCTTCTTTGCACCCTCTCCAACTCCTGTATTTGATACGTAAAATGAGGGTCCCATACTACACTACCATATTCGAGCAATGGTCTGACCAAAGTTTTGTAACCCAATTCCTTGACTTCTCTCGTACATCCCCTCATAACTCTCTCCAACAAGTGCAGAACTCTGAAACCTTTTCCTACCACCTGTCCTATGTGTCCTGCCCAGTTAAGTTTGTTATCAAAAGTAATTCCAAGATATTTGCATTTCAAGTCTTCAGCAAGCAATTCTTTCCCCACCTTATATTCATAATTAACCTTTTGTTTTTTATTTGTGTATCTAATAAGCTGACTCTTCTTTGCATTTATCTTCATTCCATGTTTACTAACCCAATTAGATATCCTGTCCAGATCACCCTGCAACTGTTTACAATCCTCTATCGTTTTGATTCTTTTATACAGCATTATGTCATCTGCAAACAATCTAATTTCAGATAGTAAACAGGCAACACAATTATTCATTAGAATAATGAATAGCAATGGTCCCAATACGCTACCCTGTGGCACACCCATTTTTACTTCCACTTCTTTTGATACTACATTTCCTACCCTAACTTTCTGTTTTCTACCTTTTAAAAATTCTTCTACCCAGCAAATCACTTTCTTATCCACTCCAATGGTTTTTACCTTATTTACTACCATTTTATGGCTTACTCTGTCAAACGCCTTAGACAGATCTAGTGCTACACTATCAATTTGGCCTCCCTTGTCCATTTCATCTGAAATATCTTGCATATATCCCACCAACTGAGATTCGCATGAATATCCTTGCCTGAAACCATGTTGCCTGCTTGAAAACCAATTACGTTCCTCGCATATATTTCTGATGTGGTTGCATATCAATCTTTCCATTAATTTACCTACCACTGATGTCAAACTGATTGGCCTGTAATTCTCAACTCTATTCTCAACCCTCCCTTATGTACCGGTACTACTATTGCACTTTCCAGTCCTGTGGTAAGCAGCAAGTGTCTAGACTCAATTTAAATAATATTTCAAGATAAGGTACAATGTCACATCCGGCTATCTTTTAAGATATCTGTAGTAATATTATCTTCACCAGCCCCTTTATGTTTTTTCAGCTTTCTTATTCCTTCATGATTTCCTCAGGATGGATATCAAATTTTTACTATCGTCATTTCTAATTGTGTTGTTAAGCTCGTTCTCCGATTAGACCCTCCTGTTTCTGATTCATTTTCCCTAATGCTTTCTCTGAACCAGTTACTTAAAATCTCTGCCTTTTTCAAATCGTCAGTAACTTCTTCTCCATCCTTATCTATAAGTGTCTCTACATCCTCCCTTCCCCTCAGTTTCCTGATATAGCATAGAAATTTCTAGATGCATCAGTCAATGGTCCCCTGCACTGACAATACTCTTCATAAACCCATCTTTGGCCAATTTTCTTTGCTGTTATTAAGTCCTTGTTTAGTTGTTTTAAATATTCCCTACTACCCTGCTGTCTCTTAACTCTGTTATGTTCTTTCTTACCAACCTCACTTCCCTATTATAGTACATAGGATCTCTACTTCTCTTTATTTTTGCTTTGGAATAAATTTTTCTTCCCCCTTTCTTATTATCTCCTTGAACTCTTTCCACCTTGACTCTACTGTACCTGAGCCTTCCTTCCATTTGCTGAATTGTTCTCTGAAAATATCTCCTCAAATTTGAAAACCTGTGCCTTTTTATAATTGTACCTATTTCCCCCTTCAATTTTGGCTGCTGGTTTACTGAATCCTCTAATATCCATCAGAACTGCTTCATGATCACTTATTCCTTCAGTTACTTGATACCTCAAAAGGTTTTCATCGGGCTTAATTAGAAATATATCCAAAATATTTTGTCCCCTAGTGTTTTGCTCAACCACCTTGTGTAAATCCTCCTTCCCTTATTAAGATATTTGCAAATCTTTGTTCCCTTGTGTTATTTATCTTATTCCCTTCCCAGTTTACACCTGGTAAATTTAAATCTCCGCCGATGATGATCATTCTATTCTCACCTCTGAAATCTAGTATGAATTTAATTTCTCCCCAAGAGCCTCATCCTCTTCTGTCTTCTTCCACTGCGGTAAAACAGCCAACACTCTGATTTTTTCTTTTTTACTACCCTAGAAATCTACCCCAAGTAACTCATGGTCTTGATCTATGAATGCCAGTGAACTATGGTAGTTTTTGCTAACTAGTATGAAGACTCCTCCACCAATTGCTCCTCGATCTCTGCGGTACACTCTGTAACCATCAGGAAAAACCTCACTGTCTAGTACTTCTTCTTTTAAACCAACTCTCTACCCAATTATTATTTGTGGTTCATGCATCTCTATTAAGTTTGCAAATTTCGATTACTTTGTTCATTATACTTCTACAGTTTACCATTAACACCCTTACTATTGGCTTACATTTTGCAGAATTTATCTCCTCTTTCCCACTTTTTAACGCAGTCAGTTATTGTTTCAGCCATTTCATCTATTTCTTTAATATCTGTGACTTTCCCCCCATCGCGAATCTGCAATCAGTATCACTTTGATAATCTATTTCTGTCCCTTCACCAGCAGCCCCCTAACCTAAAAAAGGCACAAGTCCTGACCCCATCATCACTGGAAACGGGCTCCCTCACTGCTTTAGCTAACAACTCAGAAAGTACTCCCTTCCCCCTTCTATTTAGGTGTAGGCCGTGCCTAGTGAAACCCCACCTACCAATGGTGTTCACAGGCACAACCCCCAACACAGAACTAATGCCTTTCCCAAGTAGCACTTCCGTTTCCACATTAACCCGCCTCACAGCATAGTTCAATTGTGGACGGTCATGGCGACTCAGGACCTGCATGAGCTCCACCCTGGTATGCTGTGCCTCCTTCACCACCTTCCTCAGGTCACTCTCTATACTATAACTCGCGTTCTATCAATACTATTTCCCGCCACCTCCCACTATCACTACTCTATCATCCTTGGTGAAACTCCTACAAAGGGAAACTATATCCTCTATTACCTGGCCTAATGTTGCACTAGGTTTGAAAAAGCTTGTGACCTGATATCCTGTACCTAACTGATCCTGCAGAAGAGGGCCTACACCTCTCCCATGGCTACTACCCTAGCAGCAGAACCCTTTTTTTCCTATTCTTGCCCTGCACGCCCTTATTCCTAAAGGTCTGCTGCATCTTACCTACTCCTACTCCTACATCTACATGAGGCTCTTCTCCTCCTGACTCTGGCAACAGGTCAAACCTATTTTTTCCCACAATTACTGAAGTGTCTGGCTTGTCATCCTGTTAACCCATGATTCTCCTACGACCTGTTACCAGCTCCCACCCATCCTTATCAACTTCCTCCAACCCACTATCTCCACTTTCTGCCTCTACAGCTTGAGCCTCGACAAGCTCAGCCCCCACAGGCTGTGCCTGTGCAGTCTGAGCCTCCACAGGCTGAACCTCCACAGGCGAGGCCACCACAGACCACGTCTGCAGAGGCTGAGCCTCCACAGGACGAGCCTCAAGAACCCTGATCCTTTCACGCAACTCCCTAATCGTTTCACCCATCTCCCACATCCTATCATCCCTAACACACAGTGAACAAAACCATGGGAGAGCCTCATTTATTTCCCCCGTTTCCTCTTCCCCACATGCCCAGTGAAACCACTTCTTACACCAACTACAACCCATCCCCTTCGCAACGTACCTACGACAGGCGCCACAGTTTCCAGTCATGATTTTCCCAAATTCTTCAACCTTCTTCTAAACAAACCTTAAATTTATTTGATAAAGTAGTCTTATAAAGTTTATACTATATTTTTTAACGTTTTTTACTAAATATGATAGGCGCTATACTCGACTAACTGTTGAATTGTTATATATACTTAATTTGATTGAAGTTTTATGAAAAACGACTAGGTAATTAAACTACTTAAGAACCAATGAATAAAACTTAAGCTAATGGATTTCGAAACAAACTTAAGATGGTAGGTCAATAGGCTACTATTTAGTGCTAATGTGGATAACAACTATTTTGTTACTTATGAAAGTTAAAAAGAAAGGTGGAATTTTTTTTTTTAATAAATATATATATATATATATTAGATGGCAATTAAACTCTATTAAATTTCAGACAGAACACGTTAATTATTAGAACGTACGTTTTTGTTATCGTAAACTTGATTTCGATATCGATAGTCGCTCTTAACGATGATGTAATCTATGGTAACCTATGTGAGTAACTAAATGATATATATGAATACTTATGTTTATTATTTATTATTTCCAGTTGATTTTATTACTATTTCGGAACTAATTAATTAAGACACTGTGTTATTTTAAACCTAATAATGCCTTAATATAGGACAATACAGAAAGCTTTAAACAATCGAAATTTCAAACTAGTGATTTGAACTATTTTTGACGGTATATAAGAAATTTAACACTACAAAATAACTTAAACTACTAATTTTTACCTATGCTATATTATTATAGTAATCTAACTATCAAGCTTATGCTAAGTTTAATTCCAATGAAACGTGCAATAACTAGCAATAACGTTAACAACAATGACGCGAAATTTAAAAACTGATATTTATGGTGTAATCTTAAATAATTCTTCTTGCTAGCAATAATTCTAAGAGTTTAGATGATAATTAAAGATTTTAAAATAATTTAGTCTACAAAGTTGAGCAAAGAGTTGCAGGTTAATTAAAAGTTAGAATCACTGGACTATTTCTATGATTGTTCTTAGTATCATTGGTCCTACCGATGCCTATTCTGTGTGTACTGTGGAATGTTATTGTAGAGCTCGTGGAAAATAATCAACCTAAATGGAAAGTGTTGCGTCGGATTTGTTATTTATCTTTTCACCATACTGTCCATTCAGCAGATCACCTTTTCATCATACTTTTATTTCACTATGCTGACCTTTCACCATACATACTTCTCATTATGTTATAATTATAATATTCATTCAACATACTGTCCTCTGCCCATACAGTTCTGGCACCTATCTTTTCACGATTTTGTCTTTTCACTACGCTGTCTTTCAAATATGCTGTCTGTTTACAATACTGTTCAGTTAACATATTGCCTTCTCACTACACTATCCTCCATTACACTGTCTTTTCTTTCATCACACATCCTTTCCCCCATGATGTCTTTTTATTCCATACTCTCTTTTCATGATACAGTCCATTCACCAATACTGTCATTTTACCATACTGTCCTTTTACCATAAGGTCCTTTTATTATACTGACCTTACACGAACTGTCCTTTAAGCACACTGTTCTTTCACCTTACTGTCCTTACACTCTTTCATTATGTACCATTCTGTCCTTTCTGTCTTTTCACTATATTGACCGTCCATCTCAATGTCTTTAAACCACAATTTTAGTATACTTTCGCTATACTATCTATCCTTATACCGTACTGCTGTTATATGATAGTGTTTTTATACCATACAGGAGAGATATAGAAAGAAAGCTTATTTTTTGCCGGGTAAGATAGCAGTAACTAGTTCACTCATCGACTGGCTCAAGCAATAGCATGTGTAATAGCAAATGTAACTTTCAACGGATAGAATTCGACTCCGCGCTGCGTACAGTACAATTGTTTGGCTCTGTTGTAACAGCATTTTTACTGCCAGGCAATCAGCGCGTTCAGGACATGATGTAGCGAGATCGTGTGCCATCACAGCTTCAACAGCTCACCCTTTCCTCCTCCAACTTCATTCCTCTATCCCTTTGTGAGTAGCAAGACTTTGGTCAAAGTGGTTCTTTCTACTTGCTTTCACAAATTGTCAAGTTGGGAATTGTAGCTGTCTTAAGTGAGGACGAAAGGCGGAGGCCCCGAAAGTTAGTGACCGCTCCTTGCGGATTTCCTTTTTCAAGGTGGCCAAGACTACAAATAACTTTAACCACCAGTTGAATTTAAGAGAAAAGTTTTAATGAATTTCTGTAATAAAGTTATTCTATTGTATGTTTATAAATCTAAAAATTAATAATCCTAAAATATTTTTTCGTTTTATTTGTTATAATCATCATACATTGTTCATTAGTTAAATTTCATATCATTTGCAGGAAGTATAATACAATTCCGTGTGAGAACGGCATTTTCGTGTTTTTTCTTCGATCTTTGCTATCAATTAGCCAGCTCTAGTTCATTTTGTTTTAAGTATTGCATCACACATTGCTCGTGTAATTGTTAGACAATACAGTGAGGACAAAATAAGATGAACACAACACCTAAACCATCCTAGGCCTGACGCGGACCGACAAATCCTATAATACGAGTACTTTGCTAGCCCTTACGCTTCCGGGACCGTCTTGAGCACAATTATAAAGCTCATTTGCAACATAACAGATCCAATAAGGCAACTTTTACTAAACCATTATTTAATTTTATTGTTATCGCAGAAAATTACAGATGCGAAAACTTCTAGGTGTTAGGTTAATACTGACCGTGTTAAATCGGCAGTAGTTCCTGTTAATTGAAGGAGTTAGAGCTCAGTATTCCTTTTCACGATCTTGACTCTAGAAGTGGCTTTGATTTGTCTACTTTACGTGCTATAATAAGAAAATGTTATTTGCTTTGACAAAATTCTTTATCTTCAGCAGAATCTGAACCTATTTGTCCAGTTTGGTCTGATGTGTAGCTGAAACTAGCACTTGAACAGTACTAATTAGTTGATGTTTACTGTTCATGGGCATACATTAAACTGCATCAATAGGCCTGCATTGATTTGCTTGTAGCGTGACTGTACAGTTATGTGTGGGATTTGGTAAATCCATTGACTAATTGTGCCTTACGCGTGTGAACTGAGGACAGACCGTGGTGGGTGAAAGGTTAACGTTCTGGCCTCGTATACGGGAGGACACCGGTTCGAATCCCCGTCCGGGCATCAGGATTTGGGTTTTCCATGGTTTCCCCAAATCACTCCACGCGAATGCTGCGATGGTTTCTTCAAAAGGCTATGGCCGAATTACTTCCCCTTCATTGTCCCCAATCCCATCCCGCCTCTAATGACCTTTACGTCGACAAGGCGTAAAGCCACAATTTAAAAAAAAGAGTGACATTAGTATTTAAGCTCGTCTACTTTATGTTGGAATCAAGTTTTATAATCACTTGACTTTTAACAAGCAAATTAAGACTGTATCATTCTTTGACTTTGCCTTGAGTGAGCGTAGAGGTTTTAGCTACCTCGTTGGAATTTTTTATGGCGTTCCGAAAGAGTTCTTGATTATTTTGTTGGTAAAATTAATATCACACGGATTTTGTGTTTACATCTAATCCAAATTTTGGTTTTCCTATGGTTTTCCATAGTCACAGGCAAATGTGGTGGCATTTCATGTAGAAGAACATGGACAACTTATTTTCAGTTTATAAGGAAACACCTTGCACTTATATTGCTGATAATTCTTGGGTAATCGATTTCGTTTTTAGTGGAAGACATATCTTTGAAACTAGAGAATAATGTTGACAGCGGTGACACAGAAGAACATGGTCTTTGAAGTTGAGTTGTTGCAATGAAGTTATAGAAATGTAGGTAGTGATCAAAATGTAAAAAGGATAAAAAGAACAAGCAACAATGTTAATCTGAATATAAAAAAGGAACTACCTGATCATTAGCTCTGCTATTTAAATGTTGAAAGAAATATGAATAAAAATTAGTGATTATTTCATTTCAGCGACAATTTTTCATATCATATTTCACGTAAGTACTCATTTTAAAATTGTCGTAACTGTGAAGTTACAAGTTCCTTGTTCCCAGTACACTTCCGCCTCTCATGACCTCGACGTTAATGAGCCATAAATTCCTAAGAAAAAAATTCAGGATTAGGTTGCAGACAGGCAACACTCGTTAGGATTTCGTGAATACTGTGATCGAAACGCGGACATTATTTGACAGATTTTTTTTTTTGGAATAAATATGTTTTAAATTTTAAAACATACTCATTTCTTGTTGGACTAATCATCTACACAATAATATTTTCTCGTTCACCAAATCAACAGTTTTGAAATTTATTGTCTTCAAAAATCCATAGTTCCTGTTTTCTTATTTTCTTTTCTTTTTTCTCTTCGAAAAAGTAGACATCGATCTGCATTTGACATGGATCTAGGCAATTTGAGTTTTTTTTCAATTTTCTAGGGCCCCTTTTTTTTTAGCCAAATTTACCAGCACCATTTCACTCCGAATCTGATATATAATTTCGTTTGCTTTTGTCCAAATATATTTGGTAAAACAGGTACTTTTTATTTCCACAATAAAAAATTTCCTGATCGAAATACCTGTAATTTTTAAAATATTTTGTAGCAGAATCCAAATTTTTTATTATATTGCAACTGCGATGTCTATTTTTAAATTTCCTTTGTTATAATGTGTAGTATAACAGGCTACTATAATAATTACTCTGTGAATCGTGTAACTAAGGAAACGTTTATATAAACAGGAGAGGATAGATCAAGACTAGACAAGCTTGGTGAAGGCCGTGTCGTGTTCGCTTTGAATTTTGAGTTACTGTGGAAAAGAACCTGTACATATTCAGATGATTTAGGATGTTATAGAATTATAAAAAAGGGAATTAATTCACATTTTATTATTAATTATTTGGCGAAGCTGGATGATGTGGAACTGAAATTGTGTTTCTTATTTTCTCATAGCAAAGGAAATAAAACTTTAGAAGAAACTACAATAAATTATTAAGTAGATATTTTCACTAAGACGACAAGGTAAAATAAATAAAATTACGAGAACAGTAAATAGAAGTACGAGACGTTCTGAGAAGGAATTATAGAAATACGAGAAATGCACTACAACACTGTAATATCACCTCTAATGACATCGACGTCGACGATGCGTAAAGCGAGAAAAACAAACAATACCTATTCATCAAATCTCTTCCACTGAACGTTTTGCATTTACTGAAATCGTTATTCAGATTTTAATGCATGATTATTTCAGTGGTGAACAGAAACGGTGTGAAGAACTTCGCGTGTCATGTTAGGAACTGGTATCTCTATATTTGTTAACTTGGTTCACAGGTTGTATCAATTTTTAGTGCATTCGCTAGAATACAGCCTACTAGACAAAGCGTAATATGTTCACAGTATTTACGAAAAATGGAAAAACCTTTGAGACTGTTATCTGGAGTACACGTGAAGATTCAAAGAGTTAATAACATTTAAATTAAACTTATTTATTAATTTCTTATCAGTTGTGAAGCTGCATTCCTGGCACTAAAAGACATGTTCAAGATATTTATCAAGAAGAGTAATCACCTAGCAACTGATTAAATCTCCAATGAACGATTCAATGGGACAAATAGTTAAATAAGTAGAAACCAATTTCCGCTCTAGTATGACGCCATCCTTCAAAAACATTCTCACCATGTGCATTTCATCGTTAACGTACCTCGGTTAGCGGCTGTCTTATATTAGTTGTTTCCCTAATTGCATACTAAAATTTAATTGCTTTCGGCAGGTCAGACGGGTGAGATTACGGCGGTGCCGGGTGTAATCCAGCTAACAGCCGCTGTTGCCATGGTAACGAGCCTCCCTCGCGGGCACACGCCACTCCGGGCACGTGAACCTTTTTCCCGCTGCTATTATCCCCGTCGCCTGTTTGTTTTTGCCCGCGTGTGTTTTCTGCGGATAGAGCTTTGCTGTGAGTTTCCAACTGAGCCGACTCGTAACCCCGCCACTGTCGAGGCAGGTGCAAAAAAAATGGCACCACTGACACTAATGCCCCTGTAGACAGTGGCTTTCCCCCATTTCCGGTTGTGGGAGAAAATGGGGTGAATTTAGGGCAAGCATTACACGGTGCCAAATAAAAATGTTTCCGCGTTGTTGTTCAGCAGTTTTTGTTTTCTCGTGTCAACTGAAGAGATGAGTTGCTGTGCTAAACAGGCGTATACAAGCTGCAAAAAGTCGCTGGTAGCATTGCACGTGTTTAATGGAACTTTTTAGCCGACAACACGCGAAATATTCATCTGCCTCTCAATCTCTGTCAACTACAAGGATCATTCCCCGCTTATATTTATGGTTTACAAATGTCTGTTTCTCCTTTGTATTCTGAAACTTACATTTTATGGTCAATTTCATCAGGATATAATGCACATTTCTATATAAATCCCCATCAGTCATTATATAGCCTGGCTTTGGTAAATAACAAATTTTAGTTCTCTATAAAATTCAATAATTACACTATCATTATATTGTTAGGTGTCTAAACGACATATATGCCGGTCCTGGCAGTGTAGTGGCTAGCGCGCTGGCCTCGTATTGCAAGGGCCGCCAGTTCGAGCCCGGCCTCGGTCATGGGTGGTTTTAATGTGTTGTGTTCGTCTTGTGTTGTCCTCACTGTAGTGTCCACAATATCATAGTGAATTTCTGATTCAGCAGTTGCAACGTAAACAAATTGGAGCTGGCTAAATGGTCGAAAAGGCCGAAGGCCCCCCCCCCCCTCCCCACGTAGCCCGACGTTACTTTACCTCTACCCCCACTCCCCTTCCTCAACGAAGCACGTAGCTTCTTTCCCTTTTGATTCCAGAAGACATTTGTATTGTTTTCTCTCGTAAATTACATACTGAAATAATCAAATGAAGGAAATAAATATTCACATGCTGCTGTGTGTCTGTATCCCAGTTTAACATTGAAATATGATTTGAATGGAAAGCTACGTGGTCTGGCTCGGAACTCACCCCCCCCCCTCTCCCACGTAGCGCAGCGCAGCCTTCCAGCCAACCCCCCCCCCCCTTTTAAACCGAGTCACGTAGCTTATGGACGCCCCCCAACAAAGCGGGACACAGGAGACTAGATGACAAGGAAAAGTTATAATAAACAATAGAAAAAATGAATAAGAGAGATGATTTAATGGGAATCTCAAGATCTGAGATACTAAATATGTTATTTTGAACAGTTGTACTCTAAGTACTCGAAAATACGAATTGTATAAAAATTGTTAGAGCTGCGACCATGAAAAAGAGATATAATTTTATAAAAAGATAACTTGAGTGGGGTTTAATGTATGTCAGTCTGCAGAATAAATGTGTATTCAAGCGTTACTGGAAGTGTTCAATATTGATCAGCACGTTGATGAATCTCCTTAATACGGAGGAGGCCATGTTAGATGCGGTCTAATGCATAACAAAGAACCCCAAATGTGGGAGGATCCAGATAAGATAGGTATCGTGAAAATATAATAAATTTTAGGTATCGTGAAAATATAATAAATTTTACTTTTAACACTTTTTGCAATCTTTTAATACTGATATCTTTTTCATATCTTTTAGTTACATACCAATAGAACTGATATGAAATGTTGGCATTAGCAAGCCAGTCAATGCTGCAGTATGTTCAACCCGACGCAGCTTCGAAGTAGTTAGCGCGCTCTCCACACGTTGCAACAATCGATTGTTTGAAGGCCCTGTCTGGAACGTGGAAACTTTAAATTACTGTCTTCTCCAATGTGGTCCTTCGTATAGTGCACATTAATCACATCGAATGCTGAAGGTCTCCATGTTAGCACGTTTGAAAGATCTGGATTTGTCTGAAAAGTGGCGAAAGACGAATGCCTATTTCGTTTAAAAGAGTAAATAACGAGGATGTTCCCTCCCATTGGTTGTAGGCTTCATGCAGACTTGCAAATAACTTTAAAGAAACGTAAATGTGAATTTTTCAACATACAAGTAGTTCATTCTGTTAATTATTCTGGTTGTAATCTATTTTTCTGCAGTTGTTGACACTAAATTCTTCGAACAACTGTTGTTATAGATGTTATTTTTTTATTCGTCAGACGAGTTTCGCTATTGATAATGCCTCACACCACAAGGGTGAAACGGGAAAAAAAAATTACCGCAGCAGTTGTTTGTAGACGGAGATTTTATACTGTAAGTTCTTTACGACATTCCAATTCTTTTATACCTTTCGTGTAACAGGATTCCTCGAGAAGAAAATTAATAATACGTATAATATCAGCACTGACTTCTAGATGGGTGAAAGAAAAACTTTTTAAGATTTGGAAAAATGTGAAAAATTGAAGGCCAGATGCAGGAGGCAGGAAGCTGTGCTAACTAAAATCTCACACTCATGAGCTGTAGACATGACAATGACAGACTTTTTACTAGAAACACTGCTCATATAAAACAACTATATCATTTCTCCAATCCTTGACATTTGCTTGCATTACCATCAGGTTATCATAATATGCCCTGGTGACGGTAACCTGTAAAAAGAAAACTCTTGGCCTTCTTTGCACGAAACTAACTAGCGTGTTTCAACTCCACTGACTGTTGTTTTGATTCTGGCAAAAATGTATGGGCTCGGGTCTAATCCATAGCACAGATAGTTCCACAAGATCTACTTGATTGGCTTTAAAAAGAGATATATTAGACATCTGTCTCTTGATTTTCATTCAAGCCAAATGTTTGGTTGCACAATAGGTGGAAACCTTTCTCAATGTCAGAATGCGTTCTGTTATCGTTCTTGGAATAACTTATATCTCCTCGAAATGTTGTATCATCACCTACTCATGTACCCTGTCTACATTTTCACAACTTATGGTCTCCTCTGGCATTCATGGGTGGGTATGAGTTTACCTTCTTTGAAATTCAAGTTTGACTCTGTTGTTGACAGGAGCGTCTATATTAGAGAATTTCCTTTCTTGAAAGCTCTTTCTTACACATTCACAACATAAATTTCTTTCCACTATTTCCGCTATTTCAGCTTAAGCATGCACCCCATCTACGTTCAGCACTTGTTGCCAAATGAGGGTTCGGTGCAGAGTGCTGTAATTTTTGACAATTTTCTATAAGGCATAAAGAACTATTTGTAGTTTTTGCAGGGTAATTTTGTTGTTTTCTTATTCAAGTAGACTCTTAAGTCCAAAGCAAATGACCAGAACATTTTTAATACAAATATAGTAAATAAAACTTAGACATTAAAGAAAAGCACCAAAGTTTTCTTTAATAATATTACGATACAGAAAATAATGTCATATCAGCTAACAAAAATATTTTGTACCAAATCTGTTCATAATTCTCATTTCACGAATCTATAATATTGCAGAATTATGAAATCAGACATCTTACACAGTTCCAGAGCAATTATTTAAAATAATGCACACTTCTAGCTGCTTTATTATTTAATACCTACTAACTTCGTAATTAAATTTTCATTGACCCAGATATAAGCAGATTCATCCAAAAATGTTAAGAATTTTTACGTTTTCAATAGCGGCACTGACAATCATCAGCTTTCAATATCTTTAAGAATACTGTATGAGTCTGATAAAAATCTGTGAAGTTGTCATTGGCATTGTATTTATCGTTAAATTTTCAACAATACTGTACCACAGGATAAATATTTGGGCTTACTAATCTTAGCAAATTATACCAAATCATTATATCATAAAAACCGTGATCTCAAAGTGACGGTTTTAAATCTAATGCATTTGAAACAACCCATCAATACAAGGAAGCATAGTGAGCATTTCAATTACATTTTATTAAATGCAGACGAAATTAATGTTAGTGAATTTGGCTAAAAATTTTATTAACAGCTGTTGGAAGGCCAGTATCATGGTGACATTTTTTTTTTTTTAATGTAAAGTTGTACTATAATATTAATGAAGTTAAATCCATTATCTTCTTAACTACCGAAAAAAGATATGTTGGGATGTCGTATGATCAGCCATATAGTTCAAGACGAAGGCTTTTAAACGATCTGAGATCATTACATTTTTTATTGTAAACTTCTCACAGATTGGCGCCGGCCTCTTGTAGAACTGAGGCCGTCACCTTCACGCAAAACACGCACGCCCTACGGGTGGGCTAAGCAGCTAGGCGTTCACAGCCAGCATCAAGACTGCGGAGGCAAGGCCCTCGTCCACATGCAAATGAACGCAACTTTACGACAAGAGACTAGGATCTACTCGTCTGGCAGCAAAACCAGTTTCACGAGAGTTGTAATAATGATGGCGGAGCAGACAGCTTGCATACTAATTCGAATAAGACTGTCTACTCAGGTAGGGTGTTATTACTGTGGAAGCGAAAAGTTATCTCAAATCGGCTACGACCGTATTTACCTAATTGTGCCTTTTTGCTGACCTTTACCCGACGGGTAAGTGACCTTTAACGCTCTCGAGTGACTTTTAGAGTAATTGGCCCAATCATACAGATTTCTGTTTTCTAGGTGCCTCAAGATCAATAAACGAAAACACTGACATGTATCATACATATGGATAACTGGTATTTTCATTGAGATTACGTATAAATCATTTTTTGCTTTAATCAACTCACAATTGACATAAATAAGTCTCCAAAGGTGGAATGGTTTGCTAAATTTAATCGTATTTTTTATTAATTCAATCACAATAAATAACTGGTACCTGGGCAACCGATCTTCGCTCGGCATCTTTCGATTTCTGTTCGATATGCAAGATTTCGAATAAAGTTTGATTTAAGTTAAACATTTTTCTTGAAGGCTTCCTAGGCATTTTTAAGAGCACAGTTCCTTGCAAAGAGAAGCTTAAGTAACATCATTAGGCTTACGCTATGACTATGTTAAATAGAAAAAACTAATACTAATTAGGGATGATGCAAGATTAGTGGTAATTCTCCTAGACGAGTACATTATCAGTGCTAAATTAATTCACTCCGATAAAACTATGCTCTTACCTAGCATTAACTTCACACCACCTACCGAGTCTTTTCAAAAGATAAGAAAACAATTCCCAATAGAAGTAACATTCGTTATGAACATTAATAAAGCTAAGGTCAAACGTTTCAAAAGGCAGAATTATATTTATAACAACCTGTTTTTTCGAATGGATACATGTAAGTGGCTTTTTCACGAAATTTTAGATTCATTAATATTTTTTAGTGTGTTAAAGACACATACAGCAAAAAAGTTAACGTCGATCAAATTATAACTGCTGATATTGTTTTCAAAGAAGTTTTGTAAAGTAAAGAAGATTGAAAAATGACTTCTGACAAGGCCAATATTTTTTTAAGTATTTACTTAAATGTGTAATATTTAATGTAATGACTTTTTACAGTAAATGTGAAATTATTACTACTCTTCAAAATAAAATACCTTTCAATAGTAAATACTTGCATTTACTTATTTTCTCATTGTTATATTACCATTAGGTAACTGGTCACGATACTGTGCCAAATATTCACATGAGTCAGTTAGTATACATGAATCGTTCGTTGACAACATCGGTGCCATGTTGTGTACTCCATTCACTTAGCAGAGACTGGTAAGTGAAATGGCGTCAGATACTTGTTATATTAGGCAACAGTCAAAAACAATTATTTTAGATGTGTATATTTTTTTTTAAGAAGCTAGAAAACTCTTAGTAGTATGTATATATATTTTTTAGGGAACCGTAAAAAATGACAGCAGAGGCGTGTGGCGCATCGTTAAGAACAGTGCAGCGTGTTCCAGGTCCATCCTTTTCTTCTCCAAAGAAAAACATTCACCGAGAAAAACCGGTCACGGAGATGGGTGGCTTCCGCAAAGGTATCATTCGAAGTTCTGTACTAGAATTTTATGATCGAGGACAATATCCTACCATACGAAAATTGGGGGAGATGCTGAAAGAGAAAATTAACTACACTGGGAGCATCACTTCTATGTATAAATTAATATAAACACCCGACTTCAAATACAGAAAATGTAACGACGGGAGACATTTGTAATGGAAAGGACAGATATTGTTGCGGCTCGGGCCTATTTTTAAGAAAAATGCATGATTTAAGGAAAGAACATCCTCGTCATTCTATCATCTACATTGACGAGACGTGGGTAAATCGTAATTACGCAAGGAACTTTATTTGGCAACACTCTAACTGAAAAGGTGGTTTCAGGGTTACTGTAGGTAAAGGCATGGTGGGTCAGACACTCATGGATTCGTTGAAGGTACTGTGGTTTAGTGTTTCAGTCTAAACTTTCTTGCGACTATCACCAAGAAACGAATAGTGAATTGTTCAGAGACTGGAGAAAGGGTGTGTTCTCGAATCAGAAAATGGAGGTTATCACTCAAAACTCATAGAAAATATCCAGTCACTATCATTTTCATTTCAAAATTTATACGACGTGTTTCGAGAATTAACTTCCACTGGGAAACACATCTAAAAATTGGATTTAAAACAAAAAATAATGACTGGAAGCAGTAAATTTTATTAATTGATATCATGTAAATATTTTTTATTTTTATTAAAATACGAAATTGAAGTTGATAAACACGCAATTTCTACTACAAATGATTTACTAATTTCTCTCATGACAAGTAAACCAAAATGTCTGATTTTACAAATGAAAACATTGCATGAAATGTAAAATATTGTACTACATACGTTCCGAGGCTGTTTGCGCATGCGCGGCAGCTGTTTCCCCTTCGCCTGTGTGGGTTGAGGCAGCGGAGTGGGGATAGAGCAGAGTGACCTTGACCCGCCTCTCTTAACTGAACATAATATAGCAGGAAATACAATTAAATAAAAAAACTCGCACTGCAAAATTATCATTCTGGAAAAACTATTTAACGGGTTCAAACCCAATTAACTACTCGAAACAATTTTCCATCTTTTATTTTAGAACTGAAATACCACAAATCTTATTTCGGTTCTTATATTAGTATCTATTTTAATACCAGTAAAATAGATATCCCTGTGAAATCTAATCACTGTCGGTGCAGAGGCATGGTATTTACGAATCTGCGGACTTAGAACGGATCCATTTTGCCATTTTGGCTGCAGAACCATAAAAAAGAATGAGGTTGTTGTTATCGGAACAGACATGAATCCCCAGCCTCGTATTTCATTCAGGGCACTGTCATAACAAGTAGTAGTACTCGCTGCTGCGCTGCAGTGACGTGTGACAGCTCAGCGGAGGCGTGGCAGTTACCTGCGTGGTCCCCTGCGACACTTACCGAGGGGGCGCTGCGGACCAGTTCATTAGCAGTGCTGCCACCCCCGCCTAATGAAATTCCGCCTGCCTTACTCCCCTGGCCTCGCGACACTGTGCCTTCGTCGCCGGAGGGCAAGTGTAGACATAGTGGCGCTTCGCTGGTGCCTTGTGTCATACTATCACCCGGCAACAAAGTGTACCACATGTATAAAATACAAACAAAAAAAACCCATCACACTTCCCTTCTGTGGTCGAGACCATTTTAGAGCAAAAATATTAGTAAATGGCCAATTTATTGAACAATTTTCGAACTATAATTTTGCTTGCGGTGTCACAAAGATAGAAAAGTGATCAAGTATCGGATGATGTGTGGAACGATAGTATGTCTGTATGATATAGGAGACGTAGAGATACAAAGGTAAAATGTTATGAAGTGTTAGGAGTTTCAGTCATGAATAACGCAGTGGAGTTCCTAAGATCTGTAATGGGACGCACAAACATAGGTCTATTAACAAACGAGACAGTGAGAGAGGAGTCGAAAATATATAGTATAAATGATAAGACAGAGGAACATCTGTATAGAATGTGTGACGCAAGATTATCAATAGCAGTAAACCGATATGTCACTTCTTGCACAATGAGACACTCGTATACAATTTTATTCCTTCCAAAGCATGTTTCTGTTCCTCAAGAAGTGAAATTAACGTTTACCGATTAAACCAACATCAGCCGTTCTGCTGAAGGAAGGGGATATTAGAGGCGAAACAGCGAAGTTTTATTTCTATTTAGTCTTAACTTATCATTCTAATTATTGGATTTAGTAAGTTTTTATCCATATCTATGTAAAAATATAAGAAAAAAAATCATTGATGAACATTCAATTGATACTGCTACTAAGCGAACTACAGGGGAGGAGAACAAGGACTGATTATATTTCTGCATAAGCGTTGGTTTCAAACGTCCCATGTTCAATGAGCATGTTTCGTTAAGCGCTTCAACAACTTCAAACAGTCGTAGTGTATGTAAGATAGATTGCAATTTTTGGAAGTACAAGGACCACAGCATTTGAATGTGACAATGCTCACGGATGGCTAGCCGAATTAACGAAGTGTTTTCACCGAGGGTGGTGGAGTAACAGTTAGCGTTCTGGCCTCGCATTCGGGAAGACTGCGGTTCGAATCCCATCCGGGCATCCAGATGTGGGTTTTCTATGGTTTCCCAAATCACTCCAGGCAAATGCCGGGATGCTTCCTTCAAAAGGCCATGGCCGAATTCGTTCCCATTCCTTGCCTCCCATCCTTTCCCGTCTCTAAAAACCTCGCTGTTAAGAGACATTAAGCAGATAAAAAAAAGAAGTGTTTTCTCGCGATATTTCAGCGATCAAATACGCTGTCGCCATCTTCTGGTAAAGTCGTGTTCATAAGATGCCTGAAAAATTTTGAGCTGCTCCATTTCCAAACTATGTTCCTTGATCAGGCACAGAAATCAGTTATTTTTTAAGCAACCATGAATTATTTTACTGTGATAACAGTTGTGGGCAGACATACCAGAACGGCGGTGCATGTGCTATCAAACTTTAAACCTAATTGGCACATCCATAATGAAAAGAGGATGTGGTACGTTGTTCAAACTAGAAGACGAAAATGTGCTGCTCCCCACACAGCCACGGCAGTGATCTCATCATCATTTACTTACGCAGACGTTTCTGCACAGTATGTGAGGTCTCATTTAATTTCTCAGCCTAAATTTCTCGGTGGTTAAATTTTATTACGTTCAAAGTAATTCCCAGGAGTGAGAGTGCCCTGCAGGTGTGTGGTGTGCGTGCGTGTGAGTGTGTGAGTGTGTGTGTGTGTGTGTGTGTGTGTGGAAAAGGGGGGGGGGGAGTATAGCCTTACGGCTGGTGTCTCCATTAGGAGCGCGCTGGCTAATGAAATTCCAGCGGCCGTCCAAACGAACCGCTAGAGTACCACTGCAGACAAACACTGCTCGCTGAAATTACTGGAAGGCTAATCCTCTCTTCGGTGATGCAATGAGAAATACACAAATGGCCGGTAATGTACTCCGGGCTTCACAATGACACATTGAATCCCCTCCCTTGTGAGGTACCTGACCTAACAATTCATAGAATTTAATACTATAATCATATTCACACTTATAAAATATTTGTGATTATATAAACGGACGCAAATATTTGATTTTAAAGGTTAAAGGGCGTCAAGTCTTGGAAGAAGGAATTGGCAGGTTTTCAAAATAATAATAATAGTGCAGGAAGCTGAGGCTCTGTACGCAAGTGAAACTCTGATATTCACGAGTAAAAGCGGCCTAGAAAACATGCAGAAGGAAGAAGGAAATTCTATGGACACGTTGAAAGACAACCAACGACAGGACTTACACACAAGATCATGATGTACGCCGGAAAGCTGAAGAGCATACTGTAGATCGAACAAGTTAAAAAGAACGTAGAGGGGGCCCAAATATACATTTCGGAAGTTTTAGACAGGAACCTATTCAATCAAAAGGTCAACAGATGTATAACGCAGCCAGAGAATGAAGTTCCAACGAGACAGGAACTTAATTGAATGAAGAAAGAACGAGAGCGGATGGTGGGAAAATGAGAGCTATTTGGAAAATCAGAAAGGTGAATCATAAAAGCACTGTATGATTGAAGTGGGTCTATACACACTTAATAGTAATAATAGAACAGAGAGAGAATTAAGACGATCGAATCTAGTAGAATGACTATAAAACAGGTTTTGGTGAGCTGCATGGATAAATCGATAGTAATGTATGAATAGATACACATTTATTGAATGCAGAATAATATTTTTGTGTTGCTAATAGTAGACGAATTGTAAATCTTGAAAAACTATTTCAGTTGATCTTTAAGAAAACATTGCAGTTTGCTTGAGGAAGCCAAAGAGATCTTAAAACAAATGGTTGTCTCATTGATGGTGAACCGAAGTATTAATATTATTATTTTCTCAGGTAATTTTACAACATGGATGAAACCTGGAAAAGGACGTATGAGTACTGAATTTGGAACCATCAAATAGATCCGGTACCGAGAGAAGAAAAGTAAATGTAATTATTTTTATAATTAATTAATTGTAAGGGAAAGGTTACAATTATATAATGGTGAACCAGAAACCCCCTTATGCCTATTAGAAAGAACAATTTATGTCTGTATTAAATGAATAGTAACTGAGTTACAGCCTAAGTTTCGAAAATGTTACCTTTCAACATGAATCAATTTTTTAACTTAATACCGTATTTCCTGATGACTACAAAAATAATTAATTATGAAAAAATCTTATCATAAAACACTCAGGACGTGGAGCTGAATGTGTCATAACCTTTTTCAAAATCTGGTGTTAGAAAAGTTTTCGGCCTCAATCACAGATGAACATTTTATCAGAATTAAAAAAAAAAAACCTGACATACCAATAAAGCCTGCTGATCAACAAACTCTGCAATGAATTTGATCTTTCTTGGGAAGCTTGATAAAAAAAAGAAGAATATCAAAGTTCTTCATTATTGGTCTGAAGAATATAACCAACGCTTCTTGTGAATAAATCAATCATTCAAGATGCTGTAAAGGTATCACGTGTACTCGTTAATCTGTAATCTATTACGAGATGTACCAAGAATTTGCACAGAGGTCATAGGGTCAGTTTTCTTTTGTCATGTGTATAAGCGGTGATACCTCCTTGTGGATGACGTGATTATTGTTGCATGTCTGGTGTATTGTGATTAGATGAAGGTTGCGGTAGGGAGAAGATGAATCTAGAACCAGTGCCATTCCTGGTCTCATCTTCCTAGAGACACCATTGGCACTGCTAAGTAATGGACGAATTACCGTCAACAGTGTAGTTTGCCAGCGCTCCATACACAATACGGGGAAAGGTTTTGGATTTAATAGAAACTATGGTGATTAGGAATTTTTAAAACTAACAGAACGGTGACAGACAGATAGATAGCATGTTTAAGTTTCTGTAAAGTAATATCGTTCGCTGAAGCTTTGTTTCTCCCGCAGTCAATTTCTGAGGCACCTTTTATATAATTTACAGCTTTTTATATACAATTCTAGAAACAAATTTTAAGTCCACGCGTTTGAAATGCGGGTAACAGCTAGCAAGTATATAAATGCAATGAAAATTGCCGGCATATTTCCAGCTGGATGAAATTCGTAATTTTTATCATTCTGTTTGAAATTTAAAGGTGCGTATTCATCAGTCCTATGGTTACAAGCCTAAACAGGAACAATAAAAAGGTAATACTATATCATTACGACAAAATGAAACATGTATGCCCATTTGGAAAAAAAAAGCAAATGATTTTTGTTTCTCAACATTGACGTGTTCAATCGCATGTAGTTTTGTAGATGAGGTGGGGAAAAAATCGTGAAAAGTTTCGAGGATCACGTAGGTAGAGAGAACAACGAATGGAGTGGACAGGGACTGTATTTGCATTTACACAAATTTGTTAGGTCCATTCGAAGTAAGAGAGCGTAGTGAATATCTAAACTTGTTTCCCTGATTTCGCTCTGTGTGCTGTCGTTGCATATCAATTAGGTTTTGCTTTAGTATTCCAGAAACACTTCGGTTGGAACTGGCAGCGTACTGCCACCAGGAAGTTTGTGAAATCGTTATTCAAACTAATTCAATATTCCATAGGATCTGTGTGGTCTATTGGGATTAAAAAGTACATACAAGGAAAAGCTGGTTTTTTTAAAAAAAATTGGCTGTGATGTTGGTTAGAGATGTTATGTTTTGGGTTTTTATCTAACATTACGAGATCTTACATTACTTACATAATGTTTTTTCCAATAGCAAGTTTCTCGAGTATGACAGTACTGAAGAATGTATTCTGTTCTTAAAGTCCTACTCCTACTCCTTTATACATTTAGAAAATAATTTTGAGGTACATTTTATAAAGAGTGAAATTTATTTCTTTTCTTTAGTGCTTTGCGACTTATCAATTGCTTTACTAACAACAACTGAGACATCATTAGGCAATACAGCTGTGACATTTATTCGGGTGTTTGTTGTAAACAAGGAAGCTTTGCATATACGTTGCCAATCTGTAACATTACACTCCCTAGTCTTCAAGATAATTTCCTACATACCGTTAAGCTGTGACGCTTATGCTTTATTACTTTACGCCTCGTCGAATTCGACGTCATTAGAAGAGGGAAAGGATTGGGGGCAAGAAAAGAAAAGGAATGTAGCTATGACATTTTAAAGGAACCACTCTGGTATTGGCCCGGAGTGATGTCGGAACACTATGTAAAACTGAAATATGGATGTCTGGGTAGGGATTTAAACCCACGTCTTCTCGAATGCATGGCCAGAGAGTTATCGTTCACCCACCACCACCCTCGGTTTAAGCTGTGAGATCTGCTATTTCAGAATGCGAACACAGGTAAATATATGTTAAGTACCTATTGTCCAGTGAGTGTACCATAATAGTAATAAACGCTTCAGATTGATTTAAAAGACATTGTCCTTCATTTTTCATGAAAAGTGTTACCACATACCTATTTAGTAACATGTGAAAAAGGACATATAAATTTTGTGTCTTATTCGTTCACAACAGACAAATATCTCGTAATTATTTTCAGGTTATGTGCATCACGTAATTGCTCCGATAGTTTTGTAGTTTACCGAGGATGTATACTTTATATTAAGCACAAAATGTCGTTCAATCCAAACTCTTTTCTGAAGAGAATACCCCTTAACTGTATCTGGAATCACAATACTTGTTTCAAAATCTGATTTTAGCATTACAACTAATTTAAGGATTTAATTTTTAAAGACTATGAATTTAACTTTTTATGATGCCACACACGGTTCCGGGCACTGGCGCTTATGGAGCGTCCATAAACTACGTAGCTTTATTTTGGCATTCTGTGAACCCCCCTTCCCTCCTCCTACGTGGCCTTTGAAAGATCTAGTGCCACAATATCAACTTGACCTCTCCTGTCCATTTCATCATATCCTGCATACTAACTGAGATTCACACGAATATCCTTGTCTAAATCCATGTTGTCGACTTTAAAATCATTTACTTTCCTCACAGACATCTCTAATATGGTTGCATATTAATCTTTCCATTAATTTACCTACCACTGATGTCAAACTAACTGGCCTGTAGTTTTCAACCCTGTTTTCAACCCTTTATGGACCGGTACTACTATCGCACTTTTCCAGTCATCTTGTAAACAACAAGTATCCAGACTCAATTTAAATAATATTTAAAGGTAAGGTAAAATGTCCCATCTTACTATCTTTAAAACATCTGTAGTAATATCATCAACACCAGCCTCTTTATGCTTTTTTAGATTCCTTAGTTCCTTCATTATATCTTCATATTTAATTTCAAATTTTCTAATCTGCTCCCTTCCAACAGTGCGGATAGGCTCGTTTACAGATATAACCCCTAAATTATTGTCCCTAATGGGACTCACTGAACGAGTTACTCAATAAGTCTGCCGTTTTTAAATCCTGCGTTACTTCTTCTCCATCCTTATCTATAATCCTCTGTGAAATGTCTTCACAAACGTAACTAACAACGATAAAATAAAAAAGGTACACAAAGCTGGCTCAGTTAGATACAGCACTGCCACTGCGATTGTGTCCGGTGCTGACACGAGGTTAGCTGGTTTTAGTCTTGGTGGTGGAACAAATATTCAGTATCAGGACTTGGCCGGCACGGTAGGAGAAGTGGTGGTGCACAATTCCTAATTACGAAATTGTACACCAAAATCCTGGGATAAATCCCAAAAATCTCCACAGTGCGTATGGAGTAATGGCATACGACTCTGGTGATAGTGATTTGTCCGTTCGATGGGGACGTTATGCATGGCGGCTACTTAGTGTCTTTCGAAAGAGAAGGCCTGAATAGGCACCTGATTTCATCTTCTTCCTTCTTTCACCTATCATTCACAACAGAAAAAAACACTCTGCACCAAACACACATCATAGTCGCCCTCATTTACGGAGCTGTCACACTGTGGAAGGCAAAGGGTAAACACATCAGTCCAACTTCCCAGACGTCCCCATGTAAGGGTAAAAACCCCTCATGGTAACAGTCTATGTCTGGATACGGGATAGGCATTCATAGAAGATGAAATCTACGCTATTTATTGTTGTTTTTAATTTAAACGTTGGTTTTATCTTATAATTTTTGTATTAATAATAATAATTATGCTGAACAACAATTTGATTTTTTTTTTTAAATTGATTTAATGTAACATACACCATGTCACACGGATAACCGGTAACGTATAGTTAGGTTAATGAAAGGATACAGCAGATAACTACTGAATTTGACGAGGCCATATTTTTAGCTGTCACGTTGATAGGTATCTTGTTTTAATAAAATAATTAGTCCAAGAAGTTTCAAGTTTGTTCACATTTTAATCAAAGACATCGGACTCATACAAAAATACTACGTACTAATGTAAACAAATGCTCCAGTGATTATAATTTGCAACGCCTTCAAAATGAAATTTTCACAAATAAAACTCATGCAACCAACTCGTCTCTGCCTTCTATGCGTTACAAAAAGTTTCAGAATAATTCAAAGACTTTCGACCGACGTTTTAAGAATTCTTAAACAATTAAAATTAAATTAAAACAATTAGAATTAATACAAAATCATTATTAAACACACAGAAATGGAAATTAAAGATATTCAAACACAAAATTATCCATATAAATCAGTCCAAATAGTCGCAAAATGTCCTCCAAACATTGCAGCTCACATCAATACTTAGAATTACAAATTTTAAATCGCAGTTTCGTATAATGCCGTTTTTGAACATGTAACATAGCATTTACAAAATGTATTTCCATAAAACAATGCTCATTTACACAAATTCATAATTAACTGAAAGAAAAATATACAAAACCTTATTTACTCAAATCCCAGCTTGCTACAAATAATTCTTAAAATACAATTTCGTTAAAGCTCTGGGACTGAGGACCGTTGTAAAGTACAGATACAATAAGCCAGAGCTAGTGGTAAGTGTTGAATATTCATTTGTAAAATAACTCTTTAGTTTTTTAAATGTATCACCTGTCCAGATTGCTTGTGTAAATTTCGTTCCAAAAAATATGTTTTAGACACTCCAATTTAAAAAAAAATAAAAAAATAAAATGAAATTAAGATGGAAGCAGCGATATTTGTTAGAATGTTAACAAAGGAGAAGAAGGTGGTTATGAATCCATGACGTCACATTTATTTCATCAATCTTGTGAAACACCACTTTCATCCCCTTGTGCTGATATATGGTAATATTTAGAGTAAATTCAGAAGTGCAGTTTCAGCTATCTGTATAACAAGTTTGCCCGTTATGTTGCCGGACTTTTCTCTTTTTCAGGATCGCGTCATGTGCTCTGCTTTCGAGTTTTTAAGCCATTTACGAGGATGATACAGCTATAATTAAACACGTGTGGGGCTCTAGTCCCCTCACGGCGTCGCGTGCCGGAGTTCAGTCCTACCAACCGCGCCGCCCCATTGTCTCGGTATTCCGATAACCCTGCCGCCGACATCCATTGTCAACCACCGAAAATAATGGCCCGGCACCTACAGCCCCGCTAATTGCTCGTGCATTAAACATGGCGAGCGCCCATTTTATCGCTCCTCCGAACTCACCCCACTGCTTCTCCCTCACTGCCCGACATTTCTTTCCGGTATTTCGGCTTTCACTTTACCCTTGACAGGAAGTATGACGTCACTGCCTGTCCCAATGCACTTAGCAACGGAAGTAGGATGTCACCGTGGTGGGCAGCATCTTCGTTCCTGATCATCTCCTTCCATCTTCTCTTTCACTCCAAGCTTTTTCTTCCCAATTTTTTTTTTTTTGTATCCCATGTCCCCTTTTAATGAACAGCCATACACTGTCCTCATTCTGCAGAGTGAGTGTACCAAAGTGAAAATGACAAATGCTTTCTTGAAGACATGATATCATATTCTATAGGAAGTTATTAAATACACTGTTTGTGTCATCTTAACACAATAATTATTACTACGCGACCAGTGCAAAAAACATCGCGAATGATATTCGAGGAATAGCAAGGTTGTTAGATCGTACTAGTATGAAAGAAAAACCGGCTCATTTGTAGCAATTGTTTATTTGTCCACTGAAATAAATCCGCAGTAAAACTCTTACAACGTATTACGAAACAATTGGAAATAATGAAATATTTCCATAAATATCCGATAAGCTCCTTAATCTAGAAAACAAACACAGTTTATCCGTACCTACGTTACAAGTCGTGCTGCTATCTAGAGGTATGCGATCAATCCTTATCGACGACAGCGGTAACTAGGTGTTTGACGCTGAACGATCGCATATCCGTGAAAAAATAATAATAATAATTAATGATGTCACCAAACCGGAGAAGTAATCTTTAAAATAATATCTCATTCATTGATTTTGATTAATTATGAAAAAAAGAAAGATAGCTTTTTACAAAAAATACGTTTTAGAAATAATGTATATGACTGGGTCGGAGTGACTTTCTGTGGTCAGTTAGTTGTAGATTGCAGTGGATCAATGGATGACGGTGTTTCAGAGCAATTTATAGAACTCACTATCGAAGTAATTTCTTAAACAAAAACTTTAATTTCCACCTTGTGAAATTATTATTGTAAACATGTACAACAAAATCAAACTGAAACAGTTCTAAATTCATGATTACAAAGACAATTTGAATTTTAAGAGGCTTATGTAAAAGGTTTTATCTCTCTAAAGACAACAAATAGTGCAAAGTCCTGGCTGTTATATCTTACGTATTACGTCCGGGCATCCAGATTTGGGTGTTCCATGGTTTCCCAAATCACTCCAGGCAAATGCCTGGATGCTTCCTTAAAAATACCATGGCCGAATTCCATCCCATTCCTTGCCTCCATCCTTTCCCGTCTCTAGACCTCGCTGTTGAGAGACGTAAAGCAGTTAAAAAAAAAAAAAAAAAAAAAAAAAAAAAAAAAAAAAAAAAAAAAACAACTTACGTATCACACTGACTGGTTTGAGTTTACTCTGATGTAGCTATACTTAACATAACAGCTAATGAACGGAACTGACTTTGATAGGGGTAGTCACTGTTATTTTTGGAAAGTATCCGTAATTACTGACGAGTAGAAAAAACTCAGTTTTGTTTGTATTGAGACGGACGTTAAGAGATGTTAATTATTATTCTGACACCAGAACGTATTTTCTCAGAAGAATAACTGAGTTTATATAACATTTCCTAAATGATTATGTGCTTTGAATACCACAGCAATACTCTATATTTTAACCTTAAATGCATGTCATTAATCGGAAAGGAGATTGTTACTGGTTGAATGAACGATACACGGTTTATAGAATTGACTTAACTCAGATGCTGTCTGATAATAATCTATATTTCGGATGGGTGGCGAAACTGACGCAAGTATAACAAGCAATCTTTTGAAATTGTTGAAACACGTTGCCCAAACTATTAAGGTTGAATAATCACTAAACAAGCGGTAATTTCTTGAACCAAACAAACTATGAAGCAGACTGAAGTATTGTATCAAACATTAACTTATCAGGCACGAAGCAAGACATGTAGGCGAGCAGTCACAATTGCCTTACTTTAGTGTGGCCATGCTGGATAGTCCCATTGGCGACTACATTGAGGCTGCTCGCGTTTACGAGAGAATAAAGAAGGGCAATATGGTGAGAAGGCAATTTAACTACTCTCGCCTCCTTAACAATGGGTCTAAGTTGTCGGCAGATGAACATGGCTAGTGACCTCATTAGAGCTGCATAGTAACTGTGCACTAATGGACCATGTGGAATTAGCATGCAAATTTCCATTTGCACTGGTTGTGACCAGCTAAAACCCTGAATTAATGATTCCCACGCAAACGGTCTCACTATGTTACTGCTGTATGAGCTGCTGGATCCAAATTTCCTGTGTCGTACGATTCGGCCTCGCTCTGTCTGCATCCTACCTCTTGGCTGTATGAACGAAAAGAGAAAAAAAAAATACTAATATCCCCAATAACAGGTCGATTCCTTAGAGATCAGTTCAACACATGTAACACTTAGCAGCAAAAATAATTGTTAATATTTGAACACTAACAACATTAAGAGCCTTTAATCAAGTTTAGATGAGGAAATTAATGGCACCACAGGTTACTCCGTCGGTGTAAGCTTTTGGTTGTGAAGTTAGTCGATGAATTTAAGTTATACATATAGGTTATAAGTATCCCATCCAGGCTAATGTCTTATCAGAACAACTTACTCCAAGATATACTACAAGATAACGAAGAGAACACGTGATCCAATTATATGATGATGAAGAGGGAGCCAATGGGCTGAAGCACATCATTGAGAAACAATTGAAAGCAGCACCCCCGGTAACATTGTAATAGGCCTTTTTGAGACAGGTAAGGGGGGCGACCATAAATTACGTGAGGTGAAATAGGGGGGGGTCCTGCGAAATCTCACCAAGGGGGGGGAGGACTACGGAAATCTTACGTGAGGTTTGTAAAATTTGTGGGACTGTAGAGCTAAAAAAAAAAAAAAAAAAAAAAAAAAAAAAAAAAAAAAAAAAAAAAAAAAAAAAGACGCGAAAGTTGATTTTGGGGGGCGGGGATTTCATCGAAAAGTGGGGCTTTAACCGGTTTTTGGAAGGGTCAGACCTTAAAAAAAGGTCTCAAAATTGAGAGGGCGACTTCTAGGGGGGAGAGGTCTCACGGACCAGATCTCACCTAAGGAGGGGGAGGGGGAGGGCTCAGATCTCACGAAGTCTCGCCAGAAGGGGGGGGGGTCCAGAAATCCGGAAAAACGCCTCACGTAATTTATGGATGCCTCCTAATGAGAAATGCTGGATCAGAACTGGGGAGGGGTAATACCAACCCTATTGTGTTTATACTCAATATCAATTTCTTCGTGAAAATACCCGACAGGGCAAAATTTCCCATGTTTCACAAACTACTTGTCTGAAATCAGCAAAATGGTTACATCTATAGTCACAGAAATTGATTAACTGTTATTTAATTACCTCCCGTCTCTCTTGTAAATATTAAACCACGTTTAGGCCTACATAACACAAAAACATGAATCAATAGTTATACCACTGAATAATACATGATCTTGTCCTTAGTTTAAATCAGTAACTTTACAGATAAGATAATAATAACATGCCACATTTCAGGAGTATTTTTTGTCCACTACAAGTATTACTAGTCGACGTGCCTGGAACATCTTTCTCCCAGTGGGCATTCCCTAAATTGAAAAAGCTCTGCTCCCGTAGTCCTAAATCACGTTAGGAAGGCCGCTCGTGAAATACGGCGTACACAGCGACCACGGCAGCACTGCCTCATATCTCGGCTGCAGCCCAGGTTGCGCCGGAATCTCCTCCTCCGAACACTTGCGGGCGAGTTTTCTCATTTTGTGGGCACCGCCGCAGTGGGAAGGAGATTATTTCCGCGACAAAACTCGGTCTCCAGATTGTTTCCATGCGACATGCACCGGCCACTGAGGCGGGCGCCGAATTGCGTCCCGCATTCTGCAGAAACACTGCAAAACTTCTCCCCGCACAGCTAAGGTACATCCTCTTGGAGTAGTAAAGTATCCGACCTTGTTTAGTGGAGTTCCTTGTAAACTCCTTAAAATATGGTTTACCATCTTCACACCGAAAAATGTTTAAAATTTTTTAAATCTGCGGACCGCAACTACTTTATTTCTTTCTGTTTCTAGTTATATCTACACTATGCGATTAAAAGTATCGTGACACCCCCATACAATGAAATGTTGCTCTCGTTTAGGATATAATGATAATGGATAAATGAGTGATTATGCAAATAGTTTCGTATTTGCCACACATTATGGGCGTCAGTGAAATGTTACTTTCTGGGTAGCTAAGGTATTTTATGGTTGATATTAGCAACGCCACAACAGTTGGGTGACAATAAAATATACTTTCCTTGTAAAAATTATTTTAATAAGGAAAGGGTGGTTAACTTTATCATTTTAGGAATTAATAAAATTGTAAAAACACGCTTTTATAGTAATGTCTACTAAAAGTTTGAAAATTATCTTTGAATATAAAGATTTTGTTTAACAATGGGACGTCGCACAATTCAGAATAAATTAATTTTTTGAATAAGCTTAAAAAATTGTCAACTTTTGCTGGGCATTTCTGCAAGTGTGAATAACATTACTTATGAATCATTCGCGTGTCACTCCGGATGCTCTTATCACATGTAACATCACAATAGAGTGGAATTAGACATTAGATGTCACAACAGGAAGGGGAGTATTTCCACCTGAACTGAATGGAACACCTTTGGGATGAGTTTGAACGTCGACTTCGCTGCAGTCCCCAGTGTCTAACATTTACTACCTTCTCTGGTTTCAGTTAATGAAGAAGATTGGGCTGCCATTCCTCCGTAGACATTCAGGTACTCATTGAAAGTGTCGCCAGCGGAGTTAAGAACATAATAAAGAAAAATGGTGGAAACATCCCATATTAATGTCCAATAATACTTAGTTTTTATTCAAACAAGGGCTTCATTAATTATTTTCTCATTTTGTTCGTCATTTTGACATAGTTCTGTTCACCTATAATTTTCAATTGATAGCTATCAATTAATTAGCCTATACAGCAGGTAGCGACCTACATTAGATACACCAACGTGCAGAATTGCGGATATTAAAAGATGAAATGTGATTGGTGGTAAAAATCAGACCAGCAATGAGGAAGCAGAGTGGAAACTAGGAGTGCTGTGATGAGGCGATCGAAACTAACAATTTCCTGTTGCAGGTATTGAAGATTAAGTGTAAGTTCAACAGAGCAGTCTGTTGAAAACCTTTCAGATGTAAATGGACTTGTAGGGCATTCTAAAAAATGTGATATCAACAAAAAAAAAGGTGTATCAGTTTCCTTGTGGTCTTAGTAGAGTAACTCTGTCTCGTGTCATTGAATAATTATTTTTGTGAACTGTTGACAGAAATTAAATATTACTGCCAAATTCCGATATTTATTTCTGTTTTACGTATTTCAACATCTGATCTTAAAGTGAAGAAGTTAAAATAAACACATATTAGAGCTATTTTTTTTTGCTTTTCTTACGAATTCTAAATTTCTCGATTGAATTATGAGTCATTTTAAAACTTATAAACTGTTTCCTGACTAAATATTTTACATAACCAAGACATTTCTAGGATTTCTTCTCAACAATTAGCTGGGTATTGAACCAACAAACTTCGTTAACACTTACTTCACGTGACCATTAATATTTGAAATAATTGCATCTATCAGCTCAAAATACTTATTAACCTCCAAATTAGCAACCAGACAATGGTTCTTTAACATGTTCGAGAATGAAATTCTAAATAGTAAGTCTCAGGACGTAGTAAATTCATAATTAATTTCGAAATTCTTTTCATAACACAAATAATTCAGAACATTAAAACCGTGATCGCTTTTGTCTTTTTCCAGTACTGAGCGTTATTGTACGCCCTCCTTACTGGCTAAGGCTGTAGTGATTCAGTGATGGTATCTAGCGCCTGTCATAGAGTTTGCTGTTTCGATCCGCAGCAGTGGAATCGATTTTTATCTTATAGGACTGAGCAGCAATGTTAAAGAGGTGATGGTGCACGATTTCAGATCAACAGAAAATGTAGCAAGCTCCTGTATCATATTTCAAACATTTGGGCAGTCACTGTGGAATATGGGAACACACTGTTGATGATGAGTCTTCGGTTGATGAAACGATAGAAATGGTAACCCTTGGTGTCCTTCGGAAGTGTATGCCTGAATTTCATCCCGACGAACTCTTCCACAACCGGGAAAACACGTGTAAACCATCCCACTTAACAGTTCCTCGGGGTGCTCTTAAGAATTGGTAACATTCTCCACGTTAATAATTATTTTGGCACGTTAGTCTATCGTTTTATTCTCTTTATTACAAAATTTACTAACCTTTTCGCAAGATCTAATAAAAAAATTACGATTTTTTTCAAAACAGCCACTCGGTATTAAAACAAAACAAATAATTTTTGGCGTTAATTTTAACAAAATGACCCGCCTAAATCCATATGTTCTAACTGATATCGACATGTAACGTACATGATACACTGTACTATCATACTCTTCTAAATTTATAAATATTTCAGACACTTAATATTACAACTTCCACGCTTTGTTACCTTGTAAATCATTTTCGTATCCCGCTGTTTATTGCTGTAATAGTAATAATTAAATTCGTGAGCCACAGACCGTGATCACTGTTTGATTTGGGATTATTTTGTTACTACGCACTGTTGCTACAGCAGCTATAGATGAATATTTAATATTCTACAAAATGTGATTGTGGCACGTATGGTATGATGTGCTCCTCTTTGACACAAGAATTACTGTCAACAAATTTTCATAGTGTAGCACAGTTTCAGGTATACCACAGCTGATAACCAGGATTAAGACCGAGTGCGATCAAGCAGAGCTGAAGTTCAGCAGAAGTTTGGAATGGAAGAGGCACTTAAGTGCGGACGCCGAGAAGGCAATTTAAATGAAATTAATGTCACTGCTTTTAGACTTTGGAAGGTAAACTTTACTTAAGACAATGTTTTTTAATTTGCTCAATAGAATTTCGTCACCCACACTTTTACGTGAAAACGAGTAGGAAAGAAGCGTTCGCTTGTAAGCGATTAGAACTTGCGAAATGGCTAGAAGCACTTAGGACCTGGAGCCCAGAAGAATGCAGTTTGCTACAAACTTTAAGGTTATTTTTCCTTAGGTTTTATGTTACTATTCTTCTCTGGCACTAATCGACTGTTTCCATTCTCCGTAAGGTTTTCATTGGTTTCCTTAGAACTAAGTCAGGACAACAGGGAAAAAAAAAATGATACGGAACCTGGTTTATTGTACAGACTGCCATTCTGAAGGACGGAGGTTCGATTCCAAGTAATCGAAACTCCGAATTAACATTATTTCCCGAAATTACCCCGGGAGAAAGACGGAGTAGTTCTTGGCAATCCGTAGCAGAATACCTTCTCCTTCTTTGTACGCAATCCCAACTCTAGAGACCTTAATGTCAAAGAACCGAAGTTAACAAAGAGTGACATTTATTGCGATGTTTTCTATTTAAATAGAAAGTAAAGATGATCTATTTAAGTAAGTATGTTTAGTTATTCTGTGACGTTGTCCGTGAATACCAGCAGGTCTTGGTCAACCCTCAACTGCTCGCACTGTATTTGGATACTGGAAATCACACATCCAGTTATTTATAATGCAAAACAACTAGTGAAATGTGAGTTTTTAACTTTACAGTTACGATTATTCAAGTTTTACTTACGTGAATGAAACTAATGCAAACTTTTTTTTTAACAAGTTATGATCACTTGTTTTTATTCCTATTCCTTCAAACATTTAAACAGCATGGTTGATGACCTCATAACTCTTTTTTGCACCCGTCTCTAAAGACCTCGCTGTTAAGAGACGTTAAGCAGTGTAAAAAAATCTTTTTTGAACATTCAGATTAAAATGTCTTGTTGTTTCTCCAATCATTTTCATATGCTTCTATCCGATTCATATTGTTTTACTGCGATGACTTCTCTGCAACGGAACTTCAAAGAGCTCTGCTGAGTTGGTGCTGCCAACATTAGTCTTTGGTTTCAAAGATATAACTTCTACTCAAATTGAAATCTGTGACACGTTCAATCTGGTGCTGATAACTCCGCTATGGAATGCCATAGTCTTCCTTTTTTCTTTATGGTTTACGGTTCGTCGATAACGAGGATTGTTAGGAAGAAAAGACGTGGAATTCGGGTATGGTTTTTGTAAGAAACAGTCTCGACGTTGGATTGATTTTTGGAAACCACGGAAATACGGATTCTGGATGCACAGACTGAGGATCAAACCGGTCATCTCCGTACTGCCAGAATCTCCCTAGCACAACCAAGAAACTACAAACCATCAGCGGTACGTTCTACTACCAACCTTATATTCTTAGGGCATGGCAGATGAGTTGACACTTCCATTAAATGGTGAAATGTGGATCACCAGAGTGCTTTTGTGGAGTCTAAAGTCAAAATGATTTGATCACTTCCAGTGAATGCCCATAATGAGCATATACTGCAGGTTTAGTAGACTTTTGCAATGCAGCTGGTGATCCTGATATAAAATCAATTATTGTATTGTATTTATTTTACATGATCTATGATGTCATCAAACTGCCATAAGATAAATTAAAAAGTAGGCAGAAGCTGCCTGAAAATCCATGCTTGAAACATCAGCCCGTTATCTTGCATGTGGAATATAATCCAATATCAAATCTTTATATCTTGGCGATACACGATGGAACCGATTGTGCTCGAGTCGTTGTTCAATTTCTGTATATCCATGATGCATTTCTGATGCGCCCTGAAGCAAATTTATTCTGTTCTATGTTTGCCCGTATGGGTAGCATGTGATGGTCAAACTTACGTAATTCTACAAAATAACTAATGGGCTATTTACAAAATATAGCACAACAAGCAAATGCCCATCCCTTCTTCGCGGATAAGGATCTTCAAGGAGTCTACAGCACTATTATTTATATTCTCACGATGTCGACGGTGTGGACAAAGCATTGTCATCCGGAAACAATCGATCGACGTCACGCACTCTCTTAATTGCCGCCTCTCTCCCCCTCCCCCCTCCCAACTTCTCTTTCTGACAACAGTCGCATTGCGGTGTGTCGGAGATTGCTGCCAACTCTGCAGCGATTAATCAAGATTTTCGTCCGACTGAAGTTCGTCGTCTTCAGATTTCGCCGCTAGACTTCGCGTCAGTCTGTCCCGAGTAGACTAAGGAGACCGTAACTCCACCACCGGCGACTAGGTCATAGTTAATACCTCTGGAACTTTACTACCCAACTCGCGTCTTTTTTGGCTCGCGACAGTATCTCCGTCGCCTGAACGCTTTATCGCTCCACATCGACCTTCAAACAGCAGTCACGCTAGGCCATGTCACACGATTAACCCATTCAGATGTCCTTGTCAGTTGTACGAAATGAAAACTGGATTACCTATAATGTAAGAGCCGTTCAGAGGTTTAGTTAAAATTATTATATGTATTTTTACGATAAGTCTGAGAGTAATTCCATGTAACTGCGCTAAAAGGTGATATAGACTTTATTCTGATACAATAGACAGGACATTTTGTTGAAATTCATCGTTCCAAGAAAAATTCGCATCTAAAACATAAGGAAAGAAAAGCCTTGAAATTTGATTCGTTTAACTGTTCATGTTGAGTCGCTCCGTATGTGCTACCAGGGATGACTTTTAATCAGATCAAAGGTGAAAAAATTTGAGATATTTTTCATTTTGTACGTAATAATGTCTGGATCAGAAGAGTTCTGAAACTGACGTCTAGATCCAGATTAGAGTGATAATGCGGTAACATCCGAATGCTGTAAAAAACCTTGTTTCTGATGTATTGGTGAGATGAATGATTGATCACTTTCAGTTTATGTTTTCATCTTTATCATGGATTGTTTCAGGAAAAACAGATCAATACTTTCTAGACGTATTTATATTTTTTGAAGTACTTCTAAAAAACTAGTGCCGGTTTTAACTATTTTTTTTTAAAAAATTTATCTGTGTAGACAATTCAAGATCACGCTTGTTGGTCGATGATACTCGTAATTAACATCTTACAACCTTGAATTCGATGTAATTTTAACTCAACATCCTTTCAGAGAATTAGGGAATTAATTGAATCTCTTTTAAAAAACAGTCAAAATGTTTGTATGCATGATTTTGAATCTTACTCGAATTTCAACCCATGTCTTTCCCCAAGGGCTAATACCATCCCAAAAATAACAGATGCTTTCCCTTTTTTAAAAAATAAAATAGTTTAATTTTATCTCTATTTCCTCTAGTCATCTGCCACGTTGAAACCTCGCCTGTACTTCATGATAAGCAGATCAGACGCGAAAATTAAGCTGCCACAAATTCTTATTTTTGTCACAGGGTAATAAAATGGAAAACCCAGGTCAATTTTGCTACCACTGTCACATAGATTGAAATGACGAATTATTGACGTTATGGCCGAAATATTTCACCGGTGAGCATACATTTATCAAATCGGTTGATAGTTTCGACACTCTAAGTTTTATTTTCATTCCGTATATGAATAGCAGTATCTTGCTTCTGACATTATCTCTTCACAACGTAGGTGCCGGTAACTAATGAAAAGAGAAAATGTGCCAAATTTATGAAACTCTATCATTCTGTAAAACAATTTTCATATATTTCTCTATTGAAGTTAACAATGGGCACTGTAAGAGTTGGTCAGACCAATGCTTTCAGCATCTTCTGAAGTACTTGATTAGTACGTATGTCACACTGTTTAACATTTATTTTCACTGTATCATTTATTCATGATTGTATACCCAACAACTGTATACAGGGTGTTACAAAAAGGTACGGCCAAACTTTCAGGAAACATTCCTCACACACAAACAAATAAAATTTGTTATGTAGACATGTGTCCGGAAACGCTTACTTTCCATGTTAGAGCTCATTTTATTACTTCTCTTCAAATCACATTAAACATGGAATGGAAACTCACAGCAACAGAACATACCAGCGTGACTTCAAACACTTTGTTACAGGAAATGTTCAAAATGTCCTCCGTTAGCGAGGATACATGCATACTCCCTCCGTCGCACAGTGGGCCAGAATCTTGAAAACGTGGCCAAAAAGGAAAAAAAAAAGTTTCTGGCTGGGAATTTTCGACTATCAGGTTGGCTACAGTAATGTTGGAACAACTGAATACCGATTGTTTGGAAGATCAATTGTTCATTTCCTCCTTTATATTTCATGTCAAAGTCGGCACTTCATTGCTAGAGGTGCATGCAGCCGACCAGGCTACAAAATAGTCTTGTCGTTAAAGATAAATATTTGTGTTCTGTGTAAGTGAAATGAATATTTTAAATATGGACGGTGTTTCAGGCAGTATGTACTAATTAAAATACATTTATGTCATTATTAAATCATTAATTACACATATTTTTTTTAATTAACTTATTACCGGAAAATGCGCGAGAAAATTTTAAAATGCGCTTAAAAAAATAGAGATAAGTTACGAATTCCACGATATTCCGCTTTCTTTTGCACTGTGTCCGCAAGTATATATTATTTATTACCTTAGTAAATTAAACTTCAAATCCACCTACTAGTACCAACTCCGGCTTTGAACCACGTTTTAAGTGACGCTTGCAAAATGTTTAGTTATTTATTTAAAATGAAATTATTAATATTAAGTTAATTTTTTCATTAATAATTATGAAAAAGTACATTTTTTGGAAACACAAATATTCTACATACTTTGTGGAGTTACTTTTTAACGCTTTCAAACACGTGTTAAGAAATAAGGATTAAATAAATTAATAATAATATGAACTGTCGGAGGATGCTCAAGACTCAACCAATAAGTTGATAAAGCAATATCGCATAAGTTTTTCTCGAAAGTTTTCCGGACTTAAGAGTAAGTAAGACGTGTTCGGGAGATTGTTGGCAACCACAGATTTCCACATTTCATCTCTGCGCAAATCATCAAACAAACTGAAGAGTTTGTCGTCAGAAGCCGTTGCCCTATTAGTTCCTGTGCCGGAAGATTATGAAGATTCCGATGTAGATGATGAGGAAACAGTCTTTGAAGATGATGACGATTCAGCTGAATATGCAGAAGAAGAAGATATGAAGATAAAAAAGAAGAAGAAAATGACAACTTTTAATTATAGTCACAAACAATTTACTAACTGAATAACTGTAATTGAAATAAAATTATTTTTTGTAATATTTTATACTATCTTTTATCCTCTATTTGGTACTTTTTCAAGCTTTCCATTTTTTGAGCTTATGTTTTTAACCATTAACTTACAACGCCCTCTAAATATTGACTTTTATATAAATAAAAAAAAAATTACCAACTTTTGTCCGCCATCTTGGATCCACCATTTTGTTTTTTTAAATATTTGAAGTCGTAATTTTCATCATCAATCTCAATAAATCGCAAAAAATTACTTTTATATGAATCAAAAGACTTTTATCAATATTTGTCCGCCATATTGGATCCGCCATTTTCTTTTTTCACTTTTTGGTACCATATTCTTAATTACCAACTTCGATAACCTTTACGTACTAACTTTGGTACAAATTGAACAACTCTAGCAACCTCAATAATTCCACAAAAATTACTTTTATATGAATAAAACGACTTTTAGCAATATTTGTCCGCCATCTTGGATCCGCCATTTTCTTTTTTTCACTTTTTGATATTATATTCTTAATCAGCAACTTCGATAACCTTTTTATACTAACTTTGGAACAAATTGAACAACTTTTTATATTTTGGCCAGCTTTTTGCGATTCTGGCCCACTGTGCGTCGCATGGAATCCCTGATGCGCTAATGCAGCCCTGGAGAATGGCGTATTGTATCACAGCCGTCCACAATACGAGCACGAAGAGTCTCTACATTTGGTACCGGGGTTGCGTAGACAAGGGCTTTCAAATGCCCCCATAAATGTAAGTCAAGAGGGTTGAGGTCAGGAGAGCGTGGGGGCCATGGAATTGGTCCGTACAGTACAGTACATACTAACGAAACTAAAATCACCTCTAACATGGAAAGTAAGCGTTTCCGGACACATGTCCACATAACATATTTTCTTTTTTTTGTGTGTGAGGAATGTCTCCTGAAAGTTTGGCCGTACCTTTTTGTAACACCCTGTAGACATATCAGCGTCAAGAGAGACAAGTAGTGGAGAAATAATCTTTTAAATCTTTGGGCCTGCACAGCCATTGAGCCAGTCTGACAACATATACGTTGATGGTAAAAGGGCATATATTGATTTTTTTGTATTACTGGAAATAATGATATCTCGAGGAATTGCCGTCATAATACTCAGTAGTCAAATACAAGTAACCGATAGAAATACTTTCCGAAGTAAATTTGGCAGTGTTATGCTGTACAGGGCGTACTAAAACCTAATTTTTGATAGAAAATAATGGTACAGAATGTAATACAAACGAATCACTGCTTGAAAATTTTAGTCTTACGAATGACTGACATACTCTTATGATGTCATTAGTATATAATGTTGTAGCGGAACCACGATTTTCCTGATTTTTCAATTCTTTAAAAACGCTTTCGGTATAAATGTTTTATTATTCAATTATTTGTTTTCAGACGACACAGGACTAACATTTAATTTAATACGTCTATGCCCGAATCTGGACGCGAACTGGCGTTCATAGTAACTCGAAGCCAACACTCCAATTCAGGATTGTTGAGGAAGAATCTTCGAGAGACCGCCAGATGATATGCCGGACGAACAGCAGAGGCGGAGAAATTAGATGATAATGGTGATGAAGCATATAAAAATAGTTCAACTCCACTCTCCACCATGATACGATTGATGCAGTCTGTTCGCAAATTATTCCACAGGCTTTTTTATCCATCTGCTCAATCGACAATATTCCTACAACTCTCCTAAAACAGGCCCATAAACTCTTAATCACACTTCACTGCTCTCGTATTTACAGCATTCGTGACATATATTTAAAGTCAAGAATTTCTGATTATATTAAAGTAAAACAAGAAAATTAAACAGTTATTGCATGTGAAGCACACAAGCCATATACCATATGAGATCCTTCCCGATTACACTGGCAGCATAATATTTTAAGTCACCAACTGAGAAGCGATTCACTCGAGCAACTGCTTCCCTGAGTGAGGCCAGCAATAGAAGGGGGCACAAAGAGATATTCTGCCAGTGACAACACGCCATCTAATACAGGCAAATCAATTTGACGGACCTGAATACACCGGGCCCAATACTGGCCGACACCCGGAAGTGATCATTCGCACCACTGTCGCCTAACAACAGATTAGATTATTACTCTGTATTAAACCCAACTTAGATAGCATTGCTTAAATGTTTTAGCCGTAAGTAACCCTACGAAACCCCATTATTTCTCACCATTCACTGTTGTTTTTTTCATGTTTATTTATAGGTGTAAATAATTTTAATAAACTGAATGTTATGTTACATCTTTATTGCTAACGAAATCAGCCTAGACATAATTTTAATCCCGATTTTCTTTCTCCGCGCTATTCGCTTTAAATAATTTTCTAGTATATCTCCTTCTTCAAGTAATTTGATTGATGTTTAATCTTGCTGCGAACAAATTCGCAAAGATCGACAAACGTATTAGTCGAATATTTTAATAAAAATCCCAAAACACAAATTCTTTGGTTTACTCAAGTAAAAATAAAGCACAGAAATAAATCGTAAGAAAGAAGAAGTCATGAACAGATCACATGGTCAAATATGTTTGTGGTGTTGGAGGGTTTCCAAGAGGACGTATACAAACGAAGAAAATATGCTTTGAAATGAGAAATAAGCACAAATTTAATGAAAGGATGAAGACATATTTGGAGAAAAAAGAAGCAGATAAATATGAAGTTACTTTCGGTGGCCCTTAAAAGAAAAAGTTATTAAAGTTGAGTTTTGGTAATGGAAGGGTGTGAAAAAATATTATAAACATATGTCTATGTTAATAGTCACAGAGTGAATGGTCAACGTTTGATAATGTGAAGGAAGGGAACTTAACGCAAACTTCCGCAATAGCTATTGGCCAAATGAAAAGAATATTTCGGGACGTCTCACAACTATGGATGAGTGCCAAGACTTTCTCTACGATTCGAAGATCAATAAAATGAGCAAGGAGTGAAACACGATACATCTTCCTTGCCAAAAAAAAGGACAAGGTGCGCAAGCTTAACAGAGATTTCATACTTTCAGTTTCTTGGGACTATTGCACTGATGTCGTAAATGGCATATATATATATATATATATATATATATATATAAAGACGCCTTGTTACTAATGCCATAATTTCAGCGTCACGTACATACTTCCAACTGGTCAAAATTAGATCGTGGTACAGTGAATGTATAAATGCGCATGTGACAATAGTTATGGTTTCCGAACAGCAATATTACCAGAGATTGTGCTTAGGTTAAATTGCAGTCTGGACCAGAATGAAAATTAATGCGCTCTGATAAAAGCATAAGGCGATGGATTTAGTTTTAGTTTAGCATTAGGTTCCGATTTTTTTTCTAATTTCAAGTGTTTGGGCAGACTTCCGCGGCCTTTGTCGATGTTATGTTGGTTGTCCGGGTGAAACCACGTCTAGGTTTTGAAACCTGACGTTTCAGCCATAATCCAGTGGGTTTCTTCAGAGGACCCCTCTGACGAAAACCACAGAATGAAAGCTGAAATGTGGTTTCATCTTGACAGCCAAGATAATGCATTTTTAATTTCTTTTGCTTTCAATAACGCTGTATTACTGATGTTATTTCAGTCGCATATAAGTAGTTCCAGTAGTTAAGTAGTTTCGGTCCCCAAACAGTGAATGTATTAATGCGCATGTGACAGAAGCTATGATTTCAGAACGGAAACATTAGCGAAGTCTGTGGTTAGGTTGAAAATGCAGCCTGGGCAAGAACGATAAATGACACGTTTTGTGAAAGCATAAGGCATGATGGATTTATTTTTATAATTTATGTGGTGTAGAATGACAATTTAGCATTCCACGTTACTTTTTAATTTCATTTTTTCCATGTTGCTTTCATCATTAACTCAATAGCATCTACATATACATCTACATATATATTCTGCAATTCACAAAATTGTGGGTGGCAGAGGGTACTCAGCACCAAAGCTAATCTCTTTGCTGTGTATTCCAATCCCTAATGGTACGAGGAAAAAAAGAATTCATATAAGAATCAGTCCGGCACCTTATTTCTTCAATTTTATCATTCCTCTCCTTCCGATTCAAATAGGTTGGTGGAAGAAGTATTTCACTACACTCAAAAGTGAAAGTGGGAGTACGCATGTTTACCAATAAGTTTAAACGAAATGTGTGTCGTCTATCTACCAGAGACTCCAAGCCTAGTCTACTAATCAGTTCTGTGACGCTTTCATAAGGACTGTAGTAAGCGGTTACGAATCGAGTGGCTCTACTCTGTACTTTCTCTATACTTTCGTTCAACCCCTTACGAAACGGGTCCAAAATGGCACAACAATAGTCCAAATAGCACAATAGATTTGTACGCTATCTCCTTTGTTTGTTCATTACAATTTTTCAAGATTCGACCTATGAATCGCAGCCTAGAATTTGCTCTACCTACTAACGAATTAATGTGTGTGTCCCACTTCATGATCCTTTGTACTTTTACTCCCAAATATTTCATAGAATCGACCATATCAATAACTGTATTGTTTAACTCGTATTTCTGAACAATTGGATTCTTTTTCTTAGTTATGCTCTTTGTCTTGCACTTTTTACAATTTAGAGTAAGTTGCCACTCAGCGCACCAAGCCAAAATAACATCCAGATCACGCTGAATTTCTAAGCAATCGGCCAAATTTCTTACTTCCCTATAAATAACCGCAATAATAGCACGTAAGAATTTGCAACTTTATGGCGATAAAAGCTACAACCGAAAACAAACCTTACAAAATCAGCGTCATTTAAAAAAAGAATTCTACTGCTGTGTATTGCACAGCAGCCAAAATTTGTACAGACGTTCCTTGGCGACAGTATTTTCGAATATTTACACATTATAGCCACTAAATATATACTAATCGAATAAAGTCGTACGAAATATGCCAGTTTCGCAAAAGTTATTATGCAAGAAATACATATTGTTACCTGTTGATGTTTATTGTAGCTCTTTTTTCATCGATCTCAAACCTCAGTTCCGCATCCATATGATATGCAGAGAAGGAGTATGGCACATTAACGTATTTTAATGTACACTGAATAGCATTTAATGACAATTTCAGACATTCCATACCAGAGAAAAAATGTTTAACTGTCAATTTAGGCAATTGTGCTTACAGTAAATTTTATATTACTCACGTTTGTTACGTTTGATTTACATATTCCGTTAATTTTAATCTTTCAGATTTCGTAGAACTAACTAAATAAATATCATAAGACAAAAAAACGAACCATAATCCTAAGAAGAGTAGTGTGATCTTTTGTCAATTTTTTCTGAAGGGAGCAAAGATCCTAAATGCAATGTTGAATCCGTGTCCCATAATTTTCCCTGCAGAAATAATTTCAGTTACTATCTCCGTACCTCGGTACATATAAGCCATTAGCTATTTACGCAGATTTTAAACCATTAGCTCTAAACTTTTTAAAACACCATCCAAATTGAAGTGGTAGTTTTGCGTGGTACGGCAAATAAAAAGAGCACCTCAGACACACGCAGCTAGGTTACAAATTTATAATACCACAGATATGGCGCTTGTTATTGCATCCGTCTTGAAAAACTTCAGTTTTGATGATAGAATAACACCCTGTCATGATGAGTAAATCATTCGTCTCCTAGCTAATAACATAGCTTCTTAAACGTTCTAGGGCTATGATATGGAAGCCGAGAGTTGTATTTATGAAACAACTAGCCGACCCGGCAATGCTTCACTATTGCTGTACTTGAGTAGGCACATAGATTAAATGAAAAAATATTTACATATAAATTTTAAACTGCTGTTTCATTCATTTTCAGTTGGAAAGCGTGAAAGGGGATAAATATTCTGAAACCATACGTAGGCAGTATTTTTGTGTTTGTTTTGAAGTATAAGCGTACAAATTCTTATCTAAATCGGAAAAAAATGTGCTTTCCCTAAATTATGGGGTGAAAGCGTAATGGGGTTGGAAAGGAGGGAGGGGATGAATATTCGCAAACCATACGTAGGCAGTATTTTTCGGTTTGTTTTAAAGTATAAGTGTACAAATTCTTATCTTAATCAGATAAAAAATGTGGTTTTCCTAAATTATGGGGTAAAACGTAATGGGGTTGGAAAGGGAGAGAGGGGATGACTATTCGGAAGCCATACGTAGGCAGTATTTTTCTGTTTGTTTTAAAGTATATGTGTACAAATTCTTATCCAAGTGTGGGGTAAAAACGTAATGGGTTTGGAAATGGGGATAGGGGATGAATATTCGGAAACCATATGTAGGTAGTATTTTTCTGTTTGTTTTAAAGTATAAGTGTTCAAATTCTTACCTAAATCGGATAGAAAATGTGGTTTGCCTAAATTATGGGGTAAAAACGTAATGGGGGTGGAAAGGGGGAGAGGGGATGAATATTCGGGAACAATATGTTGGCAGTATTTTTCTGTTTGTTTTAAAGTATGAGTGTACAAATTCCTATGTAAATCGGATAAAAAATGTGGTATTGCCTAAATTATAGGGTAATGGGGGTGGAAAGGGGGAGAGGGGATGAATATTCGGAAACCGTATGTAGGCAGTATTTTTATGTTTATTTTGAAGTATAAGTGTACAAATTCCTATCTAAATCGGATAAAAAATGTGGTATTGCCTAAATTATGGGGTATTATGGGGAATAGGGGGTGACTTTTTTGAATTTTTTTTTCACAGGAACCTTCGCAGACGCACACTCGAAAACTCTCCAAAGTTTCATTGCAATCTGATAAATGGTATAGGAATGCATAGAAGACGAACAAACAAACATTGATTTTTATATATAATAAGATGGAGATTCCCCATATTCACCATACCGCTCATCTAGCGACACTTTTTCCTTCCTTTGAGGCTGATTTGTCATATGTGCGTAATAGTATTCTTCAGAATAGTTTCATGTCTTCTATAAGATTTTAACATTCGCAGAAGATTTAGACACACTTCAAAGAATGTGCATCCCTCCAGCAGAATCAAATTCAACAAATATGTGTATATTCTTATTTCAATAACGATAGTTAAAATCTTATGATATAGCTTTCTGAGAATAAAAACTTTAATGGACTATCTCTCTTATTAAAACATTTCTTATTTGCTAAATCGTTCGAATTCGGTTTTGGAAGTTTATGTTGAGAATATCGTATAAGACAGAATGTATTTTTAATATTCATAGCAGATATATGTTTGTATGTATGGTTAACGATTATGTTGCTGTATATTCCACGATAATTTTGCAGAGAGAGTCGGTAGTTAATTTTATATTAGATCATAAACCATTAGTGATCTTGGATATAATTATAATGAACAAAGACAGATATCGCTCTGGTTGCTTGCCAAACTGCAGACGGAAACCAAAACTGGGAGGAAATTTAGTTACTCCATTGTGTATTCAAATGGAAAAAGGCTTAATTCACTAAATCGGCTATGAACGGTTGCGCAGTTGGAGCATTAGATTCTACCATGTTTGTCTTTAAGGCTAACTGGGCCGGCAACCTGGAAATAATTGTAACGATTTTGGTTTGGCTTTCATTGTTGAAAACTAAATACTGAATTAAAATCATAGTGTGACGTCCCACTTTGGGCAAATGTGGGTAATCAGCCGGAGGCTAAGCCTGACTGATTCGTCCGTCAGGATAGTCAGAGTGGAGGCCGGAGGTATTATTCTTAAGTTACTTACTTGCCAGGAATTCTCGTTGTCCAGGATCTCTGCTCGTTCTCTCGGCTGCTGTTATTCTAGTTAGTTTAGATAGTTGACTGATTGTTCTGACACCAAATACCAAGAGAAGGGCTGGTTCTAAGTTAAATGATAAGGCGCGTTGGGCTGGCACCTTGATTTATTCCAGTGAGTAGATACATGCAGTTGACGCCTCTGGCAAGAGTCCACGGAATAACTGAACAGTAACTTACAGTAATGGCATTGAAGGTCTTGGCTGGAAGCTGAGGGCGGGCTGGCTAGCGGGCGGCAGAGTGTCGAAGTCGCGACCCGGGCTTCCGGCGTCTGGCGCAGATTCGGCGTGGTTCCAACAGCTAAGGGCGAGGCATGATTTGCCGGCCTTAATATAGGAACGAATCTGTCGACTATGCAGGGGGTCAACGGCGGTCACTCGCCAGCCGTTGTACGGCGGCCGAGGCTGCCCTACTTCAGCGGTCGGTAACCTGGTGCTGAATATGACATTCTCTCGAACGTTCTGGCAAGCGCTACGCTTGAGCAACGTTTAACTGTAAGCTCGCCCTGCGCCAATGACTTACTTAATTCTTTTATTAACTAATTCCCTATCATTCAAAAGCGCCCTTTACAATAGTTCTGTATAATTCGACTGAGTAAAACGCAATAAAACACGTTACTAGACTTATTTTCATGAGAAAAGTAGAAAACATGAACAAGCAAAGTGGAAATTCAGCAAAAATATTTTTTTTTACGTAATATTTGTCCTTCCCTTCGTGAACTGAAGATTCATAAACTTTTTTATTTAAACGAATTACGTGTTTGTAGGCATATTTTATTTTATTATAGAGGTAGGTTGAAGGTTTTGATATCTCTCACATTTACAAATGACTTGAATTTATTTACAACCACACATAAATTAACCAATTAATACAATATTGAATCATTGAAGACAAATCCAATAATGATACATGCATAATAAGGTTGACAAAGTAAAAATACCATGATATTAATATATTTAACATAAAAAATTATCGATTCTATTTGTGCAAATAAAGTGATTAATATACGCACTGAAGTTACAGTCTTTGTAAACAGAGTAAAACACGAGAGTTTGTTTTAATTATCATGTCGAAATTATTCGGCCAGGACGTTTCGTTTCAAGAATTTTTTTTTTACAGTGAACATGTTTGGTTGCGGTAAAACTATCAGTATGGTGTAGTGATCCCGATAATCTTCACATCATGGTATACCAACCCACAGCCTTTCTTCTGGTTTCTTCAACGTCATCTGCCAAAATGGAAACACTTTGACAAAACATAATTTTGTCCATTGTTTAATTGTTTCCTTACTGGCTGATTCAAATATACCACTCACCTACATTTTTCTAGTTTCCTCATTGGGCAGAGCTTTATCAATCCCAGTCGACTTCTCATAGAGACGGCTTCTGGCGTACGTGAATTCCCGTATCATATATCAGCTGGTAATATATATCAGCCTGACAGTTTGACATGATGGCTATATCTCCAACGTGGTCCTTTGGAAGTTCTTGGCGTCCCCAAAGGGCAATTTATTTTCTGTCCTGACGTGTCCTTTTAAGTGGCATTTCTTTGACGTCCGAATGTCCATCGTTCGCAATCGAACGTAACTCCAGGGAATTCTGTATGAAAGCCTCTGGGTTCCTTCCATTTCTCGAGTCATATTGCTCGCGTCTACTTCTGTGGTCGCCTTCGTGTCTGTTGGCAAACATTTACACTCTCCTGTTCCACCGTTGAGATAAGAATTTGGCTTGTCGAATTATTGGTGCACACTAACAAAATTATTCCATTCTGTTATTACATTAAAATGAATAAATGTGAGTTGAATGCTGCCATCACAATACAGGTTAGTTACAAGAACGACTAAAAGGATCTATGGTCCAAATTGTGATATCTGGTTTGCGAAACAATATGCAAGTGCTGTTCGCATTCAGTAGGCATACATTAGCAGTGAACTTCGGATAAATTGTTTAGATTTTATCTGAACTTTTAAAGAACATTTCTAAAATACACAAAATAACTTTGAACTGAAAATTAATATCTAATAAAAAAATTAGATACTAATATATACATTGAATGACACATCCTAAATGTAAATGTAAATAGAATGGAGATGTATCAGTATCACATTCGAACTGGGTGAATCATACACTACATCATCTAAAGAGTCAAAGAGTCAATGAGACTTAGGGTATCCAAAATTAATAACAAATTTTTTGAATCAGTAATATATTTTATACCTCTTGCCTACGTTGACGGAGTAAAAATTAAGGATTTTCAAAAGAAAACACTTACAGTTTTATCTGTTAATAACCAGAAACCTCAATTTAATTGGTGAAACCTCAATTACTTTAACAAGCTGTATTCGACCATTACTTCTATTAATGAATTTTATGTCTAGATTAGGGCTGTTGATAAAATATCGATATATCGATATTTTTTAAAAAAAATATCGATATTTATGACTGATATTTTTTAGGACGATATATCGATATTGAAATCTGGATATCGGAGTCCGATATTTTTAAAAAATAAGTGGTTATTTTCCGTTTTCCTCGTAGAATATTCCAAGTTATTATTGGAGGGAAAACGATTAACTGTGTTGCACATGCAATACATTTTCATAGATAGAATTTTAAGAAACAATGAACGATACGAGCACATGGAGAAGTAGGGCTGCCGTAAGCGGGCATGCAAGGCAGCATATTATGTAGCGGGCGACCTTTTTTTTTAGCTCAACAGCTGCTTCGGGCAGTCGGCGGCGACACTGGGGATGGCAACAATGGGGGCGGCAATCTCAGAGTTTTTTTGACCCGTTTCGGAAATTTCCTAAATCCACCACTGGCAGTAGTTGGACAGGGGGCGGCATAATCGCTATTGCACGCGGGCGCTCAAACAGCTAGCGGCGGGCCTGTGGAGAAGTAAGAAACGAAGGTAAAATAACTCATTCAATATTCATTAGAATTCTTGTCTGGACATTTTGAAAAGTTTTTAAAATTTGTCTTCAATCAATGCAAAAGTATTAGCATTAAGAAACTAATCGTAATGTACCACGTGTGGGTAGGGTTGCCAGATATCCGGAAAATCCGGAAATGTCCCGGAATTTTGTGTCTGATCTCGTGTTCAGGAATTATGCGTTACTGTCCCGGAATTTCCGTATACTAGTTTTTTTCTCATACTCAGTTCACCACGGTGGTCATGACGCAAAGCCAAGTATCCCATGCTTGCAGCGGCAGGATGGAATGTCCCGTAAATCAGAGGAATTGAAACTGACAGGAAAATACTCTTTGAATTTTCTGGGACTTTGAAAACTCTAGATACAGTTAACATTAACTCCCTTTATACAGAGTTCACATGTCTGAAACGTGTTTTCCAGGTCCTTCCAAAAGACTTTCCAAACGATAAAATCTGGGCCAATTTCTTTAGAACAAGCGTTTTTAATGATTTTGAATATTTTTTAAAAAATAGTTGGTTTTGTTTTGTCAATTCCAACAAGCAATGACTTTTACCAGACAAGTTTTAGCCCGTTGAATAATTTATGAAATAAGAGCGAAACAGAACGTTCATGGATTCGATCAAGGCTGAACTGCAAACTCAATCAATTTTGAAGACTCTTGCTGAGAAATTTTATCAGTTTGCAAAGCAGTGACGGAGAAATATTTATGAAAATGGCAAAATCTAGTAATAAATATTTTAAAAGTAGATGATTAAGATCTATTTTGATTGATGTTGATGTTGATTTTGATTTAGCAAAAGATAGATGATAATTTTTTGTTATTTGTTGATTTTCTGCCTAATTTTAATTAATGAGCTTAACAGAAGTGTTCAGTTTTGGTTTAATATTTTTGAGATTTTGATTGATAATACCCGATGTTGATTTTGAACCAAAGTAAAAAATTCCTAACGAGGTGGTCAATTTTTGTTTTAAGTTTATTATTTTTCCTTTTGATTCATAATACCTGATGTTAACTTTCTACCATAGTTTAATTAATAAAGTTAAAAGAGGTGCTATATATACGTTAGATAGCATATTTACCTAAAATAGATTTTTTTTATTAATTTGCATTTTTGTTCACTCTTTAAACATACCGCAAAAATACTTTTTAGACCCAGAAATGTCCCGGAAATTATAAGGCTGTATCTGGCACTCCACAGTTAAATATTTCGCGCGAATTGGATACGCTTCTTGTTCCATACCAACAGAAGAATTGAGCTCCAAAATTATGTCACAGCCAGTTTTGTTATATCACTTACGAATTTATTAAGATAAGAAATTGTAAAAAAGAATCTATCACTTTTGGATTTCCTTTACAAAGTGCTATGCTAAAAACTTATTATTATAGATTGGTGCCTTTAAAAAACAATTTGTTAACGCCAAGGGAACTGCCTTGACAGTAGCGGCTCTAGGATTTTTCCAAGCCGGGGAAAAACTGAGATTGCCGCCTCTTCAAACATTGTTGCCAGCCAGACCCCGAGAATCGCCTCCTTGATTGTTGGCCAAACGCATTGATGTCGCCACTTTAACTGTTTGCCAAACGCATTGTTGGACACGATTTTATCGCCCAGAGCAAGTACCGCGGTTTGCTCCCACCCCTCACCCTAAATCCTGCATTCAACCTATAATCTCAGCTTTAAAAAATTGTATTATGGTAAAGCGTTACCTATTTGTGAAGCAATTTCATAGAAGGGGAAATTTTCAATTAATGTAGGGAGTTCTCCATTCATAGTAGAAGAAACAACGGGAAAAACATGAGTTCATGCTCTTGAAAAGTATGTCCAATGAAGTTTCTGACATGAGTTTTGGTGCAAAATTTTACTTCACTCACCACCTTAGTTTGGAATTTTTTTGGATCTGAAACTCTTTTAAATAACTATGACGTTCTCTCATCATAATTCTATGCAACATCCAGTTGTCCTAGAAAATGGTAATTTGGTACACATACTTGGCTTCATCCCCATAGTATAAGAAAAGTTCCTGTGTTTTTTCAATGCCAATCTAAAAGCTGAAACGTCTTAGAGAAAATTTGTAGGTTAATTGCTTTCTTCTTGATGAGGCTATATGGCTTGAATTTCAGTTTTGCACAAAGATCAGGAGCATAAAAAACACAATTAATTTTACTTTGTTACTACATTTAATTTGGAAGTTATTGGTAGTCCTCCACCGATGGTAACAATGCAGACACGGCGAAGCTCGCACAGAACGAATCGGACTCGAGCCCGTTGTTTTACATGAGCGTGTGTTGTCGAGGAAAGTATTTTGACATGAAAATCGGATGTAAGCAGGAATATTGATAAATTCGGATACATAATCTTTGCTAAGGTGCAAACATTTGGTCCAAAAAAGTAAGAACAAGCTATCAACCTACAAAAAGAAATTAAATTCCATATAAAACAATACTTGTAAAAAAAGTGACTTGGTCATTATGCAAACTCTGATAATAGAACATCAACCTAAATAAATGCCTCTACAATGTTGCATTATTGAGCTTTTAAACTCACAAAAGCCAAGATTTCCCTCGATGCTCTTTTTGGATTCACAAGTCTTCGAGTAAATCATAAACATTCTGCCTTTCCTTTTAGTCAAGTAGTAGTATAATGGCTAAATCACAATTTAAAAAAAAAAAATTATCCGTAACGTCATGAAAAACTATTTTTTTTTTTCAGAAAATCAAAACTTGATTCAGAAATTATCATTAAATAGCCACAAGACTTCGCCCTTTTTTAAAATGATTTGTTTTTCTAATATTGTTTTTATATAATAGGGTCGATATATCGATATATCAATACTTTTTCTTCGATATATCGAATCCGATATAAATATTTTTTAAAATATCGATATATCGAAAATCCGATATTTTTTAAAATATCAACAGCCCTAGTCTAGATACTATTATTTTTGTGTACTGTTGTATTAAGTGTAAAAAAATATAAATCAAAAAATAAATTTCAAGATAACTTTTAACACCCAAAACAGTGTGGTTCTATTTAATAATTTATTTTATAAGAAAAGTATTATCATTCATTTTAAAATTAAATAGATCTCATAATACCATCTGCGAGAAGTTATATGTTTTAGAAATATAATTTTCTTATCGGAGTTACATAAGTTTAAATTAATTATGTTTGTGTTTTGAGTACATAACTAACCTCAATCAACAATTGTTATCAAGTTTATTATTAATAACTAGATTCTAACACACTCAAAAATGACAAGTCCAACGCAGAGTTCTGGCAATTGGTTTCTTCTGGTTTACTATAACAGTTACAGATAATATAACGAAAATATCTACATCGAACATAAACATCTTCTGAGCCTTTCGAAAATAACGGGTTGAGCACAGTGTTCTGGCATTTCATTTCCTCGTAGCTGCTTAACTAAATTCAGTTATTATCAAATAATGCTGATAACCTTAGTGTGGTTCATATTTCTTGGCTTAGTGTAACAGTGACATCTCTAGGTATGCATTATAAGATTACATCTACTTCGAATGAATATAAACAAACAAAAAGCTAATAATAATTAATAATTTAAAAGCCATACATATTCTTTCAGTATCCTGGAAATGCATTTATTCGCGGTTGCTTATCTGAATAGGATAATGAACGATGATAACCTCGATTTTGTAGTAACATACCTAGCCGTTGTTAGTCCGGTAATGAAGACCGAATGCGTGATGTCAGCATTATCGACCGATGACAAAGTGAACAAAATAGACTCTTATCAAATAGTATGTGTAGTCATTGTTTCATTACTCGTCACTGATCTAGTTTTCTTTTAGTATTTAAATGTTTATTCAATTATCTATTTTAAATGTTTTTGCTATGATTTATTCCTGACGATATTCATAATCATTTCAAGTAATCCCATTTTCAACTGAATTTTCAAAACTTTTGATACTATCTTATAAATGAGGTGGACTTTATCTGTAATAACTGAAATATTAAGTCCTTCATTCCGATTTATAGCTTCCTCCCAACTCCGACCCATCCCCTTTTCCAGGTCTGGACCAATATAAGCTTCTAGAATCGTTTATTTTTAGTTACCTCAGAGATCGTGACACAAATATATCGTTTGCTGAGCCAGCAGGCTCTAATTTTTCTCTTTTTTTTTCACTCTCCTCCTCTGTTCTCTTTACTTTTCGCCGTAGCACAAGTTTTCGTCCCGTCTCATCCCCTCCTCTTTTCGGATAGGATCGAACGTGCCCCTAGACCACTGCCCTCTCACTGTTTAACATGTAATGAAAAGGAACGGGTGCAGACGTAAAAAGAGGAAAAAGGGAAGTAAGTGGGCCAGAGGGGCGTGTGTTTCGGAGAGGTATGTTGGAAGAGAGGGGGGATGGGGTTAGGAGCGTGGGTCGAAGTTTAAGTGGTCTGCTGCACTCTGTCTACAGACCCAGCCAGAAAGACAGATATCGTAAACGATAGTGTTAACGGTAAAATACGTGCCACGGAAACCGCTATGCGATGTTATAAGTGAAGGCGTTAAGCTTTAATGACAAATAAACATACTGCTGTTAAGATTTTTACATTGACATTACCAATATATAACAAAATTGTACAGATCGTTGCAGTGTATACATACATGCACGAAAAGACTCGTCATTCGGTTTTTTGGTAAAAAAAATAGTACTTAAACCCAAAATCGAAATTGCAAATTCAACTGAGTCATTGAAACACTTGTTTGATTGAATTTTATTTTTGTAATGAATGCATATGAATGTGTGAAACCTAGGCTAAAAAGATTTTTTGATGGCATTTTAGCCATATGAAGCAACGAGATGTTAGCAGGTATACTTCTCCTGTTACGAATCCTCATGTGGTGTTATTATTGATGAGATTCTAATAATGTGGTAATTTATTATGTTCTAGTGTACCTAGCCAACTGTAGAAAATGTTGACACATGATATGTCAGCGGTAAAAACTATAAAGATTTTAATTACAGAAATATCACATGTAAACAAACACTTTGCTCATCCGAGAACACTAAACATTATTCAATAAAAACATCGCTATTATGTGAGTGATAATTTATTTGTTAAATCTGCCTTCTGATTAATGTTAGAGTCCTTAAAACGTTGGAAAATGTTTAAAAGAGTAAATTAGGTGTTAATCTTGAAGTCATAATTGTGAAAATTCTTGTAATGAAAATCCACACAGATATATAACAGGAAATACTGACTAAGGAGCTCAGCTATCAAGACTTTTCTAAACTGACTATAAAGATTATTTACTGCACGAAAAAAGTAATTTAAAAAAAAAAAGATGTCTTAAAATATTGCGCTAGCATGCAAAGTTATTCTTGAAGTTATTGAGGATAGAACATTCCCTATGAGCGTCAGCAAATCATGTCAGACAAACGGGAAAGTTAACAGTATATGAGCTGCGCTCATAATTATACTTCATCCTCGGGAGAAGTAATCACAATACCTTGACTACAATTAATAATCAAAGAGCATAGCATTCAGATAATATGGTTTTATATCTCGATATTAGCACTTTATTGATTTAAAACATTATTAGATAAGTAAGGAGGTATTATATCATAAACATAAGTATTACGTAAGCTTTATACATTCACAAAACTTTTTCCTTATTTATGTCTCATCTAAAACTATCAGAAAAGATACTCTACTAACCAATTCCTCAAAAGAACATCATCACTCTACGCATGTAGTTTTAAATATAATCTGGTATTTAAAAATTTCTAAGATACTATCGAATGTAGAAAGTACTATAAATTATATCATTGGTATTGTAACTAGGAATGAGATAATGTGGTAAAATAATTAAACTACTGTACATTTTATGTATATATATATATATATATATGGCGAGGCGTGTCTATGCAATTAAAAATCTGTAATCAAGTTGCTTCTGTCTGTACCTTTGTCCATGCATTTTGCAAAAACTTCCTATATAATGTGGATGGGGTTTTCACATTTTGAAAACTTATGACTCAAAATCTCCGTTATATTTTATGATTCTCCATGACAGGGGAACGGAACTGGAATTGATAATTCATTCGCTCTAATAATCAATAGATGGCATACAACTTTTCGCATCTGAGATGAACAACCCTTTTACCCGTTGCCGATCAAAGATCATACTGCAACACATATAAACAATTCACCCCTTGTATTGTGTTAATATTTATTTATTTTTACTACGATTTGACTTTGGTTGTTTATTTCTTCAATTTTCTGCAATATATAATACGTGTAAAACGTTAATCAGACCACTGTATAGTATGTTAACACTCCAGTTTCCGTAACGAAATTGGGGAACCTAATCTACAGTAATAGTTACAAAGTTAGTACATTACAAACGCATTACTACCCACAAGGTCCTCGTCCTCAATGCAGCGATAAAATGTTAACTAACTCACAAAACCAAAATATTAACAGTGTAATTGGTTGGATACACTAAATACTATTGGAAATGTTAATCATTGAATTGTTCGTGAAAAGATGTGTGAGAAATATGGCTTTGCTTCAGTGGTATTTTTCAGTTTACTTATCTGTTATCATACAGCCCAATATGATTTACAAATATAGAACATCCGCCAATCAACTAGAATATTACATAGTGCCAATTCTGCTTGCATATCCGACATTGAAGATGTCTCCACTACTGCTTAGTAATATATAGGCCTGTTTGATATCAAAGCGTTGGAAGTTACTACTGAAGTTGTTAGCAGGAGCGATCTGGTGGTTCAGTGGTTAAGGCGTCTGACTGGATATGGAAACGTCCCCGGTTCGAATCCTGGTGTTGGCTGGGATTTACAAAGGCCCTTAACCTCGCCTTCACCTTTGGCACAGCTCGCTGTATGAAGAAAAGTACGCCAGAACGCTTCCGTCGTAAGGATTCCACGTTAAACTGCAGGTCCCCAATACCAGGTATGACTGCCGTGTTAGGTTAGGTAGTTACGATATGGGCGGATTTCCCAGCCGGTAGGAAACCCTGTCACCATGTCATTACGACCACACTAGTTTATTACCACCTCACAGAACATTCCGGTGAGATGTAACTGGTAAGCCTTCACGTTTCTTTTTCCAAATTAAAAGTGTTTCTAATTGTTCCAGTGTGTGGGTGAATACATAACAACATACTGCATGCAGCATTCATTTGAATGTAGTATGTTGTTTCTGTTATGGATGAGGTACGAAAAAAGGGAGGTAGTGAAATATGGTGCCCGCACATTCAGACATACCCGTACTCTCCCCAAACACAGAGGGGCTGCTAGGTTTAACGTTCCAATCCAACGGTTTTTTTTTTCTTGTATCATTTAGTCTCGTAGACATTAAGGTTATTAGCAGCGGTAGAGGACTGGAGGCAAGGGACGGAAAGGAATTTTGCCTTGGCCTTTTGAAGGAATCATTCTGGAATTCGCCTGGAGTGATTTCGGGAAAACATGAGAAAGCGATTCGAACCCGCGTCCTTCAGAATGAGAGGTCAGATTGTTACCACTTAACAAGTATGCTGGTTCCAATGGACGATTCACTAATAATACTATCTTACACTAAATAAAAAAAGTTTCTTCCACCTCCAGCTAACCTTCAAATTAACGACCTTCATTATAGGCGAAATTATTTAGGATTATCTAAACTTTAAATTAAAAAATATCAGTAGATTGTTTCAATTCAGTCCTGAAATTCATGTTTTACTGAAGTTATGAATCTGCTTTTGTGATCCTGTAATGTGGATGTAGTCTTACATATTTTGGATCTCGTTATCTCCTTACGGCTCCGAAAATATTTGAGGCCGTAAATATAACCAACTTTCTGGAATTACCGTCACTACACCTTCCGTGGTAGAATTCACACATACTATCCTTAGACAGCGACAAAAGTAGTTTCCACCAGACAGCGAGAGGTTAAACTCTGAAGCTGAAAGGCGAATGGTTGAGAAAATCCCAGTGGCACAATTACACCCGCACGCTTCAACTGATTCTCGTCGATTCTCTCTCTCAGCCGATAACATTGTCTGTGTGCCAAGCACTGCTCGCGTTCTCTTCCAGTCTACAATTTCAGATTGGTTCTCTCTTGTTACACGTATACTAAACTGCGTAAAAATGCTTCAGACTTTGAAACGACTAGGATTCTGTAAAATATGCTAAGAATTTTTCACAGCTGATTTTAGTGAGATTAGAAGAGATACACAACAAAAGTTCATATACATTACCTTAGAATGTATCTCAAAAAGTAATCGCAAAAGCTCATTTTTTCTAAGTGAGGTAATTTACACGGTGTAGTTTGCCATACTGAGTTAAACTGGAATAGAATTCGTTGACATATTCTTCTTATTCAAAGTGGCTGTAGTTACTTGTAATGTTATTTCAACATATCTTTTCTTTAACGAGCATTGACATTAATTTTGTTTTCCATCGTTACACAAACTCAGGGCCAAAACTCTGAAAGGTCTCACTATAGCAAAATATTGAAATTAAATGCTTATTTCAATTCCGACTTAATTTAGAATTTTTTTATATATAAAAGACGTTGAATTCAATACAGGATTTTTTTTGCGTTCGTAACAACTACTCATCTTCGGATCGGAGATCTAGCTGTACCATAGAAAATCACATTCCTACAAAGCATTCGCAGTTGTCTACACATTTTTCCATCCAAATGGCAGTTATTTAATTCCTACTTCATAAAAATAAAAAAGGTTCATTGTAATAGGTCGTTGAAAAATTTATTTTCAGCTGAATTCTTTTTCACTATTCCAAACTAAAAAAGGTTCATTGTACTAGGTCGTTGAAAAATTTATTTTCAGCTGAATTCTTTTTCAGTTTTGCAAACAAATGATAATTACATGGTAAAAAAATCTGGACTTGGGAAGGGGACTTGATAAAATGTGCCTTAAAGAAATTTCAGTCCTTACATTATTCAACATTCTTGATAATTTTTCTTAAATTCAACCACTTTTTATTGATATTATGTTCAGTTGCACAACTTTTTCTACTTGCTGCGCTAATATCAAGAAAAGAGTTATTCGTCTGCCTTCGTGAATAATTTCTTGAATTTGTAAATTTTTCTGCATCTTGATGTTCGTTCTGGGGCAACGTTTATGATTCAATTATTCAAAATCTTTTACAGAAGAAAGTATACACTTGTAACTTTATCCTTCGAAGGTGTATTATTACGTATATGAACAACAAAATTTTTTGCTGATCTAATACTTTCCTGTACTAGAAACAGTGATATTTCGTGTTATACAAGGAACACAATGGAATTCTACTGATTTAGCTCTTATAAGAACATTGAAGTATCTCTCACCTTCTTCAGAGGTATCGTTCTAAAAAATCTGCAGCTGGTGCTGCGTTTTCTTTGGGTTATTATTGATGTGGTTTCTGATCCAATTTACTTGCCGGTGCTTTTTTCCATATGCCAATGCTCTGCTTCTTTTGGGTTATGTTATACCTGATTCCCACGGCACCCAACTCTTTCTGTCTGCGCCCATCCAAGCAGATGGACTCTGCCCGTACCAATGAATATGTAACACAGTTCTGAACGACAGCAGCGAGTAACTTCACTTGTTCCCGAACTCGCAGCTTCCTGTGGAAACATTCTTTGAATTTCAGATGTCTCCGCGTTCCACGAAGCATTCCCAGTGTGCCTCGCTATTTAGGACGGACTAACTACCAGAGCGCAGAGTTCAGACACTGCCACACAAAGATAGTGGGGTTCGTGAATACTTTCCAAAGTTCTTAATATTCATGTTATAATGGTAAATCATTGATACCAGTTTGAAGATAGGTTCTGTGTAGATCCATTGAAACGTGAAATAGTTTACGTAAAGTATTGATGATTCTTTCTTTATGGCTTTACGCCTCATCGACGTCGAGATCATTAGAGATGAGAAAGGACTAGGGAGGGGGTTTATGGAATGGGAAGGAATTCGACAATCGGCTATGACCTTTTGAAGGATTTGAAGCTATGTCTTATCAAATGAGAGGATTAGGGAGGATCCATAATTTTTCAATTTGCATTTTGCTGTATACATGATAATCGGAAGAATTTGAAAGAAAACTATAACATTTGCAGAAGCTAAGACGTTACAAATCTTAAACAGAATTAAGACGATGTAAGACAAGAGCAAATTTCAAAAGTCAGTTAAAAATTTTTCAACTACAACTCACACTTGAAAATTCAAAAATATGGAAGGCGCAAGCAATTTTTCCTCCCGTAACACATATGCTTCCGAAAAAAGTCACCGTCTGAGGTTTAAATTACTGTTTATGAAATGTTCTCTATAGTGAATAAAATGCTTCCTTAACTGCTAAACAGTATTGAATAATAAAACAAGTCCCATTAAATGAGTATCCTTGGCTGTAAAAATTAGTCCATCAACAAATTTAAAATGTGATATTTTATTTAATATTTTTTATTTATATGGTACGATCTGATATTGTAGCTGTAAAACTGATTTATTTATAGAATAATGTCAAGTGTATCCTTGTTTTATAACTATTGAAGGAAACTCTTGTTCCATTGAAGATGAATACATTGAATTTTCATCCCTTATGTTAAATGCTTCTTAGATATCAGAACTCACTGTAAATAATTTAGAAATATGGTTGGTAAATAAACGTTATCGTCCAACCACAATTCGCATTGTCTCATTTTTAACATACCTAAGGTTTTTAACGTTGCTCATTGAGCTGAAACTCTTGCAACAATAGGCGAGTTTATCAAGCAAAAAATCTGATACTAATAGATGCTTTTATATTTACTGTGGTAGCAACAATCTGCATCTTATAAAGAACTGGTGTACGTCTTCATCAATATAATTGATTTAGTAATCTTAATTAATCTTAATGATAACACCGTATGATTAAATTATTCATGTTTTAATGTATTATTTGTATAGCTCAACAAATAGAATGAAGACAAAAGGAAACAACAACTGTAAATCCATTTTGTACCATATCAATAACTCTACACACACGTCTATAGTTGATAATTTACCATTAATTTTGAAAACAAGTAGATGTCAATTCAATCTAAAACTCAAAGTACTGACTGAATATCTGCATTTTGTAAACTGAAATTTTTTATCTGTGTTCTTCTTTCGACACAAATCACAACTTACGACTAAAGTATATTATTCCATTGAACTGTAAAGGTTTTTAAAGATTTTCAGTTTACAGTATTAAGTATGGAAGTGTCTACTGAGAACTACATCCTGATTTAAGACTTTAAATCGAATTTTTGAAATGTTTATGTTCCCTCTACAAAACTATAAAACATTCGTCAAGTAACAGTATTTTGAAAGAATAAAGAAGAATCGAAACAGAGTACTTTGAATTAATTACACATTGAAATGGGGTAAAACATCAGTTAATGAAAAGGTATTTTGAAATCCACTCACTTAATTTTTTAGCTCCTTATTCTCGTTTCATTAAAATACCTGCAAATGTGAATAAGGTATAGACACTATTCTTAAGGATGTTCAGATGTTCGGTAAAGTGGCTTCAGCCATTTTAGCACTTTTTATTTATTGATAAACACGAATAATGTAACGGTTGTAGATTTTAGTTATTTTCACAAAATCACTTTCTGTAGTGGTGAACTTTCGTAGGTCACTTTGGCTGTTGGTTAAGAAAACGCTTAAGATTGTTTTCCGAATGAATATTTCAGACTCCTAATCGTATTTAATACATGTTGGAATATTTTAAAACACAACGAATAAAAAAATACAAAACGTGTTACTGTAATCTAACCGTCATAAATAACAATAAAGGAGAAAATTATATCTAGACCTGCAGTGTAAACATTAAAACTTTCTGAGGTCTATACAAAAACGTAAATTTTTTAACGTCCTCAATCATACCTATGCAGCTCTCCTTTCCGTTTTCAGTAATTTTGGCACCACAAAATTTTTTCTCTTAATGATCTTAATTTAAACGTAACCACTTTTAAATTAATTGCGCAGTCACTTATTTATCATACATTCCACCATTTATGTAAGGAACATCCTAACAGAAACGACATTTAAACCATAAAATTTGTGTAATATTTATAAGATATAATGGAAAAAAATGTTCGTTAAAACGTCGCCGGAATTCATTCGTTTGTTAAAAACTTGAACAAAATTATTTAAGAACACATGACTGTGACAAATTTTAAGTTATCATTAATGAAAAAAATATTAGAATTTGAATGATGATAAAATACATGAACTGAAAAATTATTATTTGTATTAAAGCATTGCACAGTTTGATGAAATGAATAATCCAAACACGGTGTTCTACTGGTAGAAATAGACTTCGATAAGGCAGTATCGTTTCATGTATACGTGCCTCACTTGTCTGCGCGGGGGGAAACAGTTATACCACACTGCGCAACACGGTATCACTTCACAGGACGTCACTTGAGCGGGTTGTAGAGGACTAGTGTGTCGCGTGTCGGCCTACCCTCCGGGGGCTGCCCGGCGGTCGGGCACTCCAATTAGTCGGCGCGGCGCCCGCCAGTCGGAAGCTCTGCTCGGGGGAATCGATCACACACCTCGCGCCCGTATCACGTAACCAATAACGCCGGCCTGTTTGCGCTCCGCGGGTGCAATTCAGAGTCTATTGCTGTTCCGCAGCTACCAGAATAGCCAGTTTTGTGAATGAGATCGCATCAACTTCCACAAGTCCCGGGTTTATTAGATTTTTCTGCATTCCTTACATTACCTTATGAAGAGATGTGTTAGAGTTTGCAAGGCACCTCGCGTATTAGCGATAATTCTGAGTCCTGGTGGAACGATTCAATGCGGCGTGTTTAAGTTCGTGATTAAATGTTCCTATTACTACAGGTTCAATTTCGTCCGGTCGCCAGTGGGGATTCCACAACTAATACTAAGAATTAAAGTCATTCACAAAACTAATCACTTGAAGCAGCACGTGGTGGCAGCTATACTACTAAAACTAGCAGGAATTACTACCACACAAATCACAAAAGTTTGCATTCAACACACAACTTTATTATCTGGAGAAACACGAAAATACACCGCCGAAGTATCCACCAGTTACAGTGACCCGTGTAATCGAACTTCTATCACCAAAGTTTGCAGGATTCGAACCGAGTAGGCGAAAATAGTATGTCGTGCCGCGATCACAATAATTAGAAAGTTCGGAGTACTGTCCTCGTCCGCGTACACTGAACACTCCGCATAATAATTGAAATTGGCTTGTTTCCACTAAGAATAAATCGGGCATATAGTAGTTTTTAATGATTAATCATGCTAAGGAGATAACAAAAAACAACCTTATTTAATATAAAAGATAAAGATTATAATTATTTATAGAAAATAAAATCGACAAAATCAGCCATCGTGACACGTGACCGCGAACGCCAATGAGAAAGCATTACGTCATAGCGTCCCTTGCGCCACAGAAGTGGTTGACATTTACATGTAATAGAACACTTCGCGTAGTAAATTTTTCGTTTGTAGCAACTTATGTGTTGCTAATTTAGTTATTGTTAATTATTTGGCGAAAGAGAAGTCTAATTCATTATGGAACAAGGTTTTAGCAAAGCAACCAGTTGTAATTTGCCCAAAATTGACGCCGAAGCCGTTGCAAGATTTTTCGCCTCAAACATAGACTTCTGCTCGTCGGAATTCCGCAATGTAAAAACTTCCACGTAAATATATACAAGTTTCAAATATATATTATAAGCTGAAATCAGTTTCGTAAACAATAATCTATTGCTTAGACGTACGTTTATAAGTTAATTGATATGGTTTTGATGTTACTTTTGCGAAGTATAAGCAACTGTTAGGGAGTTCTATAATTACCGTGACGTCGCAATCTGATAACGAATTCTTGTAGAATTCGACGAAACAAATCGTAAATAAAGAATAATGTTTTTTGATATCTTGCTTCGTTTTCGAGATATAGCACGTTAAAAATGAGTTATAGTTCTTTGTTCGGTACTATTATTTCTGTGCCGTGTCTTAACTTTTCAGGTGCATCACGCCTAAGATATGTTTACTTTTTTTTATATATAAACCTTTTCTAGAAAAATATATCCTCAAAAACAGGTGTGGTAAATTTTAAAGGTATGGCACTGCCAGTTTCCAGACTGCTCTAACTTGGAGACCATCAGACGTGTTCAGAACGGATTTCGATCCCCCGAGCATATGTTGAAGGGAATAACTCCATATGTCTCTGTTACAATTATTTCTTCAAAATGAGACCTACGTATCGAGAAATTAACGCGCAAACATTTGTAAATATGTGTTTAAATATTATAATTTTAACATCTTGTTTAGTAGTTTCAACGTGGCGTATCGGTAGTGCGCTTGCTTCCCATTTTGAGAACCCGGGTTCAAATCCCCATACTAGCAAATATTTTTATTTCTTTTTTTTATATGCAGTAATCATTGAGCATTGATTTTATTTCATTTAAAATTCATTTACGAATTTTTATTATGCGAAATAACTATTAAAACATTATTTACAATAATATAATTACTTACAATAGATAAAATAACCAATTTTTATTACAATGCTACGACCATAAAAGAGATATTCTGTTAAAGTTCCATTTCCTTTGTAGAACATGAAATATACCTGTTTCATAAAAAAGAAAAAAATCAACAATAAACAATGAAATAATGATTATATATAAAAAAAAGTTGGGACTGTATATTCTGTAATATTTTGTTTTAAAACTTATTTCACATAATAAAAATTCGTAAATGAAATAAAATCAATGCTTAATGATTTCTGCATATAAAAAAAGAAATAAAAATATTTTGCAGTATGGGGATTTGAACACGGGTTCGCAAAATGCTAAGCAAACACGCTACCGATACGCCACGCTGAAACTGCGAAACAATACACTAAAATTATAAAATTTAAACAATATTCACAAATTTTTGCGCGTTAATATCTCATTACCCAGGACTCATTTTGAAGAAATTATTATAATACAGACATATGGAGTTATTACCCTTCAACATATACTCGGGGGATCGAAATACGTTCGGAACAGGTCTGATGGTTCCCAAGTAAGCTTCATATCAGCCTAACATCATCATCTTTCAGTTACGATATCTCGAGAACCAAGAGAGAAATTAAAAACAATTATTCTTTATTTTCGAATGGTTTCGTCAAGCTGCTTAAGAATCTATCACCAGATTGTGGCGCCACTTAATGATGTTTATTCTATGAAAAATAGCACTAAAGAAAGATTTTATCACATAAAACCAAAACAAACTCAACTCATACCTTATTCCATTATCATTACTTGAAAAGTAGTGGTTCCGCAAAATTCATCATATTTGCTTTGGATTTAGAAATATATTATGCACAAACACTTACATCAAAATGGTCTTCACAAAAATAGATACTTCTGTCTGCAGGTAAACTGTGAGCATCTTCCCTCCTTGCAAGTTTTAACCACTTTCTCCGTATTTTTTCATTGTTTGGAACACATATAAATAACTTATCTGGTGTTTTTAATGTTGTGCTTCTACACTTCGGCACTACACAGTACTTATAAAACGAGGAACTCATGTTTAACTAAAGAAAATCTATACCTGCCATATACGTACACGACTGTTCAGACGCTATGACGTCATCCAAGACGCCATGACAGTCTAGAGCGTTTTTGAGCTAAATTTAAATTCGCTTTTACAAATGCAAAATACATAATGTAAATGTTCGATTCTTTACAAAATAAGATGTTTTTTGAGTAAAATAGATAATAAGGTGAAGTATTAACCTATTTTTCAAATTTAGTCAACTACCCAATTACAGTACACGTTAGTTGCACCGTTACAAACACTTTTAGGTTATCGTACCCGCGGTATTGTCCTCAACAGTCGGCAACTCCCGCCATTAGGTCCACACGGTATTGCAGAATACTGTCTTTTTTTAAAAAAAAAAACTGCTTTACGTCTCTCAACAGCGAGTTCTTAGAGACGGGAAAGGATGGGGGCAAGGAATGGGAAGGAATTCGGCCATGGCCTTTTTTTTAAGGAAGCATCCCGGCATTTGCCTGGAGTGATTTGGGAAACCATGGAAAACCCAAATCTGGATGCCCGGACGGGGAATCGAACCGCCGTCCTCCCGAATGCGAGGCTAGAAGCGTACTGTCGACTGTCGCCATATTGTTTATACTCCGTCAAAGATATCCCTACTCACAGATACTCCTCTCGATCTGTGTTAGTTCGATGGTATCGTTACAAGTTCCTATACGTTTCAAAGAGTGTCTAGCAGTATTTTATGTTAGAATAGATTGTTAACGTAAATAACAGTGTATAAAATAATAATAATCATCATTTTTTACTGCATTTCTCCACTTACGCGGTTCAGCCTTGCGTCTTTCCAGAGGTTCAGAGGTTTGTGATTATTTTGAAAGCATATTTTATCAGTCAGTCTATCCGCTTGCTAGCGCTGTAGTAGTCTTATAGTGAAGCAGAGGTATTGCTATTTGTCTTCGAAACGTGTAACTACCTTCTGCGTTTCAGCGTTTCTGCGTTTTCTTCGTTTAGTAATGTGTATTTTTTAAGGCAGAGATTGGGACTCCCAGCACTGAGGAAAACGCAGTCAGTATGGCCTGTAGGAGGGGCTCAGGATTCAAACCTGGCCCCTTGCACCCCCCCCCCCTAGATAATGTGACGTGGCTTTTTAACACTGGAGGATCACAAAATAATTATAATACTCAAAAGGATTTGTAGGTTTTTGACCATGATCTTGGCTCATTATAGTCAGTTCTTATTTTCTAAGAAAATAAAATGAAGGGAAAGATGTGTGAAAGAAGAAAGGTAAATGTTTTTATTTGCTTCTTTCTGGTTTGATGCAAGTAAGTATATTCCCATAAGCCTGCAACAGCCAATGTCATGCTGACATTGAGAAATTAACAGACTTTCATGAGATCAATAACAAATGCCATCAGTTGGTCTTAATGCTCAATCTCGAAGTTGATTTAGTGTACGGTAAATCATATTTCAGAGCTATTTTATTTCTTACTCATGTTCCTACATTGATAAATAAATACTGCCAAATGAATTTAGTGATTGTTGATTTATTAAGACTTTTACGTATTTTTATTTTTAGCCACCTTTTCCAAAAAATTCTGGAACAGTTGCCTTCGATGTATTTTACTCATCATTGATATGGTAGAATTCGGAGTTATGGTTTTACGACCGGATACCCTTGCTGGCGCCAAGCATTTTATACCCGCTGCCAGGTCGCAATAAGCTTCAATAAGCGAAAGAAAGTATTGCCATCTGTCTGTGAAATATGTTCCTATGTTCAGCATGTGATAAGTAAGTTTTTTTTGTTTGTGAAATGAGTAGTTTATGAGGTGGAGAGTGTGGACCATCCCAGCACTCTCCTTGTTGCCAACGGGAAACTGCCAAAAATCCACAGGAAGTCTTTTTCTTACGTCGTTGTAAAATATGATATTCGCGCTACTATAGATTTCGGAATATCATTCACTTGTCTCACAGTTCTATTAAAAACATCCACCAAACTGAAATGTATTCTGTAATTAGCAGCCCAAGGATTTTATTTTCTTTATTACTTTACGCCTTGTCGACGTCAAACTCATTAAAGATGGGAAAGGACTGGAGGAAGGAACGGGAAGAAATTCTGCCTCAGCCTTTTAGAGGAACCGCAGCAGCATTTGCCGGGAGTGATTTCGACAAACCATGGAAAACCAAAATCTTAATGGCCGGAAGGGGATTCGAAACGTTCACCCACCACACTCGGTAGAGAAACTTTGACCATTACCGTCAGATAAATTTGAATTTCTGTCTGAAGTCTGTGAGTAAAATTTCATGCTCGCAGTGATGTTGTTTATGCCAACTGTAATGTGACGGTTTTCTAGGTGCCTTAATTTAGGCATGTGAATTTAATTTTCAATAATCTCAGGCAGAAAAATTTAAAAATTTCGAATTTATTTAAAATGAAAAAGATTCTTTAATTAAAATGCATTACAGCATAAATAAAACTAAAATTACTGTAACTTGTGATTGATGCTACTTTAATGACAATTGCAATTAAATACTACACCCTTGGCTATACTACAGATGAACATCAGTAAACTGCAATTACAGAAAAACAAAAGGAACTTATCACCTCCGTTAGGGATGTGACATTAACAATTTAAACATAAAATCAATGAATCAAATAAATAACAAAAGGCAAGGAGGAAGATTTTAAAAACAAACAAAATGATTACTATTCGATAATTTAATATTCTTATCCGCAAGTCTCTTTGCTAGGGCCGATATAAGGGAAAAAAAGCTTATTTGAATCTTAGAGCACAGTTCAAAGTATATGGTGTCACGTTTTCATATGAGGACCCACTGCACGTTGCATCCACACAATCAAAATAAAACCTAAGTTCAATTCATGAAACATTGATAAAATTTATCTGGTCACTGTTGCCAGCTGTTCAGAGATGTGCCCTCGGTGGTCACTGATGGATCAGTTCTCGTTGCGATTCTCGCTACCTCCCTTCACATCTAGGGAGACGTTTTTCTCCCACCAACGAAAATTGGTTACGCAATGACATCCCGCAGTTCTTCCTTCGATCTCCCGATACGTCCAAACATGAATAAATAATTTAATCAAAATAGCAAATTGAAATTCAACGATTTACTATTGGAGGGTCACTCTTCTCCCAAACCCCTTTTCACTCTCATTTATTCCCATTGGCTGCGAGTTTTCCCTTCGTGGACACAATTCATGGAATCGCGTTCATCATCCTTCCCTCGTTTTTTCACTGTTCTTGAGAAGTTGATAACCCACCGTGTCTGCACTTGAGCGCGTAACGCGATTCGACACGGAGAATTCTTAACAGGTTCCCAGGTGCCTCAAATCCTCGCAACTCCGAGTTCTGCATTACCAGTTCGACACAGTCCATTCACAGACGTTTATGCATCCTAGTATATAGTTGAAAATAGCCACGTCCATCCTTCCCAGAACTGCCTGACAACGGTCAGTCGGTGACCCTCCACTATCAGTCGATCTCTCGGCAGATACTTAAACCACTACGCAATGAATTTATCTGTACTGCACGTTCATTAATAAAGTAATAGTGATGTTATCATAACATTAAACAACCTAAAGCTTATTTAAATAATTTAATCAGTTATTATATTAACATACGACGAGCATATTTCATTCGATTTGCTGAACATATAAATAGTTTATTGCGTTTAATCTACGTCTACATCATAGGGGACCGTGCACAAACTACGTGGCTCGGTCCAGGGGGCGGGGGGGGGGGGTAGCTGGAAGGCTACGCTGGACTACGTGGGGGGAGGGGGGGGGGGGTTCCGAGTCAGGCCACGTAGCTTTCCTTTCATAACATTGTTCACAGTTAAAATGACGAACTGAACTCACATCAGCATGTGAATATTTATTTCCTTCAGTTAATTATCTCCGTATGTAATTTACCATAGTCTGACAATAGAAAACAGTACAAAATGTCTTCTGGAATCAAAAGGGAAAAAAGCTACGTTTTACGTGGAGGGGGGGGGGGGTTGAGGCAAATGCCACCTAGGGCTACATGGGGGGGGGGGGGGGTTCACAGGAGGCCAAAATGGAGCTACGTGGTTTATGCACGCTCCCTAGGTGTCAAACTCAATTTTGCAGAGGGCCGTATATTAAATTTAGAATGTGTATGCGGGCCAGATTCAAATAAAAAGAGAGGAATCGAGTGAAGTCTTAAAGCTCTAAAGAACATGATTCTTCTTTCTGTTTCACATTGCGATCGCGGGCCGTATTGATGGGCCAGGGGGCCGGATGCGGCCCGTGGGCCGTATCCTTGACATGCCTGGTCTACAGGATTCAAATAATTGCTGTTGATATTTAAATTTATTCCCGGGGACTTTAGATCAACTTAATATCTAAATCATTTACTAGAAACTTAACAATGTTTTATTTTGCTGTTTGGCTTTGCTTTTATCAAATGCGGTGTTTACGTTTCGATGAAATTCTTTGTGCCCTTTTAGATTGTTCGTTTATGAAAATAAATCCGGAAAATTGTGCGTCGACAACTGTATCAGTGTGTCAGGTTAATTTTAAATATGAAGTAAATATTACACAGTGTTTTTGGGAATCTTCTACAGACAGAAGTCCAAGTAGCACGCAAGTACTACCAAATAATAAAACTGAACTCAAAATTACTTCAGCTAATTTTCTCTGTGACCGATCTATTCTTTAATGGAGGAACAACAAATACACATTGAGACAGCGAAATTAATTAGTTATATAGCGCCCATGAGAGAACACTATTCTGAAATCTTTGAACTAAGAAGAACGGATCGACAGAAAGTAAGGAGATCAAGTTCCAATTTTCAAAGTAGGAAGTCAATTAATTAAATTAACTAACAAAATAATTAAATCTGTCGCATTGCACAGTTTAGATGGAATGAATAGATTTCGTTTTAAGTGGTGGTTTTTCGATACAAACTCAAGAAACAATAAATGTCGTCGCTGATGGGAACTCGGACTTTAAACGTGAAACCAAGCATTTGCACAAACAAATGGAAACTGTTCGTCTGTTTCATCAGATGCTGTTCAAACACCCATCAAACTGATAACTTAGCCACTGTCTAATCACAACAGTGTAGCGCGAGTTTGCTAGTAAATACGATTCACAGTAAATCGCATTAGCGTGACGTACTACATATCGGCAAGTGTTACATTTGCGCTGAATCGTTGCGTCAAACATAGACCATTTGTCATCCAGCTCAATCCCATCTGTTAATTTTGGATTACGTCAGCAAAACAAGTCAATTTCCGTAATTGAACACATCTGGCTACGAATTGGTTGATCACTGGACCGTACCGCTGTACATGGAAAGCGTTTTAAACATAATCAAAATCTAAAATTTTTGATTATGAAGAAAAATAGGAAAAAGATCTGGGAAGGCAAAACAGTGAAACAACGCAATGCTGTGAACACAAAAGTTCTTTATGTCAGTATCTATCCCGCATTCATACAACAACATGAAGAAAATCATAGCTAATATTCTACCAAACAAAAACAACAAAAACTTTTCAGCACATGTAATTTTAACATCTACGTGCTACAAGTACAGTGTAGGAAGCGACCCGACGTTACTTTTTTTACTTAACATGGAAACAGAACATAACTATGTTGCTAAAAATAAATGCACTCCAGATAACGATATGCTGCGTACTTGCAGACAGTCTAACATTTTCCTCTCCTTTTTTTTGGCCTCGAAAGCACATTAAAATGAAAAACGTTTTTCGTTTCTATAATAGGATAAAGGAATAAGAATGTCTGGATTGCGGGGCTCAGCGTTATGAAAAGAGAAAGTCTTGAAACCATCTGCGGCAAATAAACTTTCTTTCCTTTCTTGCCTCTCCTTTTGGGAATACTAAGCCGGAAGTTTGATTCTCAGTTCCATCATTTCCAAGAGTTCGTTTACAGCGCGTTTCGACAGATAGGAAATGGAGGTCAACAATTTCTTACTTCACATACAGGTTACTTGGTATTAATAAAATGCGTTTCTAACATTGTCCTTATTTGTGGATTATTCTGTGTAGTATAAAATAGGAATTATATGTATGAAACAAAGTTTAAAAGTGACTTAGTCATTTGCCCGCAGGTGTTAAAAAAGGCAAAACGAGTTTCGAAAATGGCTGTTTTAGATTGAAACTTCGAAATCTATTTTCCTGATATAACGGCTAAGATTAGTGATATGATTGTGTTGTAACTAGTATATTTTATAAATTTTTATTATTTTATTTTTAAGTGTGACTAAGCTAAAACTATAGAATTCCGACGTAGCAACAATTGTGCGAAAAATCAATATACAGGAGGACCATCACCAAAATAGTATCCCTTAGTGAATGAATAGTTACCAATGAATGAACTAAATTATAAACACAAAAGAGAAACTATACAAAGCTTTAGGGGATGATTGTACACTTTCGTATAATAAACAATGGAAAAAACATTCCTATTCATTAACATATGCCGCAAAACTGAGTGAACAAAATGTAATTAATACATTTTAAACAGACAAAGTTGTTTAAATAGAGTGACAAAGCAGCCCAAATGTAGGATAAATCCGATTTAGATTTCGACGTTATTTGGCTTTATAGTATCAAGTAATCAGTTTATTGAAATTCAGATCTAGTGTATTTCCATTTGAGAACTCTGCAGTTTATAACGGTATAATTACAGTACTGTGCATACGTTCTTGGGGTGATACGTAGAGTGGAATCAAAATTGGTTATATATTCTCAGAAAAACAATAGTTTTTGAATTTAAAATTTAAGTTTATATCGAAACGCTTCAGTGCATAACATTCTTTGTTTATACTGCATATAACGTTAGTATCATCCGTAACGAAACACTTAATTATGTTCAGTTTAGCAGTAGCACACGATTAATTGCATACTAGAATCTCTAATCATAGCAATGAACATTAAATAAGTTTAATATGAAATGAATAAGTGAAAAAATCGTACTGTGATCAAATCAAGAAAAAGAAAATTACGCACTTCAAAGGAAATTTACGTGCATTTGATGGAACAATTAAGGGTTGGTTTCCCTGCCTTACCGAGCGTGGGGGGTGAGTGGTAACACTTTGGCCTCGCATTCCGGACGACGTGGGTTCGAATCCCCGCCCAACCATGTTTTCACCAAATCACTCCATGTGAATGCTGGAAGGTTCCTTTAAAAGGCCATGGCCAAATTCATTCCCGTTCCTTGTCCTCTTCTTCTCCAGTCACTAATGACCTCTACGTAAACAAGACAAAGCAATAAGCAAAACAAAGAAGTTTAAGCAGTGGTCACCTAAGTGAAAAAAACGAGCAATGAATATGATAGCAAAACGTATACGGTGGGGGGGGGGAGGGGAGGTAATTGTTGATGCTAACATAAAAAAGGTTAAATATCAAGGAAATTTATGAGAATCCATCAGGCATTTTCAAGAACATTAGTAGAAAGCCTTCTGGTAGAGTGTTTGGACATGAGAAAGATTTCTTCTCGCTTGTGACACAGTATCAACACAGAGGGGGAGAGATGTTTCCGGTAAATCTACACTTAGTTGAAGCGGGTCTGGTAGATTTTTCTGTATAATTTTTTGACTGAATGAGACGTGGATGCTCAATTTTCCCCAGAGTCAAACCGATAGTTGGCGCAGTAGTAACAGGAAACTTATAAACCCTTTTAAAAATAGAAAAAAGCTGCTCTTTATGGATTGAAAGTGATGGTGTCTGTCGTTTGCGATTTGGAGAAATTACTGTTCCTAGATTTCTTGAAAATGGTGGTACTACCAAGGAGTTAAATTAAACTAAGCTTGTGAATGAATATACAAGCAGCTGTCACCAAAAAGTGAAGATGCAAGCTGTCAATAATACTCACGACCATTTTCCCAGAGCAGGTCCCTCAATGTCATGGCTGCAGTTTATGACTATAAGTTTTATTTAACTACGACCTTTCTATTCACCCAATCTGGCTTCTTGTGACTTTAGCCCATTTTCATACCTTAGCGTTTCCGTTGGTCACCATTTTAATGAGAGAGGATGACATCGTATCTGCTGCTGCTTCAGTTTTTACAACCTTAAAAAATCGTTTTGTGTCAATGACATATAAACATTGGAACACTGAGTGTATGGAACTCATACGGTACTGTTATTTGATGTGTGCCACTATCAGGCCACGATATTATCGGACGCTACTGGTGACAATTTATTAAAAATGGCATCTTTTGGAAAAATAATGTAATTTGAGGTGAGTTAAGTCAATAGAGATTGAGGAATAAGTAGCGTAACTGCTAGGCCAAAAAACTCTTCTGTTAGGAGAAACTGTAACGAATTACTCATCACGCAATCATAACATAGTATAATCAAGAAAACGCTGAATGGATAAAATCCTCGGGTAAATAGCCGAGTTAGTCCATTGATAAAACACGATGTCTCGGCTATCATAACACTGCAACCACTGTCAAGTTACCAACAATTTAGCGCAGATAAAACATCGATCAGTTGTTAGTAGTTCCAAGTTCCTTAAAATGTAATTATTCGTCACCATCTAATTTAAATTTTCTAAAACGAAATTTCCACAAAGATCCCGCAAGAAAGCTTTAGTTTAAAATTAATGTACAGCATTGGTGGAATTTATGTGGAGCTCTTATCTTAATTACAGTCTTTTATGAACATCAAAGAACTAGTTGGTTTCTTTAACAACGAGTTATATGAATTTTTAATTCCAGTTTGTTGATAAGCTTTGACTTATTAGCTGCAATGTACATAAAATACCGTCGTACTGAACTGGAGGAGTTTCAAGGAGTCAAGGTTCAAAACTCGAACTTGGGGTACCGACTTTTCTGATAGGGGTATGTTGGTGGTTTCCAGCAATCATTTTGGTAAATGGCAGAATGATCACAAATTTCCTTCTCAAAATTATGTGGGAAATAAAAAAGAACTCGAAGCAGTTGAAACAGCAATATATACTTGCTTATATTTGATCCACTATCTATATATATTAAGATGAATGTATGTATGTTTGTTGGTTTGTTTGTTCTTCATACAAATCCACAATTTTCATCCGATCTCGATGAAACTTTGCACACTTATCCTTTGAAACAAGGAGAAATAAAACTGTGTACATTTGGTAGAAAAATTATCTGTATAAATAATACATGTTGTCTTATAATTACGAAACATCAGTGAACGACAATAGACAGACGCGTTTGATATGGAGGTCTCTGTAGTCTTCTTCCCTGTAGCGGTCAGATAGCTCAGTGGTTAATGCGTTTGCTTACTAATGTTTGGTTCGTGGTCTCGGGTTCAATTCCCCGTGGCGACTAAGACTTTTAAAAATTGTTTTTGATCGTAAGAGTCACGCCTGGGCCGTCGGTTTTTCGGATTGAATGCTAAACTGTAGATATCACAAATTTCGAGGTGCAATGCGAGGCAATTCGTACGTAGTCTTGCAATGCTGTAGGTGTACACTTTTTTTACGTTATATTGATCCATCAGGGATGATTCGTAGTCAGTGTGAGTGTGATCTGCAGTAGGAATACTTCGTTCTTATATAGGAATACTATAAATGCGGAAGTATGTCTCTGTCTTATGTTACGTTTTGACAGATAAATGCCTATACCGATATTGACGGAATATGACGAGAAAATCTGTAGGGAGGGCACAGGACTTTTTTTTTGGTATGATTAACAGTTGTAGTCACGAAATTTTGAGAACTTATCGAATAGTGAGGGAGAGACGGATGTGTGTGTTAGTCTGTAATGTTACGTCGCTTGCTCAAACTACGCTTCCCGCTCATTATGTTAGTGTATAATTTCGTTTAGAGAAAAAACGTATTATTTAGTATAGATGTCGATTTTCTCTGTCCTATTACTTTGTGCCTGCTTAAATGTTTTTGGCACCAATTTATTTTGGCTTTTTTTTTTTTACATGCCTTGCGAGCGTAAACTGGCCTAAGTTGTAGCTCTAGCAGAGCACGAGCAGTTTAAGTTATTAGAACCCAAGAATCGGATGCTCATGCTGAATAAAGAACAAAAGTCCAAGCTGAAATAAAGCTGCCCTTAGTTAACACCCCCCCCCCCCCACCCACATCCCCTAACATTTGTTTGTTTTTCTGTTTTTAAATATGTTGGAAATTGATTCTCTTCAAGAGACAGGTTCGATGGTAGAATGATATAGTGATGGATTTCCGGTCATATTTTGCCGACTGGGTGTTGTTTGGGACCAATCCATCGCTACCAACAACTTTTTATAGTCAATTCTGGGAAAGAAATTCTTAATCCACGCTTACGATGTCGCGGGTATCAGCTAGTTTTCTATAAACAGAACAGTCATTATTGATTCCACTGTTTGTGCGTACCAAAAGTCGAACAAGTAAACATATAGCATGCTTCACTATAATCTGTTAACGAGAGCGCGAATGTGTTAGACCGTGTAATTAATACAACCACTGTTTTATACTATAATCGTTTAAATGTGAATTCAAACGCAGTCGGAAGTAGGGGGTAAGAGGAACTATGAAATTCGAGGCTATTACGTTATCAAAAAGTTTGAAATATTTGTGCGGAATGAATTAGTGATGTAACGTGACGCGCTGTCGCCACGTTCCAGTGTGAATTTTTATTATATAAATAATGAATATAATAGTAATTTACATAAATCTTGGACGACCACCTAAAAATATTTTTGTTGTAATTTCCTAAAGTACGCAAGATTCCAAGTGAGGACTGTAATGCAATGGTGAACATTCAGTGTATCTTGTTAAGCGAATATTAAAGAATTATTGAGCTGTGTAGGCTTGAAGCTAATCGTGGTCTTCCCGAACAATGGCGACAGGAAGTCGCGGATTTAGGATTTTGCCGGACGACACACTCAGCTCCCTGGGGGTGGGCGGTCAACAAGGTCACTCACCTGGCGGGAAATGCCTGTCGCCCGAACACAGAGTCGTCCCCGAACGCAGCCGAATATGTCCGACCTCTGTTAGTTACGCGGGGCAAATGAGATATCGGGGATATCACGTGACATTAGGTGCCAACCTGAAGATCCAATCCAAATGAGCATATAACTTAAAATCCTGGGAATTTTCTGTTGAATGTGATCTTCGAGACTGCAAGGGGTTGGAGCCAGAAGTTTTCCTCGTGGACAGAAGAGCGAGGAGCTGGACATTCTACAATCGATTCTAGGCGAGTCTAGTCGGGGGTGGATTTGGAAGGTTGGCTTCACTCACCATCTGCTGCAGTTCGACTCCTGGTGTCGTAAAAACTCTGACGCCGCCGGCTTGATGGAGTGGCTTCCTCACGGCGACACTGCCAGTAATGCGATGATGCACATTAACAGACAGGACGTGTGTGTAGCCGCCGTGTGAGATAATCTCACATACCGTGGGTCATCTCCGGTCACCGCAGACATCAGACACAGAACTACAAATGGTAACTTATTGCGACCAACCCATCTGATTGTGCATTCCGTGAAACTGAATCCTTAAGCGACTTTGAGAGGATAGATGGATGTTCTGACTTTGTAATTGAAAAAACCCCTGAGCTAGTGGCATAATTTGCCAGAACTAGTCATTTTCGAATGATATATTGTTAATTTGTGGCACCCATGATTTTCTTTTAACTGTAAAGTCACAGTATTATGATACCTTTGTCTGAGGTCGTCATAACTTGTATTTTTAATTGTTTCCAAATGTCATTATTTCTTGCATTTTAATTCTGAGATGGATTTAAAAGTAAATATACAATTGTTTGCTTTCTCATGACGGCTAATTGTACCTCTGAGCGTTGTTTTTATGATTTTACCAATTTATGTTAATTTTAACGGTAAATTCGCTCAGACTTGTAATCGCCAATGATTAGAAAATAAATGTCATATTGTGACAATTTTCTTAAATTCCAACTAACATCGAGATTCTTGCAAAAATTAATAAACTTTCCCCCTTCAAAAAAATTAAAATTAAAAATCCCCTTTTATTAATCATAAAGGTATGAAAGATAATTGTAACGTAGTTTGCCCACTAAGGCACCCACTACAGTGAGTAGTATACCGGACATCTGACAAACGGGTTAATGCTGCCAGAAAATATTCGCCCAGCTGATAATTGCTCTTTTTTTTCCAAAATGCTCCATCTAGTAACAGACTGAAAATTACAAATAAATGAAGATGGTTTGATTTTGTTCCCAAAGAACGCCTTATGCTGAACCACCGTAAGAAATGTCTAGTCATAGCTTACAATTAGCGTTTTATTTTTATCGGTTTAATTTGAAGGACATTACACTCTTAAATGGTAGACTGAAAGTTATATATTTTGTATGATTTTTTTATTTTGTTCAAGGATACTAGCTGCTGTTCAGCGGATACAGGCTTTGACCGTAACGAAATTCACTACGCAGTCCGTGCCTGGTGGGTAACGTTGGGGATGGCATTCGGGGTGCTTGTGGGTTCGATTGCCGATCCGACCATCCAGATGATAATTTTCCATGGTTTCCCAAAATAACTACAAGGAAATCCCGGGACAGTTTCTTCATAAAGTCCATGAAAGACTTACTTCCCATTCCTTATTTCTCTGAGCTCTAATGACCTCAACGACATTTAAAAAAATTAGTAAGCCGAGTCGTAGATTCAATTAACCAACCACCACGAGTTCTGTCACCATCAACAACTAAACACGAGAGGAATATATATATATATATTTTTTTTTTTTTATTTTTTTTTAGGAAATACTCGAACTATTAATAAACAAATATTATATTGTATTGTATTATACCGTTAAGTTGTCAGTCTGAAATAGGTTTTAAAGATTTATCAGCAGTAATTACGCCCTGGTATAGATATCACTAAATTAAATCTAAACATGCCTGAAGCCAAACGGGAGCTTTTAAGATAATGACAGCAGCTCACAAGGCCATTCACTACGATGCATAGGTTTTATAGTGTCTCGGGTAATCTCGAGGAAACTCTCAGCCCAGCCAGGGCAATCTGCCAGCTCGTCAAGTAACGTGGTGTGATCCTCGCGCTAAACGAGTCTAGAGGGCTCTGGAGCTTTCGGTTGCATAGATCTCGTCACGCCGGACCTAGCTGCAAAATACTCGCTCTCTGCACTGGAGATGTCTTTCTTGGGGTTTTTCGACATCGAAGATTTGGGGCAATCTCTTTTTGAATGAACTATCCCGGCATTCAGCCGATTACGGGAAACCGAGTTCTGTTTGGCTGTGTGACAAGACTAGGGAATAGCTACGTCCTATGCAGTTCACTCGAGGGCAATATTATTGATTTGTATGGGTTATTAGAAGTGATCCTTAGGTTTGAGGCTATCTTTCGGTTTATGACAGATTAAGTCTATGTGGGCATCAAGATGTTAATTGCGGGGATAATATAAATTGACACCAGGGCGACAATGTTGACAGAACAAAAGTCCCGTGACTGCTTTAATAGTGATCATTATAACAAATCTTACCTTGCCGATTTATCGTAAACTATTCATACAATTCTGTCTGAAATAACTTTGGTTTTAACCTAACAACTGTAAATGATTTAGACGACACACACACAGGTTAAGTTTGACAAACACTTTCATTACAAAACCTTAGTCATAAAGCTGTCCGCAATCACTGACTAAATGATTATGCGTGAAGGAAACGACATACACCCACGCTTGCCTTCATTGCTACCAACTTAATCTTACTAAATGACTGAATAGCTTCTCATACGAATATAACAGAAACATGCCCTTACTGAATTAATACATTAATGACTGAATGATTAAACAACGATCCAACCCGATATTACCAAATAATACTATCACGACGCATTACAACTTTATTACAAGAACGGCAAACATCTTTCATGTTACTCAGACTGAATGAAATATCTAACTACTTTATCTAAGCAAAAAATAACTAAAATGACTTTGTGTAGTGCCAAAGGCACAGAAAAGACACACGTCTTACCTTCTACATGACTGCTGTCAGAATAGACAATGGCAAATAGACTGAGAACGTGGCTCGCTCGTGTACTTACTGTCCATGCGTATGCGTTACACTGCACTGCAATAAACTTTGACTGCTGAACTTGCAATTCTGCAGGTCCTACGCACGTACGCATCTCGCTGGCTTGTGGTCGCTTTAAGCAACTTAAAATATTCAATAAATAAAATACCAAAACTCCCATTTTAAACTCTAATTCACAGACTTCCCGTTACAGCTGACTGGGATTTGAACCCGCGTCTCACCGAATACCAGACCCGAGCGCTCATGAAATAGATTAGTAAGGACCAGAGCATTGCCACTCAGTATCAAAAAACAGAGATCATCCAAATTCGTGCCATAATATCCAATACGCTTAAATTATGAAATAATAGCCGTCATCTTGATATTTTTAGTTTGTATTACACTATGAATGAAACTATAAATGAAGGTATTTCTAAAACAGATAATCGCATATAAATTATATTAAAATATTTCGCGATTTTTGAATATATTCTCTTAATCTTATTAAATCTAATTTCTTAATTTAATATTTCAAATATCAAATTTAAAATACAATCTCCATTCAGCTATCAGCAAACATGGTTCCCATAATTTTTGTTTTCAGAACAAATAACCGAAATCATCAAATCAGTAACCCCTGTTGTAAATTTTTTTTATGTTGTAAAAACTTATTCTGCGTGAACCAGTAATACCTTAAAACCAGTACCATAATTGAATAGTTAACGTTTTTAATTATTCCATCATAAGAACTTGGTATCGAATATTTCAAAAGTATAATTGCTAATGATTTGCCTAAGCAATTCAGTACATCTAAACCTGTTTTCTGCTACATTTTATGAAAAAATAGATGATGTATACATATGTTAACACTATTTAGAAACTCAAGCAGGAATTTTACAACGATTTCACACTTAGGAAAAATATTTTGTATCTCAGAAATGGATAGTAATTGTGTGTAGTGTTAGACTCAAATGTTTATTATACGTAAGCTCATCAAGTAATATCGAATCATAGTGTCCTCTGCACCAACGTAGTTTAAGTACATGATTATAAAAGCAGTGTTAGAAGTACAATGGAAGGTCATTAGAAGTGATATGAAAATATATATAAATTAAAGAATGAACATTCTTCCTGTCGAACATTCGACAGCAAATATGTGTTAAGAGACAGGGTTATAATTATTCGACAAAACCTTTCGTGCTAATAATGTAGGTACAAATCTGAAACGCTCTGTGTGTTTCTTGTTTATCTGTGTCACGTAGCACATAAATATTTCACACCTCAAACAGTTAGCTCTCATTCATATTAATGAAATAACTGCATTGTATGTAGAGGGAGATAATGGAATAAATTAATTATTCGGGTGTGGTACGGATATTTGTGATTAATCGCACCATAGAATCGTATAATTTACTTCCAACATGACGTTCATTAAGCGGTTCTGTATTCTTCTGAGAGCGTTTTGTGAACATGATATCTCGACTAATAAAGAATCAACTACTACGAAATAAAGGCTAAAATCAAGTTTCCCAAGTACCATATCTCTTCGTTTTTAAGGTTTTGACTAACTTATGTGTTTTCATAACTTTTATTCAACTAAAAACTATATACATTCTTGTTACTGGGACATTTATTAGAATAATGATTTTTAAATTAAAATGAAATTCCATTTAGGCAATTACTATATTCCCTTAAATATGATGGTGTTTTAAATTTTACTAGTAAGAAAAGTGTTGTGAACTACTGCAATTTTTTTGACTATTATTTCTTAAAAAAATGAGTCTCCTCACGACTCAGATGTAAAAAACATTTTTAAAACTCCCTTCATGATAGATGGAAAAACGAAAACTAAAGTTTATAAAACAATGGCATTACATATAAGTTTCATATCAACTAACAAGGTCGTTTCCCTGGAAGGGTTTTTCGTATGGTTCATGAGAATTTATTTCTTCATATACCCGCTGTAACTTAATCCACACGATAAAGAATGGTAACTTCTAAATTTACACTTGGACAGTTCATAATTAATTGTTATGTACCTACACCCGATATGGTTACGAGATTGACAATTTCAGAAAGATAAATGAGTAACTGATACAATTTTTTTTATTTTCTGTAAGTAAATCCTTACGAATAGGATAACTTGGAAAATTGAGATGGGAGTAAAATTAGCTACCACATCGTATTTTATACAAATTCTATTAGTCGTCTAAATCGCCTATAAAATAGGGTTTGAAAAAAAAATAGTTTGACATCCATCTCAATTCATAAGCAATGATATTTTTGAAACAACATGGCATTTGTTCTGCTATGTATACAACTTCACGTAAATGTACAATTACATATTCTTTGTTCATTATTTTTTTATTAACATCTTTGCCCTAGTCGTTTAGTTTAAAATATTGCCATTTAGCTCCCTATAAGGCAGTTTTAAATTTATCTGATGCAGTTACCTGTCGTGTTTGCCATGAAAGAGTAAATAAATGGTGAACTGTGATGAAAAAATTCTAAGTGTAATAGGAAGTAAACATCTCTCTCCAGTTCCAATGACAAACACAAAAAAAGCGATCTTTCCGGTGCTGTCTACCAAAATTTAAAAATATTCCTGTCCGGTTAGATGAGCAGAAAATATTTATTCAGAACAAACTGGTTTTTTCCACGCATGGAGTTAATAATGTGAACCTGGAAGTTATAACCACGAAATTAATTTCAAACAGAAATAACATCCTGTGTTTGTTTCGGAAATGTTGTTCTCTCATTTGTCGGGTTTAATTATCAGTGCAATTCGTTTAAAGTTATTCCGCAGAACCTTTTTTTTTTTTTTAGCTATCATTTAATTAGTGTATTCTGCGAGCCACACCACCACCAAAAACAGCCCCGTTTTACTCGATGGTTTCCTGAAATGCAGTGACTTTTGCGTTTACAAGCTTGCTGATCTCTACGTATAACAGAAATTTCAAGCATGTAGCTTCACCCACACCAAAGATATTGAAATACCAATATGGCAAGAATCGCTTTGAAACAAGGGGAATACGGTAGTGGCACTTCAGAATAACACTGTTAAAAAAATAGTTTTTTTAACTGATGTCAGCAAACTATGATATTTTTCGTTGCTGATGGCTTTACACCTCGTCGACTTAGAGGTAATTAGAGGTGGGTATTATTGTTATTGGATGAACCTTGTAATATTGGCTTAGCTACAGTTTTAAACATCTTAGAACAAGCAATAATATATAACTGGCGGGTGTATTACCTTGCGTCCAGATAATTTACTCATGTTATCTGTTTCTTTATTAGAAACCGAATAAAGTATTTAAAATTTTCTGAAATTATATGTTTGGGTATTACGTAGAAGTAACGGGGATAGAAAAATATGGAAGGGGCAAGTTGATAGTATGGCACTAGATCATTCTAAGGAATTTGACCAAGTGAGCCATGAAATGGTTTTAAATAAACTAAAATCTATTGGATTGGATGAAAAAGTTACTTTATGGGTGAAGGAATTCTTAAAAGCCAAAAAAGCAAAGTGCTAAAGTAGGAAATACATTATCAACAGAGGTGGAAGTAAATATGGGAGTGCCAAAAGGGAGTGTATTTGGACCGTAGCTATTCATTATTCTAATGAATGATAGTGTTGATGGGTTACGGTCAAAATCTAGGTATTTTGCAGATGATATAATGGTATAAAATAGGATCAAAACAGGTGAAGAATGTGGACAGCTGCAGGGTGACCTAGATAGAATATCTAAATGGCTAGGTCAGCAAGGAATGAAGATAGATGCCAAGAAAAGTCAGCTTATAAGGTACGCAGGTAAAAAACTAATGGTTAATTATGATAATAGGGTGGGGTCAGAATTGCTTGTTCAAAGCTTGAAGTGTAAATATCTTGGTATAACGTTTGATAGCAAATTCAACTGGGCAGAGCACACTGGGCAGGTGATAGGAAAAGGTTACAAAATCCTTCATTTACTGGAGAGGGTGATGAGAGGATGTACCAGAGAAGTTAGGGAGTTGGGTTACAAAACTTTTATAAGTCCATTGGTTGAATATGGTGATGTAGTTTGGGACCAACATTGTGGTTATCAAATACAGAAGTTGGAAGGTGTGCAAAGAATAGCAGATTTGTTTGTGCAAATTATCGCAGGACACAGTCAGTAACTGATATGGAAAGGGAGTTGGATTGGGACTCATTGGAGGAAAGGAGGAAGGTGAAGCAAGTGTTGGGAATGTACAGGGCATATGTTGGTGATGGAGCTTGGAGGGATATTGGTCAAAGAATTAGGAAGTGCATGGAAGGGGAAAGGCGACCATGACTACAAGCTTGCGCTCGATTTCATGCATAAGGGAGTGGAAAAATTTTCTTTTGTAGGTAAGGTTGTCGGGGATTATAACAAATTACCATGTGTAGTGATGAATAAATTTTCCAAAAACGCTTAAGGAATATTAAATTAAAATTTCTAAATCAGAATATTAAATGCAGGAGGAATTTAAGATTCCAATTACAAAAGAAAATTTGTATATATGTATATATTTGATAACTAGGGAAATTTCCACCGGAGTGTTGGTTCTATCGCAATTAAATTAATAATAATAATTAACAGAGCTTGTCCATTGGAGGAAAATTGTAATTGTTTGCAGATCTTTCAATATATGAGAAACATATTACAAATGTAAGATGTGGTCAGAGTTGTTTAGACCATTATTTTCATCTAATCTAATTTTAAAACTGCGGTCTACGAAATAAAATATTTTTCCAATATCGAACGTACTCTGACGTCTTACAACTCTTTCGAAAATTTCCACCTTACTCTTGGGAGTAGCTGTGGTCAGCGGAATTACTTGTTCATTGCAATTAAAAAAATGGAAGGTGGCCTAATGCTTTTGGACAATCCCGCACAGATACTTTTCTTGTTGGAAAACAAAAAAAGGTTGGCCTAGTGATATTAATTCTAATAGGGAAATACAAGGAGATTTCACATTACTTCTCCCTGATCTAATCAAAGAGGATCAAGAATTTTTCGGCTACTTCAGAATGCGGCAGAAACATTCGACCATATTTATACAGAATCAGCGAATTGATAACCGGAATAATTTCAGAAGATACATTCAACCTACGGAGTAATTAGCAGTTTATTTTAGGTAAAACGGCCAACATTTTTAATACTGAAACGTTTTCAGATTGTTAACAACTTAATATTTATTGACTATATAGGTTATTCAACATAAAGTAATAGTTTATGACATGGTAAAATAATTTATATTATTGTGCAATAGAATAAGCCATTAGTTAATGTTATTTACTTTTAATCACATTTATTTACATTAACAAATAGTGAAGTAAATTGAACAGTGTGACATGGTATAAAAATTTACTCAAAACGTCACACCAGGGATGTGTTAGTCTTTGGAGGTCGGATCCCATAAATGTTTTCTATCACACACTACAGAAATTAGTTTCTCTGTAACCATTTTAGTCGTTTGACCACGCAGAAAAATAAAAACAGACGTTTAGATTCTGGTCGTGCTTAAAGGCACCATTATGTTCAAATAAATAGCCTCAACTGTGACCGCAGTAACCTGTTTCTCAGTGTGTGGTTCACTCTGATGAAAACACACGAACACTAACGATCGCCAACTCATCAGACTTTTTTTTTTACTTATGGCTTCACGCCTCGTCGAGGTCATTAGAGGCGGGACGGGACACGGAACGTGAAGGAATTCGGCCATCGCCCTTTTGTAGGAAGCATCCCTGCATTCGCCTGGAGTGATTTGGGGAAACCATGGAAAACCGATGGATGCCCGGACCGGGATTCGAACCGCTGTCCTCCAGATTGCGAGGCCAGAGCGTTAACCGCTCACCCACCACACTCCGTAAAAACTCAACAGAGTACGCATCCACTGTGATCGCATCCTTAAGGCGCATCTACACTGGAGCAACAACATGTAACATATTACAACAGCGGCATATTGCAGCGTGATAGGTTGTCTCCTGATGCACTATGTTGTGTTGCGTATAGCTGTGTTGCACTATGTTGAGGATACAACAAATGTTACTGTATGGTTCAGAAATCGATTTCTAGAGTTAAATATCAAAGGATAATAGCAACATAGTGAAACATTTATCAATGTTCTCTAAATGTGGGTATCTTGTTGAGGGTTGGATTTGTATTTTATCTAATACAGTCATGAGCATTAGATTTATAATCGAAATTAAATTAAATTACTTCAAAGAATAGTATAAATTTAATTCAAAATCAGAGAGAATATCCATGTGCTTGGAATCCAAAGCGTTGAACTTATAAAAGCAGGGAGATGTGTGGAAAGCCGTTTCTACAGCTGTAGGGAGCCAATATCACGAGAATGATAACAAAAAAATCAAAATATGGTATCCCAATTTTAAAGAGAATAAAGAAAGTTCCGAAAAATGGAAACATCTGGAGCTGGTGCTTAGTTTTATCATATATAACCTACGTTTCTAATACAATTATAATTCAGTAATTATTCTGCATAGGAGCCAACCCTATAGGTATCACAAGAATTCAGAAACGTTTACCCACATATTTTGTTTCATTTGAAGCATTTAGTGGAATTTTTCTATACAAAGAACTATTTTGACTATCTATTCTACAAGATCAGTCTAAAATGTCTCCTGTATCGCAATCTTCACTATCAAATGTTCTTAGTGGATTGCAGAAATTTTTGGAACGCGATCTATTCCTTAAAAAATATGTAGGAAAACGCAATCCAAACAACAACTTATGCAATTTCTCGTTTCAAAGAAATGGTGTTTTAAATACTCTGAATAAAAACTTTCAAAACCAATATCTGATACTCTCCTTACTCTAGTGACACAGTGACGAAATATTCGTTTAGAAGAAGTTTTCCTTCCAGATTAATGTTTCATAAAATTTAGTGATAAAGGGAAGGGTTCGTCCCATAAAAATAGTTAAGGCACTAATTTATTAGGTTCTGGAAAAGTACCATGTCACAGGAAGTTGAGTTTCCAATAAGTAAATATTTTCTTGTATTTCGGATTTTCGTAAGGTAAAAAGAACTATACTGAAAAAGCTATTTTAGTTGAAAAAGTTGCTGTCACTACATTTGAATGCAACTTTGTGCTTACATAACTGCAGTGTGGAAAAAATGTTGAACAGCGGTACAACTAGCGCCAACATCGTGTTACGTTGCTGCATTAGTGAGGACAGGTTGTTTACTACGACTTAATGCAAGAAAAATGTTCTACAACTTGTAGCAACATTAGTTGAAACAAATGTTGCATAATGGTACCACATTTTGGAGGCGCCTTTAGACTTCTGGTAGTGTACAGACGAGCGAAACAGTAATTTCATGGCGTGATATGTTTGCGACAGTAATCAATATTACGCAGCTTTAATGATGATAGGTCTCATTACATCCTGTCTATTTTGGTGAGGTGAATTGAGGCCGGCACATAATTCTTTTCGGAGAGCCTGACAAAGGTCCTGCTCAGACTATGAGATGGCGACAATGTGTCAGAGTGGCTCTGGGTGTGGGCGATCCAAGACGCGGGTTCCTTGCGCGGTGACAATGCGGGTATTGATAAGGCGGCGAGTGACGGGGCGGTGAATGAGCGCCGCGGCGCAGCCATTCACGTCACGGCCGCCATTGACGACCGCCACAATGCAGCGCCCACTCTGCACTGCGCTTCCGCCGCTCACCTAGCCGACTCACGGCTTCCGCGCGAACAAGGCGCCGACTCTGGACGTTACTTCCGTGGTGCACTGCACAGTGCTCACCTGAATACTCAACTCAGCCACGTCTTTCCTTATTCACTTCACGCTTTAGATGCACATTTTACTATCCTGCTTTTCAAATCATTTATGTTCCTTTTTTTTTTGCTTTTATCAGTCTATCGATTAGTTTGATACAATCCTCCATCCCTTCCTATCTTGAGCTATCCTTTTCATCTCTTCATACCCCGTACAACCGAAGTCTTCAAATATCTCCTTCATATGTTCTAATCCTTGTCTTCCTCTGCGGTTATTACCTTTGACTGTTCCCTCCACTAACAAATTAACCAACCCTGCATGTCTCGAAATATGGCCTACCAAAATGTCTATTCTTTCCGTAAGACTCTTCCACATACTTCTTTCCTCGTCCATCATTTTCAAAACTCGTTCGTTTCATACTTTATCCGTCAACTTAATTTTTAGCACCACATTTCAAATGCTTCAATTTTCCTTCTGTCTGGTATTCCTAAAGTCCATGATTAGCTGCCGTAAAATGCAATGCTCCACACACAGAGTTTTAAAAAGATCTTTCTGAGTCCTAGATCAATACCTGTTACTAAAAGATTTCTCTTTTTCATGTAGGGCTCTTTTCGCTGCTGCTATTCCGCTTTTAACATCATTCCTGCTTCGGCCATCAGTTGTAATTTTACTTCCTAAGTAGCAAAATTCACTAACTATCGCATCTGACCCTATTTTTAAATTTAATCAACTGTGATTGGTATCATTTCTGCTACATTTAATCACTTTTGGCTTGCTTTGGTTTATATTTAGTCCAAAATCTTCCTTCAATGTTCATTTGAATGGAGAAATAATGTAATACAACTGTTTTAATTTGTTTAATGGTAAATAAGGTTTTTTTTTTTTAAATTGGTTTATATATATTAGTATATTACAAACGTTTGAAAGTGGTTGCCGCAAATAGTTAATAACTATGGCTTTGCAATATAAATGTTCATAATCCGTTTGATACTAAATAATGTATTCATTTTCTTTATTTTAATGATGTATCTTAAGTGATTGAATATGTTTGATGCTAAATTATTTTTAACGATGTCTAAATAATTTGTTATAAGTCTATGTGAGGTTTGTTGCGAAATAATGTTCTTTTGTTAGCTGGTCAAAATTGGCGAAAGCCAAAGACCATAAGTAAATAAATAAAAAAACATTTCGTATCATTAGAGGCCTTTTTTTCTTCAGAATATTTTTCTTTTTTTACCCTTTCGAGCAATAAGTTTTCCACTGACCCTACATTTCCTCATAATATTTTCTGTTCCCGCAAATTTTCACATACTTTGCGGGTAAAGCGGTGGTTCAATCTTGTTTCTGCTGCTAACGTTTCGGTACCCAACCTGCGATGATCCCCATCACTATTTCGGGTTTACGTATTCGCTGCGGATATATGGTTACACACCTTTGTCGTTTTCTGTACAGTGGGCGAACTGCTTTAGTTTTTTTGACAGCGGGAGTGTTGTATTTCTTGAAGCGACTGTCCGTTTTTCCTATCAGTATAATTCGTAACCTCTGTATGATTCGATTTCTCTATTTGCCAATGTGTATTTTTTAAATGCCGGATGTCAATCCATTAACTAAGGATTTCGCTTTCCTCGTCAATATGTGCTTTTTGTGTTGTTATATAAAGGTTTAAATAAGTATTTGATTTAGCCAGCGATGTTTAATTGAAATATGGTGTCTTGGGTAAATCCATTTTTATCCTTTGCCATATTTTTTCCTTTCCCTCTAAACTTCTGCTTGCCTTCTTAATCAAACAATGGTTCTTTTTCCCTTGGCACAAACGTTTTGCAGTTCATGTTGCAGTTATCTGGCCATTTATGTCGTAGTTTTAAGCAAGTAACATCAGTACCGGATTAGCCACTTAGGAAGAGCTAGCAAATGATATGGGTCCCACGCCATGGCCGGCGCTAGGCCCGGGGTAATATTCACCACCACCCCTCTCAGACCAGACGGAGGATCTTTATTTTATATCGTAAAATTTAATAAGTAAACTAAACCAAGGGCCTCTTTTTCACATTTCTACAGGCCCTGCGCTGTTTTAATCCGACTCTGAATAATGTATTAATTGTAAGTTACTCATATTACATCATCGTAACAATGCATTGGAAAGCAATTTATTTTATAGAGACGTTGGGCACAAATATTAAAGTTTATTCCAGCAAACAGAACTCGAAATAAAAGTTATGCTAAACAAAAAAGTGCAACGGGTTATTTTCCTATTCGTCTCTAATTTAAAATTAGGAGTCATATCTGATACCCAATCATAAAGCAAATCCAAATTTGTTGGATGAGAGAGGGTCCAGGCGATCTCAAATCTTATCACCGCTGTGAGATTCTTGCCGCTCATGACATTCGATTGGGGCCCGACATACTGGGGCCACCCTGATGTTGACGTCTGATGTTCATAATAATTAGTGTACCAAAATATCGGATTAAAATAGTCATAAAACGAGAGGCTCCACTAAGATTTAAAGTCGTAACGACGATAAATAACGCGTTATTTCAAGATGGAAGTTGATGCTTCACTGATATATTATATGAATCTATATATTATATCATTTAGAAACCAATTAGTCGTGCACATGTAACCTGCCTACCTCTCTCTATCACCATATACGATTTAACACATTTCTTATATTTATTTAAATGTATTAGGCCAAGAATCTCCTTAGTATTTAAAAAAAAAAAATATATTTTTTCTGAAAGTGATAATGTAGTAAAAATCAGGACTACCATCACTCAGAACAATAAGATTTTTATCGAGAATCCCAGGTACCAGGTTCTGTTAGCAACTCTTTTAATAACTTTCTTTTTTCCGTTCTATGTTTTTTTCGACCATCGCAATGAAATCTACTTGCCGCGCTCTGAAATGATTGCGTAGACTCAACAATGCCATGAGCGACATGCTAAATCCCTTTGATGTGTCAAAAACGCGGCCATCCTAGCTATCGCTTTAGGCCTAACATCATTACTAGTGGCGATACCAAATTAAGTCCAGTTACACCTGTGTTTAATAATGCGATAATTTTACTATCATTATCCATTAGAGTGATTCAAGCCTTATACTTTTTAGGACGATTTTCCAATATTTCAGACGTGGCATTAACTAGCTCGACAGTATTTCCGGAGCGGTTGGGAAGAAGTAACTTTACGCTACTTGAACTGATTTTCACAGATAGATTTACTACAAAAACGATATTTATTTTCTTATCGTAAAAAATTAATAAGGCATAAACGAATGCCTTTTCATCTCACTTATTTGATATCAGTATTGATTTCTAGCTGTTCTGGTTTAAGAACCTACTACCGTATAGCGGTGTAGCACATGGCTCTGTATAAATTCGTGACTTATACCTTCATTATTATTTTTGTGCTTATTGTTATTTAATAAACTATAACTTTTTTTCAGACTGACGAAGAAGTACAGAAATAGGCATAGTTACAATATGGGACATTCAGACGCTGAGTTTACCATGCTACGCTAGACTCTGCTGGAAGAGATAAAGGGTTGGTTCCGAAACTTTTCACTCAGAATGCGGTAAACAACGTTGAAGTGGAATTTCGCAAAGATTGGATAATATTTCGTGGTAAGGTAAACGTATAATTTTGACGCTTCCTTATCACGTGTTGTGTCAGAGAGCAAGTAGCAATAACTTAAAAGTCTGGTTCCATGTGTTTAAGTTCTGCTATATTGGTTTGAGAAAGATGTATCTTTGCCACATACATTACGCAGATGCCGGTATTGCAGTAAGAAGTTTCATTGTAGTTTTAGAAGATTATAGGACACACCAAAGCACATTCTAATTTACCTTCTGTGTCTATTTATCTGCACAGAACTGAACTTGTCAACGTAAAATAATTGCGTCATAAACATTGCAATACTGGCACGAATAAATGAAGAATAGGAACGGAAGTGTAAAATCGTATAAGAGCAACTCAGATTATGTTTTTCTTTATAAATATTACGTATATAGTGTGGTTTTCTATTTAATTAATAAGTTATAAAGAATTATTATTAATAACACCAATTTTAAAATAATATCAGTCACCATTTTATTTCACCGAGGGAGTTCGCATATACGATGAGATATGTGACCTACCGGTTTGTTTTTACTGTAATCTGATGTGAAGAAGCGCGTAAACGAAATTCAAGAAAATTAAATTTATGTAATAGATACGTCAGGTACTGCATCTATTGTAGAAGGCGATGAAAAAAATGGACAAGAAAATTGATGTGAAACTTCCGTCAGATCCTTGCTTAACTATGGTGGGCCAGTATTAGACCAATATTTCAGATATTAAAAACAGGAGATAGAGGAGTTTTAAAACAAGGTAACTAGATTTTTTTCGGAAATATAAGGAAGGAATTCTGTTAGAGTGATTGAAGGCAGATGGAAGGTGAAGAGAATATTGGATATCAGACGGACAGATACGATCCACAATATAGTATAGACTAGCCTCAAACCCCGTCAAAAATGATGGGTGATAGATGTTGCTGCATAGTACTCATAACCTTGTAATTTTTACATATTTTGGCTGTTGTTTATACAACGATACAGATTGCTGAATTGATGATGTCAGAATTAGGGAATCAATGAGATTAAAAATAAGTTATAAATCCCAAAACCTGATGCTATAGCGCGTAATGTTGGTTTTATTCTTGGTCCACACCTTTCAGCACGATACATACGAAACTACGCCCATCCGTATGAAATAATAACTTCAGTAACTCGCTGCTTTTAAAATCAGCTTAAATTATTTTTAAAACTAAATTCATTGCCAATTATCCTGTAACAAATTGTGTCAGTTATCATTCTGGTGCTGTCTGCATTTCTACATGATCACAACTTCTACTAATATTGCTGTTCAAACTTCATAGCTTCTATTACCCGTGTAGGAATATATTTATTGTATTGCTATCTACATTTGACGCACAGGAAATATTTACATGTGTCTGATATAGTGACAACAGTAATAGAAACAACTAATAATTATGTATTATTTTAAACACAGTACCTCCCTTTATTTCAGTGTTACGGCATTTTAATTGTTCGAGTATATTATCACAATGACTTAAGCCCGTCAAACATTTCTTGTTGAACGCAGTATTTTAGCAAATAGTTTCTTCGCTAACTAAATACCATTTTCATCAAATAACGCTCATAATCTTGAAAATGATGTAATGTAGTTACTTCTTAGCTTACTGTAACAACACAATCGCTGTACAGAGAGTATAAGAAAAATCTACATCGAAATAATTTTAATTAAGAAAAATCAACTAATAATTAGTATGTTGATTTTTACGAAATATATACTTTATTTTTAGTGTGCTGGCAGCTCATTTAGTCGAGGATGCTTGGGTAAATAAAACTGTTATTATATAACACGCATAACATCCGGTCGTTGTTTTTGGGAAGTGTAGGCGAGAAGCGTGACATCGCTACATCGTGACCAAGATTGACACTTTATAGGTATAGATTGGAGCGACCTATATGAATTAGTAGTAGTAGGCTGAAGGAAAGATATGTATGATCATAACTAAATTTTCTATTAAGGCGGAAGGGAGTGTAGGTAGGAAAGTCATCGACTGTAATGATTAATCAGTGGAGGTGGTAAACGGTTTAACTCAAACAGTAAACCGATTTAAAGTAAAAATTCACATAATGCAGATACAGATGAGTATCAAATTTCCTACAAAGTCTAGTACATCGCAATCAATAACAATGTTAATGAGAATATTGCCGTTCGCTATACATATTGCTTAAAGTGCTGATTCTTGTTTGTGGCAATTTGTGTTTCTGTGTCTGAGGAATCCTCTACAGGAAGCCTGGAGTGTTTCCTCTCTGCCCTAATCCCGGCAGTTAAGATAGCGCACAGCAGTTCGTCTCCCACTCACGACGTCCGGGAAACTGAGAAAGCTTTTACTGAGCTCATACAATTCATTTTCTCTTTTTACAGTAATGTATAACCAAAATACAACAAGTAGACACGAGAGTGCACAATGTGCAGGATATATCTTCGAAATTTGGCAGAAATCCAGAGAATATGGTTTTGAGTCACCAAAGAGAAAGGACGTGATTCACATAGGTGCTGGCAATACAGTAAGATTAGTGAATCATACTTTAAAATATATGTCTCAGATAGAATGTTAGCTACAGTTTGTGATCATATCGTGTTAAATTACGTGCTACTCACCATTTGAAGCATGGATGTCATAGGTTTTTTAGTCCACATTTTAACGAAATTGTACATAGTCCAGTCAAATAAGGATTAAACCTCAGAATGAAAGATAGCAAGCAGAAAATTTGCGCTAACCTTTGATTTGAAATTTTATAAGTTGCTTCAAAAGTCTCATAGAATCTCGTGTACGCTAGTCAAGATATTCAAAAACGGTTTTGTGTTTAGTTTTGTTTTGCAAATATCTCGCTTCCTTTACTCTAAATGTTATTTTGAGTTATTAGAAAAGTTGTAGAGCATAAAATTCAAGAACTACATACGTCTCATTTTAACGCGAATCAACCAATCAATAATCAGGTGGCACTCTTCACAGTGTGCTTGTAACGTTCCCACCCGTCCTTCTAATTAATTTCCGGCTACTTTATTAATGATTTACTATCGGGCCTCTTAGCTGAAGATTGACTTGCATTATTTTCATCATTATCACCTGGTGACATGGTCGGGGGAGGACAGTCACGAAGAAATAAATTATGCGGATAATTATGAATCGCACAAAATTAAAATTGTATTCTGATCATTCATACACAGGTCTATAATTGAAATCGGAACACGATTAGGCAAGTCCATACAGTTCTCCTGATATTTAACACATGGAAATCAAACACTTTCCCTTAAAAGTTCTATGTTTCTTACACCATAACTTGTAGCGAGAGTGAGCTTTCAGTACACACAGAGAGAAAATTTGTTTTACATCATACTGGCAGGCCGGCGGCGTAGACAGTCATCACTTCGATCACATCGCAAACTGAGCACAGACTGACCAACACCTCTAGCAGAACTGACCAAGACTGAGGGCCTATGGTCCCATTGTGAGGCCTTATATAATATCCACATAACGGTATTCAGTTGGACTGATCTTCTTCTGGGGGGGAGTACTGCCAACATTGGATTCTTACTTCCCCGTTGGTGGGAAGACCATCTCTGCCAAATGGGCGGGAACACAAAATTCCACCGATACTACCCCACCCAGTTGGTAAATTTTGTATTTGTGGGGTTGCTACTGTACCATTCTTATTCCCGCCAAACTCTGGGCGGGAGCAGAGTGCCCGAACTTCTTCAGCATGGCTTAACCGCCATGACAGTAGTCTGTAGCCCCTTGAACATCTTAGAATAAAAAAAACTCTCCGCCTCACTCTCGCTACCTAATTGAAATTACTTAATCCTAACCTTATTCTAATTAAATACTACTTCTTAAAGTTGCTAATTATGGCTTCAATTGTCTTGTGACATCACATGCTGTCGTCTTAAACGATCATAATATTCCACCGTCAGAGGTTAAGTACTCTACGTGCGTTCAGTTCTGTATCTAATACAATTTATTTTATTAATTATGACCACCTCGTGTACCGAGCCTGATGGATGAGTGGTAACGCTCGGGTCTTAAATTCGAGACCACGACTATTCAAATCCTCGAAATTGCATTCCACACATCCGGACATTGATTTCCATAGCTTCCCGCAATCAATCCAAGCGAATGTCGGGCTGGTTCTTTCAAAATGTCATGGTTGAGTTTCTTCGCGTTTCTTGATCCCTCGCCCTTACCTCTCCCGTCTCTATTGACTAGATGTGTAGCAAACCGTATGTATTGCCTCACTCGAAGTACCTAAACCGTTCATTTCGTTATTCGCATTTATCGCATGGAGGGCAGTATGATTCGATAAACGAACAAATACGACGCGGGAACTGGAATGGTTCGTCCAGTGACCTAATGAATCTGAAGGAGAGAATGAACCTTTGAACATCGTGAGTAGCGCATTTCTAGGAATTTTTATTTGAATTCGTTTCGTTACAAAGTAAAATGTGCAAGTATAAACATATTGTTCGTGCATTATTATATTATAATTAATATTATTTACTGTTAAAGTGTTAATAGTTTTAACGAGATAAATAAAGTAATTTTGACAACATAAAGAGGTATTTTTTAATTTTGCATTTATTTAACATTAATATTTACAGAGAATAATTTATAAATAGAAAAGTTGGATATACAGGGGTGCTACAAAAAGGTACGGCCAAACTTTCAGGAAACATTCCTCACACACAAACAAAGAAAATATGTTATGTGGACATGTGTCCGGAAACGCTTACTTTCCATGTTAGAGCTCATTTTAGTTTCGTTAGTATGTAGGTACGCTTCTCAACAACAGATTCAGTGGCCGATGGATTGGTAGAGGCGGACCAATTCCATGGCCCCCACGCTCTCCTGACCTCAACCCTCTTGACTTCCATTTATGGGGGCATTTGAAAGCCCTTGTCTTCGCAATCCCGGTACCAAATGAAGAGACTCTTCGTGCTCGTATTGTGGACGGCTGTGATACAATACGCCATTCTCCAAGGCTGCATCAGCGCATCAGGGATTCCATGCGACGGAGGGTGGATGCATGTATCCTCGCTAACGGAGGACATTTTGAACATTTCCTGTAACAAAGTGTTTGAAGTCACACTGGTACGTTCTGTTGCTGTGTGTTTCCATTCCATGTTTAATGTGATTTGAAGAGAAGTAATAATATGAGCTCTAACATGGAAAGTAAGGGTTTCCGGACACATGTCCACATAACATATTTTCTTTGTTTGTGTGTGAGGTATGTTTCCTGAAAGTTTGGCCGTACCTTTTTGCAACACCCTGTATAATGTGAGATAGTTATTGCTTTTTTATTGATCATACCTTAGTGAGATTTTATTAATTACTAGCTGATCCGGCAATGCTTCACTATTGCTGGACTTGAGTAGGCACATAGATTAAATGAAAAAATATTTACATATAAATTTTAAACTGCTGTTTCATTCATTTTCAGTTGGAAAGGGTGAGAGGGGATGTGCTTTGGAAAACACATGCAGGCAGTATTTTTCTGTTTGTTTCAAAGTATAAGTGTGCAAATTCCCATTGAAATCTGATGAAATATGTGGTTTTGTCTAAATTATGGGGAGGACGGGTGGGTTTTTTAATTTTTTTTTTGACAGAAACCATTTTCGACATCCCCTCGACAATTCACCATAGCTTCGCCGTAATCGGACGAAAGAGTTTGCGGGTTTGTTTAAATTATGGGGTGTTATGAGGAAGAGGGGGTAATTAAGGTGGTGGAAAGAGAGGAGAGGGATTGGGTTTTTGTCAAATTAATGTGTACAGTATTTCTCTCTCTTTTTTAAAGTATAAGTGTACAAATTCTTATCTAAATTCGATAAAAAATGTGGTTTGCCTAAATTATGGGGTGAAAACGTAATGGGGTTGGAAAGGGGGAGAGGGGATGAATATTCGGAAACCATGCGTAGGCAGTATTTTTCTGTTTGTTTTAAAGTATAAGTGTACAAATTACTATCTAAATCGGATAAAAAATGTGGTATTGCCTAAATTATGGAGCGAAAAAATTATGGGGGTGGAAAGGGGGCGAGGGGATTAATATTCGGAAACCGTATGTAGGCAGTATTTTTATGTTTGTTTTAAAGTATAAGTGTACAAATTCCTATCTAAATCGGATAGAAAATGTGGTATTGCCTAAATTATTGGGTGAAAAAATTATGGGGGTGGAAAGGGGGCGAGGGGATTAATATTCGGAAACCGTTTGTAGGCAGTATTTTTATGTTTGTTTTAAAGTATAAGTGTACAAATTTCTATCTAAATCGGATAAAAAATGTGGTATTTTCCTAAATTATGGGGGTGGAAAGGGGATAAAAAATGTGATTTGCCTAAATTATGGGGTAAAAACGTAACGGGGTTGAAATGGGGAGAGGGGATGAATATTCGGAAACCATACGTAGGCAGTATTTTTCTGTTTGTTTTAAAGTATAAGTGTACAAATTCCTGTCTAAATCGGATAAAAAATGTGGTATTGCCTAAATTATTGGGTGAAAAAATTATGGGGGTGGAAAGGGGGCGAGGGGATTAATATTCGGAAACCGTTTGTAGGCAGTATTTTTATGTTTGTTTTAAAGTATAAGTGTACAAATTTCTATCTAAATCGGATAAAAAATGTGGTATTTTCCTAAATTATGGGGGTGGAAAGGGGATAAAAAATGTGATTTGCCTAAATTATGGGGTAAAAACGTAACGGGGTTGAAATGGGGAGAGGGGATGAATATTCGGAAACCATACGTAGGCAGTATTTTTCTGTTTGTTTTAAAGTATAAGTGTACAAATTCCTGTCTAAATCGGATAAAAAATGTGGTATTGCCTAAATTATTGGGTGAAAAAATTATGGGGGTGGAAAGGGGGTGAGGGGATTAATATTCGGAAACCGTTTGTAGGCAGTATTTTTATGTTTGTTTTAAAGTATAAGTGTACAAATTTCTATCTAAATCGGATAAAAAATGTGGTATTTTCCTAAATTATGGGGGTGGAAAGGGGGTGAGGGGATTAATATTCGGAAACCGTATGTAGGCAGTATTTTTATGTTTGTTTTAAAGTATAAGTGTACAAATTCCTATCTAAATCGGATAAAAAATGTGGTATTGCCTAAATTATTGGGTGAAAAAATTATGGGGGTAGAAAGGGGGCGAGGGGATTAATATTCGGAAACCGTTTGTAGGCAGTATTTTTATGTTTGTTTTAAAGTATAAGTGTACAAATTTCTATCTAAATCGGATAAAAAATGTGGTATTTTCGTAAATTATGGGGGTGGAAAGGGGATAAAAAATGTGATTTGCCTAAATTATGGGGTAAAAACGTAACGGGGTTGAAATGGGGAGAGGGGATGAATATTCGGAAACCATACGTAGGCAGTATTTTTCTGTTTGTTTTAAAGTATAAGTGTACAAATTCCTGTCTAAATCGGATAAAAAATGTGGTATTGCCTAAATTATTGGGTGAAAAAATTATGAGGGTGGAAAGGGGGCGAGGGGATTAATATTCGGAAACCGTTTGTAGGCAGTATTTTTATGTTTGTTTTAAAGTATAAGTGTACAAATTTCTATCTAAATCGGATAAAAAATGTGGTATTTTCCTAAATTATGGGGGTGGAAAGGGGGTGAGGGGATTAATATTTGGAAACCGTATGTAGGCAGTATTTTTATGTTTGTTTTATAGTATGAGTGTTCAAATTCCTATCTAAATCGGATAAAAAATGTGGTTTTGCCTAAATTATGGGGTGTTATGGGGAATAGGGGGTGACATATTGGAATTTTTTTTCCACAGGAACCTTCGCAGAAGCACACTCGAAAACTCTCCAAAGTTTCATTGCAATCTGATAAATGGTATAGGAATGCATAGAAGACGAACAAACAAACATTGATTTTTATATATAAGAAGATAAGATAAGATAAGATTTTAAATTGCGATAGTTTATTTTATTTTACAGTGCAAATTTTATCTATACCTACTTTACTAAATGAATAATGTACTCGAACGTTACAAAATACGAAGAAGTCATTCCGTAAATCGTATGCAACGTGATTCGATGCAATGCTTCATACTTGTGCTGAATTGTATCAAAAGTAGCGAGTAACTAAAAGAAACGATAGTAACGAAGTAATCCAATACGCGGCGCGATTCGATGCAATGCTTGATGATAGCGCTCGATTGTAACAATAGTAACGAGTAACGATTCGATAGTACCGAATACTGATTGATTTAGTAACGAATACACAGTTTCTCGTTACTTTTACAGCTCTGCTGTTTACCTCGACGTCAAAGAGCGGTAAAGCCTTAAAGAAGGAGAGGGGAGCCGTCTATTGAAAGACCGTTACATCATGATTTATGATATACCTATTTTCCAATGAAAATGACTATAGAAACAATATTTCCTTCACTAGCTAGATTCTATTGTTGGCTCACAACTTCTGTGTGTCGACATCATTAAGAACGTTAAGGATCATTTTGAGATGTACTGTCAACCGTGTAAGATTCTGAAAATTGTGTTCTATGTTATTCTGTGTATGGTTATATACAATTTTTGGGAGAAAAGTGGTTACTGTTACAGCATTTGCCCAAATTAATTCGAAAAGTCTGCTATAAGCAGCACTCGAGGTGGTATATAGACCAGCAGCAAGATTTGAACCGGTTCTCAAAATGCCACATATTGAAAAAAAAATCGACCGGAAGTCACATACACTGCTACTAAAAAATAAAATTAAAGTTTGATTTTTGCCATATAGCCAAATTGGGAGACAATCTCTCTTAACCACCAAGGGACCATGGGTTTCCATGTCCGGTCCTTTTCCTGCCAGAGGAGATAGAATGTTGTCTACAAACACCTGACAGCTGTACATTTTGCCCGAAAGAGGCTTTCAATCCAAAAACATTTTATTCTTTGAAAAATTTTGTTTCGAAATTTGATGTCCGAAAATGACTGAAGAAATAAAAATTATTTATCGTTTTGAGGGGTAAGGTGTAAAAAGTTATTAACCATCACATATGTTGCGTATGATTTATTTTATATTTTATTTTGTTAATTTGTACAAATACTGGAAATAACAAGACTCTCCGGAAACAACATTCAAATATACTAACAGAGTATAATAACGTGTTTACAGACAACACTCCGAATGGTGTGTACTTTTTAGGTGCTGAGTAACTAAACTATAAATAGTTATTTCTGTATTTTATAAGTAATGTTTAACAGTCCCGCACGGGATCAAAGCGAACATAATGAATCTATTCTTTATTTATAAGTGTTTCTCGGGAAACACCTATCTATTCTTGTTTAATTCAATCATATTTCACAGTTACCGGTATTTCGTATTGTTGATTACGTGTGGCAAGCACTTCAAGCAATAATAATATAATATTTAAAGAAATGTGAACACTTTCTTACTAATTGGTGATTTCATAAACTCACGAAAACATGATGTGGAAAGCACCTTTATGGTCATTTCTTGGCCTCTTATAATACCGATGGTACTTGTGCAGGGAGTGATTTTATACTTACAATGAAGATTACTTAATATTAAAGTAAAAGTTAATTCCTGTAGAAATGATTGTGATATGAAAAGTTTTAGATGACGATGGCGATTATTTTAGGTCGTAATGATAATTAACTCTTCACAATGCCACAAGAAAATTAGGATTACTAAGGGAGCGTGATTACTGTCACATTTTCTGGAAATTTTGTGTTTTTTGATCGATTGCAAGAAGTTACATCAGAAATATACTACTAACGCCTCTTCAATATTTATCTAATAGCGCAATGATAACTTTCATCTCCTGCGGAATGGCCAATACTTGCTTACTCTATTACGATTGTTTACGGTCTCCATTAATGACAAACCATTTGTACATAGATTGAAATTAAATGGAACTCACACGAAAAAGATTATACGGCGATTTGCATGTTTTAAAATTATTCTATAACTTTTAGTTTAGATGCTGCTTCGTATAGATGTACAGTAAGTAAAAAAAATTATATGGCATCATAAAAATTCTGGTTATCGATATCTTTAATGGAAACTTTAGCAATTAATTATCATTGCTTCTATTGTATAGTTCTGCCCATTAAGTTTTAAAATCCGAGTGATTTTGGAAATAATGTGTAACTGGATTATTTTTCTTGAATATTCAAACACCTTCGTGTTTTGGGAATGTTCTTTTCTACATGAGAGGATTGAGTAACACAATAGATTTGTTACACTATTCTCTGCTGTACGACCATCGTGAGAAGAAAAGATATTGACGATCTTGGGGAATATGCTGGGATGTTTCGTTCAAAGGGCCATGTCCGAATTTATTCCCGTTCCTTACCCTAGTTATTTCCTTCCTCTAATGACCTCGACATCGACGAGGCATGAAGCTATCGTGGGTAGGAACTTTTCGTTCCTTCTACAAACAGGATGCTTCCACCACGAATTTATTTCGCCTATTGTAGAATAGTATGGTTTTCTCTAATACTGTTTTACCATTAGGATACAATTATTACTTCAGTATCTTTTCCTGTAATTACCTTCCAGCTTGTGCACATTGTTTTCACGGCTGTTCCTAATCTCTTGAAAACAAATATCATACATTGCTACCAATCGTTGAATATAATCGCGGACAGACATGTTTAAAAACCCACCGTTCCTCCTCAAGAAAAAATAAACTAGTAACGACCCAGTCACTATGCTTTCAATTAGGCGTCTGTTAAACTCCTTTTACATGTCTCTGTAGCTTCCAGTGTAGCACCATCTATTCAAGCGATAGCAGAAGCGACTTCATATGATAACGCATGGCGTTTAGGGTCTCACTGCTGAGATATGCTAGGGACGATAGCATCTGGCACACATATTACAGCCCGAGGCCCGTATACAAGTCAACAAAACGGATACCTAGTGCGGGAATCCAAAATACTGGTTGGTATTTATTTTTGAAACGGAACTTACTTAATTTTAGGATCATAGAATGTTGCAGATCAAAAAAAAAAAAACTGCAATCATTCAAAACTCTAAATCAATAGAAACAAAATAAAAGTTAATATACAGACCATAGAATGAAAACCGTAATAGGTTTTAATATATTCTAACGTGCAAACAATTCAACTGCGAGAGTCAAATTACGTTTCGTTGGCCACGACTCTGTCTTTATGTTCGGATGAAGTGGATTCTCGGGAAAACTAACCATCGGATTTGATGACGTTTCTAATAATTTACAGCCACTGGTCCTAAAATAGGGTATGTTTCATTTTAATAATTATGAAGTCGGAAAGTTGAAAAATTTAAGCTAAAAGTAAGGTCCGACTTAAACAGGATTTTTAGGTGAAACCTAAACCGAATCTTCGGTTTCGGCCTCAGTATTCGCCAAAACAGAAACTTATTTACACATGCTACAATTTCTATTTCATGCTAAAACTAAGTGTATTCTTTACACACATACAGACAGTTGAATCGTGTTAAATTAAATAAGAATCAATAATTGAAGTATGTGACAATAATTATCAATTACTTATGCTATATTAACTATTCGACATGAACAAAAGTAATGAATATGTTAAAGACTTACGGTTGTAAATAACTTTTGTCACAAATCAACACTTATATATGAGGTAGAGTCTCATTATTAACTGAGTATTTTAACTGTGTTCACAATATTCTTAAGATTCATTTATTATTTTAAATAATAAAAAAATTAACCACCAAGTGTAACATACAAGATGTCAATAAATAATTCATTTACTGAGATTTTGTATGTAGCATTTGGTGATTACCCAATTATCAGTATTAACGAAGAAAGTAAGGAGAGAGAATTAGCTAACTATCAGTCTCAAAAATATTACAATAATTAATTAGAACGACAATCCAGTACTTAATATAAAAAAACACTGATAAAATCAAGATAAAAAAGAAATATTATTATTAGATTAATAATTAATTTTAGCATTCGTAATTAAAAAGTATTTTATTGTACGCTAAAACAAGCAATTTTTCCACGTTTTCACAAAACAGATTACTGCGACCATCTGCGTATATTTGTCCAGCGGCAACAAATAGCTGCTCGCTTGGAACACTCGTAGGTGGAGCAGAAAGATACCTTAAGATATCTTTTCTCATAGTATGATATGGACTGCTGTTCAGATAGTATTTCTATCATTGCAACTTCCACTTCATCGGCATTGAGATATTTAGATTTAAATCTTTGGTCCTGTATTGTCGCAGCCATATAAAATTCAAAGACTCGTACAGTGAGTTTTTCATATTTGTCATCATCTCATCTTAGTTTTCGGATCGAACTTCCGGGCTAATAATGATATCACAGTTATTACTATTTATATGCATGCGTCATCAAGTGATAAATCAAGTTTGGCCTCATAAAAAAATTTCAACATCACTGTGAGGTTCTTTATAACATCCCATTCATCAGAGAAAAGGGTATCAATGTTACCGTATTCAAAATTGTACAAGTTGATTGCACTATTTTGTTCTAAAAGCCTTTGTAACATCAAGTATGTACTGTTACATCTCACATCGACATCTAGCACCAAGGTACGGCCAGATTCTGCTCTTTCAACATATGCAAGCTGTTAGCTCGAATAAACAAAATTTAGAGGTATCTTGACAAAGTCTGTAAATGATAAACTCTCTGTTCTTGTAGAGATACTATTGAGTTTAATTAATATCGTTCATTGACGCAACTTCTAAAACACTTATGTTTCATTGACATAAGTTTCCCATATATTTCACAAGCTATTTTAGCTAGTGTACGAAGAGGAACACAACCTCCTCCAAGCGCCACGACACACTCACAAATTCTTCTCGCCCACCTCTGCTACAATACAGACGCCAAATCAACAGTAACTGCCGCACAGCTGTGCTGCCCAGCGTCAAAGAATGTTGCACAACTTAGATTACATAACATTATACTACCCTGGTTACTAAACAAACTACAGACTGTGAAAACCCAACATTATTACAAGCCTAGTTACAAACATTAATACAGTAATTCAGTATACTTATAACTAATAAATGCTAAATAATCAATATTATTAATTGTAATATTAGCGAATCAATAATAAAAAATGATTGATGGTTAGTGATAATGTTACAGCATCAATGTATGACCATTGTACTAGTTTATCACAAACTGATAAAGTGTCGATGAATACTGTATGTTGCCTTATTAATAAGAATTTATAGCTTCGGAAATACGTAGCAATGTTGGCAATATAACTGGAAATATTAAACCCTCACATGTATTCGTATAAACGTTTATGCATCCGACGGTCCAGTAACAAAATTTGTAAGCAATCCGAAATTTTCGATGACAGAAAGAAATTTATAATATCAGCTGCACTCATAATTGGTTTTAGTAATTTACGTTCTTTCTGTATCAAACTTTTCACTGATTTAATGTGAGACTACTTCAGTGCATTTCCCAATGTTTTCTACACCTGAAATTATAATTTGGCATGAATTCTGAGTGATGGAAAATGTCCAGAAAAGAGAATTCAGATTGGGCTTCTTACTTTGATCCAGATTCATGATAATATTTCAGGAATTCCACATTTAAATCAAGGATACAACGATACAATTACAGCATACTAGCAGTCAAACCTACACACAAAGATAATCGTGCCTTTCATGTTATTCAAAACGAAGTGATGAAACTGCTACGTGCATATGTCATTAGATTCAGGATCTCTAAACCGGTTACCAGTTTCAAACCTATTCTGTCAAAAGAAAATAGCAACTGCAAAAATTAAAAGTTAAGTATTTTAGTTCTAAGTCCTACTGTGAAAGAGCGAATTAGTATTTTGCTTATTGTTAGTGAGATTCTAGAAACGTATCCCGTCTCTAAAGACCTCTCTGCTGTGAGACGTTAAGCAGTTAAAAAAAAAAAAAAAATAGAAACGTATGCCAGAGCAGTCCGTAGTGAAGTGTGAGGTCCTTTTATCCAGGAAAACGGTGTTCCTCAAGGGTCAGTGTTAAGTGTGACTCTTTCCGCTGTTTGTATTAAATCATTTAGTTAGTTATAAGAAGTCCCATAATATATGCCTTATATGTAGATAACTTCGCTATTTTCTGTTCGTCATGTAGCCTAAAAAGTCTTGAGAGGCAGTTGCAACTCACACTGGAAAGGCTCGATGAATGGTCAGTACACAGAGATTTTCGTTTCTCAGCCGAGAAAACCCGTTACAGTAGTCTTTTAATAGAACCTCACCTTTCGTTGAGGAACACGGTTGTAAGTTTAGTGAATCTGTTCGGTTTCAGGGCCTTATTTTAGACAGGCGGCTAAGCTGGGTGTCGCATTTTAAAGATGTGAAAGCCAGAGCCCCGAAGGCAATGAATGTTTTAAAATGTCTTTGTAGTAGTTCATGTGGCGTTGACCACTCCTGCCTGCTTTAATTTTATTAAGACTTTGTACTATCGTGGTTGGAGTACGATTGCGTTGAATATGGTTTGGCACGGGACAGTTATATCCGGATGTTTGATAGTGTCCACAAAGCAGGAATTTGGCTCGCCACGGGTACGTACAGCACCAGCCCGATTCTCTGTATTTGTGCTGAGTCGGGCGAGCCGCCGCTTTCCATCCACTGGCATCTCCTCAAGGTGCATAAAAATTGCAGCAACACTCGAAAATCCCGTTTACAACTAGTCACTAATCCAAATTTCGAACGACTTTAAACCAATCACCAACGAGCGATCAAACTGTTCAGCTACCGTAGAGGGGCTACTATTTTAGAAGTATATGACTGTGATCTGCCATCTTTTTTATCACTAGGGTTGGAGTAAATCTTCTCCCTGGCTTTTAATGAAACCCACAACGATTTAAGATCTGACACAGTAAACTTTTACGGCTGAAAATGTTTTTAATCAGAGTTTTAATGATGTTTTAAACCAGCATCACGATTTTACCGCGGTATATACAGATGGGTCTAAGCAAGCTCATGGAGTCAGTTTCCCCTTAGTGTTCTCTCGAGCAACTTATAATTACAAGGTGAACAGCAGGTGTAGAGTATACACTGTGGACTGTTACGCTTCATTAAATTCGCTCCAACATATGAAAGCAATGGGCAATATGGGGTACATCATAAGCTGTGATTTCCTCAGCTGCATTCAGGCGTTAGTAAACAAGTATCCAGCATACCATTTGGACCAGGACATGCACGACGCCCTCCTATCCATAAAATCACGTGAAAAGGGGGTTTTATTCTTCTGGGTACCGGGCCATGTGGAATCAGTGCAAACGAGGAACCAGCCGATGAAGCTGCCAAGTTAGCCTGCGACAAGGTCAGAATTGACTTTGATTCGATCCCAAAATCACTCCTCACCTTGGCGGCAAGAAGAAGTGTCTTTGAAGTATGGCAGATGTGGCTGGAAGTCGAGCATAATAAGCTCCGGCTGGTCAAACCAACCGTTCAGCGGTGGAGCAGCTCCTTTTAGAGGGCAGAAGGGTTGAGGAGCTCCGTATAGGGTACTGTCCTCTGACTCATAGTTTCCTTCTCCACCGGGAGGACCCATCCGAATATGATGCTTGTGGCGTACTTTTAACGGTGCACTACATTTTAACTGACTTTCATTTTTAGATTTAAGGGCAGACATTGGCCTAGCCAACGATTTGTCCCTTATTTTAAACAATGATAGTGGCAATGTGCGTGTATTAGCCGGTCTAGTCCCAAAAATTTTGGGAAGACCTTTCTGTCACCAACCCGTGTATTTTATTAATAATTGTTTCATTATTAGTGTTAGACTTTTAAATCTGGATGGCCTATTTACAACCAACCAGAAATTGTATGTAAATTATGTGATTTTAATAACCCATTTACAGCCAACCTTTTAGTATTTTATTTTATTTTGCTGTCTGTATGGCCGACCTTCCTACAGTAGATCATGCAGACCGTAATTTCGTAATGTTTTTAGTCGCACTGCCAATTTGGTGGTGCAAGGATGCTAAATACCTCGTCTTCGACGCGCCCTGACACGATAATAAATACAGCAATAACATATCCTCAAGCGAAATACATTTCAGGTTTGCGTAATTGTTTTAATTAAACACTAAGTGACTAATTCCAGAGATTAATATGTTGCAGTTACTCAGAATAGTATACTGGTTTACTCCTCTTTTCCTTTAAAAACATCAGCTTCAGTTTGTGTTAACTGCTTCACGTAGGACTGAGGGAAACATAAATCTTGTCTTCCTCATTACAGTCTGGATTCTAAATCTCTCTGGTGCAGCAATAAGGGCAGCCAGACTGCTTCTCGACAGAACACGTTCCTGCTGGAACTAATGTGGGTGATGCTATGCATAAGGCAATATTTGAAAAGCACTTGCTACACAACCTCTAGCAACTACCTGTCCCGACAGTTGCAGTATCTGTTATGATTTCGTAATATGACGAGTAAAGATACTAACCTGGTTTGGGCCAGACCGAACTTTCAACTATCGCTCCATATATATTTCTTATTTTTGAGTGACGGACGCCTGTTTTCGTGAGTGAGAAAGACGCTACACGTGTAACTAAATCCAAAAATTTCTGATAAGAGACGGCGAAATCCATTCCTCCAAGATGCATGAGTTTTGCGAAAGTTTATACAACAACTGCTCAGTGAAGAAAAATATATGTGTACCGTTATTTTTGTCCTGAGAATACAGTGCCAAATCCGCATTTCATTCATTCCCAAGGGCGTACTGAACTTGCAAATTAAATTAGTCAAATGATTTATGGCGGGAGCCAAATAAATAGCTTCCTAGCTCTTCAATGATGCCAGTGAATGTAACTATCGAGTTTAATAACATGTAATTTTAATTACTATGCTGTAATTAAAAAATCCTGAAGATTATAAATTTTTCAGTAATAGTCTTGCCACAGAATATGGACAGGTATTGGATATATTAAAGAGCTGGAATCAAATGTTTTAAGCTTCAAAGCAGATCTCCTTGCAAAATGACCCCCAAATACAGTCTTGCTCTACTGCAATTTACTGTTATATTTAACAATCGTTTCACTTTTGTCATACGTTATATGGTTTGATATTCTCATTTATTCCAATGAATAGGGAGTGAAGAGTTTCATAATCGGTTAAATTCCTAGTACACCTGTTAACTTCGATACATATCGCGTAAAGTCTTCCCTTTCAAAAGTCCAAACTAATCACCGATAATGTCGTATTTTGGGATATAGTTATATTTCCTATATTCCGGTTGTTATAAGGGTAGTTGTGTCCATTTTTAATGCATCGCCATTTCAAAATTAAAATTAATCCCAAACTGTAACTGTTAGCAAATCGTACTGAAAAACTGCGGACGATTCTGTCTTCGTTATCTCTTGGCCTAAAGGCCGTAAATGACACAAGGATTAAATACTTATTAACAAAAATGTAATCACGCTTCGCTAAAATCAAGTCCGCCACTTGATAGCAAACTAATCCCACATTTATCTGTAAGCTAAAGAGATAAATCATTGTTATCAGCGTTTCGCAGTTTATCTTTGATGCGCTGTTGATCCAGGTCGCTACTGAATGCTGATAAGCCAGTATTTAGAGTGTAAAAAAAGTCCATAGTGATAAAACGATACACAATAAATACATCACAAACATTTACGTACCAACCTTGTATAACAACATCAATTAACAATAATTCAATGCTACTCACGTGATTTTTTGTTTACTCTTCACACTAATTATGAAAAAATCAGCCAACTACCATATTGATTACACTGGTTAGGTTTTAAGGAAAGTTATATGGCGTTCATCTGGATCAACTCTGTATTCATTCACATGCTGCTATAGTTTATGCTTATTGAAAACGATGTAATGTAATGAACGAGTTCCCAATTAGATAAACTACATGTGTTATTGTAGACCTTTGAGCTCGCATTGTCGTTTCAGTTGGCTGCAGCACCGTGATACTGTCCGGCGCTGACACTGAGATAGCTGGTTCAAGTCCTGGCGCTGCAGGAAATTTTCATCATCAGGTCTTGACCGAAAGGGTAGTAGAGATGGTGGTGCACAGTTCCCAGTCATCAGCTAATGGATCAAAGTCATGTGTTAAATTAAAACCTGTCCGTCGCTGGTAAACTACCCCAATTCAATCTTAAAACCATTTTGTTGTATTTATCAAGATTTTTTAAACAAAATACTACCATATATCAATAAAATCAAATGAAGGGACATAAATACTAAGTAATAAAGTATTAACGGCATTTCAAACAATTCAGGCATGATAAACTTTAGCCATTTTCTTTATGTTAACGCGAAGAAGAGATCAGTGCACACTGATTTCTTGGATAAATTTTAGCCTTAATATAATAAATCAGTGAACTATATTTTTTAGGATTACGTAGTTTTTGGTAATCAAAATGTCGTTGCCTACGAATTAACTCCCTTGAAGCCTGAATTTGGCTCTTATTTAACGTCATCAAGAAACTACAAATTTTTATTACTGTTAGTTTCGTAAATCTCTAGTACCGACAAAATTCATTTAAGGACTCTGGAGAAATAACCATTCATTTAATACTCAAACTGCCTTGTTTGAATTGAAGTAAACATGTTTTAATATATCATCCCGAGTATTGAGAAAGTAAAAAAGGCAATGGAAGCTATGTAGCGTTATTTCTACCCCCTCCCCCGTCTGGTTTGTTGCCAAACTGTGTAAAAACAGCGACGAATAAATGGGAATAAAAAACTTCGTGACGTATTTACAACGTGTAATTTACGTCAGCTCCAACTTAGCACGTCAGCTCTTTCCCCCGGGAGATTTCGCAACCATTACTCATTCCGGGTCCATTACTTTGGTTTCACGTTGACGTTAATGAACTGCAGCGTTACACAGTATTTTCTGCTGACTTATTTAAATTATACACCATGCCTATTTTGAACTATTTCAGCAAACACATCTACACTTTACATATAACTTGTAAAGGTGGAGGCAAATGGTATGTTATCAATCTAAATGAGAGTATAAATTCTTTAGATGATTTACAAGTAAATTCTTATTTACCTTTTATACGTATTCCCCTCGCTATTTGGTTCCATTAAAGTCATTTCAACAGAACTTTATTTTGATATTTTAATACTTCTTTTAATTTTTATTTAAAATGTAACAGGCTTCCTTAATTTGGAACCAACAGAAACCTAAGCCAATGTTCTTGATGAATCATGAATGCTACAATTCGTATGGTAAATTATCGTAGACCTAATTACCTTTTTCTTCTGTGATTTTGAATTCTCTGAAAAATCTGATGTTTCAAAATTATTAAAATTTTAGGATGTATTAGTTTGTATTAAGAAATGGTTTTAGAATTTCATCTTAAACACAGAACATGGTGCGTGAATGATTACGCTAATGCTTTTGCATTCGAAACGACGCAGGTTCGAATCCCCGTCCATTCATCCAGATTTTGGTTTTCCATGGTTTCTGGAATGGTTCCTTCAAAATGCCATGACAGAATTCCTTCCTGTTTCTTGCACCAATTTCTATCCAGCCTCTTATGACTACCATGTCGACGAAACATAAAACCATAAGAAAAAATCTGTCTAAAACAATAAACTTCTGCCTTAATACCGGAATGGCTGATTCTTTCAAGAGACGAAACAGTTAACAGGTCATGAAATCACAGTTGGATATATTCATGTAAAACTTATGCTAAAAAACTTCTTCTATTTTTGAAATTCGATTTCTCTCTGTTATCCCCTCTCACCTCAGCAGTCTTTCCAACAACCAAAAATACAACATTTTAAATTGTTATAATTTCATTCTGTTTGCTTATTGTATCGCTTTTTTCATAGGTCACTGGGTTGGAAAAAATGGAATGATACCCAGTCACCGAGCGTGGTGGGTAAGCGGTAACGCTCTGGCCTCGCATTCGTGAGAATGTGAATTCGAATTGTAGTGATCTAGGCGATCACTTGGCCAAATACTTTAAATTAATTTTCAAGTCAGTTTCCAGGGCGGGCGAGTATGAGAAAAAGTTAAGCAATAGGAGCTACGCCCTGAGAAGTAGCACGCATATCAGCATGCTGTAAGTCGCCAGTTGTCAAGCGCTTGTCATTACTGCAAGCTGGTAAAGTTACTTCATACAGCAGGTTAGCGAGGAGTATCGCTCTCTCCACATAGTGTTGATAGGAAGGGGAAGTATCTATTTAAACCCTGGGAGCAGGGGTCTGGGGGGCGCTCTACGAAAGTCTTTCAACGCACCACATCGACACCAGGGGCATCGTTGCCGGAGCCGCCGGGGCGGCTGTTGCAGAGAAGAAGATGATGCCTGGCGTCTGCTACTAAGGTGGGTTCTGCTGTGATAGCTGGGTGTGGACAGTTAGAAGGTCAAACAATTGGTCATGGTTATGGGGACATAGTCTTCAGGGAGATTATCAACAGTCCATTTAATTTAGGCTGCGAGGCGCCCATCAGTTACATGCTCGCCCAGTCCTTGGCCCTAACTATAATGTTTTGTTTCAAAGCCAATGCAACATTATAAATATTCACCTATGTCACCAGTCATTGCTAATGTTAAAAAAAATGTAAATAGCCAAATGCCGTTTACCGTAATTTATCCTAGCTTCCTGAGCCGTTCCACTATTGATATTTGAATGTACTGAGCCATAAATCCTGTCAGGTGTTGCAATAGGATCCTATGACGAATATTCATATCAGAACTGGTCAATCTTCTATGATCTGCCCTTATCCGCGACTATAATGGAAGCTACTCAGTCTGCTCTTATCAATAAGCTGGCAGAGATACTAAAGAATCCCTATCCGGAAAACAAGAGTTGGGTTTTCCATAGCTTCCACAAATCACTCCAGGCGAATGCCGGAATGGTTAATTAAAAAAGGGCCATGGCAGCATTGCTTCCCATTCTTTCGAGCCAGTCCATTTTCCTTCTCTTAATGACCTCGACGTCGACAAGACGTAAAGCCATAAAAAAGATAGCTAGTCACCTTTAATGATGTGAGGTACTAGAAGGAATGTGAAGATGATAAGAAAATTAGGTGGCGAAAGATGAAATAGAGAAATAGTAGAAGATCTCGGTGTATCATGAGTCGATGAAACAACAATAAAAATGTGAAGATATAACAGTGAATAAACCGAGCGTGGTGGGTGAACTGTTAACGTTCTGACCTCGCATTCGGGAGGACGCGGGTTCGAATCCCTGTCCATGCATCCAGATTTGGGATTTCCATGATTTCCCGAAATCACTTCAGGCGAATGCCGGGATGCTTCCTTCAAAAAAACCATGGTCGAATTCCTTCCCATTCCCTGTCATCCATCCCACCTCTAATGACCACGCCGTCGACGAGGCGTAAAACCCAAGCAAAAAAAAAAAAAAAAAAAAAGCAGTGAATAACTTGTAAGGAGGAGGTATGGTAGTTGGAAGACAGTAAACGTTTAGTGGAATAACAGTTTTTGTGGTGATGACTTCAAGTGCTCTGTATGAATGCCAACATTTCTGTGTCTGGTTTATGGCGAGAAGCTGCTACATCGATTTTCTCGTCGACTGTGGTATCTGGGAATCAGGAAGGTGCTACATTTCCTGCCCTCTGCCGGCCCATTTCCTGCCAGCCTGTTCCTAATGGCCCGCACCACACCCTCCTACTTCCTACCAGTCCACTCACTTTCACCGTTGGCGCATTGTGGCCGGCTATTTAAATGCTAGTTTTTATTGGGGGCCTGTATTCAGAAGTACAGAAGCTGTGCAGAGTTTTGATAGAGTATTCTGCTTCAAAGTACCCATTAAGAGTGAAAAATTAGGTAGACTCCAGAAAGGGATTTTATTCAACCCTCCCACTCTTCCATCATTATAGAGGGTACATGCCTGAGCCGGTCTCCAAAATCAGTGTCGTCATTGTAAATCAAGGTCAAACCTAGCCTAGCTGAATTTACGATTCTTCATGTCTCCTTCTTGTTGCCAGTGGAAAATTGTAACTATTCAGCTTGCTACATGTCATAAGTACTGTGCATTCACCTCACTGACTTTACAAATTCTATAGTTTATTGTAACTGGTAGGATGGAGAAATTCAACACTGTTTAAGACTTTAGCCAACTCAGAACATATCATGATATAATGTTATAAAGCGCTATCGTGTAGATATCTAATTCGGCCAGATTCGTGTATACAATGACCTGCAATCTGAATTGAACAGGTGTGATATTATAATAATGATTACAGCTTTCAGGTCGGTTCCATAGAATTGAATGGTAGCGTTAAACTCACGTACATGTCATAATTTAAAAATCTTCATCTAAATAAAGACATATTTATACAATGTGTTAAGTTACTAAGCCCTGATTTTTAGGAAAAGGGGCCATACAATATCTGCTAAGAGATAATAAAACAGAGGATTTTAAACGTTGTGGTGGAAAACAGAAATTTCTTTACTTATTTTCGGATGAAACACTTGACTTTAAATGAAAAAATAATTTAAAAAACGTATCACAAGAACCGAGAGATTGGCAGTAACCACTAGCTAAGTGGAATAATAAATAAATTTGATTATATAAAATTTATGTTAAAAATTTAAATCAAATGTGCATGAATATAAAATATAAACATTTCCACGTGCGAATAACGAAGGAATTGAATTTTCTGATTACATAATTAAAGCATGCGTTATTTTTTTGCATGGAAATGCTTTTAATTTTGACAATACGTTCTCATGCTAAGGATTCATTGATGTTAATGAAGTAAACAATGTAAAAGCTAAACAACAAAAGGAAATCAGAGATTTTTTTTATAACTGAAGGCAATTTACCATGAGAATACAGCCGAATCACTAAAGCTGATTATATATAATTATAAAAATTGTGAAGATTGTAAAACTTTAAATTTTGAATGAAAGAAGGAAAACTGGAGGATTCGAAATGTGGTCGTTTAATAGAATGCTGCAAATTAAGTGGAAATGATAGGTGAAGAAAGAAGTTAGTGGAAGAGTATTACAGAAAGAACACACAAGATGGTGTATTATATTTGAGACTGGTTAATTTGTTAGTGGAGGAAACAGTCGAAGGTAAGAAATGCAGAAAGGGACAGATATTAGAATATATGAAGCAGATAATGAGGAAGTGGGTTATAAGTGGTATAATGATAAAAAAAATCAATCATTTAATGTAAAATTATACTTGTATTTTATTTTTCTTCATTTGGCAGCTCCTTAAAATCGGACACCTTTAGAAAATATACGCCATCACAGCACTTTTGTTATTTTATTAGAATACTCCTCTGCTTGAACACCCCATATATTTAGTATTTCTCGGATCAGCTCTATAAAGTCTTCAGTATCAATACAGTCCATTGCCCTAAAGTAAAAACAAAAGTCACTGGTGCTCCCCACGAATGCTGTGATACAAGTCATTGTTACTTTGGTGGCAGACACACAAGGCAGTCTACGAGCGGGTAAGGGTGCGTCCATAAACTACGTGACTCGGTCTAAAAATAATAAAAAGGGGGGGGGGGGCGGGTTGGGTAAAAATTTCGCTTGGCTACGTGAGGGCGGATGTCCGGAGTCAAGCCACGTAGCTTTTCATTCGTATTATTTGTCATTTAAAATAAGGTATTGAACCCCCCACCACCCTGCGAATATTTATTTCAGTTATTTAATTATCTTCGTGTGTAATTACGATAGTCTGACAAGAGAAAACAGTACAAAATGTCTTCTGGAATCAATAGCGAAAAAAGCTTCGTGCAACACGGAGGGTTGGGGGGGGGGGGGATAGAGGCAAAAGCCACGTCAGGCTACTGGGGGTGAGGGGCTATTCAGAAGAGGCAGAAATGGGCCTTCATAGTTTAAGGACGCTCCCTAGGGGGAGACAAGCGACCAACCAGAAATAGAAACCAGCGGCGCAAAAACAAGGTAGCCCTGTGTGAACGCTCTCATTCTGTGTTATGTTCCGGCGGTGTCTGGAGGCTCAGTGGCCAGACGGCGAGTGTCCAGGCCTCTTCATTTATGAGTGCACCTCCAGACGGTGGTATTCGCCGGCGCAGTGTTGGCAGGCCTGTGGCACAGTGCCGCTGGGCGTGGTGGCTCTGCTGATGAAGAGTGATGGCGGAAGCCGCGGGCGCCACCGACCCTCCGGCTGTCATCAGCTCCACGACTGCTAGACGAGTTTCCCCACAAAAGCGTCCGCGGGAGCGCAATACCAAACCGAACAATAGTTGCTGCATTTCTGGCACAATAAGATTTTTCTTTGGTGATCGATACTGTTGGAGAAATTTTCTCGTCATCTATAGATTTGACACTGTAACTATTTCTTCAACGATCTTTCATTAAATCTAAGATCAGTATATACACCGTAATCTAATCTCCACTCTGACGTGATTGCGTAAATGGTTTGTCTGCCTCTGCCATGGATGATAACATTTTATTTCTTGTATTGCATATAGTACAATATTTTACGGTCTATTATCTAAAACATAGTTACATCAGAATAACTACAAAGTTAGCATAGTTAAAATATGTTTGTGTTGTTGTTGTTGAGTTTCTATGTGTAAAAATAAATTTGAATAAATCATAACTAATGATGCCAAAACTCAATTTATTTGATTTACTTATTTCTGTCATTTATTTTCGAAGCAGTGATTGCATTATTGATCTTGTACATTTTGTGATGAAATAATGTTTTTAAAATCTCAGAAATTTATCTTAAAATCTAGCGATAAAATTAATGAAAAACTTCTAGTGATAGTAACAATAACATAGATACAGAAAACACTATCTTCCGTCATTGAAGTGTTATGGTTCATGAAATGTATTTATTGATTATTTGAAACTTCACCTCCTTTGATCTAGAATAGCCTTTTTCAGTAATTTTACTAATATCTCAAACAGATTTTTAAAATACACACAACTGTGAAAGTAAAATCTTAAGTTTCCTCTTAATTTTTGCTTACACAACTGCAAAATAGTTATAAGTCTGAGTGCAGCTGAATATCCGTCTCGTGAACTATTTGTTACGATGCACGCCGTTTAATTCAGTTTCTGATAACAAAATTCGTTTATGTTACAGGTACGTATTTTGTGGCTACGTTCATTTCAACTGGCATCTTAGCAGATGATTCCTAAGGGTGAGTTTTTTCCTCATACATTTTGAAATCAAAAATAAAATTTACTAATTATTGGCATTTTAATTTTAATGAGGGCCACTGCGTGTCAGAATTTATGTGTAAATATTCTTCAGTTTTCTGACTTCGCAGAGTAATTTGCGTATGATTTGAAGCTTGTTATGCTCAAGTCTACTTTCTTGTTTACATAAGAAACTGTTGTAAAACCTAACACAACGATTCAGTTAAAATATGATGTGCGCATCAAGGTTATCTTCACAAGAAAAATTAGTTCTTTTGCGTTGATACATCTTGATAACGTTTGAGGTTGTGGTCAATACTTACATTTTACAGAGAAAAACAAGTGAATATTCTGATTCAAGTCCTCAAATAAAACATTACAAATCAAACTTTATACGATCTGAAATTTTGTAGTTGATCAATATCTAATTACTAAAATAGAGAAATTTGATTTTCAACACAACTTTTAATTTTCATTCTTATAAGATGAGAATTTCTATCAGTCAATAATATTTATACGTATTTCTTGTATCAGTTTCTTCCCTCTCTTTTGTTTTTGAAAAAGTAATAGTTTCTTCAGGAATGTGATGAACACTGAGGTTTGCGTAATAAATTTAAATTAAGCTCTTAAAACATAGAAAAATTAACTTATTTATTGTTAATCCAAAAAGTTATTCTTGCTTAGCGACAAACACAAAATATAAAGTATACAACAAACATCATTTCTCTTCATTATCGAAAAACAAAATTTTGCCGTTTGCACTAGTTTTATTAAAAGCAATAAGAACAATGATTTAATACGCTTAATAAAAATATCCATTACAATAATTTTATTTGGTATCAATGAATTTTAATGGGTCGCAGTATCAATTGTGAAGCTACTTCAATTTAACTAAGCACTTTCCAATCCATCCATTCTACCATGAGAAAATAATATTACATCAGCAGTAATTACAGAAAATATTATTCTCTAACAAACTAAACTAACTGATTAACCAGCGAATGGTTATAATCAGGATTATTTGAACAAAGAGAAAATTCGTCTTAACTTTACATCGAAATGGAACCACCTTCTCCTCAGGTGTTTCTACGAACGTCCATAATGCGTGTTTTCAATTGCACGCAATGAGCAGCATACGGATCTAATTTTCAACTGTCATTTATTTATTCGTCCATAGAGATCTCCAAAACGTAGATCCTTTTGTGTAGCCTCTAGTTACAGTAAGCTGCGTCCACTTGGAGGAACGTTCAGTTTGACGTAATTTACCATCTATACTTTTCGTACCGGAAATAACCATACGTCGTGGACCTGTAGGAGGCAACAAAGTTCATGACAGAGAGATTCTGTTTCACTATAACGCCACATTATTAGTTACGTGAGTCGATTGAACGATTAAATATCGCCGCTTTGATCTAGGGTGATAGCGATATCAAACATTACTAGATAATTATTATGGCTTGATTATTTAGTATCCCACATACAAATACGTAATATGTAGTGTTAATTAATTAATTTGCAAATATTTTCCCAGGACCCTTTAATTTCAATGACAGGATTGTTTCAAAAAGGTCATAAATCGATCAGCGATAATAACTTACATTTAATATCGTCTTCTAATGCCAAATTTTCGGACGATTTTTTTTTAAAAAAGTTGTGAACTGGTTTGTGAATGTCTGCAGTATCACTTCGGCTTCGTCAGAGACCATTTTATTTCTTGTTAGAGATAACTGAATAAAGAAGCCGTAATGAGTTGTATCTCCTTCTGTTGAACTCGCAGTGAATTATAATCGTTGTAGGTAGTAAAGTTTTTGTAATATTAAGGTTATTAACTTCAGAGTTGGAAAATTCCTGTTAAGAAGAACAATATTAGCTACATGCGGTGCTAGTATTATGAGTATAAAAAAAATCGTGTGATCATTCAAAGTAGTGATAGAGTTTTTATTTGCTTCACATTCCGCCTTTTTCATGGCACAACCATTGTAAATCCAGGAAAAAATTCATAGCCGGACTGAAATTAGAATCACCATTCAGGGTGAGCCAGGCAAATGGGCCACGCCAAGGTCTGATGATTACTTAGGATAAATCTAGAGGCATCAAAAATACATACTTCAACTATCCTAGTACACATTACAATTTTTAGTTACCTTTGAGTAAAGTTTAGTGCCTAAAATATATATATATATATTTTTAAAGTTACCATATGGCCACTTTGCCCGTCGTGGTCTGGCTAAGTGGCCACTTGGCTTCAAAATCAGTATAAATGATTAATAATGCTCGTAATTTGCAAAACAATGTAATTTATTTAGGAAAACGTTATGTGACTTGGAAATCATATAAACTGTAACAGGTAAAGGGAAAATTGACATTAGCTGCAATTTTTGCATACGAAACTTTATTCGTTTTCTTCAACTAGGCACAGAGCTCATGAACCTACATGAAACACGTCTAGGACAGGATCTATCGTTCTTGTGATCGCAAATCTGAAACATTTTCGTTGTATTACACACAATGTGTGTCCTTTTCATCAACATCATCTTCAAATAACTGATCTTTAGTTAAATATTTCTTCAGGTTCATTTCAGTACGGGCTTGAAGTCAGAACCTTTGTTCTGGCTGTTGATTTTGCGTTTTCATGCTACTGTTGCCCTAGGCACTGCAACAACATCCTTTAGGCTCACAGAAAAAAAACCGGGGGTGGTGGGTGAGCGATTAAAGCTCTACCCTCGCATTTGAAAGGACGCCGGTTCGAATCGCCGTCAGAGCATCCAGATTTGGGTTTTCTGTGGTTTCCCCAAATCACTCCAGGTGAATGCCGGGATGCTTCCTTGAAAATGTCACGGACGTATTCCTTCCCGTTCCTTGTCCCCAGTCTCATCCTACCCCTAATGACCTAGCCGTTGACGAGGCGTAAAGCCATAAGTTAAAAAAAAGGTAAGGAAAAAACCCACAAGGAATAAAAAGTCACAGGCAAAAAACCACAAGGGAAAAAAACCAAAGGGGAAAAAAAATTTCGTCCTTGAAATTGATTAGATGTATTATTAATATACACATTTCAGCTTCAATTAATAATAAAGCATCTATTCAGAGTATCGTATGTCGGGAATGTTGATAATCCGAAAGCAACAGAGTTGATGCTCAGCTGACGAAGAGTCGAACGCCACCAGCAGCTTGACCACTTAGCCAAGACTGATGCCGTTAGAGAAACACAGACAATGGAACGAAACAATACGATCACTAACAGTGATTAAGCACCCAAAATATCGCTTTTCCAAAACAGTTTCTTTCATCTACATATATACTCTGCAATTCGCAATATTGTGGGTGGCAGAGGGTGTTCAGCACCAAAGCTAATCTCTTTGTTCTGCATTCCAATCCCTAATGGTACGAGGGAAAAAATAATTCATATAAGAATCAGTCCGGCACCTTATTTCTCTAATCTTATCTTTCCTGTCATCCGGCTCAAATAGGTTGGTGGACGAAGTATTTCACTGCACTCGTGAGTGAAAGTGGGAGTACACATGTTTACCAATAAGTTTAAACGTAACGTGCGTCGTCTATCTACCAGAGACTCCCAGCCTAGTCTACTAATCAGTTCTGTGACGCTTTCATAAGGACGAATCGAGCAGCTCTTCTCTGTACTTTCTCTATACTTTCGATCAACCCCTTACGAAACAGATCCCAAATGGCACAAAAATAGTCCAAATGTGGACGCACAAGAGATTTGTACGCTATCTCCTTTGTTTGTTCATTACAATTTTTCAAGATTCGACCTATGAAACGCAGCATAGAATTAGCTCTACCTACTAACGAATTAATGTGTAAGTCCCATTTCATGTTCCTTTGTACTTTTACTCCCAAAAACTGAATTGTTTAACTCATATTTCTGAAGAATTGGATTCTTTTTGATAGTTATGCTCATTGTCTTGCACTTTTTACAGTTTAGCGTAAGTTACCACTCAGCGCACCATGCCAAAATAATATATAGATCACGCTGAATTTCTAAGCAATCGGCCAAATTCCTTATTTCCCTATAAATAACCGCATCATCAGCAAACAATCTAAACAGATTTTTCACTTTGTCTCCGAGATCGTTTATAAAAATTAAGAAAAGAAGTGGTCCTATTACACTTCCTTGAGGTACCCCCGATGAAACATCTAGATTAGAAGAACTTTCTCCTTCAGAAGCGGCATATCACCTGATTTCTTATTAACGGGTACATAAACTGAGCATTTACTAAGCATCAGCGTGATAATAAACCATAAATACCTTAATAACTTCTAGAGTTGGCATGCTAACCGGATTTGACTTCTGAAGGTAACTAAGGCCGGTGACAGGAAAGAATTCTGATTTTTACAGCGTGATGGGTAACATTACCCTATGGTCCTCAAAATCCCCCTTGTCACTTTGCCCACCATGGCCATTTTGCCCGGCTGTTCCCTATATCGAAATAAATAAAAAAAAAAAAAATTTGCTTTATTCACTGAGCTACCTGATCGTTCGTTGAGAAAATATCTTTTTTCCTTAAATTATTATTTTTAATGTTCACCAGTGTGGCTGCGTGCATTAAGGCGCCACCACACTTGTTGGGGGACCGAGCGTAGTGCGTGAGCGGTAACGCTCTGGTCTCTCATTCGGGAGGACGGCGGTTCGAATCCCCATCCGGGCATCCAGATTTAGGTTTTCCATGGTTTCCCCAAATCACCCCGGGTGATTGCCGGGATGCTTCCTTCAAAAGGTCATGGCCAAATTCCTTTCCGTTCCTTGTCCCCAGTCCCATCCCGCCTCTAATGACGAGGCATCGACGAGGCGTAAAGCCATAATAAAAAGAAAGAGGTTTGGGGAGGTTTAACGGAACTAGGATCGAGTCCCGGCCACCGCATACCGGCCGCCCTAATTGCGGTTTCTGAGCGGTTTCCCGCAAATATTAAAGAGAATGCTTGAACGGTCCCCCATCTTATAAACTGCACATTTCACAAACACACTTACCGCACATAGATCACAGTTACACGTTCGCGATCAGATGGTAACGCTACATTCCTCTGATAGTGTAACTGCTACGGATGTGACTAATCCGGTTGTGTCACGAGGTACAGGACCGTATTTTCCAATACCGTATGCTATGACTGAATAGATAATACAAATACTGTACGCGAAAATGTTCCAGCTTTAGTGCGTCCATTATAGATAATTTCTCTACTATTTTGAACGAAAGACTTTCAAGGCTTAATTTTTTTGTTTGCTTAAGAATTTATTGCATATAGTTTTCGTTCAACTTTTTTATTTATTTACGCACCTTCTTCCACTGAAGAATTAATTGTTCCATCACATAGATAGTTATTACATAAGCAGAAAAAAATTAAACTAGTAAATGGTTGTAAATAGAATTGCAGAGCAAAAAGCAGTACACGTGAAGCAGTGTGAAAATCAGACTGTTACTGTACCATCCATTTTGTATGCAGCTCGTAATTGGAGTTTTCCATTAGCGAGTCCACAGTGCAATTTTCATCTTGATGATTGTTGTTATGCAACGGTATACAAGGGAGCTACAGGTGTAATTACGAAATTAATTATAAATTTATCTATTGTTTGTGATAAGCTTTTCGGTTAATGACTTAAATCTTGATATTCAGACCTGTCATCAATTATGGATCTTTTCCTTTATTCACTTCTTCTTCCACAGCTTGCTGTCTTGGTCGACAGGGAAGTTTACCTTTCCCCAAAGGTTACTGATTACTACTGTCCTTGATTGAATTAAATTGTTCTCCCAATGACAACACACAAATCGCTTTTGAATTAATATTTATTTTTCCGTGATCCCTAAGATAATACAAGCAACAGACTTCTTCAAAGACAATAAAGAGCAGACATATAAATATTGCAGCGATTAAATATTCTGACAATGACTGACAACTAACTGTCAACTAGCTTGCAACTCACTCTCCTCCCATCTCTGCGCGTTTGAATAGACGCTTAAGGAACATTCATAATAATTCAAAGAGTTACGGCCAATGTTTCTCGAATTCTAACAATACTTTAACAATTAAATCCATGCAAAAATAATTAAAAATTATACAAAATCACTTAAAATCGTTAGAAAACATCTTGAAATGCATTTTTTACACTAAATTATTAACACAAACCAGTCAAAACTGTCGCATATTGTCCTCCAAGTAGCTCACATCAATACTTACAATTACAAACTTATAATTATTGTTTCATACAAAATTCTGTCATTGATCGTATTACATCTCATTTACACAGTTTTTGTCTCATAAAACAAGGTTCATTTGCATGACGCATATACACAAATTCACAACTGATCACAAGAAAAATAAACAAATCCATACTTAATCAACTCCCATCTTGATGTACATAATTCTTAAGATAAAATTTTCTAAAAGGGCTCTGTCTGAGAGCTGTTACAATTAAATAAACTGATCTGAACAACCATAAAAGACGGGATTTAAAAACAATATAACAATATACGTTCCAAACTGTAAACAAAACATATTGGAAATCATTACTTCCAATGCCGAAATTGAATCTGATGCTTTTCAACAAAAAAACAAAAAATAAAAAAAAATAATTTTGGATTAAACGTTTCATAGGCTCTAGGGCAAACGAACATAAAATATACAGTATGAATGAATAAATTGTTCAAAGGAACCCTTAAAGCTAATTATCCATGTGTAATCTACTGTGATTTGCAAGGACTATTAAAGCTGATCCTGTACGATTTAACCCTTCCAAACAATTTAAAACTCTTTATCTAAACACTGTATTGCAACTCACATAGCAGTATTTGTTATACTAATTATAAATATCTTACCCTTACTTTTTACATACATACACAACAATTTCACTGTCTTCAGTCTCAGGACACTTACGAAATCCTAAATTTTAGAGATTTCTCTGTTTGAAATGTTCTGTATTTTATATTTATCTGTAAGGTGTAAATAGTAATGAAAAATATTGCGACGTAATAAATTTCTAGGTCTGTCGTGTAACTCCTATGATGAACTCAATAATTTTAACACTACTGTTATTTTATTTTTCGCCAAGATGGCTTGAGTATAAATAAATAAACTGGTATAAAGAAGCAGTGATATATATATTAATGGGACTAGACACATTAACCATTTTCATGTGACAAATAAACATAGTGTTAAGTCTTAAAAGACTAGAAATAAAATAATGCTTACCTGTTGGAACCTTTAGGGAAAAAGTAGGTACCTTGCTGGAAGGCTATTATATAAATGCGATTTCTCTAAAGTTTATAATGTTGAACTTGTTTTCTCTGTTAAAACATATTGTATTTATAAACTCGTTACATTAGTAGCCAGAGGCTACTTGTAAATATATAAATAATAATAAACACAGGATAGTGAACGTAGTGTTGGGGTTGTTTAATTACGTTTGATGCAATTCTGATTTATTTTTAAAAATTGATTTATAATGTTCTTGTTACTCAGATGTGGATGTTGGTTTCACGTAGCAACTGTGAGTGCGATTTTATTCGCCATTTACTCTAACTGAAAATTGCATTTGAAGTGCAATATATCACAATTTTCAACCAAGCATGGAACAGACGTTTCCACTGTCAGTATCCATTGAATAAATCTGCAGCTGAAGCGAAATTGTGGCAGACTGATCGGAGTGGTGCAGCTCCATTTGGGCGAAGCACCTTGGCGAGCCCGCTCCATTCTGTTCAAGCGCCGTCTCCAGTCTCATTGTGCCAGCAGTACAGTGGCTTTCAGTTCATTCAGCATTGTCTCTGGACTCCGCTCCGGCACAGTGTCGAAGTCGCAGACAACTCCGCAGTCGAACAACCACCACCGCCGGCACTGAAACCTACACTGAGATTCCAATCAACGGTTGAGGTAGAGAAGAGAAAACGAGGGACCCGGGGAAGCGTCACCTAGCCTAAGAAAACTTTCACATTGTAACTAAACATACGTAACGGTCTTCCTATCAATACTCATATTATAGATATGAATGTAACTCTATCTGTTTATTATATTTTCACGACTAAGCGACCAAACCGATCTTGATGAAATGTGACAAAAAAAAACTATTATATATCACTAGCCGAGTATCCAGCGTTACCCGATCTAATTGGGATTGATTTACTCGTACACTATTTTTATATTTTCTATGTGAATTATGCGTACCAAGTTTCATTAATTTGGGGCCAGCTATTTCCAGAAGTAAACTAAACATTTATATGCCCGAACAATTCCCAGAACGGCGTGAATTAGATTCTGTGATACGGAACGTCAGTTTACATTTTGATCCTGGTTGCATTTCAACCTAATCCCAACATCTGTTAAAATTGCTACTCGATAACCGAAACATACGCCATCTGGGCATTAATACACACCATGTACATAAATCTGTATCTGGAATATATTTTTTTGTTTCGGCATCACACAGAAAATACAGATTTTTAATGGGTTCTCACATCTTGAAAGCTTGGGGTTCGGGTTAAAATCTGAAGTACATGTTAAGACGTTAGGACACATTTATTTTATGAATAATCTGGCATAACTTTGCTGAATCCGTTTACGGGATTTAAAACAATGGGTTTCTGTGAAGAACATTGGATATTAAGAGGGGAGGTTCTAAGGGGGAGGAGTTTCTATAAACCAGATGTTGACAGTATTTTTCTGTTTGTTTTAAAGTATACGTGAGCAAAGTTTTATCGGTATCAGATAAAATCTGTGCGTGTGTATAAAGAACATTGACAATAATAGAGGGGGTGGAAAGGGGGAGAGTGGTAGGAATTGCAAACCGAGTATTGACAGTATTCTTCTATCTCTCTTTTTTTTAAAAAATATTTGTATGCTAAGTTCCATCAAAATAGGATAAATATTAAATGGAGAAAAATGCTAGGGGGATGGAACTTATTATGACCATTACACGTGGTGAGCGTCCGGTCTGGCATTCGGAAGGGTGGGGGTTCGAATCGCCGTATTGACTAAGTTGTCCCATAGTAAAGATATGGATTGGCGCTGCGTCAGGTTATTTTTTTTTATATTTATCTTAAAGTTTTTGAATGGAATTGTGATGGCTTCCCTGCCATATTATCTCGATTCGAGCCTTATATACCCAATTCCAGCAACGACATCGAAAGTCCACGTCATGAGTAACCGCTACTATTTACGGCTTTACTTGCCTCTCTGCAAAATTTTTAGGCTTTGTAAAAGTTTGAATATCAGTTTTTATTGCAAAAAGCGTGACTCTAACGTTACTCAGTGGGGTATTCACGTAGGATTTGACCGAGTTTGACAGAGTCCCGTTTCAGTTGTGGCTGTACCTACAGTTTGCTTGTTTGGGCTTTATGCAGCTACGTTTTCCGTTTTTCCAAATCCTTCCGGACGTTTACAAACACCAAATAACACAACAATTTTTGATATGGGGAAACACGCTAAAAAAAAAAATTTGAAATGTACTAGTAATTCACGACGGAAACGCTAAAGTTTAAAAATTTTGCAGAAAAACTTCATTTGGTTTTGTTTCCTGTGAAAGTGTGTTAAAACACCGCACATAAATATTTTTTTACGTATATAAACATAAAAAACTGTTAAAAGGTACATATACAAGACATTCCATTCATCAAAGTATAATATTACCATAGTGATTTAAACATTCGGGTGGAGTAGCGCTTCGTTGCTAAACGATGCGATGTAACTACAGTGTATTTGCCACTTTTAGTATTCATTAGATACTTATGTAATACATATGTATCAAGCTGTGTAGCATAACATCGTTTGAAGTTTTTATTTGAACTATTTGGCAACAAATCAATTATTATTTGGAGAGTTCACATCCAGTGTAAAGGTTAGTTTCAAACAATAAGTAATGCTTATGGCAGTATTCGCCGAAAGATTCAGAAGATTGGTTTGATCATACATTCATTTGTTATTATTCATCATCAATAGACGTCACCAATTTGCCGGGTCATGCAGTACATCCTGTTGCTTGTCTACCAAGGTTTTTGCTCCACAACGTGTCTCCTAACAACTACCATTGCCTCCACTTTTTTCTTTTTTTTGTCATTTATCTTGTCCGTGATCTTCAAATTGGTTTCCTTCCTATGCTATCTGCTCCATTTTTCATCCTCCATTCTCACGACAAGCCTCAGCCACTGCAGTCTTTTCTTTGTTACCTTTTCTTCCCATGCTTCAACTTTTAATCTCTCTGAAATTGTAATTTCTGATTTTATCATTTCTTGTGACGATATATATTCCTCTCAGAAATCTCATCTATTCATCTTGTAATCTGCTAAAATATGTCCAAGTCCAGATTTTAGAGACAAAGATAAGTATTGGGCGGTAGTATACTTTATAAAGCAAGATTTTGGTTTCTTTCCCTATATTCCATCTCCAGATTATATCCTTTGTCTGATGATACAATTGTCCATTCGTTTTTACTCTCTACCATATTTCTCCCTGCATGTTTTACCTTACTTCACAAATACACAAAGCACTATACCCATCCGAATTTCTTGCGATCGAGCGTCTTTCATTATCTCATTTTTCATGTACATTCATCTCCAAGCCTTGTTTCTCCATTGCAATCCACCATATTCCTAATTCTCTTTCTAGATTCTGTTCTGGCTCCTCCAATATGTCATCAGCGTATGTCACCATCTTTTATTCTGCGGTATGTTTAGACTTTTACGATTACTTCATATAAAACAACATTAAACAGAAACACTTCGTTACCCATCTTCCCTTTCCGTATGAAATCAATCGGATTATCTATCATCTATCTGCGTGCAATTCTTGCACTTCTCATTAATTATGAAAGTGCTTTATTATTTCCACGATTCCTTCATCAATTTTTTTATTTTTTAATCTTAACCGTAAGCTCTCTCTCTCTCTTAGCACTTTATCATAAGTAAAGAAAATCTATTATTGTCTCCTTGCCATATTCAAATCTTACAAAAATCGAATGTACAGTTCATACTACTTGTCTGAATCCATATTGTTCTTCTCTAGCTGTTTTATCTATTTTCGATTTTACTTAATTTTTTCAAATATTTTCAGGCAGTGGTTCCGCACGTTATACCACTACAGTTCACAAATTTGCTTTACTCCCTTTTTTATAAATAGGCACTATGAATTCCCATTCCTCCCTCTGTTTTACTATTTCCACCATCAGTTTATCGATTCCTGGTAATTTTCCGATCAGCATTTCTTTTACTGCTATTTCTAGCTCCAGTATGATAAGTTCTACCATTTCCTTTTCTAACGCTGTTGTTCACTCCCCTGAAAATTCATACTGGGTTTTCTTCTATACATACATACAGAAAAGAAAAAGTCAAAATTTTCTCCGAAAATGGAAAATCGTTAAGGCCTATTGACTAATTTCAGGAGCGATGTGTGAACGGATAATTCCCAGGCGTGTCTATGTAAATTAGCCATCCTGTATTTGTAGCCGGTTGATATCATAAACCGAGACTGCCCGTCTAATTTTGGAGATGGGCCACAATCTCGATTCTAAGTTAGCCTGCGGGCCACATAATACTACAATAGATATATAAATATAACAAAGATCTAAGAAACACAGTTTAATTACAGTCAAAAAGTAAAAACCATCAATGAGAACTATGCAGAGGTATTTTTAGTTATAGTAAAAAAAAATCCAAAAGAAAAGTATCATTGAGACCTTTGCAGAGGTTTTTGAGGTAGCATATTTTAGAACCCTGCTGTGGCCCGCTGGCCTGAGGTTGGGCAGCCTTGTCATAAACTATCTCTTACAGCGTTTTCATTGTATAACTTTATATCAGCCTTTATGTTTTTCCTCAAAGTTTTACACTGGTCAGAATACACTGTTATGTCATAATCGGACAGAATCTTGATTTCCCCCTCTTGATCAGTAGATTTTTTGTTTTATTGCTGAATTTGCTCTTCTCGCGCACTCGTGACTAATTCTGCTGCCAGATCTTCATCGTTGGTTCCTTGCGTGGATGAACCAGTGGTGTAGCTACTCTTTAGCTTCATTTGTGTGTTGGTGACGAATCTTAAAGCCTCCACAATGTTCCTGTCCACTGTACCTCTTTCTAGATCGGTCGCTACGACTTCCCTAAACCGGTCCCAGTTGTTTCGCTTGCCATAAGGAATTGATTGACTCTTTGGTTGCCGCTCCATAACGTTGACCTCAAGTAGCACAGGAGAGTGGTCCGAAGATAGTCTGTTAAGTGTTGTTGTTGAGACAAAGCCTGTGATTCCCTTTGTTACAACAATGTCAAGAACATTAGGCCGGCTTCCATTTGCAGGATGATGCCTTCGTTCATCAGGTACTCATACACATAGGTTGTGGTGGTGGGCTAGGCATCTTAGGAGGTTTCCAGCCGGCTTAGCAGTTTAGTTATACCAATCCTGGTGCTTCGCATTTATATCACCACCAATGAGGATTTTACCAGTAAGTGTGATAAGGGCGGTGTTGTCGACTTCGTCATGCATTCTGCGTTGTGGGCGGTAGGCTGCGACGACGGTGATAGCGCCTGAGGATGTTATCACCTGAACCGCGACAGCCCCTACCTGGTGAAGAGAAGGACTTCACAGTGGGGAATAACGCGTTTTATGTATAGCGCAAAACCCCCACCGGCCGTCGGTCGGTCTTTCCGGTAGCAGCAGTAGTTTGGTGCTGCCGCCCGCAGGCACGGCTTTAGATGGGACTCGCTGACGAGGCAAATGTCCACATCTTCATCCCACAGAAATTGTCGAAACTCAAACAATTTTCCAAGAATGCCGTTGGCATTCCACACACAGAAAGTGATGCTATGAATGTGTGGCTTCCTATTCGTGGTTGCGTTGTTGGGCTACGGTGATGTTGGCAAGCACCGACGTCACTGCAGCGGTGATGTCCGAAGACATTCTATCCAGCCGCGTTAGGAGGCTGACCATCATGGTGAGTATATTCTCGAGCATACTGACTAGTCTCCCGAAGTTGTTCTCGTTCTTTTCTGCTGCTGCTTCAGGCTGCTGGCTTGTTAGAACTTGTCTTTTCTGATGTTTTGGTGGTATAGTCTGCAACGCCATCGGTGTTTTCGACATTGCAGCTAGGCCTTGCTTTACCGGCGGCGTCGAAGTGTCTTGGTGCTGTGGCTGTTTGGGGGGCGAAGTATCAATCACGTATTTGGTTACCTCGGCAAAGGATAAGTCTGACTGCACTTTGGAAGGTGACAGCTTCTTGCCCTTCTGCTTCTTCGTTTACTTCAATTACTGTGGATTCGATTTCGTTGAGTCAAAATTTGATATTTCACTGAACTCCGACATTTGTTGTTGGTTTGACTGCTGTTGTAGATGCCTCTGTTCTCATTCCTCTTTGACGATCGTGAACTCGCTTATAGGCTCGACAGCCTTTCCAACTGACGACGTAACTGCCGTGGCAGTTTTCGCAGGTTGGTGGGTCTCGGCCCTTCTGCGCGAGGCAGTCCTTTGCGTCGAGTTGCCCAGCACACTTGACGCACACCAGGTGCATTTAGTAATGACGTGCTCTATGACCAAACAACGGACAGTTGAAACATTGCTGCGGTCCAGCCGACCATCAATGTTTCTCTGTCGATGCTCTGAACTGGCAGAGCTGTCAACCTCAAATATTGTTAGATTTCGGGGCAGGTCTGGTAATACTACTAGGAAAAGCGGCATTACTTCGTTACCGCCGGGACGACGAAGTTGAGCCACTGACGTCACGTCGTAGCGCATTTCTGACAGATCTTCTTTTAATCACTCTGTTGTCAGAGTCCTGGGAATGCCATGAAACACCACCTTCATCGCTCCTGTCAAAAAAATAAAATTAAATAAATAAATAAATAAATAAATGTGTTGTACGGGATACTGCACTGTTGAAGGAGAGAAGTGACAGCCACAAAGTCTTCGGTAGTAGTCATCCTGAATTTGATTTTGTCACCACCTGCAGTTTTAGCACCGAATGGACTCTTGATTACAGCTGCCACCAAATAATAATGGGTGTTGCAGTTTTCTGCGAATTCCACTACTATAGGTGGGAAGGTGTCGCATCTCGACTCTGTTCGCGGCCTGTCGTCGACAGTCAAGGCAGTGAAACGGTTTTGTACCTCCATCGCAGCTGGGTCCAATGAAGGTGGGGTCTTTGTTGTTTTCTTCGGCATTATGAAGCCTTCCTGGTATGACTGCCAATTCTGGGTGCGGGAACGACGCCTTCTCACTCCATTCCTCCGGAAATCGAGAATGCAGTGTTGTCAGTGGCTTCGATGGTTTTCTTCTTTAGTACCAAAGCTTTCTTTGGTTTCTTGGCTGTACCAAGTTTCGTCACTGCTAGGCTGACTCCAGTAGATTTACGAGCCTCCTCCTTCCTGTAGTTGACGGCACGTGGCTGTTTATTGTATGTCCTCTCTGGTGGACTAGAGGGACGCTTTCTGGGGGTTAAATCTTTGCTCACCGAATACGCGTCACCATGTATACGCTGAATGTATACACAGCAGTGGGTGTAGCGTCTTGATTCATTTCAATATCCTTATCCGTTTACTGGTGTGTCGCACTTGTCATAACGTCCGCCGGTAAAGCCGAGTGCTATGAGGCGCTCGATGTTTGGGGCGCGGAAGTGCAGAGCAGACTTTCCTTGCCACACATCCATCACGTACTGATGGGTGGCCGAGCTTAATTCGCTGCCTGCAGTCGTGTATCAGTTATTCAATTTCGACACTACGTAATTTCTCGTCACTTTTATAAACAATATTTATCTTTAACTAAAACACATTCAAAGGCACACACGTAATCAACTTACGTCATAAGTAACAAATATCGAATGTACAAAGTACTATATTTATGCTACTGATTTTTCCATTTTTTTTTTTTTTTTTTTTTTTTTTTTAATGATTTCATTCCTCCCAGCAGAAGGCTGGGAGGCGGGCTGCTGGAGAGTCATAGGGGACTCTTTTCAGCCAATCTACTACTACGGGGAGGGAAGGGGGATGGAAGGTCGGCCGTGGCCTTGTAGGGAACCATCCCAGCATTCGCCTAAGTGTCTGAGGGAAACCACGGAAAACCTCAGACAGGATGGCCGAACCGAGTTTAACCCCGGTCCTCCCGAATGACAAGTGGCAGTGCAAAATTGCACTGCCCAAGCCTCGGTGTGATTTTTCCATTAGTCACACTTTTTATATTCTAGTTGATGAACAGAAGTAACCTATATTTCGTACACCAAGATTAATATAAAAACTACCCAATGGAGTTTCGTGTTATATGCCTAGAGAAACAGCAATAAAAACGAGGTATCTTCATCTGACGTCGGGAAGTGGAATAATAAAAAAAAATGTGTCTATCTCTTTGGTTTCACCCAAAACCTTATGGGTGCATTTTCTTCTGATTTTAGATAGTGGAAAGCCAACCGTCCTGAAAGGAAAATTGAGTATCTTAAATTCTGTATAAATCTGAATAATTAAGAAAAAAAAGGTGGCAGAATTCAGTTTCAGTATTCGATTAACCTAATTCACTAAAAATTACTGATCGAAGATTGATGGGACGTACAGCCTATGAGTCCAGAAGTAAAGCTGAGAAATTAAGGATAAGATATCAACAAATTAATTAAAACTTTTCATATAAAGCTATTCACGCAAAAAAATACTGGTATAACCTATGATTAAAATGGTGTATATTTTATTTTGATTGACTTTAAAATAAAAGATACCACAGCTTATTATGCATTTTTTGTCAAACGTGATTCTCGCAATACTACTGGTCAGATTTTGAAAAGGATTCGATTGATCTATTACCCTTGGTCCTACGAGTAGAATAAGTTTTTTTTTTGTTTGTAATAATGTAAAGCTGAGAAATTAACATTAAATCAATCAGGTTAGCACCAATTTAAAGGGTCGAAATGTTTAGAAAGATATACAGCAACGGTATTACATTATTTCTCGATTAAATGAAATTATTCGGAATTGTAACTGATGTTAACTTCTGACAATCTCCGTGGTTCTAATTCCGCGTAAATCTGTGGGTAGGATTACGGTGTTGGTTTAGATGACTAATGTAACCTCCCCCGTAAATTATTCTTTTATATTTTCCTTTGTACACCTATAAGCTTGCTTGCAGCTAACTTTAACTGCAACCAACTTATGATTTGCTGCTTAAATACGCTTTATCTTCACCACGTGTGTCAGTTTATGTTCACGGATCTCAATTCTGAACATTGCTTACTCTAGAGCATAGATGCATTTCCGAAAATAAGTACGAAGCAGAGATGAGGTGAGCGATGCTATAAAATTTTATATTTAAAGTTCGTGGTTTATTTTGAATCATTGTATGAATTTTCACAAATGTAATCAGTATGTAACATCTCCAGTCTATGGAGATTCGCTACCAATCCTTCTTTCCTCGACGATATTATAAGCGGCGGTATCACCCTTACCTCCCGGTCCTGAGGAAGTCTTGAATTCTCTCTTCCATATGGGCCGTCGCGTACAAAAACTAGAGACACTAATCTACCCCTCTCTCTCGGACAGTATTTTGTTTCCAAGGGTTGATTCACTACCTTTCGGTTGTGGGTACTACCTGTCTCGTTCATGACTTCAGATTGTTTCGTAAGGTGAATCTACAAATGGCCACTTTATTGTAATTTCATTCCAAACATATCTATCTATATCTACTCATGATATTATTATGTTTAATTTAATTTAATTGCAATGATCCGCACGCTCCGGTAACAATTTCCCAACACTCCCATTTTTCCACATTCCCTGTACCCACTTGCTTTTTCCCCACTTCAAATTTCAAATTTAAATTCTTTAAAACTTTTTGGTAAATTATTCAACAATTTTCTTGGTATTCCAATCCCTGATCCCCTTACCAACCAAAGAAAATCTTCCTTCACCCTTGTGCCTAAATTCGAGTGCCAGCTTGTGGTTATGGTCATCTTTTCCCTTCAATGCAGTACTTTTAATTCTTACACCAATATCTTTCCATGCCTCATCACCAATATACCCCTTGTACACGCCAATGACTCTCTTCACCCTAATTCTGTCTTCCAATGAATCCCATTACAGTTCTTTTATCATATCGGTCACTGATTATGTTCTGCGATAATTTCCACAGACAAATCTAGCAGCCCTTCTTTGCACCACCTCCAACTCCTGTATTTGATACCCATAATGAGGGTCCCATACTACACTACCATATTCGAGCAATGGTCTGACCAAAGTTTTGTAACCCAGTTCCTTTACTTCTCTCGTACATGCCATCATGACTCTATTTAACAAGGGAATAGTTTCATACTACCTGTCCAATATGTGCTTCCCAGTTGAGCTTGATATGAAATGTTATGCCAAGAAATTTACATTTCAAGCCTTCAACAAGCAATTCTTTCCCCACCTTATAATCATAATAAACCTTCAGTTTTTTATTTGTGTATCTAATAAGCTGACTCTTCGTTTCATTTACCTTCATCTCATGCTTACCAACCCAGCTAAATATCTCCAGATCAACCTACAGCTGCTCACAATCCTGTATCGCTTTGATCCTTTCATAAAGCTTAATGACATCTACAAACAACCTAACTTCTGATAGTATATCATCAACACGATCATTCTTTAGAATACTGAATAGCAATGGTCCCAATGCGCTACCCTGGACCACTCCCATTTTTAACTTAAAATTCTTTTGGTACCGCATTTCCTACCCTAACGTTTTTCTTTCCATCTTTTAAAAGTTCTTCTACCAAGAAAATCACTTTCCCATCCTCTCCAATAGTTTTTACCTTATATTTACCACCATTTTATTCTAGCTCTGTCAAAGGCCTTTGAAAGGTCTAATGCAACAGTATAAATTTGGCCTCCCTTGTCCATCTAATCCGAAATATTTTGTATATATCCTTTTAACTGGTATTCGCATGCATATCCTTACCTAAGCCATGTTCCCGACTTAAAAACCACTTACGCTCCTCACATATCTTTCTGATATGGTTGCATATCAATGTCTCCATACCATTGATGTCAAACTGATTGGCCTATAATCTTCTGCTCTATTTCTCTCCCCTCCTTTATGTAATGGTACTACTATCGTACTTTCACAGTCCTCTGGTGAGCAGCAAGTATCCAGACTCGCTCTCGAAAAATTTCGAAACATAATTATTACTTTATTCTAAATTCTAAACTTACAGTTCTCTAATTTTTCTCGATTTATTGTGACCGTTCCTAATTCGTACTCAATATTAAATTTTAGGCGAATCATACGCTATTTCCTCCTATGTAATACCCTCGTATTACACCATGACAGAGGAATCGTTAGCAGCCGGTAAGAAATTAACGAAATTATTTGTATTTGATTCAGTCATGCTGAAAATATTCAGACCCTGCCCATAGAAAGCACAGATAAAAGCTCTTGTTAGATAAATACTGATTTACCGGCGCTTTCTTACGACATTCAAATATGTTGTTATATGGTAGTATTCTTTTAATGTGACAAAAATCCATTATAAGTTGAACAACTGTTTCTGAAAGCTGTGATTCCGTTGGATTTCTCATTGAATTTGTAAGTTTCTGTCGCTGACTACAAAACAGGTCGTCAAAACCTCCGTGAGACTAACGTCGGTACCATCCCATTACCCTTCGTAAAAAAAAAAAAAAAAAATCCGAGTGAACTAATTTTGGTGTAACAGCTATTTCACAAAGTATCAGCTTAGAACGCAGCTAAAATTACCGAGCGTAATGTGTGAACGGTTAACGTTCTGACCTGGCATTCGGGAGGACGCCGGTTCGAATCCCCATTCGGGCATCCAGATTTGGGTTTTCCACTGTTTCTCCAAATCACTTCAGACGAATGCCGGGATGCTTCCTTCAAAAAGGCAATGACCAAATTCCTATCCGTGCCTTGTCCCCAATCCAATCCCGCCTGTAATCACCTCGACGTCGACGAGGCGTAAAGTCATAAGTAAAAAAAATAAGCAGCTAAAATTGTTCGGATATATATGTTGCACGCAGTGATACCTGGCAAATATTCATAGCTTACTCCAAAGTTGCTAAGATCGCGGAATGAAAAAGTTTCTTGCTGTCTGAAAAGCGGAATTAAAAAACCAACAAACAAAGCTAATCTCGAGTTCAAATATGGTACTGCTGGTATTGATTCTGTATTTTTCACCTACGTTTCCATGGAGAAGTCAGTTTACTCAGTGGAAAAAATTATCACTAGAGTTACACAATTACACCTGTATTTCCCGTAGTGAAATTCTAGCAGTGCATTTTCCTCGGTTGTTAAAGTGATGACGACTGGAGGAAGAAATCTGACACTTGTGACAATGAGGAAGCCATTCAGTTTGTAGCTGGAGACGCGGTCTTGCGCTTCCATTCAGGCGGTGACCTAACAGCAGTGATGTCAGCGAACTCGCGCTTGCCAGCTGACCCCTGCTCTTATTAGTGCAGTGTGGGCTCCGACGGAGAAGAAGTACCGCCCACTGTGCTAGGGCCCCGGCTGCCTTGCACTCACATTCAGTCACTCGACGTGCTGTTTGGAGTGCGGAGCTGTAACTGTTAGCAGGTGTCTGTAATACTTCACTACTGACTTCGTCTCTGTGGCTCCTCCGACACCGAAATGCAGGTACACAATTAGTACCTGAAGTAGCTGTGGTCACCAATTCTAGGAAGATATATTTTCCACCCGATGGACAACTATATACAGCACTTCCAGACGAAGTTACTGGATTTTATTCTACCAGATGGACAGTGATTAACGTACTTATTTTAATGCTGCTATAGGAAAAGAATTCTGATTTAAATTTTTTTTGGAAAACATGGATTAAATGTTATTTCTGAAGGGATTTACGAAGTGCAATCATTTGTATGGTTCAAAACAGTGAAAAAGCTGGAATATTTACTAAATCACTACACTGCAATCATCACAATAACGAGTTCTCCTTCAATCTACGCAGTATGTAAGTGAGGCCTTTCACAATTTTCTTACATAGTGATTTCGAATGGAAAACTTAATTTTGAATTTATACAAATCAAAACATATAGTATCTAATCTGCTACAATATCAGGAATGTGTCAATACCACAGCAATGTTCTGAAGCCAATTCTGCATCTGATCACAGTCGTATTTTAAGAATTTGAAGTCGTTCTATTATAACACTATACCACGTACTGTGTGGATCATCAACTTAATATTTGAGTCTATTGACGGCTGGAGAATCCCCGGTTAACGTAACAACAGAACAACGTCGAACGGCGTCTTATATGATTTTTTACTGAAATCTTAGAGTCAAGGAATGGATGTTAACTGAGATCCTAAACACTGCAAATAAGGCATCTTACTGCTGATCTACGGTTTGTCACAGTTGGAATAATACCGTAACTAACATTTTTTAAGGCAAGAAGTCAGCTACATTCTTTATATAAATCATAAAAAAGGCAAGGGAAGATTTCTTCTTGAGGTTCTGGCAGCTAGTGTCTGCGAAAAAAATAGTGTTCAAAGAAGGTGTTCCCCTGGTCTGCGATTCAGTGAAGTAAATTGTCCGCTTGATATGGAGCTGCAACAAGTGCTTCGCGAAGCTCCACTTCCGGCGCCGGGCGAGCAGACACTGTACGGGACGCTGGACTCGGGAGTCGACTCGCAGACCTCCACTCTGCGCTTGACCACTCTTCCCCTCTCGACCGCTGGAGGAGGCGGCACCGACTCTCAGAGCTCCACCCTGCGCCTGCTGGAGCACGAGCGTTCCGGCGGCGCAATTTCGCCCCCGCCCGAGGTACTGGAAGGCGCCGCCGCAGCCGCGTGGGCGCTAGCGCAGCAGCAGATCTACCGCGACGACAAGGTCAGACCGCGCACAGTAGCTAGGAGCAACGCTGGTTGCATAGCTCAGGGGGCATGCTGCGTTGTAAGCCATCAAGGATTACAGAGGGTGTTGGCATGAATATATGGTTTGGTACATGGTTATTTGTGTAACGTAGCAAATTGTTTCAGCAATATAATAGTAAAAAAAGATTGCAGTTATATATATGTGTATATATCCTACATTTCAAGGAATCCTCTTAGTATTAATTACGGGTAAAAATAAACTCTATCTTGATTCACATTGCCTCGAAAAGATTTTATTGTGGTGTTACATTCGTTTCAAGAATCCCTGATTACTAAAATTTTGATTTAATACATTCGTCAAATATTTTTATTTTATCTAACCTTTCAGTCTCTGGTTGCATTTTAATTTTTCTGTATTGGAAACATTATTTAGTTTTAAGGACATGATGATTATTCGTTATAATTAATAATTGTTTACAATTATTTGCTCAAGCACAAACAATGTTTGCACAAACAATGTTTAGCTAGAGCAAAGACTTCACCAGAGCTTTGGATAAGGTAAAAATTAAGTCTGAACAAATCTGTATTATCTTGGAGTGGTTTTCATAAACTAAGTAGAACAGATATCGGCTGATCGAAACGATATTTCAACAATGTTCAATAATGATCAATTAATTAACTGTGTGAACCTTACATTCATTATTCTCGGAATGAAGATACCAGTGTTTTTCTAAGCGATGCGCAACGTGCCTAAGAGTTTTTACATTCCAGATTTTAAATTTTCACTTTTATTTGGTAGTCGTTTTGGAAAATATTCTTCCAACTATATAAGCTAGCGTTTCGTCCCAGTCTACTCCTAGCTATGTGTTGTTGGAGGAGTGTCTGCAGAAGAGACATTAACTTGGGAACGAAATATACAGGGTGTCCAGAAAAGGACTCCCTGATTTCAAAATTAAATATCTCGAAAACAAAGATCGATAGAGGAATTCAGTAAACGGTATGTTTATTGTGACAGCTGTAAGAAGTGTATACAGCAGTGTGAAATAATAGTTACAAAAGCTGCTAACAGATGTACGCTGTACAGTTCATATCAGCATACATAAGTGAAATAATCGTATGAAAACAATCTTTGCAAACAATCACATCACAATGTTTTCAAAATGTTCACCATTGGCACTACAGAGGTGGCGCAAACGAAGAATGAAATTCGCCATCACATTTCGTAGTGTCTCGACCGAAATGGATTCACATGCCGCAGAGATCGCCGATTCCAGTTCGTCCAGCGTGGCGGGATGCCTCGGGTAGACCATGTCTTTCACTGTGCCCCACAAAAAAAAAAGTCACAGGGAGTCACATCCGGCGAATATGGAGGCCAATCCATGCCTGCACCAGTAAATTCGGGATATCCCAAAGCAATGACTCGATTCCCGAAGTATTCCTCAAACTGCTGTATACACTTCTTACAGCTGTCACGATAAACATACCGTTTACTGCATTCCCCTATCGATCTTTGTTTTCGAGATATTTAATTTTGAAATCAGGGAGTCCTTTTCTGGACACCCTGTAAAATCACTGGTGACTTTTTTTCCCCCTATAACGTGCTAATTCTCATGTTCGCTATTATATTTTTATTTCGAATAAAATAAACAATCTCTCTATGTATAAACATGAATATTTGTATGTTATTTATACAAATGCACTGTTTTATACACTCTCGATGAAACTTTGCACACGTATTCTTTAAAACGAGCAGACAAATCCTATCACACCCTCTCCACCATCACACCTTTAAGGAACATTTTTGCAAACATCTCTAAAATGGTAGGGAAATTAGATAAAGTGGATACTGATATTCTGAAATCCCATAAAATTTCCTGTAAAGCGGGGTCGGACAGATTCATTTTGGACAGTTGCTGACCGAGGAAATCTAACTAGAATTTTAAAAATGGTTTAAAGTTGGTGTGGTAACACACAAATCTACAATTTTTATCCAAGCTCGAAGGAACTTTGCAGTAGCATATTTTAAAACAAAGAAAAAATACTCTCACCAATTGATTTAAGACAACAAAACTCGTCCACTTTACCTCCATTATGTAAAATTTAGACTTGAAAGTATTCAGTGTTTTACAAACATCTCCAAAACTGTACGGAAATTGGCCACAATGAATAGTGATATTCTGATTTCCTTTAGAACGGTGTTAAACCGATTCCTATCGGACAACTACTGACCTAGTAATTCGAACATGAAATTTAAAAATTGTTTTAAAATTGGTGTGATGACACAGAAATCTACAGTTTTTATCCGATCTCGAAGGAACTGTTTTAAAATAAGTGGCAATATAATGATTACGTTCAGTTTATAAAACAGCGCCAGCTTTCCCCCCTACGTGCGCAACTTTTCTGTTTCTGCGTATATCACTAAAACGGTAGGAAAATTGGCCAAGTGGATAATGTTTACTACAATCCAATCAAACGGGTTAAAACATATGAACTTTCATACCAACCCCCAGAGCGACACTGCTAGTTTACTATAAGAATAAAAGTGGTAAGGCTCCTCATTGCTAAACTCATTACACATACTAATCCAATATAATTAATAGCCTTGTACTCTATAAAAACTGAAGGTGGAATACAGAAAGGATCCAATTAGATTGTAATTACTCTCCGCTAGGAACCACTGCAATACGCAATCACCCGCAATGTCAATCCTTGCTCTGTTAATTATATCGCCGCATTCAGTTTCTGCCAGAAATGCAACCGTACTCGTGATAAATGTCACTAGAACTGCTGACTTCCATAATAGCGTGGAAATTTTATTTGCCATGTATTCGAGACCAACAGATATCCAGTATTCAATGTTTGCAGATAATGCGCTCCAGTGCAAACATTAATTTGTTGCATCGTTGCCGATCGTTCAATAAAACTCGGTTTTAATCACCGCACAAAGTGATTTGTGCTTGAATTTGCAAATGATTTTTCCTCGTTTATTTCGTCAAACGAAATAGTCGAAATGATTGGCAACATAAATTAAAATTTTAGTTATAGTATGTTTCATAACGTTACCTTTGTTCTAGCTTCATCACGTTTCCGATACGAGGGAAACATCGCTCACTCGGATTTTTAAAACAACATTTTAATCAGTATCGAAACATGTATGTCGTGTACATAAATCTTTAAGTGGTCTTTCCCTATCTGCCCATTTGTTATAGAATCACGAAAATATTATAGAACCGATTTGGATAGGAATTTCACACATTATATATTATGACTCCACGTGACCGACGACGGAGCAAGAAATTATACATACTCGTAACCACCACAGATAATCCCCACAGACCACACTGCATCTAAGATAAACATTCCATTCGTATTCTCAAAATATGCCCATTAATTATCAAATATAGATGAGCACTAGACTCTTTGGACTCTGTGAATTGATAATATGTTAGTTGCAGGAACACCTGATATAAGACAGTAGCTAAAAGAAACGGATTTTTTTACATGCCATTTAGCTTTTCTTCTTTCTCCTGTATAATAATTACTACTCTAAAATAAAAATAACCCAAACGGTAAAAACATTTTTCACACAACACGGTCTGCGCGGGAAAAGCAGCCAGCAGATACTAGAACATATATATATATATAGATTTTATCGTTATTGTTACCAAAATTAATTATCTGGCAACTGTGATGAGTATATGAGGTAATCAATACAAAAAAATAATGATAACGTATTTTCTACGTTGAATTACCATTACCTTATAAATTCCTAAAATTAAAATTATTGCGAAAACGATATTTATGATATTCATTTCCTGATTTAACTACTTATTTTTAAACTCTTTAATTATTGAGAAACTTATTTAATTTTAGTGGCATTCTTTGTACAAAATTTATCTTTGAGGATTTCACAGAACGTGGTGGGTGACCAGTAACGCTCTGCCTTCGCATTCGGGAGGATTCAAGTTCGAATCCCCATCCGACCATCCAGATATTGGTTTTACATGGTTTCCCACAATTACTCCAATCAAAAGCCTGGATGGTTCCTTCCAGGTCCTTTCTTCCAGTACTTCTACGGCTCTAATGACCACGATTTCGATGAGGCGCAAACCAATAAGCAAAAATAAAAAGTAGGAATTCGTATATTAACAGGATTCTACAGAAATACAATTTTCTTTGATTATGCGATGGCGAGGAATTACTGCTTGGCAACATAAGTAACAAACTCGCCTACATAGGAGACACTGTGAAGAGGGCTTGGAAAGTTATGAAAAGTCCTGCGTGTCACAAAAAGTAAGTGGATGTACCATTGCTGTGAGGGATGTGCTCTACAAATCGTTGGTCAAGCCAACGATTCAGTATGGTAGCATATAATGGGACCCACATTATATAGGAGTAAGGAAGGTAGCTCGATCTTTTTACAGAAATTACCGTGGAACACAAAGAGTAACCGGTATGAGAAACGAACAAAGGAAACAGGGACTGGAATATAAGATGCGGAAAAAAAGTTGGAGTGAGTAAGGTAGAGTTATGGGAACCGCAAAGTAATGCTTGATTTTAGGTGTAAGAGTGTAGATAGGTTCTCGTTTTGTAGATAGGGAGCTTTGCTCTGAAGTTGCCTGGTTGCCGTATATATCCGGTGCTCATACACACGGGTAATCGAGCGTCTGTCTTAAATAAACGTCAACAGTAATGAAAAGGTTTAATCAAAAGCCGAGACTCAATGAGCTACCTTATAGCTGAGCCTGCGTCACAACAAAGGTATAAGGTTCCCGGATAAGCTTACGTTATAATGGAAGTTATTAGTGTTGACCATTTAGTTACTGAACTGAAGTAAATAAATAAGAGTCACTGAGCCTATACAGAGCGTAAAAGAAAAGATGCCACGATTAGACAATAAATTTCCAAAAAGGAAACACGAATTGGAATAACTGAACATTTGGTATGGAAGGGGGCTGTCACAAGTGTAAAAGATTTCCCATATTCGGCGTTAATGAAACTCAGTGATAATTGTCTACACGAAGGGTGAAATAACAGAAATTAGCACGTAGCTTATAATATTCTTTCCCTCTCTACTGCCATCTGTGAACTGTTACCTGGTTAAAGTTAATTCTCTCCTTATTTCTTTCTGTTCATTAATAATTTATAACACTCCTGACCAAAGGTAGATAGACTGTATCTTGAAATAAATTAATAAAATCAGGAGCACGCTAAACAAGAAAGAAGTCTATTACAAATAATTTATATTTATTCTATAATCAGACTTGCGCGATAGCACATTATTAAATATCACAAAATGATACTGACTATCAAATACTACACAATTCAATTCTTCTGCACTTCCAATGTATTATCCACTCACTATCACTAACATTGTTAGTTAAATTTTCGTTCAATCCAAATATCAGAGAGAGAGAGATTTTGTTCCTTTCTCTCATTATTTCATATTAGACAGTGAAGTCCGTTGGATTCCACGTGGTATATAAAAAAGCGACACACTCAAGCACATACTCGACGGTAAATTAAACGGCAGAAAACAGAATCCCATCGTCTTTGATTTGGGGGAGACCTTACAGATAAAGAGTTAACGGGATCTTTGCACTAGGTGACTCACATGTTAACAACCCTGGCATTTTAACTTGAGATGTTCACATACAAAATGTATGTCTTATGAGAGTTTCTGTAGACAGGTTAGCTATGAACTTTGAATCAACCTGCTATCCAACCTATTTTGGTTTTCCAGTGTTACTGACGTCACAGACGGCTAAGCGCCAAGTGTCTGGGAGCACCCTGTTCCCCCAACCAAGCAACATGTTTGCCTACTCTCATCTCTCCTCGCCCCTTAATATTAAATAGTTATTCCTTAAAATTGTCACATTGAAACTAAATGTACACCTTAACATATGAGGGGTAATCAGTAACTAATGTTACAAAGCCTATAGTGAAAAGTGTACGTCTTATTTCATACAACTAATACATCCAACTGATAGTACATACATTAGTTTATTTTTCGACATAATATCCATATTCTTTAAGCATTTATCGCTTCGTCGGATGAGTTTAAATGTTTCCTGCTTTCCAAAATTCCTTTCTTACCTGTTCTACCACGACTTTTTCCCCAGAAGTGAATCTTCGACCTCCTAGGTATTCCTTAAGGAAATATGTGAAAGTCGCTTGGAGCGACGTCCGGGCTGTGAGGAGGGAGGTTGATGAAATCCCAGCGAAACCACTTCAGCCGTCTGGGCTGTATGATGTCGCGCGTTATCGTGAAGGAAGATGGTGGCCTCGGAGAGAAGTCCTGACCGCTTCCTCCTGATTGCTTCGCACAATCGTTTCAAAGTCTCTCAGTATCGGTCAGCAGTTGCTTTGCGCCCTTTTTCCGAAAACTGCACGAATAGGCCTGCCTCAACACCTCGTACTTCTCAAGTCAGTATCCGCGTCTGGCGAGCTGAAATATCTCAGCAATGGCAGAGTGGTACGACATCGAGAAGTAGCAAGCCAAACAGCAAGTCGCCATTCGGCAAGCACCAGTAATTTCTGCGAGCTGATAAAATTACTTCACACAGCAGTTTAGCGAGGAGTATTGCCCTCTCCACACACTGTTAATACGAATGGATGAATGTATTTAAACTCTGTGGGCAGCAACAGCGGGGTCTGTCTGATTGGCTGATTCTACGTGCCACGTCGACGTGGAAGCCGAAGGTCGCAGTCAAGAATATGATGCCAGACGTCTGACACAAAGATGGGCTCTACTGTGACACTGGGATGTTGACCATCAGATGGTTAAACATGTGGGCTTAGTATTGTAGAGAGTTAATCAATATTCTAGTTAGTTTGGTTTGCGAGGCACCCATAAGTTACATAATCACCCTTGTAATTGGCCGGATAAACACTTTACCATTTTATTATGAACCCAAATACATTCACGTATGCCATCAGGTCACTTCTCATGTAAATATATATGTAGATATGTAACTGCCGTTTACCGTAATTTATCCTAGCCTTCTCAGACATTCCTATGTTGATGTCTGATTGTACTGAACCATACAACCTGTCAGAGGTTGCAGTAGGGACTTGTGGTGAATATTCATATCAGAACCATGGTCGACTTCTAGGCTTGACCATTATCCACCTCTCCAGTAGAAGCATACACTGTTCGATCTTGCCGAACAGCTGACAGGGTCACTATGGGCCTATGACACCCCCTCGCTGTCCCATAACACTGTCGCCATCACCTTCCCGATAGGTGGCATCACCGTAACCATCTTTGTCTTTGGATCGGGGGGGGGGGTGCTTCCACTCCATTGACGATCGCATACTTCTGGGGGTGTAGTGGTGGATCCATGTTTCGTCACCGGTGAAAATGTGGTGGAAGAAACTGATCCCTTGCAAAAGTTGCAGACTTGCCCCATGCACTTCTCCTTGTGTTAGTTGGACAGATTTCGCGGAACCCATCTGGAAAAACTTTCCGGTACTGCAGAAAGTCGCGAAAAGCGTGACGAACGCTTCCAAACGACATTCATAATTCTACTGTAATATGCCTTTACTTGATCCACCTGTTGTCCTGATATCAGCTCCTAGATGCGAGCTGTGTTGAAATTTGTTGATCTCATGCTGGGATGGTCACTGCGATCCTCGTCGGCGACGTTTTCTCTAGAGGCTGCAAACTTTCGACACAATTCTGCGACATGCTGACAAGACGTGTAAACTGATACCAGCTGCAGGTGAATTTCAGCCGCGGTTATATGTTTCACCCACTGAAATCAAATAACGGACCGATTTTCCAAACAAATCGTCATTTGTGTTTCCCTACAACCAGCGCCGAAGTTAGGTAGTGGCTGAAGCTCTTCACAGTTGACGTCAGAATGTCTTAGAATTACCGCATACTACCAATTTCTACTAATTTCCAGCAATATCGGATGTGTAAGTTTTGTTTCTGATCACCGCTCATACCAAAACTACCATTATATGGCATTCGTATTTTTTTTAACTGCTTAACGTCTCTTAACAGAGTGGTCTTTTAGAGAGGGGAAAGGATGAGGGGCAAGGAATGGGAAGGAATTCAACCATGGCCTTTTGAAGGAAGCACCCCGGCATTTGCCTGGAGTGATTTGGGAAACCACGGAAAACCCAAATCTGGATGCACGGACGGGGATTCGAACCGCCGTCCTCCATAGCATTCGTATGTAGTAGCTACAATATGATAATTCGAACGGTTCCTTATGCTGTGAAGGTTTTCTGCCCCAGATGAGACTTGGCTGCTTTATCCACTGTATTTCGGCTGAAGCCGTGAGACGAGCGACGAGCGCAACGACGGCTCAACGTGTCGGCCGCTAAGAGGATTGCCCGGCTGCCTTGACACGGCTTCCCCTGGGGAGCTCAGACCGGTCTTTCTGCACGGCCGTCTTAGCCGCCATGAGACGAGTAGTCCCGATAGTTGGCCAACTGCCTCCGTCGACCCTCCGCGCCAGTCCTTCCTCGCGAATAACTTCGTCCGTGTCATCTCGAACGCCCACCCCGATAGTGTGCAGGAAGCGTGAGGGCGCCAAGTCCCCCGCCCCGACTCCGTCTTCACTAGCGAGCACCCCCTGGGCCACGCCAGTTGTCTCGTCGAGGTACGCCACCCCCTGCGCATCCAGGGTTGCCACTCCCGCGGAAATGAACACTGGCGGGGCGCCCATCAGCGGCGGTGCTGCTGCAACTATCAGCTTCGACGACGAATATGACGAGGTGAGCTACATACAGCCATCTACGACAGTTCTTGACGAACTATAAAACATTAACATCTTCACTTCAAGTTCCAATTTAATCCACTTTAAAATACTGTCTACATGGAAATTATGAGCGGTCTGGTAGCTCAGTGGTTAAGTCGTCTGATTAGAGATCGAAAGGTCTTCGGTTCGATTTTCTGTCTCGGCTGGGATTATCATAAGCCTTTAACCCGACCTTCACCTCCGGCACAACTGTTTTGTAAAGTGAAGTACACCAGAACGCTTCCGTGATTCGGATTTCAGGTTAAACTTTAGGTTGCCTGTACTCGGTAGGCGGCTACGGTAGGGGTGAATTGCGCAGCCGATAAAAACGTTGTCACCAGGACATTATGACCCCACGAGTATACTTAGAGACTTAGCGTGAACTGAATGTTTGAGCAACCTTCAGCGAGCGATGACTCCAAATGTGTTAATTACATTGGATCCCACCACAGCGCTGTGTGGCTAACCATGAAATTTTAAATATGTAACTCGATTTCATTTGATTTTCACTCTGATTGTTAAAAGGAAAACTGTGACGCCAGCTAAAAGGCAGTTGTATGTTAAGGAATTAACTGCACATAAATAGAAGGGCAGAGATAAAAATTTATAATGCGAGGCTGAAATATACACAATGTTAGTTTAAATTTACATGTTGCTATTTGTTTATTTACGCAATTAAATGCATACGTGATGGAAGAAGATCATTTGACGCGTATACTAAATTATCAGTTGCAGTTATTAGAGGCAGGTCATAACAAAACCTAAACATTTTTTGACAGAAGACAAGAAACAGGAAAATTTATTAAATACTCAGAGAAAAGTTTTACGAAAGGTAAGATATCACGAAATACGTCATACAAATAAGTAATCGTTATTCTTTTATAAAATTATGCTTTCCTTAAAACTGTTACTCTCCTTCAATCACTGTGTATTCTTTTTCCTTCCATTGCCTATTGCGGAAGGGGCAGAGAAACATGGAAGGCAGAGAGGGATTTTGCTATGTAGAAAAGTGTTTTTTTATCACACCTTATAAGGTGTGTATTGGTATGCACTTTAAAAACTTGTCAGTACCCACACACGCGCTTGTTGAGAGAGATTTACTGTAGTAAAATATAATCTATTGAATGACTAAATCAGCATTCATAGGAACACATTTTTAGATCGGACTGACAGATTCTGAAGTAGAAAAGCTGACAGTTACCAATAAGTTGATTGAAATACCTACCAAACAGTAAAGTCACCACACCGATATATAAAGCGTGCGATAATATTTTTGAAATCTTTACTGTTTGGTATTATTCGTACCAGTTTTAATTCTATTTCAGTTCCTACGTCTCCTGGAGATTTTACCGCTTTTGCAATAGTATCAATAATTCTACTGCCATATTACATTTCAAATAATTCAAAGTTCTGTTACAGTTTGTCCAATATATTGAAAGTGGTGTTTTGCTATCTCAATTGTCGACAGATATCAAAAGCAATAGAAACCGCTTACCTTCATCTCGATAATAATTTGCCTCTACTTTTGAGGTTTCCCTGAAGCAGTATAGCTATGTTAAACTGGTTCTCGCTTTTCTGTTTATAAGTGTGTCAGAGATTTTTTTAGTTGACACAATTCAAACAACAAACTTTCATTATTGTTATGGAGCATTGACATGATTCGTTGCAGCGTATTAAATATCGAAATAATAAGTGAATTGGTTTAATATAAGAAAACATCAATGGCCTCGTATTACCATTGAAGATTTATGGTTATAAAAGTATGCTTTTCTTAACAACACAGTCGTTTCAAAGAAAAACCTCGTCCTTGCTGCAATTGTGAATATTAACTCCTTCACTGAAAGAAGCTATTATTCAGCTGGTTACGGGGAGCAAATTTTATGCTCGGAAGTAACAGCTAATATATAATTTTTTAAAAAAAAATAATAGAGGAACTGTATGGTGAAGATACAGTGTGCTTAAATAGAGGAAGTTGTTAATAGATAAAAATTATGAAGAAGGAGAGATTTCGATGAATTTTGATATAATAATCATTTTTCACACATCAAAACAAAGCACTAGTTAATAAAATTAAAATCTACAGCACATGTTTAGAATTATTTATGATAGTATTTTAAACAGGAATAGATAGGAAACGTGCAGAGATATTATATGACCAGTGTGGGCCTAAGTAGAAACGGAGTACTGAGCTTGAGAACGTAGATAAAGTTGTTGATAATGCAGGATGAAAGCCATGTCTAAAACATCCAGATGGAAGAGTATTACATAAGAAACAAACGGTTATAATAAAAGCAAAGGATCACGAGAGGCAAGCGTCAGTTAAAACAGCTGTGAATCAAGGTTTGGATCTATCCTCATTAACATTAAACATTCACGTGGAGTAAGCTATCGAGGAAGTGAAAGAAAAATTTGAATTAGATTACGTAAATACAATCAGCAATCTGCACTTCGCTGGTTATATTGTTCAGTTACTAGATAAGAGCGAAGGTGTAGGGAAGTTTTTGAATAACACAAAGAAAATAATGGTAGATGAAACTGTATTTAATATAAACAAATGAAGATATAAATCATGACTCGCTGCAGAAAGGTTGTAGTAACTTAAAAACAAATATAATAACAGGATTAGCATTAGTAGGAGAAGTAAGATAATTGTTTTATTCAAGAAGTAAAACTGCTACTGCTGACAGCAGAACAGTAACAAGAAAAAGATCATTTTTTTGCATTATCTTTCAGCTTCCAACTTTCTAAAACTTCGTATACGGTTAACTGTGCTTTATGCAACCAAAATGTTGATACCTGAAATACCATAAAGAATATAGATAGGAGAAATAGAAACGTGATATACTGGAATGATGTTTCAAATTAATAGGTTAGATAGAATTTATAGAACAGTCTCAAATCAGAAAAGTAATATTTTTGAACCCCGTTTTAAGACTTGATGAATTAAGTTGTTAGTTGATGAAACAGTCCAAGGTAACAACTGTAAAGGAAATTTATATCGGAACATTTCTTCCGATATCAACCAGTCTGAATTAACATTATAAAACATATCATTGTTATTTTAGTCTGTTATTAAAATGTTACTTTAAAGTTTGATCTATATATGTAATTTTAGTAGTGTCATTAGCCAAAACATCTGTATTACTGTGACGATATTATTATTGAGATTAAATAGAAGTCTCAGAAGAGCGAAAATTATTCAGAACTGTAATCAGATTAGATGGCGTTAACTTCCTTTACTTTTGGTTTGTAATCCAAACAGACAAACAAACTCCATGACTACTAACAAGAATGCCTGTGGGTTCACCAGCACCAATAATCTCTTTAGCTATCAAAGCGGATACTGTTACTTATCTACAGTATTACATGTACACAAACTGCAAAACCACTGTTGACAAAATAATCCATAAAATTATGAATTTAATTAGAGCAGAATGCTCCAGTTCGAACGGGTCGCTACCGCAGAACAGTGGTTGCCCACGAAAACAAAAATACAATAAAACTGAATAGGTGCAACAAAAAATACGCCATTTTGGCTGTAGAATAATCACTAGAGGAATATTAGTAAACGTATTATAGTTAGCTGAAATTAACAACAGCGAGGAAATATAAATGAAAATCAATGTTTCCTCACTTCAGAAACATTTAGCTTATAAATTTGTAACTTTGCTCCAAGTTAGCTCTGATCCCCGTAATTCTATTAGAACAATAATAATCATAATCATAATTCATAACGAGGGGAGAATTTTTTTTATTACTTGATTTGTACAAGACATCTCCAAAAATCTCATTCAGGCTTTTATTTCACAAACGACTCATCCGAAAAAATCTTTCAAACCATCTTTCTAAAGCCCACAGGAAAACTACAACTATATTTTCCGCAAAATAATTGTACCCTCAGTGGGTGGAGTAGACCACATTCGAAGGTTGTTTATTTTTTGCTAAAAAATATAGCTCCACGGCTCTCCAACTACGAAGTACAATTGCTGAGAGATAACTTTTGGCGAAGAATTGGAAAGAAATCAGCCATGGCTTCCATGAAGTAACTACCGTGGCGTTAATGTGAAGTTTTTTTTATGTTAATCAGCTAATTAGGCAATGCAGCCAGTGAGTATCATTACTCTTTGAGTGTATTAGTTTCTCCAGTACATTGTTGTTACTAAGAATGGACAGTACAGGATGGATTAACACCCTAACACCTATGCCCTCAGCCGGACTCGAACCGGCGACCTAAGGCACGTGGAGCTAGCACTAACTCACGATAACGAGGTCAGCTGGGGAATCCTTGTAAAACCTAAAGCTGGAATACGACCTGGGGATCGAACATTCGTCCTTTCTTATGATAGTCAACATTTACGATTTATCCACTAGATTCGGCAATTCTTACATGTTGCTCATAGTCATTAACAATTTGGCAAATTCTCGATCTATCTAAAGTAAGATAAGAAACTGGATATAAGTTAGGTCATGGCCCACTTTCAGAGGCACCAGGGCTTCGGCGAAATCGATATCAGGAAAGTTTGTTGGACCAAAGTCAGGACAGCCAGACTACGATTTGAACCTCTTTAAAAATTCAGCGGCGAAAGTATTTTTCGTTATAACACCCAAATATTTCATATTAAACGTTATTCTACCAACAATTGCTTCACGAAAATCGAAGCTGATTTGTTTTTTTTTTTTTTTTTTTTTTTTTTTTTTTTTTTTTTTTTTTTTTAATGGATTATAAATCTGTAAAACCTTTCATTATTTCAGCAACTGCCGACTGCTATTATTAAACTCCAAACAAGAACTAATAATCATTTCAGTAATTTTATTGCCGTTATAGTTTAATAGCCAGTTGATGCGTTAGAAAAAAAAAATGCGTGTCCCGATTTGTATACAATCTTACAGTATTTATTGTTTTCTATGTAGCAGTGTTAGTTGTTAGAATGCTATTGCCTGCCTGCAGAACTACAGTTGATACTATAAATAAATCGTAACAAGTTCTCTACAATCATAGCCAGTGTTATCATTTGGTGCACAGCGAAAATTTTAATTTTGTTACTGTGGTTGTGATGAACAGTTTCTGTTCTGTTTTCATCTCATGTAAATGAAGAATATGTAACAGATGTTCGTTTATTACTGTTATTTTTAAAATTGTGGTATGAAAACGTACGTTAATTATCAATTTGCATTTCAGCGAAAAATAAATTAATGAAAAAATAATAATCTCGACTAAACCCCAATTAACGTCACATCAAATTAGTTTGACGAGTTATTTGCATTATTTATTATAATAAGTAGGATTTATCTGTTTTTTAAATTGAGCTCGATATCCTGAAACAACTATATATCACCGGAATGTTAAGTAGCCAAAATTAACGAACACAATATACGGATCTGTATCGTTTTGTACGCCATGAAATATTCTCAAATAATAGCTTTCAAATTCTTGCAATTTAAATTTAAATATTTTTACTTATTTTTTTTATCTATGAAATGGTTCCCTTAAAAAGTCCCATTTCCGATGATTTCAGGTTTGTGTCTTTTGGTGAGAAAGATCTTGATTTGCCTTTAGACCTGGACCATAGAGTAAGATAGAGTAGAAGTGCCGATTTCGACCCAATGATTCAGCATGTTTTCGTCCAAGGTTTCCGATTTGAGAGCAGGTTGGATGTGTCTGGTCTACGGAGCCATTTTGGACATTCAGCTTTGGTACTGCGACGAAGAAAATTTTGCTTTTAAAATTCAGAGAAAAATATTGTATGTCATAATCTAACGTGTACTGGTGTCCTAGCCTAAAATACGTAAAGTTTTAAAATATTCGAATAATAACTGCCTTGAATGACCAGGACTATAATGAGTATTAATTACTGATATCAAGAGAAAAAAAACTACTGAACACCAAGCGAAAAATGAAAATTTTATGTCGTCATCAATTGATTTAATTTTTTCCTTATTTATTAACATAATGCAATAGTGTAAAACTAAAACCGCAAAATGCATTGCTAGCTAAGTTCAAATAATTGATCCTGAGATTAATGCATGTCTTCATCAGTTTATTTACCTTTTTTGTATCGTTTTATGTAAATAAATATGATAAAAATTAAACTGAATTAACTAGTAATATTGGTCTTATCGCGCACGAGATATTTCAGAACATAACTTATAAGAGATATACTTTCCAAAACAAAATTTTATACATTTTTCTTTCCTGTTGTATTAACAGAACTTAAAAATAATAAGCGGAAGTTTTGCTTTAGAATTGTCCGTTAAATTCTCTAAAATGATGTATCTAAAACCAATTATTATAAATTCTACGGAAACTAAGACGTTAATGATATACCAGATCTTCTGTTCTCTGCACCGTTGTATAAGGTGACCAATTTTGGTGCAAATAAATAAATAATTATGTCAATGAAAATATCTAACTGTTCATAAATGAGAAAGGTGAGAACATTAAGTTTTTTCGTTGACGAGTTTTTTCTGACATTAATTGTAAAGTATCATATCATTTTGAATATGCTACTTCAGATTCATGTTACATGTGATGTATAGCAAATGTTTGAGAGAGAGTTTTGGGACATCTCATGCGAGCAGTTCTCTACGTTATTGCGATGGACAAGGACGTTACCTGTTCCAACATTACGCATGTCGTTACAGTTCTTATTCAAACTGTAATAATTGCAGTAAGCTGAAGTAGTAGTATAGTGAACAAGACATCTGGTTCACAGCTTGATAGTACTGAGGTCAGGTATCCCCTTAAACTACCTTTCACACCTTGTTTTCTTTTATGTTATGTAAGGTAAAGCTACGCTGATCCGTAGGCAGAGCTCATCCGATGGGATTACAATGTTGCGCGAAGCCCCGACAATGGCGTGAATGTCACAACTGGAAGCTATGTTTGGAGAAAACATCCAGTTAGCGCTCTGCTGGTCTACAATGTCACACACATTTCGTATAGTCTACTGTCGTAACTCAAACATTAGCAGTAAGAGTACTGATATCCGTTATTAAAAAATATTTTTATGATTAGTTATTTAAAATGCAAACAGATACACATTTTAGTGTTTACCGTGAATCCTGATTGGTACTAGAATACACACAAGGTGACTTTTGATCAATACTGAATAACCCATTGTCTGATAAGAAAAAAATACAGGCTTATTAAAGAAAATTACCAATTTTGCATTTTTATTTTTCACAAATTATAAAAGATACAAATACGTGCAACGTATCAGTGAATAGAGGAATACAGAATGTTTGTAACCCACGCTTATTAGTTACATTCACTGCCACCAAAGGCGCTGCTGTGTTTTTACGCGGAGCATACTAATTTGACGTTCGAGGACGGCCAGTGCTTTTCTTTTGCTTATGCACCCTTCTACTAAGAATTTCTTATGTCAATTGTAAATCTGTTTATGACGATGTTGCACTCTACTGAACTTACGACGGGACCCACACTGCATATTATCACTGGATTCACGTTTTGCACACTGTAACACACAAAGCGAATCCTCCTGTGACGTAGCCATTTCCGTGTAACAGACAACAGCGTAACTGGCGGCAGCCAATGGAACTAACAGGCATGGGCTACAAACTTTGAACTGTCCCCTATTCACTAATATGTAGGCGTATCTGAATCTTTTATGGTTTGTGAGGAATAAAAATACAAAATCTACTTCTTCTTTTTTAATAACTCTACATAACTAGAATTATAAATCATAAGGGATGTTAAACTGCTAAGGGGAGATTTTTAGTTGTAACATAAATATTTGAGTACTTGTTAAATGAAGCAATATGAAAGAAAAAATTTCTCGCATAAATTTTCGTGCGAGGTGTATGAGGTTGACATAAATTCGATGCTGCGAGTAGAATTTGTGCTAGAGTCTGTAGAGGCACGGATGAGGGATACTGCGTAAATAGTTTAAGGCAGGGGCTCTAACAGTAAACTTCCGGAAGGGATGCAAATGGAGAACCTTTCGTGTTTCACATAATTTAAAGGTACTTATCTGTCAACAAGCGATTTTCCTCAGACCTTTAATTGTATATCTGATCGTCTTCCTGCATTCTACAATAAGTTGTTACATGAGCTAGCACCAATAAAACATGGACTGAAATTTACTTAAAAGATGGTGGGTTTTCAGAACTTAGGTGGCACTGAAATTCTCAACAGCTAACTAAGAAATTGGGTTGCTCAGAAATCTCTATCTCGACGAGCTTTCTTGATCCATAATATCTAAAACATTCCTCAGTTTGTCAATTACACTGCAAGTGGAAATATTTGTTCGTTAATGCAACCTTACCAGGAAATGCTTTATAGACGTTATACAGTCTCATCGAGGCAGCCAGTATCTCAGAGAAAATTATTTAAGGTGCTAAGATAACGTGAGGTTAAAGAACGTACAAACCTAGAATTAAGGAGGATGTGCATTCGAATTCCCGTTCAGATTTTGCTCTTACGGTGTAGGCAAACGTTAGGGTAATTACCTTAAACGGCGCCTGATAGATGATCTACAAGGCTGGTCAAGGAAACACAGTTACGCAACATTTTAAAAAAATATTGATTAATATTTTCTTTTTCTTTTATTTCTTGGTTCGTGTAATTTTGTGTTTGTAACACAGTGTTGCCAATTCTACGGATTTATCGGTAGATCTACGGATTTTTATAAAAAGTTAGGATTTTCGGATTTTGTTAAAATATTTACGGATTTTTGCTACTTTTTAATATTTGTTGATTTTTTGTTACATTGGTGTTCTGTTAAACTTTGAGCTTATAATGTTAATGCATTACAGAATTGTCAATAATTGTGAATCGTTTCCTTGAAAACGCTCGAGTGAACCAACGATTGAAATAAAGTTCATATTTTGTTTGATTATAGATTTTATAGATCTTAAAATACCGTGGGTCATACAGAATTACCGGCGCACTCTTTGTGCACGGTGACACGCCCGTAGGCACGGCTTATAAAGCAGTGCCTTCCGAGAAGGCTTAACCAATATCCGAGAATGAAAGAGGCCACAACTTAGTGATGAAAGAAGCGATATATAAAACAAGTTCAGAAATGTTTTTTACTTTCAGTGTAGAATAATATTTGAATTTTAAAGACCTTGAAGTAAAAAGAATTCTTAATTTTGACTCTCTCTTCAATTATTATTGTTTCAGTCTTTCAGTTAGCTAGTCTCCGGATTTTTGTACCCAATCTACGGAAATTTTAGCGACCATCTACGGATATTCAAAGCGAAGAGGCTGGTTGCCGTTTATTCGAGTTTGACGAGAAGTATTGTATTGTATTTAGGATATCGAAGGCAGTGGGTATGTGAGTTATCTTTGAACAGTAAATTATGAGTGTAGAGAGAGTATCTTTGTCAGGAGTCCGGAAAAGAAAAGGTGGCGAGCTCGCGCAAATGAGTGGGCTCTCGCTCGTATTGATGTGGACAGTCGCTGGTGGCTGTGAATAAAAATCAGTACAGGAGACTATTGAAAATGGTGTACGGGGAGACTGCAATGTTACAAAAGTGAAGTTTAATGGTCAGTATGCCAAGTTGCTAAACAGTGTTTAATTAAAGAAGAGTGAAACAACCAAGTGGGGTTTTAATGTTTATTTTTTTCTCGATGAGGTGTATCGAACAAACGCACCGCTTTCTTTCAGGTTAGTAACTTATAGGGAAAGACGAGAGGCAGAAGTACCTGTAAGTACGTTATATGTGACTCTTATGACGAAGACAGGAGGAGAAGGTTAATAATATTATATGTGGCGTCCAGTGACAGAGACGAGGAGCCATATAATAGTAATTTTATAGCTGGCATTCAGGAGAATACGGGTTCGAATCCCCGAATGGCCATTGAGATTTTGGTATCATTTGGTTTCCCGATTTCACTCCTGGCGTATGCCTGGATGGTTCGTTCGAAAGGCCCAGTGCTTTGTCTTTCCTTTCTACCATCGTCACCTGGCTCTAATATCCTCGACATCGACGGACCATAAAGCTAAACAAAATAAAATATCATAAGATATACCAAAGTGCATTAGTGTCCTGGTTATTCGTTTAAGCTACATTCTTGGCATGCTCTTACGCAATAAAAGTCTCATTTCATTATGATGGTGGAATTAAAACATCATCAAAAATGTTTTAAAATACTTTATTTATATTCCATTCTTGATATACTGATGACCAGTGTTTTATTTCAGCACAATAACAGATTGCCAGTAAAGCAATTAAATAGTCATGTTACAGTCCGTTTATTGACAGAATGTTAAAAATTGCGTCAGTGAAATTGTCCCCAAAATGCATCGGATTATCTGTTGTGTTGCAATGAAATGTTCACGGGTGTGCCGCCGAATTGTGCTGTGAAAAAGGATATTTCGGCTAATATCTCTGCTGTCTTGCTTAGGTGTAAAAACAACTGTAATTGTTTGCTCACCGACATATAATTTATCTGTATATCAGCATACCATTACAGATGTTTTCACACTGGAGTTAGCTGTGAAAATATGTGGTTTAACAACGCAATCTGGCGGTACACCTGTGAGGACTTTATAGCAAACATACGACAGGAAACTCTCAGTTCTTGTGTTCTTTCTTTATAAACTGTGATACTAGTAATGAACACGACAATTTCAGTAATTTTAATTTGTTACTATGGTAAAAAAAAAAAGGAAAATATAAGGCATATCCCAGGAATCTTACGTTGATATTAGTGGAATGGGAAACTTCTTGCTTCGTCTGGTAATTTTTAGGTGAGATTTATACTGAAAAAAATAAATCAACTGAAAGAACCGACGAAAAAAAAATCAGAACTTTTCGGATCCTCGCATAAATAAATAACGAGGGCCATAAATCGCAGTACACCATCATTTTATTCGCTGACCCCACGTTGGGGGCCATTTTCCGGTGTATTGACATCCACTGCCAAGCAGTCGTCTCTCTCCAGAGTTCTTTAGCCTGCCCGGAGGTTATGAGACGAGGAGTGTGGTGGATCTGAGAGCACTCCGAGACCGTGGGAACACGAGCAGCTTGTCTTGGTGTGGGCCGCGCTGTAGGACTCTCCTCTCTCTGTGTGACCTTTCGGCGTGGTGAGTCGGCCCGCCAGCGGGAGCTATTACGGCCAGTTAGAACCTCTGTGCGGCTGTTGCCTCTGCTAAATGTCAGCCGCCAGCTATCCTCCCACTGTACGCACTGCACGCATGCCGTGGGTGGAGGAAGTAGCGACTTGAGACTGTAACAGTGTTCAAACACTGCTGCATGGAATGTCTTCCAGCTTTCTAGATGGTTACAGGGTCCCATTGACCTTCTTGTGTTCTGAGAAACATTTAAGAGGACTCCTGATATATCTACACTAACATTATAAATTCGAAAGTAACCATGCCTCTCTGTAGTTTTTACAATTTCACGACTAAATGTCTAAACAGATCTTGATAAAATTAGACTAGGATGTACTATTTGTCATTAGGATGGACATAGCAGACTTTTTCAGGGTAACTATCGTATTTTGTCATGAAAGTTTGAGAACTAACAGGAACCGTGACAGACGGATAACGTGTGTGGTGTGTCAGTCTCTGGGTTGCTGATAGTGATGTGCCGGATCGTTAAAAATGTATATCCGCTGATACGGATACAGATACGTATCATTAGTGTCTGGATCCGCGAATACGGATATGGATACGGATCTCAACTTTCTCAACTTGGACCACAGTGAAAAAATCGTCTACTACGCTCTATTATCGACTAACGTCCAGCTTACGCGACTGTGTATCTTAATTAAAGGATTAGTGAGAGTACTGAGCCCTTGTAGGATACCACAAGAAAATTAAGCGTACAAAACACATGTATATCCGACGTTATTCCTCATAAATTGTATGATGAGATGCAAGTTCCTGCTGATAGTGGGGAAACTCCCAACGTCAGCACTCTCGCCGTTCTTGAGATTTTGTCTTTTTTGAAGACTGAATTAACGATTTTCTGAAATCGACAAAAATATAATATTCCCAATAGCAACGTATTTAATTTTTTCAGTGACTTTTTCATCAAAGATATAAAACAGAAATTACTTACAGCTTAAGAAACAGAAGTAAATCACACAACAAGTACAATTAGCACAGAAAAACCAAATGCTGTATGAAAAGTACACTGCAACAATTTAGAAGACTCTATGGCCAAAATGTTAGATATTGACGATAATGATGAGGAAGCTGAAAACCAATTATCATGTACGAATGCTAATTTGCTGGCAGAATGTGCTAATGAAAAAAGAATATCAAGAGATCAAGATCCGTTAAAGTATTGTCAGAAAAATAGTAACAAATTAGGACTATGACACATGGCTCGCACATTTTATCATTACCTGCAACAAGCGTTCCAAGAGCACAGTTTTTCAGTGCAGCAGGAATTATTTATGATCCCCCATCGTGATAGACTTTTGGATGACAAAGCTGCCAAGTTACTCTCTTAGAAGTACAATTTACCAAACTTAATTTTAAATATAAGTTTCTGTAAAATTATTATTTTACCTGATGTAAACACTTAAGCGGTACCTTAATAATAATTTCAGTTAGCAAATTACAAAGATTAGAGATCTGATCTCACTATAAAGATAGTTAAAATAATACTTTAAAACTTACTATAGTGGTAAGTTACCAGTTACCTTTGGTAAACTAGTAAAATAAATCTTTAAAAAAGATTCGTTAAAGGTCTGCTAAAAAATTAACGGATACGGATACGGATACAGATCTTTTTTCCCCTTCGGATATCCGCGGATACGGATACGAATACGGATATCCGGCACATCACTAGTTGCTGAGGAATATTTCTCTCGCAGTCAGTTTATGTATATTTTGATTATAAATTTTACATACAGACAAATGTTCCAAGGGGACCGAGATGGGAGGAGGCCAATATTGGCCTCCTACCTATCATTCGGGAGGACCGGGGTTAAACTCGGTTCGGCCATCCTGTCTGAGGTTTTCCGTGGTTTCCCTCAGACACTTAGGCGAATGCTGGGATGGTTCCCTACAAGGCCACGGCCGACCTTCCATCCCCCTTCCCTCCCCGTAGTAGTAGATAGGCTGAAAAGAGTCCCCTATGACTCTCCAGCAGCCCGCCTCCCAGCCTTCTGCTGGGAGGAATGAAATGTAAAAAAAAAAAAAAAAAAAAAAAAAAAAAAAAAAAAAAAAAAAAAAATGTTCCAAGTGTCTCATAACTAAACTGGATCTTCGATACTCTGCTCGCTTCTGTCACATAATACTGTAAGAAGTCCAAAGCTGCCCCCACGAGTTTTTGAATGTCCATGAATGATTTTGGTATACATCGTAGACAGAAAGTTTTTTAGTGCAAATGTTCAGTCCCCATTTCATGTAATAAATATTGTGTAATGTTTAGAAAATGCATTAAAAAATCAAATTGTGAAATTCCTATCAGAAAAAACTTGTTTCATAATGCGGCAAACCAAGTCTTTGGTTATCAACTGACATCCATTGCATCTCGTTGTGGAAATTTTCCATTCCATTGTTAAAGATGCTAAGCCACACCTTCACTCATGTTCTCTCCGCAAGTTTCACTTAGCAGACGATAGATGTTACAAGGTCTAACATTTCTTCCATTCAAAAACTTGATAAATGCTATTATTTAAATGTTGGCAGGCCAATCTATTGTTTTAAACATGATTACCAACAACGACTTCACGCAATAAAAATGGCTAGGCTATTTCGTTCGAAGGATGTAACTATGAATCTGCAATCTTTGTGCTGTCAGATGCACAGGAGATGCGCTACACCGACTGAAATAAGAAATTTTATCAGGAAACTTAGAAACAATAAAGCCCCAGGAGAAGACAAAATTACATACGGTCAATTGAAACACTTGCCTAGGAAAGGAATAGTATTATTAAAGAGAATAGTGAACAGCTGCTTGACTAACGCCTACTTCCCTGCAGAATGGAAAAGAGCAAAAATAATACCAATCCCCAAAGCTGGGAAGAACTCATCCTTGCCGGCAACTAATAGACCAATTAGCCTGTTCAACTCCACAACAAAAGTGTTGGAAAGAGTTGTGTTAACAAGAATACAGAAGAAACTGTCTGAACAGAAAACCATTCGCAAAGAACAGTATAGTTTCCAACCTCACATGTCAGCGACAGTACAGCTTCTACACCTAGTTGAGAATACAAGAAAAGGGTTCAATCTTGGCAGGTCCACAGCAGCAGCTTTTATTGATGTGCATAAGGCCTATGACAAGGTGTGGCACCAAAATCTCATATATAAGCTAATTACCCAAACTACAGTTGACAGAGCAATCATTCACTTCATAAATAGTTTTTTGGAAAAAAGGACTTTCTACGTAGAAATGAAAGTTGTGCGATCTTCAATACATCAGATGAGGACAGGACTCTCACAGGGATCAGTATTAGCACCCACACTTTTTAATATATACGTGAACGATATTCCGACTATAAAAAGTGTTAATGTCGACCAATTCGCTGATGACACGACGATTTATACCACGGGAACAAAACATATGGAGAACATCACCAGAATGCAAGATCAACTACAAAAAATAGAGCTGTGGAGTAAACGAAATGAAATAACGATAAACTCCGAAAAATCCGCAGCAATATATTTTACACATAAAAGACCGGAACTAAACCACCAGCTGACTATATTCGGAAAACAGATACCATGGAAGAACCATCACAAGTACCTAGGAGTTACTATCGACAGAACTCTCACATTTCGTCACTATATAGCAGAAAAACGGCTAAACTTATTTCCTATACTGACAAGTCATTCAATGAACCTAAAAACAAAACTCCATTTGCACAAATCATCAATATTACCGGTAATAACATATGGCTGCCAAATTTGGGGGACAACGTGTAAAACAAATCTATCGCATTTACAAATTTTACAAAACAGGTGCCTCCGTCTAATCCTAAATGCTGACAGAAGAATGAAAATTACTGAATTGCAGGAAGTATCACAAATGGAAACAATAGACCGAGACTAACTTAATCCTTCCATAAAAGACTTGAAACACTACGCCAAACAGAAGATAGACTGCAAAACATTGGAATAACAGTTCCGAAACGGTGGCACAAGTACAAAGTGCCACTATCAATTATTCACCCACCAATTTGAAATTACCAACACATCAAAGAGGTTTTTGCAAAGACCTCCGAGGAGGCCGAAATTTTTCCCTAAGGTGAAAAATGGAAAAAAAACAACAAGGAATTATTAAAACCCTAGCAAGGACGCCAAAGGTGTCGGTGTAAGGAAAACAAGCGTATCAAAATAATAATAATAATAATTATTATTATTACATTGAAATGATATACATCAGTCTAAATTAGTAATACATGTGTACGAAGTGAAAGGTTAAAGCTAGAAATATGTGAAGCTTTCGTTTTGCCATTATTCTATCGTACAGAATATCGTGCTAAAAACTGTCAACTGAAAAAAAAAAATCAATTACGTTTGCATACTATCTGTCGTCGTGTCATCTAATTCCCGCGTTTTAGCTTCTCTTTCTGTTTGCTTGTCGTATGAACAGTGTACAAAAGAAATTCGAACATCTCTCAGTGCCTGATAGAGATCAATACGATTTTTTCTAAAATATAATTTAGGGGAAAGTTCAGGTGCACTAGTCAAGAAAATGGGTGTAGTTTGTCAGGTAATAAATGCTGTGACATTAACGAACGTTCAATGAAGTTGTATATCTAATGTTGTCATTTCTCTACTACTGTGCAGATCAAGTGTCAGGTGGATCTGTTTTTGTTAATTACACGTGTATGATTTTTTTGTAAATAATTTTTGTTTTACGTTTTCGTATGTCCTCCTAGCAGATTAAATATAAAAATAGGATCTGATGCAATAGGAGAAGTGAGTGAGTTCTGTTACTTGGGAAGCAAAATTACAAGCGATGGCCGAAGCAGGAGTGATGTTAAAAGCAGAATAGCACTAGCAAAAAGAGCCTTCATGAAAAAGAGAAACCTTTTAGTTTCAAATATTGATCTAGGAATTAGAAAGAACTTCTTAAAACTCTATGTGTGGAGCACAGCACTTTACGGTAGCGAAACATGGACTTTAGGAATACCGGAAAGAAAGAAACTTGAAGCATTTGAAATGTGGTGCTACAGAAGAATGCTGAAAATTAGGTGGACAGACAAAGTAAGAAATGAACGAGTTTTGGAAATGATGGGTGAGAAAAGAAGTTTATGGAAGAAGCTTACGGAAAGAAGAGACAGGCTGGTAGGTCATATTTTGAGACATGCTGGATTGGTTAATTTGTTAGTGGAGGGAACAGTTGAAGGTAAGAACTGTAGAGGTAGACAGAGATTAGAATATATGAAGCAGATAATTGAGGACGTGGGTTGTAACGGGTATGTAGAAATGAAGAGGTTAGCACAGGATAGGAAGGGATGGAGGATTGCATCAAACCAGTCTAAAGACTGACGACAGCAAAAAAAAAAAAAATGTCCTCCTGAAATATTTAATGAATCTTTTGTATCCTGTTACTGACATTTATTTCTTCTTTAGGGCGGCAACCAAATTTTATTTCTTTGAACGCCTTATTCCTTGTATCTTCTTGTTATACGTGAACAGTTATTAAAAGAATTACTAGGTGCCCTGTTATGTCATATTTACACATTAACAAAGCTTCTATTTCTTGTTATTTGTGACTGTAAATAAATTTCACTTCTGCTCTGTTCTTAAGCCCCCTCTGATATTATTATACGACTCTTAGTCAGAACAGGTTTTGAAGTTATACCATCTTCTGTTCATAAGTTTCCAGATGTAAATTTCTGGTACTTTCTCTTCAGAACATTCGAATCACAGGATTACAGACACCATATTTAACACTTTCTGTGAAATATCAGCGCGGATTTGCGGCTTTGAATACCTGTCTAGCCAACTAAAGTTTTTCACTCCTTTAATGACCATGACATCGACGTGCAAAAAAACACCCATGAAAAAATATGAGGCCACTGATTAACTTGGCTAGTTATCCGAAAACAGTATACTGAGAAAAACTTTGTTCTCTTGTAAGCTATCAAATACTACAGAAATAATTATTCCAATGTATTCTATGCATCAGAGATCAAGCAGAAAATACGCGTATCTATTTGAATGGGGAATAATATCACTTTTTTGTTCTTTGGCATCATCTTTCAAAATTCCCTTTTGTCAGCTCAAAATGCTCTTCTACACAGCGTAAACATCATTAACACATACCAAATCACTAATAATAGGACTCAAGGCTTCCATGGATTTTTTTTCTTTTTTTCCTAGTAAAAATGACATACACTTCAAACACTTTTACGGAGTGTTTCGTTTGTGATCATTGGTATAAATTTCATTTCAAATATTACACTTCTATACGCGTATTTTTAGTAAAAAAAAAAATACCGATACTGAAGGTGAGCGGGTAACGGCTGGCTTACGGAGGGAGGTTGGTTCAAATCGCCATCCAGCAATCCAGATTTCAGTTATCCGTCACTACCCGAAATCACTCCAGGCGAATGCTGAAACGATTTTATCAAACTTCCATGGCTGACTTCCTTCCCGTTCCCTGCCCCAAACCCTTTACAGCCTCCAATAAGAACGACCTCAACGGAATTTAAAACTCAAAGCAAAAAAAAAAAAACCAAGTAGGCCTTTATAATTGTCTGTTTACTGTTTCAGCACGTAATTGATTTTACATGTTACTCTGTTATTAAAGAATATGTTTTTATGCTGCAACCCTACCAGACGAACATAGAAAGACGCTTGTATTCACCTTGACCTTTGCACATTTGTAGCTTCAGTTTGCTTGCACGTTAGTGTACTTTAAAAAAACTGATGCATGCAGAGTTCAGCATTTTTGTGATATAATAGACCATCACGTTTGTTCTGATGTATTAATTCCAAGCACAAAGCTTTAAATGTTTATCTAGTGCACACAGATTCAGAGTGTACTTGAAGGCACAACAAATATGTTAGCTTGTTACATAGTTTTGGAGAATAATAATTCTGGCTTATAAATAAAATTTATAATGGTTTTCATGAGTTTTCTATGATTTTTCTTATAGTCGGAACTAACTATTTTTACACTTTCCGACAAGCTTCCTATTTGTATATGAAAAATAAAAGACCGTGATTTTAGTTCAGAACATTTCTTCTCTCATTCATCATCGCTCTACAGTCAGCTCTGACGTCATTCCAGAGTAATTCGAAGTAAAGCGACTTAAAATATCGATATTGTCCTTTTTGGAGAATCTCTGCATTGTCATATTTTAGAAGATTATTCCCAAATATTGCCGTACCACCATCTCATTCAGAAACTGAAGAACATCATTTTCGTTAACTTAACTCTCGTCGTTCAAAAGCTGTACAAAATTGGTTCATAAAGAAAAGAGATTTCATGTAATTCTTCAATTATTAACAAAAATTCACGTACCAATTCGCATGAATTCTGCACCTGTAAGGATTGATCTCTGTTTATTGTTTATGTACCAATGATCTGAAACTTGTTGATTCCAAAAAACATACGCTCACGTCACATAACAGAGTAGAGAATCTCGGCACTTTTGAAGATATATTGGGGCAAATTTCAAATAAGCGCAAGTCTCTAATGGATTAGAGACTTTGTGACGACCAATTATAAAAAATAATATGTTTCAGCTCAGTCAGGTGTGAGAAAGTCCTACAAAAACAATATTAAACCTATGAGGCATTCATCATAATTTCTGAGTTCGATATTGTTGTTTGGAATAAATCATTTGAAGAGCTCAGCTGCTATAGTACCATTGCTATATCCTTCATTAGTATTCATTACATTTCCCATGCATGATAAGTTATTTCGTAACAGGAATTCTGGTACGAAGCGTATGTCCTGATTTAATAACCCACTGCTCGTATAGATATATCTACCACCTTATTTTTCCATAGCCAAATTCAAACTTGGAAAATACTTTCCCTGCCTTTTATTACTTGTAAGGTTAGTCTTAGGCGGTCTCGGGAGCGTACTGGTTCCGTGTACCAACTGCATGGGTGTTTAAATGTTGTGCGTTGTTCGTGCTGTGTCCGTCCTGTGTTGCTATATTTAGTGATAACAATATACTGAACAAACCGAAGTTCTTGAAGCGTCTTAATCACTTTTCAGCAGGTGGTATGGCCTAAGCAGTCGAATGCTATTAAAGAAGGGGGAAAAAGGTTAACCATCGTTTGATTTCCTTTAGCAATGAGTCTCTTATAACGAGGTAAATCATTTGAGTCACTGCAAAAAAGAGTTATATGCCTAATATTGAGATTTCAACATACCCTGTCTGGGAGACAAGTCAGGTGTACGTGTTGTTAACAAACAGATCTGATCCCGTTCTTCTAATAATTCAGAGAAAAGTTGAAATTTTGACTTTGTTCTCAGACCCATAATTACCTAGTTGAAATGGACCCTAAGGTTTACCAATACACATTCCTGAAGACTGTAGGAACAAAAAGATACTTTTACAGGAAGCTTGCACATTTGGCAGGCTGAAGGCGAAATTTACTTGTCTTCCTTCGTGCAGGCATATTTTTTAGGAATACATGTCCATAATAAATTAAACTAGGACCCGAATAAAAATCTAATAAAAAAATAAAAATGATATGTTTTATAATTTATTTTGTTAGTGATCATCATCTGCGTTCAAGTAGTTCCCAAAATCTAGTGGTTTTAAAATATTTGAGTAAATGTGTGACAGAACAGGTAGATTTAATCTGAATATCTTCTTTCTTTCCAATTAATGGAATAACAAGCTGGTTCATGCTACTGATATTTTCGTTTTTCATAGTTCCAGCAGTAGAGCCTTCCTTTGTGAGACAAGTGCAATGTACAGGAAAAATTACTGTGATTCAACACTTAGGACATTGATAAACGTTATAGCTGGACTCCCGGAAGTGTGTCAGCACCGGGCAATATGTCATACCTGCCTTCCCACTGCCTTGGGCGTCTCTCGTGTGCCGTAAATATTAACAGAGCCCGCCTTCGACCCCTGCCGGCGCGTCACTTTTTTAATCTTTTTGCCTCGTCTGCGAGATTAATTTCTGTCCCGACGACGGAGAGGCTGAATAAGAAACGAGGAGGGCGGGGCTCAGAGCAGGAGTACAAGCCACCCCCATCATCTGTCACGACAGTGCGCGAACGACGGTGGCGCCCCTAGCGGCAGGAAGGCGACTTAAGACTGGGTCTGCTCTCGTTGCAACATTGCCGCTGTCCTCCAACCAACTTATGAAAGTGTGATTTTTAAAGCGTCAAATGTGGATGCACATAACAAGCAATCTGGTAATCCTACAAGGATGCTACAGTTTACGTATGGTGTTGCGGATAGCATGATTGGTTCTTCGAGATCACTCCTCGAAGAAGAATTAACAAATAGGGGAGCTTCCATAAACTACGTACCTCGGTCTAGGGGGGGAAGAGGTTGGCTGGAAAATTACGTTCGGCTACGTGGCAAAAAACGGGGGAAGGGGGGGGGGGAGAGGGAGAATGCCAAGGCAGGTCACGTAGCTTTTCATTCATATTATTTTTCACGGTTAAAATAAGGTACAGAGCACACAATAGCATGTAAATATTTATTTCCGTCATTTAATTAGCTCCGTATGTAATTTACGATAGTCTGAGAAGAGAAAACAGTATAAAATGACTTCTAGAAGCAATAGGGAAAAAGGCTACGTGCTACGCGGGGGTTGGGGGGGGTAGAGAGAAAAGCCATATCAGGTTACGTGGGGGGGGGGGGAATTGAGAGGGGTTGAAAGAAGGCCAAAAATGAGCTACGTGGTTTATGGACGCTTCCTAAAGAAACGATAAATGCAGGTGACACAATCTATAATTGTATTCTGGTCATGTCATTTAGTTCTACTACAGTATATATGACAAAACAAATATATATGACGCAAATATTTTTATTTTTTCATTTAATAGCATTTCACACTTTCCAGTATGAGGACGAGATTTCGACGATTCCCGGTCATATATCTATCTACCTCAGCTTGAGACATACTTGCAGTCAATAAATAATTTTGATAGAGTTTTTAAACATCATATCTAGTAACTAATTTTGTTTATCAATCAGGGTCATTCAGCCAGTAGGGTATCGTATTGAGGACAATGGACAGAAAGGAAAATCAATGCCTTTTGTCAACAAATACATTATCATGGACTGCTTTAGGGTAACCATGTTAAACAATATCCGTTTTTGAGGAGCATGTTCCAACTTTTATTGTTGTTAATAATGTATTTCTTCGCTAGATCTTCTACTTGAAAATTGTAATAAATTTCTGGCCAGTTTACAAGACGATTACCTTTACTAGTATAAGAGTGGCATAAAGTACACAAACGTAAAAAGTCTAATGTTCATTTTACTTTAAATTAGCGGAAACTAGCTACTTTTGGATAACCTTCGCCCTTAAAACTTTTAATAATTCAAGTCTAGCTCATAAGACAAATTTTATTCTTCGAGTTTCTACTGAATTTTAAGGTAATCGTTTTAACCCACAATTTACCATACTACGTTATTCAGTTACAAACGGCACAAATACTGTGTTCTTATTCCCGAAACTTGTATAAATTTCGCACTGCAGTCATTTTGATGCAGTAACAAAAAGTAATTGCTTTCGGTGGATGTCAATATCATAGAAAAAATGAAAATTATATTTTTACTATTTGTAACTGCGGCGGTGATTATTGACCGTCGTTCTCATAACATATTAAAAATATCGTGTTTAAAAAATCAGCAAGAGATTTTTTTAATTATGGCTTTACACCTGGCCGACGTCGAGGTCGTTAAAGGTGGTAATGGACTGGGGACAAGGAACAGGAAGGAATTCGGCTGTGGCTTTTGAAGGAAGCATCTCGGCATTTGTCTGGAGTGATTTGGGGAAACCATGGAAAACCCAAATCAACGAGAAGTTAAAATCAGTTCATATTCAACAGGACCGGAGTTAGAAGCCCGTCCATCAGTTCAGATTTCAGTTCCCCATGTTTTCTTGAGACCTGCTTAGCCAATGGTAGGATGATTCCTCCGTATAGTCCATAGCTAATTTGTCTGCTGCAGTTCTCTTCCAAATTTAATGAACTCGTCGTAGCTGAAACCAAAGCGCAGAGATTTCGTTGCTTTTCAAATAGTAGCTACAAACATAAAGGCTTAGGTGTGCGGGTCCATTGCCACGTGCAGCACATTGGAAGTAGTTCGAACGCGATCACTGTTTCGAGATATCGCCGTGGACCGCTATCTGGTCGAAAGCGCAGAGTAACGAGAAATCGAATGGCCACATAAAACCTCTGATGGGCATTGCAGTGGTTGGCTTTGGCTAGGAAGTTACGGTTCTGTAATCTTTCGTTCGGCAGATGGCTGAGGAAACGGAGAAATTCGCTTATAATGACGTATTTAGTGTGTGACTCTTCTGAGGGGGACTCGTACAATGACATGAAATAAGATACCAAGGTAAATGTACATCGATACTGAGGAAGAAAAGTTTCTAATATCAATAAATTAAAGTACAAGGGGCTAATGAAATTTCTATACCAGTGTGTTCAGTTGAAAATGCTAACAGAATCTTGAACACACTTATAAGGGCATTATTTTAATGCACAGAAAATCAGGTTCGTCGTTTACAACTTTCTTTCGGAAATTTCACTATACTCAATGTTCATTGTGCCGTGAATGGAGCAACAGTAATTATTTGTTCATGATGACATATTACTTCCAGTAGAAATCTTTTGTCGCAGTCTGCAACGGTACGCGACGAGCTCCTTTATATTTAATTAAAAATTCAAATCTCTGAACACTGATACTGCTGTTATTCAGTCTGGTTAGAAAAGATGCCTGATTAAAATCTGTGCTTTTTGAAAGTACATTACCTCCATCATGGAGTGAGTGATACAATGTTGCCACCTTACGAAAATAAAAGTCGCTAGACCTGGACTAAAAACTCACTAGATTAAGGGATATTTAGAACTAAAAGATTCGCTAGAAATCGCTAAATAAAATAATATAAAAATATTTTAATAATTAGTATTTTCATTAAATTCGACATAATATTATATTACAAATCAAGATCAAATTCTTCAATACGTATTTATTTTTCATCATCTTGGTCTATCGTTGGAGTTGTAGAACTTCTAGATGTGTGATGGTGAGATGAATCGTCAGTCTTAGGTTTAAAAGAGTATTTATTATCTTTACCAATTGCAGCAATCACATCAACCAGAAGCTCGTAACTGTAGCGGTTTTTTTTCTCACAATTTTTAACTGATTCCTTATAAAAATAATGCTATTAAGAGTATTTACAGCTATTCTATTTCTCAATTTGCTTTTAAAAATGTTCATTGTACAGGAAAGCCTCTCTACTGCGGCATTCCAGTGAGGAAGTAATAAAGCGCATATGACTAAATCAGTGATATTGTTTGTAGCGTTCCATTGAACATAATTAATACCACGCCATTGCTGTGGAGGTTTGTCAATTTTTTCGTCATCAAATCCGAGTATTTTGTTGTCTTTACTCTGACGAAGAGTATTTTCCACACTCATAAGACAAATTTTCCCCCAAATAATGTAGTTGAAAGAAAGTTAGTATATTTTTCGAAACTTTGCAAGGTTGAATATCATTAAAAATCACCAAATATTTTTTTAGCGATAACATATTTAAGAATATCGCTATCGAACTTCAACATTCACTAAATCTAGCGACAAAATCGCTAAGGTGGCAACATTGGAGTGATATTTCTTGTGTCATCATCCGAAGACGAGGTGTTCCAACCTTCGGAACCTTTTAAATTTCTTCAAACAGATATCTTCTCCTGCAGGTTCTATTTCTTGGGATTTTAACTTTCCATCAGTCTGTATATCATTTCACCTTAGATTCCGAAGAAAACTGAAAAAAATGTGGCTCCGCTCTACTTTGAAGCCTCAAGTTCAAATAAGAGACTAAAAATCAAAGAAAAATTTCAAGTGCGGTTTGGCCTATCTCAGAAACATTAAATGCCGAAATCTGATAGTTAAAACTGAAGGAGGATTCAAATTTAAAATGGTTTAAATTCTGATTAATTAATATTTTGTAGTCTGTTTTAGATATAACTGGATATAATTGTTTCAAATTCATGAGACTATTAACATACGTAATGAAACTTAATTCATGTTATTTAATCGAATTAAATTAACGTAGAGAGAATTTATCATTATTGATTTTGACCAGATTATAATGGGCTGTAAGAAGCGAATGAAACGGAGAAAGTGATAACAAGAAATATCGCAGAAGACCAGGTGTACTCTAGTTCCAAGAGGTGTATATAGAAAGCTAACGACTGGTGGCAAGTAAATTATAAAAGTTATCTTGAAAGCCGGAGAGGAAAGTCTAAAAAAAAGTAATAAAAACTGCAAGATTCCAGGGCAGTAAGGAAGTCACGGTGAAAGGAATAAGTTGCAGGAAAGATGAAGAAAAAGGGAATGATAGGAGGTAGGAAGATTAAATATACAAACCTTTAATACAAAAAGTAAGGTCGTAAATGACGTTAAACTGACTAATCATGACATCGATGAAAATTATTTGTCCTCGGTATAGATAAACGACATCGGCTACAAGATAAAACTAAAACCTGGTTTAACAAATCTGAATGTTCAATTGTATGTGTATTACAAGTGAGAAGGTAGCAGCGGCTAAATATGAGCACTGAAAACTATCTGGAATTTTGGTAACAATACTTGAACTTTGACAACGTTTATTCTTCTCAGCATAAAAATTATCGTGCTGCCGAAGTGATGATTATTTTGTTCATTCTTTCTTCAAGATCCAATGATGACAGCTGAAGATAAAAGCAAGCTAAACATCTCCCATTTTTCACACGTTCTCTATTGGATTGTAAAATATGACGTACTGTGGCGTAGTGATTAAAGTATGCGATCAGAAGCGTAGTTCAGTTACCGTCTATAAACTGGACGACTAAGGAGCAAACTTCTGTCAACGGCAACCCGGATCTAAACGGCACTCCATAATCTCCTTTAGCCTACTGTCAAATGAGAACCTTGTCGGAAATGCCTCGTATGGTAAATACAATTGGGGGCTAGCTTTGGTGAGTGCACAGGTTCGATCTCCGATCTTATCAAATATATTTTGGTTTCCCAAGGTTCCTCGAAATCACTCCAAGTGAATGAGGGGATGGTTCCTTTATAATACCATGGCCAAATTCGTTCCTTGGTTCCAATAACTAGCTACACGATTTCCCCATCAGTGTCGTCTTGAAATGAAATACAGATCTGTACCTCCACCAATCTTACCACACGATTTTATAGTAAACGCATTCGCCATTCTAGTTGTAGGCTTCCGCGGCCAGAGTCAGTATTCTTGGCAGTCCGGATGACGCCGCGTCTTGATTCCTGTAGCCGACGTTTCTACCATCCTTCTATGGTCTTCTTCCAGGGCAGAACTGCATCTTCAATTAGTGTGTGGTGCTTTTATATAGCCGAGGCCCGTGACCTGTCTAGAGAGTTCGGTTTACCCAGCAAATCAGAAGGTCCGAACCGTCACGTGTTTCGTTTGTCTGGTGTGGCGCGCCGCGGTCTGGTGGGAGGTGACACGTGACCTGTTCTGTCTGAGAGCCAGGCGGCGTGTAGATTAAGCCCGTTGTCTTCATTTATGTTGATTGGCCGTTTGGCAATTTCCAGCGCCTCCTTGACCCTCCTTGGCCATCATTTATATGCGCGCACCATCAGGGTGGTGTTTTCACAATTTATGGCATGATTAGTTTAGGCTGCATGCCGTGCTGTGATGGATTTCTCGATGTAATTGGTTTTATAATTGGGTATTGCAATAACACATAATGCAGCCTAGCGATGAGATGTAGGTTGCAATTATAATTGCTATACAACAGCACCACACACTGATTGAAGACGCAGTGCTCCCTTGGAAAAAGATCACAGAAGGATGGTCGAAACGTCAGCTACACGAATCATGACGCGGTGCCACCGGGACAGCCAAGAATCAACCGCATTCATCATTATTTAATATTAAAAAAAACTTATTACTCCAAATAAATCAAGAAAAAAATATATTTTTTTAAATTCTGATAATATTACGTATTTTTTAAGTCGCCTCTTTCTATGAGTACCATACCGGGGCCGAGTGTACCATGGTTACCATGTTTTAACCCGTCCATGGTAACGTGGTGGTTTCCCGTTGGTTTCTCCATTGTGATAGCGTTCGTAAGTATTATTGTAAGTGTGGATGGCTGCGATGATGTGGGTTTCAGAGTAGAGCGTTGTTTGTATCGTGGATGCGAGATAAAAGATGTGAGAGAGCTTAATCCGGAGCCGGCCATTGAAGCCTAAACACACCAGAGGGCGCAAAGCTTAATATCCACATGTGAAGGACGAATCACCATTCACAGTGTCGTATTCCCTTACTCCATGCGCACTGCGGACATGTTTGTGGTTTAGCCCAATACTTTAGTGCACAATCTAGTATCAGCGTCAGACTTGATTATGGTGCTACGACCAACTGAGTCAACGAGACGGGACACCAGTAGAGTAATACACATTAATCGCTTACCGCCTTGTTTTAACGATTTCTGATAAGCATTTTTTCCTATAAAAATTGGTTTTTAGGCATCAGTAAAATTATGGGAACTGTATTTGCTAGAATCATTTTTCAAATGAATTGTTTTGCACATTTATGTATAAAGAGAACTAATAAGAAAGAAAGGAAAGTACAATAAGCGCGGAAAATAAATAAATAAAATATGAAAAATTTATTCAGTCCAAATACTCAAGCACCGTACATAAATCATAAACAGACTATCGAAATGTCACTCCTTCAAACACTTTCAAAACTGGGTCAGTAAACACACTACCGTGACAGCAATAAAACAAGATGATCAACACAAACAATAAAGTCGCGATAAGGAGCAATTTTACATCTTGCTGGCAACATTAGACAAATGGCTCTAGCCGGAACATGCTTTGGGAAAAAGTCAGAGATGTGTGGCTACAAAACCCAATAACACCAATTTAATTAGCAATTTAGGATTATATTAAGCATTATGTAATTAGTTTTGTAAACAAAGTGAAAATTTCAACAAAGACTCGTCGCTGATGTTTCCTCGACGAGAGGCGAAACGCGTGTGGCATTATACAATTCAAAAACAGTTGCACTGGCGTTCTTTATTAACATTTAATTTACTGAGCCAGTGCGGGGAAACGGCCTACAACAACAACTACAGAGAACCTTTGACCTATACGGTTTAATGAGTAGCAATTCACAGATATATTCGCTCTCTGTCTCCTTAATAAGCGGCTTTCTCTTTCGGACAATATGAATAAATCTGCAATCAATTCATGGGTACCCACCGCACAATGCTCTTGCCCTTTTAATGATTATTGTTAACTGTTGACAAGTTTGGAAATTTTTTAAATATTTTTACCAAGCCCTGTAGTTTTTGTAACATTATCACTAACCCCCAAACATTTTTACTATTAATTTACTATTATTATTAATACTGAAATATGTAGCATTATAAGTATGCTGAATAACTGTATTAATTTACGAAATGTTCTCAGGTAACTAGCCGCGTTAAGAAAGTGTTATCACACGATATTTTGTCGATCACAATCACTGTCGCCATCTTCTGGCCACCAGAATGTGACTGTGTTCGCCAAAATATCGTGTGATAACACTTCCTTAACTCGGGTAGTTAGGGAGCGTGCATTAACTACGTAGCTCCATTTTGGCCTTCTGTGAATCTCCCCACGTAGCCCTACGTGGCTTTTGCTTTCTCTTGTCAGACTATCGTAAATTACATACTGAGGGAAATAAATATTCTCATGCTGTTGTGAGTTCTGATCCTCATTTTAACTGTAAAAAATGTTATGAAAGGAAAGCTACGTGGCCTGGCTCGCAACCCCCCCTCCTCCCCCCACGTAGCCCAGCGTAGCCTACCAGCCAACCCCCCCCCCCCCCCCCCACTGGACCGAGCCACGTACTTTGTGCACTGTCCCTTACCGGAGAGAATTTCATAAATTCTCAACGCACAGAAATTTCGTTCTTATAAACTGTATTAATGTTTGTAACTTGATTTGTAACATCGTTGGGTTTCCACAGACTGTAGTTTGTTTAATAAACGGGGTAGTGTTGTAGTATTTAAGTAACAACCTTTGATGCTGGCGAGCACAGGTGTGCAGGCAGCGATGTTGACTGTGCGCCTGCACTGTAGGCATGGTAGGGCGCGGGGCAGTGTATGTGTCCTGCCGCTTGGATAAGATTAAGTAGCTTGCGAAATATATGGGAAACGTGATTCAGTATAACATACGAATAAATGTCAATTAACTGTATTAATGAAATTTAATACTTTTTCGACCAGAACAATGGGTTTTTCATTTCCCACCCCAAATATCTTGGAGTTACCTTGGATGCAGCCCTCACTTTTTATCAGCATTTATCTAACACTGCAGAGAAAGTGAAGACTCGTGTGAACCTTGTAAAGAAACTGGCTGGTACGTCATGGGGTGCTGGCGCTCAAGTTCTTCGAGGAGCAGTCATTGCCTTGGCATTCTCCACAGCAGGGTACTTACTGTTGCTCTACATGGCTTGGTAGTGCTCATACTGCCAAAGTTGACACTCAGCTTAACGGTGCTATGAGAACAGTGGGTGGTGTCATTAGGTCTGCCCCAGTATCCTGGCTGCCTGTACTTTCCAACATTCCTCCACCACATTTGAGGAGAAAATCGATATTGCTTAGAAAATTAGAAGGAGTGGAGGAAAACAACATGATTCCTCTTCATAATGACTGTCTTCATCTGCCTCGCACACGTTTAAGAGCGAGGAGACCTGCCTACATGGAAGCAGCTAGTCTCAGGAATAACAACTTTAACTTGTATGAAGAGTAGAGAAAGGAGTGGGAACCCAACGGTCCACACAATTGTGAGCATATAAAAGATCCGACAACCTGTGTTCCCGGGTTGACTTGCGTAAATGTCTTTCGTGTCGATTGACCAGATTTCGCACAGGAGTGTGCAATGCAACATTGCTTAAATGGGGTCTCCGTGAAATTGCGTTGTGTGACTGTGGTGGTATACAAACTGCTGACCACATTGGGATGGACTGTCCAGCAAGAAGATTGTCTGGAGGCCTTCTCACACTACATCAAGCTGGACCAGCTGCCAGAAGATGGCTTGAATCTGTAGATATACTTATTTGATTGTATATGTCTTTTGTTGTAAATGGTTTTTGTTGTACTTGGCATACGATAATAATAATAATAATTTTTTTATCCAAACTAACGGCTTGCATGTCTTGAAAGAGGAGGATATGGGCCGTTCTCGTCTAAATAACACCCCGTAATCCATTAATGGAGTGGCTAGCTCACAATAACCTGATAATTCCCTTAGCTAACTGGTAGCTTACATTCTGGTGAACCTGCTAGGATAGCTTACAATGTGTGACTTAAGGCAGGGTCTGTCATTGGAGAGTACGAGTGTGCAATACCCGACTGCACTCTTCAGATTTCCGTTTTCCATGGTTTCACAAAATCACTCCAGTAGAATTTCAATATAGTTCACTAAACGTCCATGACATGGTTCCTTCCCATACCGAGCCTAAACTTTTTTCCAGGCTCTACTGCCCTCAATTTCGACGAGCCTTAATTAAAACAAATAAGCATAATGGATTTGGAAAACCAAAAAACGCTGAATAAACTCGGGTATTATTGTTTTAAAATTGCAAATTTCTGAATATTCGATTTTTCATGTTTCTAAATTATAAAGCAACACACTGCAGGAATCTGTTCTAAATAATGGTTACATGATTCGTCAAGATGGATGCTCCTGTTAAGATTCCACCACACTGGATCTATGAGGTTCTGATTGCGCTTTTTGGGCGATTTTCCGCAATCATCAATATGAATGCTGCGATGGTCCCAAATCTCCGCACATTTCGCAAACAAGAACATTGTTATCACACACAAAACATACAGACAGATGAAAACACAACATTCCCCCGTTAAATGTGTAAAGTAACGGGAGACTACCACACAAATACTGTATTTCGCTAGTAGTGAATGGTATGACTCTGCAGGTGGATGAGAGAATGGAGAACAGCCATGTGGAAACTTGCCTCAGGGAAGAACACAGATGATGATGTTTCGTATAGCGCCGTGCGTTTAACGCCGCGCATCATGTGTCGCGCCATTCAATGTGTGATGTGGTTTTCCACTCTTCCCGCGCGCCAGTAACTAGCTGTTTGACCGCATCAAACACGCCATTTTAATAAGCACTTACATTTATGTAAATGTTGACACGAGAATAAAAGCGAGAGGCGGTTTGTATGAGCCACAAAATTTAACAGACAATAAAGGTCTAATTTATTTATATCTTTATTTATTTATTTATTGCTTCTGGCTTTACGCCTCGTCTACGTCGAGTTCATTAGAGACTGGAAATTTTTATCAGCCCAGTACTGTACAGACTCACATTTCTATTTCATATTTAAATAGAAAGCCATCAGTATCTGTTTGCGTTACGCGTAGCATGTACGAGTATATGAAAATTTCAAATCCTTTAAATCAACGCTTTTTGTTTAAAGTTTATTAATGCCTGCTTGAATTTCATACACAAACATGAATTTTGCGACATTCTTGATCAAACATACACGTACGTATTTGTGTAATTTTTATGTCAAATACAGAAAAAACATTTGTCTACCAGTTCATAGTTGTTGTCATTAGATAACGTATCTCAGTCACTATCATGATATTATCAATTTGCAGTTTGATTACAATCAGCTACCTGAACTGTTTTTTGGAACATATTGGACTGAATTAATTAATTACAATTTTTACTTTTGATCAGAGGAGAATTTAGCATGATGATCACTGTTTTTATCTTATTAAAAGTTCCAAAATGGTGAGTTTTATTTTAATCAATCTCCATCGCTTAACGTACTTAATAAAATAATCTGTGATCTGTTTCAGATTATTTTTCCGCTTAGGTTTAATTGTCTGTGACCTTTTGTTGGATAAAACATCCAACTAACATATAAATGGAAGGATATTGTCGCTACACGATTTCGAAAAAAGCGAGCTTAGTGTTTTTGTGTGTGTGACTTTCTTTCGCGTTTCTATGTGTGTGAAATATTCATTTCTGTCTTATGAATTCTGGAATTTCTAGTCATTCGCTTACACAAATACCACCTACTAAACGTAATCAGTATAATTATAGGAGGGACTTGTATCTGAGCAGAAAATTTTTCTTTAAAGCCCGCCGGTGATAATATCCTTGATATAGCTCATCTAACTAAACCTTTACTAGAATTATTTGTAAACTGTAAATTATGACGTAATGTTTGTTACATTTTTACTCGATCAAACTTCTCCCTTGGATTTTACCGCTATTGACGAATGGTCGCGTTTACTTTATCAACAGTCTATCGCTGAATGTTGTATTAATTTCTGAAGACGTATGGCCATTTATCTGTGAAGCGTGTAATACAATTTCTGCTTGATAAGTATAAATTTCGTTAGTAAAATGTTGAGTTTATTTCGAGGAAACAGGAAATGATTCAATAATTTTCCTAGGTTGTTATGAAAAACCGTCTTAATTATTAATCAGAACTTCAAGTATTTCAAGCCCGAGGTTCTAACGTGGTCACATTGTAACTCCCCGGTCCAAAATAAATGGAAACCATAATAAACTAAACAAATATTTAAATTTTCAGCACATCATTTGCCTAGCTGGAGACGATAATGTGAACACATGTAAGTATAATGAGACGATACTTACTGTGATAAATTATGCACGTTGAAAGCTAATGCGATCCATAACAGAATATATATATATACATATATGTTAGAAATCTTAAAATTTTGTAGCAGCAACAGTCGCAGAAGTTCCGTGTTACGTAAATCCGTGCATTAGAAATAGAACCATGCCTGCCTCAAAATAAAATTTGTATTAATGATTCCACTGACTGCATTTGCTTTTCTCAAGTAACTATAAACTCGATCGTGCAGCTAAATCATTTAAATCAGTAAAACAAATATATCACATCACTTCGTTCGGATATTGAAAAATACAATACAGTGATTCTTATTTTCCACGAAACCGGGTAATTCCGTGTCCCATCATTAAATTTCAACGTTTCGACCAACCATTTTCTGCAATGTTCTAAAACGTCATTACACCTACCTTCGGGTAACCTGGATCCCAATTCTTACTGAAAATTTATTAGTTATCCGAAACCACTGAATGGGCAAGACTGCACATTTCCTTAATGCGACTCATTTTATTCATACTACGTGACAAAAATCACTAGAAATCTCCAATCTTGAAAGGAAAAGCCGAAAAAAATCTTCGGGAAAAAAAATTAAACGGCAAAGAACCCTTCGAAAAAAAAAATTAAACAAAATGTATGCTTCTAAATTAATAGATGTTAGATACTCTTGCTATTGTACCTCTCTACTGTGTTTCATGTTACACACACTGAAACGATAGTACATGCTAAAGGTACTAAAGATACGAATGGAAGTAACTGTATGACGTTTGACTGCGGTAGTCGAAGGAAATAGTTGTTAACCATCGTCTTGTTAGACTGTTCATTTTGAGATGCAGCAGTTCCTTCCAACCAGCCACAAGAGACGAAGTTTTCTTTAATAAGGATAAATGCCTTGGTCACTCCCACATCATTGTCTACCCACCTCGGCAAAGTAACATCCCTGTGGTGTTCCCATTTGCAGTACGTCGCATTCTGAATGGTTGTGTTGTCAGTTTATTTTAAGAGTTTATCTTGGATTATCGATTTTTATCTCTAACTGGCCTTCAAATGTCTGGTATTCAGATTTATAATATGAACTTCTCTCTCTTGCACAGACAATGAAACGAATAATCTACCCTTTTAGAGGTATGGCTGTCGGAAAAATGATCCTTTTACCATTTTAATTTTGTTTTCGTTTAGTTGTGGGACCATTATACAGTTTTACATTTATACGACGTGCGTCCATAAAGTAAGAACCGATTGTGCATAGCGTTTACTCATGTCACGCCACTATAATGACACTATCTTCTGTTGGCTACTGAACGTCTATTGCAACAATTGTGTGAGTTATATTGATATAAAAATTTGCTTGCCTTGCTGTGTTAGTTTAAAATCGAAACTCTCACCGCCTGTATGGTGCAGACGGTGATAAGGTTTCTACGTGAAAAAATGTTTGTGCATCTGAAATTGTTATCAAATTGTTGACGTTCGTGATGAAAATATCGATGTCTTTGTTGCTGGATACGAAATGTGGATTGCTGGTATTACACCTGAAAGCAAGCAGTGGACATTACAGTCGTGGCATACTGGTTACCGTTGCACTGGATGTGCTGAACGGGTTACCAGTGTGTTTTTTCGACAGAATACAAAATGTGAAGTCACGATATGACCCATATCTCAATAAAAACCGCGACTATGTAGAAATGTAATGTAATGTAGATAGGAACGTTTGGGATTAAAGATAACTATATGTCTTTATAACAAATCGGTTCTTGTTAAGACTTCCAAGGCCGGAATAAATATTTTTTAAGTCCATACCTCCTAGAATTCAATTCTGATGATTTTGGGCTGAAATGTGTCCAGCCTAAGAGGAGATCACAGCTATCACGTGGTTGGGACGCTCGGTGGGGGTTATGACGTAAATTGTTCTCTCCACAACAAGGCAAACCATGCATCAATTATTTTTTGGTCAAGATCTTCATTGGTGTTATAACACCGGGGCCACACTAACATTAAAGTCTAATGTCCATTTATCATAACAGGCACCACAGCAAAATATGCTTTAAAAATGGTGGGTACATTTATCGTTTAACGTCGTAATGCACTCGATAAGCAACGCGTTATTTGAAGATGAAGGTTGAGGCTACTGTCAGTCCAGATTTTTTTAATTTTTCTGTCGAAGTTCCCATAAACAAGGTTCCGTTCGAAGTACTTCTAAAAACTTCATGATTTTTTCACTAACCCACTCCTTTCTGGTTTTGTCAACTTGCACCTGCATCGTTAACAATGTGAAATTCTAGTGTGGCCACGGCAACGCCATAAGCACCGCGCTTAATCACTCTGATGTGGCAACCGAACCGCAACCTGATCTATCCCCTTACGTCATTACTAACGCCGTTAACGCATTAGAGCCCCAAGTTCCGGCTACACCTGAGTTAAATTTCAAGTAACACTATAATTACTGGACATTAGACGTTAATGTGGCCGCAGTATTAGAATATTTAGCAATGCCTTGCTTATCTTATTTACTTCTGGACGGGCGTCGTATTTAAGTATTGCCGACATGTGAATTTAATAATTTCGCGTTAGGACATTGTTGATGCTGTTTCAAGCTGTAACATCTACAATCTTGACAGCACCATGAGTTATATTTCCGTGAGCAATGACTTTAGAATTAAATTTTATAAATATTGCTTGATTCATTCGCATTTCCATCAAGGAGGTTATAACATACTAATTACGGGTGATGATTAATTATGATCCTGGAAGTTCATATGAAACAAATCTTGACAACTGACATTGTCATGTCCTACCGCCAGAACCATGAAAAACACTCTAATGTAAATCATTGTTCATTCACTGCGTTTCTTATTACTGCCGATGTCGTCTTCACTGTACTCATAAAGATTGCAGGTTTGGGTGTTACGGTCGCGAAGCCAGTAGGCCTACACTTAAAGACACATGCATGAGGATAATAAATTTAAGATACTAATGTCTACCACCCAAAACATTCAGTACACAGATGTAGTTAGTCACACAAACCAAAAGTAACTTTATTTAACTCATCAATCACATGTCATAGATAGCCACCAGACAAATAACGTTAAACACTTCGTCACCGAAGATGCAAGGTTCTTGGGTAATGTTGAAAGAAAGAGAGACGAAGCCACATTAATTCAAATAACAAACCATATATATGTTCCACACTCGCAATACAATTAAAATTTATCCAATCGAAGACGAGCAAATTCCACTAATTAACTTGCTCGTAACTCTGCAGATCTTATGACGACGTGGCGCTAAATATGTCGTCTTTTGACCCAAGTAAACAGAGTAAAGGTCACTTCTTTAAGTATTATAATATTCAATCGTCATAAAATCAACGGATCGCTAATTCTATATAAATTACAACGCCCAGTTTTTAGCATATACTGCGAACTGTTTTAATAACCGAACTAAGGCTCGCAGACACTCGATACAAAAAACACAATTACAATATGTCACTTCTCGAATAATTAATACATTCATATTTTTCAAATATGTTACACTACCCACTGACAATGTGTTTGGTAATCTGTAGATTTCTCGAGCTTCGTAATTACATTATACACATTATTACAATCAATATTTACATCATAATTAACTATAATTAACTAAATAATATTTACAAATTAATTAATTTCGTAATTGGGGTGGTAGCATATGTTACAAACTCAGCATTGTCCCTAATGAAAAGTCATGACCAAACATGAATAATGCAAGATTTGTCTACGGCTCGGTACAAAGCATTTCCGCCTCCTCCGCACTTTCATCGTGGTCGTCCGATAATTAATACCGCCTTCATTAAATGACGATGTGAGTAGATCATGATTAACAGTTACTATAATACCCCCGGTGCCATGTATAGGCACGTCCGTAACATATACTTCTTACCGCCAGAGTCCGTTACTGGCTCACGTCCCATCGTCCTGCGATATTCTCTAGTTCAGAACTTAAAGAGATATGTATAAATCCCATACTGGTGCTACGAGGTGAATGAGATTGGAAGACTCAAGAAATGGAATTCATGTTTTGCGCATCTCTAGTCCCTTTAGGGAGGCAGTCTAATTTGTCCTGGACCGATCACTTCCTGTTGCACATCTCGTGGTGAGGCAACTTCTCGTACCATCAAAACTTTTATACCGACTTCGGGACACAACTTCCGAGATTCACAGTACCCCAGCGGCCGCATGTTGGTTCCGAAAACTGATCACATCTTCCCCTTTCAGTAACCTGTATGCTGCATAAAAGGTACATTAAAAATTAAAGTTTGACGTTGCGTTCGTGATAGTGAAGCTATTACCCCTTTACTACACTTCACGCTTTTCTAAAAAGCCGCGTGTGTGAAAAAATAAAACGTCGCTGCTGCCCTCCAACACGGAAATTTATGCTGTTACGGTGCGTAGCCACCGCGTGTTATGTTAATGAAGTCTCCATGAATAAAACATTACGAGTACAGAAAAATCAAAACAGCGAGACGGTTAATGGACGTTCAAAATGAAAGGAATAAAAACAATAAGCGTTTATACGTATAAAAAGAGGTCAATCATTATATAAATAGTGCCCGTTCATTTATGAAGCTTTCTGTCGATATTCATAATAGATATTACAGTCGACTAATTACGACGTCGCAATTGGTTGAGTGACAATTTTCCGAGTTGTTTCGAATGTGTCAATTACAATGTTTTTCCTTCAAATGCGGGTGGAATATTATTATTATCTCTTTGATCTGCATGCTTGCACGTTACCATAATTCAGCCAAATGTCTGTCACTAAGCAATATATTAATGTTTTGTTTCATTTAGGCTGACAGATAAAAAACATTTTAGCTAAAAACTGTTTTTACGTTTTAAAAAGTCTTTTCTTCTAAATCGTGAACTGTGCAATACTTTATTTTTCGTTTCAGACTACAAATTTTGATTAGTTAGCAACATATTGATATTGATACTTCATTCTGTGGCTTTATCCTTCATGAATCAAAAGCGTATTATGAATATTCTGGGCGAAGATGTCCAAAAATCCAGTTCAAAAACTTTCATTCCAGAAAGAGAATGCCAAAATTGTTTTATTGAGTGAACGAAAACCTGGAATTGGTGCATGGCCTCCAAAGAAGGTGACCATAGCTATATTCAGTAGTAAGATTTATACAAATTTTTGGAAGAAGTTTTTTCTAATGTTTATTAGAACCTAATTTTCCAGTTGCAACATTCACCAGATTTCGTACGAAATTTGTAGTCTGCTGTGTGATTATTTTCTCGAAGTACTTAACGTCCAATGACAGGAACGACATTATCATTAGATTTTTTTTCTGATGGTTTTATCCCTCGTCGACATCGACGTCATTAGAGACAGGAACGGACTAAGGGCGAGGAACGGGAGGGAATTCTCCAATGGCCTTTTGAAGAAACCATCCTATCATTCGTTTGGAGTGATTTTGGGAAACCATGGAAAACTCAAATCTGGATGGGTGGATGGGGATTCGAACCCGTGTTCTGCCGAATGCAGGGCCATAGCAAATCGTCGTATTATCCTTCCTTTCGAGTAAAAAAAATTTAAAATTTATCTGTTAATTCCGTAAGCTTATTCGGTCATCAAGATAGTTATTAGCAGGACTTCCGCTGGTGTGGGCCGATGACGCTCGATGTGTAGGAGCCGATGACTTATCGTAGTATCTCAGATTTTATTAAGTTTGCTTTTCGATTCGTAGCATTTCATTTTATATTAAACACGTCACACACCACAAGAATCTGAAAATTGAACACGACACAGATAGATTAAAAAAAAAATATATATATATTAATCCTCTGCTGGCTTTAAAAATGATGGCAGAAGAATTTTTGACGTTTGACGAGATTATGAATAATTCAAAAAAATTGGCTAAACGTTTTAAATCTGATGAAATTGGATCGCCATTGTCGAACTGTATTAAGGCGAATAAAGTAGTTAAACCTTTCCCAATGTGGTCATCATTATTGGAAGCCAGACATTAGCGGATTTATGAACAGCGGTTTCCGATACATCGGAAAAGGGATTTTCCTGCACCGCGTGTTCCACAAACACGAGGACAATCAAACCCTGCTTAGGAAACAAACCAGTACATAGAGTTCATTCTGACCGGTGAGAGCTGCAGAGACATAGGACATTTAGAGAATTTAAAAAAAAAAAAAAAAACAGCAATACGTAATCACCTACATCTGATGTCAATAGTGACAATACTGTTAGCAGATGATGAATTCGGATACGCGCTTTGAAAAATAGATTATTTATTTATGAAATAATTTGTTCATAAAGCCTTGATCTATTATAGATTTAAAAAGCACTGTAATGTAGTGAGATGAATTTTTTATTGGTTTCGCCATTCATATATCGGTTTTCCATGGTTTCCGCGAAATTATTCCAGGCGGATACCATAGTGATTCCTTTGATAGGCGATGGTCGAATTTCTTTTAGTTCCTTGCCCGCTTGTAATGACACCGATGAGGCGTAAAACCCTAAGCAAAAAAAAAAACTCATTAACTACTTCTACCATTTACATTGTATCTATGATGGAAACTTGTTTGTGTGCTACCTGATACTAATGTGTGGGATTAGTTATTGTATCATTCTGTAATGTGTATTCTTATTTCTTAACAAGTACAGAACGACTCCTAATATTATATCATTTGAATAGAAGCAAAATGTCTAGCAACTTCCTTCAGTTTTACACGATTAGAACATTCGCCCTTCATAACTACGCAAATACTGTTTGTTATTGAAATGTCCCAATCCTTTAATTTTTAACAAATATATTCGCTATTAGTTCATCCTATTTCTCTACGTTAGATTCTGTTATGTGAGCTGTAACTTTTGAATCTGTGAGTACTTTGATAAAAGTAATGGCCACTAACTTCCCGGTCCATTGTGAACAATTCTGGTCTACTTCCAGTAACATAGCTAAGTATCGTGAATTTCGAAAAAAAATATTAAAACGTAAGACCTACTGACTACCAAATAGTCCACTGAAATTCAAATTAAAACAGAATGTATTTTTGTAGAAAACACTCTCGGGATTCTAGCCGCGTCAAATAAAATGTATTTTTCTTTGAATCTGAAAATCAGGAACTACACTTAAATCAATTCAACCCATCCAAATAAGATGAGGTCGGTAGTTAATTCTCTTATGGAGGTTAAGTGACCGTACCAATACGATAACTACAATATTTTCACTGTAATGGCGAAGAGTTTATAACTATTACGGAGTTCTACTTGCATCAGTCCAATTATAAGTACCTTAATGACCTACACAAGAGAAACGACTCATTTTTATCACTAAATACGTATAAAGGAAACGCTATGTTTCCTTCTTGTTAGTTAAATTGGTTCTATCACGGTGGCCATGTTGAAATCCTCTGTTGATTTCTCCAGACTAGATGAAACTCCAAGATTGTTTTACGAGTTTTTAATGCCCTCTCACATGATTCGCCAGGTTCAATTCCTTGTATTATCTTGAAGGAATGGGTTTATAGACTGAAATTTCCCCCTTAAACACTCATCACTGATATATCGCTTAGAAGCTAATTGCATATCATTTGGTCGACGTACGAAACAATGGGCAAACGCTTTCTGACTACTACTTGGCGTTTATATTTTTAGAATTAACCATCTTAACCGGTTCCTCAACGGTTCTTTCATTCTCTTATGTCTGATTTCGATCTACTACACAGCCTACCTAGCAATTCTCTGGCTGTTTTGTTGACTAGCCAACTGGAAGAACTTCCACCCTGTGCATATGTGTACAGGTGGCAGGTCATGGCTTCACAAGTTTTAATAATAGTTTACCGTAATTACCATTTTTGTTAATGATTTGAAATGATATTGGCTATCGTACAGATTTTGCTGAAATAATGATAAGCACTTACAAAGTAACGGGTTGTCTTATCCATTTCCTGTTATACTTCTCCTGCTTGTTGCTGGGTTAGCTGTTGATAACACGCTGATGTAGTTCGCCATACGTCAGTAATGCGTTAATCATAGCCTTTTAATGCAGCGCTACACGGTTCCACTTGCTCCGACAGGTAGAGAGCGAGCCCTTAGCACACGAATATCTCGTTGGCTGGAGCGAGTAATAGCGCTAGGCCACGCGAGAGCCATTACAGGGAGATAGCGTGTATTCTGACACGAAGATAGGATAGCACAGTAGTCAGCATCCTTTAAACCTGGTCACTTCTGGGAATATTTTTTGTTGTTTGTTAGTTGCTCGGTTTCCCAATAAGCTAAAAGCTAATTGGCCGAATTTAAGCACGAAGGTCTTGAGATCTGTCACTAAAAATCGTTTTTCAGAGTATTTAAAGCAGCTACTTGTTCCTATGATTTTGCATTTGTACTTCAGAAATACGTGGAACCTTATTCGTGATGAATATGAGTTAGAGAAAAAGTTGAGAGCTCTTGGTTTTTTATTATTATTTTTTTTTAACATGGACCCGTCATAGCTCCACGTATCTCCCGCTGTGAGAATTCTGGGCTTTTGTGTCGATTTCGTAAAAGGTTATGATCATCGATATTTTTTTGATAGAATATAGACTGATTACAATTCAAACAGTAGGTTGATTCGATCGTGAAGTGAGTATAATCATACAAAACAGAGTTCATTTTTTTCCAGTAGTAATGAAAGGTTGCTACAAATGATAGGCGGATGATTCCTTGCAACTTTACATACATTTCTTTAGGAAAAGAAATTTAAAATATTCAAACTTCTTCCTAAAGCTACCAAATAAAACTGACATAAATACCTGCTAGCACTGTAAAAGTGAGTCCTATGGTGCTATGGTCCCAGCTCTACAAGGTATTCTAGAAGAAATATCGCCAACATCAATATACAATGGGAGTTAAGTACTTACTTCCCCTTAAATCAACTTTATTCTTTAATATGACTTGTGGGAAATCGGTCTTGTGCTCCCTCGTATGCTAGAGGGCTCAGTCACCGATAAATGGGATGGACTCTGGTGGTAGGACTGGTTTGTGGCCAAGCTTTGTGTGTGGAACGCGATCACTGATCTGACAGTTATTTGGAAGGAACTTGGGTATACTCGTAAAATAAGCCGTTACAACATCATGTTAATTCATACATGCCGACTTGTTCTGTCAGATTTATATGAGACTGGATAACGAGATGGATCTTGGGTATTTGCGTAACAATTTAGTAACGAGGTTTGGGCAGCCACCACTAATTTCACCGTCGTGTTTTGATAAATCATAAATACTCCCAGCAGTGCGACTATCTTTTATTTGCTGTATGAGAGTTCCAGAGCATTTAACGTGCGGCTGGGGACCTAACGATTTCAGTGACAAACGGTAACGCCATATGTTCTCCTAATGGTGCAAAAAATGTCGAGAAAACCTTGAAGCAAAGAGGAAAGAGGAGGACAGAGGGATGACGAAGAGAGATTGCGGCAATTCAATCCGACAAGATCCCATCTGTTCTATCTGTCACTTGTGGAAAATTCCACTTCTGGCAGAGTCTTTTCTGCACTACAGGACTCTACAGTTTCCTATACTAGGACCTTTCGCCTCTGTTGATAGGTTGTTAGGTAAACATGAAATGAAGATAAATGACAAAAAGGTTGAGTCTAACGTACACATATTTGGAAATAACATTTTTGCTTGATTATAAAACGAAGGCGGAATTACTTTTAGAAAGCATAAAATGTAAATATCGTGGAATATCATTTGGTGGCAATCCCAGCTGGGCGGCGCAAGTTTCCGATGTTTTAGTGAAACGGTTGAAAGTATTGGTAATATTAATTAAACGATGCACCAGGGAAATAAGGTTATGGTATGGTAAGGAATCCACTTTACGAGTACCAAATATTGGTGGTGGTAAGGGTGCAAAGGAGGGCAGCTAGATTTGTATATGAAAATTATCGTAGGATACACTCGGAAACATAAATAACAAAACAGTTGTCCCGAGAGTAACTGGAGAGTAGAAGATGGGGGAATGGAATTTTTACTGGCCTTAAGACATGGATGAAATTTCGCTGAAGATTTTGGAGCACGAGTAAGGTCACAAAGATTCATGACAATTAATAATTACTTGATGACCGGCATAAGAGATTAGGGATGATATGTGCAGTAAACTTAAGTTTATGCAGGAGCCGCTAAGGGACTGTAAGTAAATGGCAATATACTCCATTGAAATTTTATCGTTAATACACCCATGAACACACTGTCCGAGATTAAAGAAATTCTTGTAATACAAACTAAGAACTGAAACAGCTCAGTAGTATTAAACATGCTTGGCTCCGTAACAGCTTTGTTTCTGCATTAAGAAAATATTTAAAACTGTTAACGCTTCCATACTTTAAATGAATCTGATATCTGATCTTCACAAAGAAGAAACCAAAATGTTTGAGATACATGTAGACATAATACGCCATTTCGTATTCAAAATAGAATGAGGTGCGTAGATACATGGGATTTCAGAACAATACAGCGAGAAGCTTCGCCGCATCTGAAACAGCTTCACTTCCTTCCGCTGTAGAGGTAACGAGTATATATTGACATTTGATGTCCATATGAACGAAAGAAGAAAGAAAAGCTCAATATCAAACCTATAGCTGGGTTGTTAGCTTTGCTGGTTGTGATCACTATTTCAAGGGAAGATCCTTTTTCCACCGTCCATAGACCTCAGGAGTATTTTACACTAACCGCAAGACATGGGTCCTCCCCTCAAATGTGTGTATGTATTCTAGAGCTGCTTTTTGATGTCGACGGCGAAATAACAAAACCATGAATATATTTACCAACTGCATCTTGTACCGGCTTTCTATCATCCGCAACGAATCTACTGATAACAAATGTATTTCCTATTATATTTCCAACTGTTACGATATGTTGATTGGATATTACTCCAAAAGCAAGGTAGAATATCATTCATTTTCAGGGACTTATCTTCTTCCGTATTTGCAAATGGGAAATTTCGGATCTTTGGTCTTAGAAAAAATATGTATCATGATTTACACAGCTTTTATGAGTAAAACAGTAAGAGTTGTGCGATATAAGCTTCACGCTGGCAGCGAAATCTATTTTGTTTATTTGCTATTAATCAAAATTATTTTCTCAATATAAGAAGTGTAAATATATTTGATAATTATATTGTGGATTAATTTTCATAAGAACTTTAGTTTTGCTATAATCATAAAAATAACATTAGATATGAGATTTTAACTTCTAAATTTCGAAATTATTATAGTTTTGAAATTTGTTGGTATTTGTTAATTCGTAATATGAATTATCATCAAAATTGAAAAGGATACAGTGACTTAATTATACCAAAAATGAGTAAGATCAACAAGGGCATTAAAATGCCGTTTCGATCATATTTGTAACGAAGAAAATTAATTCTTCAGGGAAAATTACTTGGCACTCTTAGTTGGCAAGTAAATTGTGTTGTATCCTTTAATTATCCAGGAAACTTTAAACTGAAGCATTAATTGTTCTCTCATAGATGATGTTGTGGAACTTATTCTGATTCTTGAAAAACGTTAGTTACATTGAGTTGAAACTTTATCGTTAAGTAAAATACTGAGGTGTGATTTTGGAGTGTTTCAGCAACATTTTATGCTGCTCTTTTCGTGTTGGTTCTCATGTATAGGTTGCAAGGATCGGCTTCATGCGGAATATTATACGCTGTTCACTCTGAACTGTCGGCTCAAGGTCATGTTATCCACGTCCGGCTGTTACGCTCACTAATTCCCCTCCCTCTTCCTACCTCTCCGAGATCAACGCTGTGTCCAGGTACACCTGTGGTAAATTTCCCCTTCGCATGTAGGAGTAAGGAGAGCGGAGTGGGAGTAAAGCAGACTGTAGTATTTGGTGACAACTTGTTGCTGTGTGTAGTTGCCTTCGCTCTCTATTGCATGCAAAATACCTGTACGACCCCTGTGAATGTAAATGCCATTCCAGAGCTTCACCAACTATAGACTCCATAAGTCAGTGATCTGACCGGTATTAACATCAACACAGGTTCTGTATGAAACCACCACATCTGTTTTGTTTCATGCATGCTCTCTCAGCACTGAGTGACTCACAAGAGTTAAACTGTGATTCTCAGGCATTGATGCATGCAGACAACCTTCAAGATTCTTTGTTGGCCATTCGGTATCAAGAGACCAACGTCGGAACACTGTCCTACGCTCGCCCCTAAATGTTAATCTGTACAAGTCAACAAAACTGCAATCGGCTGAGTTATAAACACTGAGGCGTGCGTATGGTAAATACTGTAGCGCAGGGGATTACGTGTGTCCCAACAATATATTCCATCCTCGCAGCAAATCCCCTGTTTCTCAAGGCTGCCAGTCAACAAGGACATTAAAATGCTGTTACGGTCATATTTCTAACGGTGAAAATTAATTTCTCGCTGTTTTGCCAGGGTAAATTACTTGGCACTTTTAGTTTGCAAGAAAATCGTGTTGTATCCTTTAATTGCTGGAAATCATACCGGCAAGCTAAAGCTATAGTTCTATGAACCTATTGAGACACAGACTATTCCAAAACGAGGACGTTAGTCTACTTTCACCTCCCAAACTCTAAATATCAGTTTCTAGTATAATTTTTTATCTATATAAAAGGCTACATTGGTCACTGTGTAATCATATCCTTAACGCTGACATAACGTCCCCAGCCTTTGTTACCAGATTAATTCCGGCCTGAAACGTTACTGCAAAATTGAGGTTATGAGCATTATTTAATAACAATTCTATTTGGTTAAGAAATGAATGGCTGGAACATTGAAAAGTATACATTGCGTTTAATGTAACATATTAATTATTAGCTGCTATTTTTTTCTTATATTCAGTCGATGTATATGTTTTGTTATACTCTCTGTTTAGAGATAACTTTGTTATATTAAACTAAGAAATATATATGATATTACATTATGTTTAAGGTTAATCGTTATTCAATAACAATTGTAATCAGTTTAACAACTGCCAGGAAATGAATTGCCTGAACATTGTGTTCAACCCGTTATTTTTTACTGAATTCGCAAGTATTTATATTCGAATTGGATATTTCCGCTATATTCGATGCCACTGTTATAGTAAACTCGATTTTTTTTATTTATGGCTTTACGCCTTGTCAAAGTCGAGGTCATTTGAGATGAGATGGGAATGGGGACAAGGAACGGGAAGAAATTCGGCCATGGTCTTTGAAGGAAGCATCCCGGCATTAGCCTGGAGTGATTTGGGGAAACCATGGAAAACCCAGATCTGGATGCCTGGACGGGGATTCGAACCGGCGTCCTCCCGATCGTAGAAATTAACAGCCAGAACTTTTGACTGGCTTAGAATTACTATGGTGTACATTTCTACACATAATTAAGTTTGTAATTCTGCGTATAATTATTTAACCACTGTCTTTGTTATCGTTATGCCAGACAACATAGTTTTTCAAAAGAATCAAATCCCTTTGAAATCTTTAAATTTGAAATATTAAATATTTTTCAAAAATTAGTCTCCTTCGAATAAGATATTGTGTTTTACTATGCCTAGTTTCCCTAACAGATCTACAAGTAAGTACGCCAGTAACACACGGCTGATGTGATAGTTTAGGCTACCTACTAAGTTACTGTCAAGCGCCCCTGAAACCGTATGGAATCACTACACAGTGTTTGCTAAAAGATCGCCAAAGAAAAGTTTCACTTAAAAAAAAATGTCCCTTCAAATAATAGTGATGGTTCCCCACTAGAAAGTAATACCTTCAATTGTTAGTGCATCTAATTAAAATTATTATTGAAGTTCCGGCTCTTTGAAGTAGTGAAGTCGAGAGTTATTAAATTACTTGATTTCATTAGGGGTGATATGAGATTCTGCTGATCGGTGAAACCGTTCTCGTTATGGAAGTATGAATAGATCATAACATTGGATACTGCACTGCTACTCCGTACACTACTCTGGCTGCTCCTAAATGAATTCACTTCCGGTAGCGCGCAGCAACTCGATAAGCCTCGATCGTATCAATTAGCAGCCGCTTTTAAAGCCGGGATTAATTTGAGGCGCGCTGCTCGTCATTAGGCCTGTGTTATTGCCGCCGCTGGCCGTTAATGGCCCGCGTTCAGATTCGGTCCGCGCCTGATTTTAATTAAACGTCTTGTAAGAGTGCTTCTTATTCCAGTCGCAAAGTACGTGATAACAATCCGAGTCTCGTATCAGTGGCACTTAACGGAAAAATTTCCTCTTTCTGCTTAAGGTTCCACTGCGACGCTATCTTCAAAAAAATTCGCCAACTGCGAGGAAAATAGTCTCCAGGTAGAAATAATTAAGGTTTAATTTTATTTAGAACAAAAGGCAAGTGCTAATTGTGCCCTGTTCCTAGCAGAATGGTCAATACTAAAGAACAAAGTAGTGCACCTAAAGTAATTAACGTTTAATGTTCGTAATTGCGTGAATTAAACGAAATCCTATTTTTGTGTAAGATTTTAAACACCTAGTTATTTTCATGTGTTCATTTTAGTAACATGACCTGAAATTTAACAAATTGTTGATGAACTACCTCCTTTATTATGTTTAATTACTCTATTCAAACGTTCTGAAATCAAACACTAGTCTCTTCTTACGTTTTTTGTCGATTATAAAGAAAAGTAGTAATAATTCCACGATTTCAATGTATTCATTCCGTGAAGGCACTCACGGATATGATAAGTTGTGGAAGAACCATTTGTTTTAATGATTCTTTCACCTAGCTGACATTCTAATCAGTGGAGCTCTGTTGGCATGTGTTGACATGAGAGATGGGCATAAACTTGACGAGTCCCTAACCAAGTGAAAGAAATTGTCTGAAATTTATAACTCGTGCTTAAGCGACCACTCGAATCAGACACTTAATAGTCATCATCATCTTGAGCAGCTTCCAACCACCGGCCTGGTCTGCTTGGAACAAAGCCTCTCCAACGCTTCTCTTCAATCCATCTTCTCTCTTCTTCCTCCTCCTTCGTCAACACAATCTTTAACAAACACCTTACACCCATAAATAACTCTGTCTTCCTCTGGGAATCTTCCCTTTCAATTCCATGTTCAGCATTTCCTTGGGCATCTTCTCCTCATTCTCTTCACACATCTTTACCACTTTAACCTTAATTTCTTTATACTTTGTTGCAACGGATCCTCCTTGATCACGACGTTCTCACTCCTCATTCTGTCCCTTCTCGTTACTCCTACTCTACTCCTCTGAAACTTCATTCTCATGGCTTGTAATCTCCTTTTGTCCCTCTCTTTCATCACCCATGTTTCCGACCCACATGTCAAAATTGCACGAAGTTGGTCTTATAGACTCTTTCCTCTTTTGCGGCACATCTTTACTCCAAGCCAGACTACCAATGCTCTTTTTTTTTTTTTCTTTTTTTTTTTTTTTTTAAAAAAAGCCATCAGTACATCTTCCTCTTTCATTTATCTCCGTTTAGTTTCCTACATTTTCTTCAATCCAATTTTCAAATATTTTGAAGAATCAATTTCCTTCAATATTTATAGTCACAGACGAAATTCACCGGTGATGCCAGTTTTTATTCATCCCAAAAGTACGATGATCAAATCTACAACTCAAATATGTGTTCTCACGGATGATACATTCCCAAATTGCTGAAAGCACAGAAAATAATACTAGGGACGAAAATTTCTTGATTCTCTAATGATTCTAATTGATATAGTAATGAAAATTCCCTTTCTTTGTTTCCTTTGCGCAGGAAATCATAGAATGTTAACTATTTTTAACTTGTTTCAAAGAGATTGTATGAATATTGACTACTTAGGGTGTAACGCAGTATGATTCCAGCAAAGTTATAAGAAGTAAAACTGAAACGCGAAATAAAGCGATGAAACGAAACGAAACGAACTACCACAGTCCATCTGTTGTAGATATACTGTAACAGAAATAGAAAGCAGAGAAGCTTAACGTAAGGCACAAATTTAGGGTTCTTTGATTAATATTCACGTAACTGTTAAGGGTTTGTTGGCCTGGTGGGGAGTCAGTCTCGGAAAAACTAAACTAAGGGGAAAGTATTGCATTCATTCACATTTAAGATCAAACGTTGTTCAATATTATTTCTTAATTTCCCCAACATACGTGCATAACATGAATATAACATGGACGAATCCTTTGTTTATAACAAAACAAATACGCATTTTGTGCCGGCTGTCTTCCATCTGTCGGGGGACAGAGTTACATATTTGGATATCTTGGACAATAGATTCTCTAAACATGAAAGCGATGTTTCACTATGAAGAATGTAGCTGGATTGGATCTGCCAGTCCACCTCAATAATATGCATTAAACCTGGAAACTGGACGTACACTGAATAGTCCGGCAGCCTTCAGCCCGAACTGTTATTTCCACTGGCTGCCACCACAGCGCTGCTGGGCGAACCAGAAAATTTCAAATAGATAACTGCATTTCATTTTGTTTGCACTTACATTGTAAAAAGTAAGTGGAACTGCGATACTCGCTAAAAGGCAACTGTCTGTTGAGGAAGTACCTGCACATAAATACGAAAGGCAAAGATAAAGAAATTATAATAGGAGGCAGGGATATATGGGTCCTTCTTTTAAGTTTACATGTTGCTATTTGTTTAATTACGACGATGAAATGATAAAATCATTTAAGGAGAAGATCATCTGATGTTTATCTGCAGCTGTTACTAGAACCATTTCCAAACATAGCCTAAATTAAGAAACCGGAAAATTCATTAAAATCTCAGGAAAGTTAAACTAAACGTAAGAAATAACTAAATATATCAGACAGGTAGATAATCGTTGTCTCTTTTGGAGATTATGATTTATTCAGAAACTTTTTCAAAACAAAAATTCCCATCATTTTTAGGAACTTTTTCAAGTAATTGCAAGTAATACAATGAAGAATGGTGGTGATAAAAAATATTATAATGCCAGGCTAAGTTCGTTTTACACTGCAAGTTGTGACACTACAATAACCTAGCGATCCACAAAAAAGGAGTATATGTAGGCCTACATGTATCGATAATCGACACAGAGCGAGAAGCACCACTTTATGCTAGAATCGCAGTCAGTCAAGTATTAGCTCTCGTAGCAGCAGCGCGGGAAAGTGGTAGATGTTCAGAAGTGATGTGTTTTTTTGAAGACTTATCCGGGCATGTGGTTACTAACACGCGCTTCCGTGACGGGAAACACCTATAGGCTTAATGTCGCTAACTTAAGACAAGCCAAACGATGTGAAAATACATAGAGACGTTCCTGGAGAACTGATAATGTGCTACTGTGGACTAGTAATTGTTATACAGGCATTTAAGGTATTGATAATTGAATGAAAATGCTTTGGGATTAAAATTTCCACTCATAAGGTCTTGTGATCTTCGGACAAGTGATATCTAATTCCAGTTGGTGGTCGGCGTAGTAATGTAGGACATAAACTGTTGGAATAAAAGGTGTTCAATTACATACTTCCGAGGTGTGTGTGTTTTGCTTATTGCTTATTCCTGTGAACTAGGGAATACTTAAAATCACAGAGAATTGTAAGTAATTTTAGTACGTTCATCACACAACTGGTGGCGACCAAAAGAAAGTAAGGGTGGTTCAAAAATATAGTGTCGAAATAACCTCACTAACTGTTAATTAATAAACCCAGTAAAACCTTGTTGTTTTACAAAGTCTGATTTAATCATTGTGTTTTCTGTTTACTTTCCATTTCGTGTTGTGGAAGAAAAAACGAAGGATAGAGTGAAACATCTCTAAAATACCTAAGTTCCCGACATCACGTTGTCGGCTCCTCCCAACGCATCTGTTGCCTCCAGAGCCTCGCCTCTCGCCTCTCGCCTCCCCCTCCTGCAGCGGGAAGCATTGTCTTAATCTCCTGGGGCAATTACGAGGGCGCCTAATTGATCAACGTCGGGCCTGTTGCCTCGCTTGTGGCGTGCGGAGTAAATATACCCCACCCCAGCCAGCCTCATAGTCACGGTGTGACGTCACACAGTGCTAGAGCCCGCGGGCGCCTTCCACTCCACGAGATTAATAGACAGCGCTGCGTGGCTTTAACTGGCGCACATACATTCATCTTTAAAGGCAATCAAACACTTCGGAGCGACTTGGTAGTGAATCAACGATAGAGGGCAGCGATGAATGGCTGACATTTTTCAATCAATCTTACTGCCATTTCGAACTTTTATGGTAAACTCTTACAGAAAACTCTTTCAGAGAGGTGGCACAGTCTGAAGTCACGAATCTAGGCAGGGTATTGCTGGCTCTAGAGAAATCATCGACGTGCTACAACTATCTACAAGTTTGGTTTGATTCTTTAATTTATTTATCAACGTATTACGAGCGTTGTACTTAAGTAAACATTAATCTCTTGAGAAGAGTGGGTTCATCTTCAGTTAGGTTACTGATCCAGTGATGATTCCTTGAGTAATTATTTCACAGGCTTATTGCTCGGACAGTTCTAGAACTTTAAACCACTTTCATACTTAGTGCACTGCCCTACCGTGTTAGAAGATACTAGCTACTGTCAAACAGGCAGAAAACTGTATTCTCCAAAGTTGCTACTATGGTTCACATGTAATAAAATTGGTGCCCATACCGTGTTACGGTGCCCTCAAGGTAAAACTGGGGAAGACACAGCTTTGTACGATTTTCAAGGTTTTCTCAATGTAACTGAGGTTGTGTCGTCAGTGCTATACTGCGAATACATTACCTCCAGTAACTTTCTTCTAACTTACTCAGTTGACAAGAAGGTTACTAAATTTGTGAACTACACATTATGGCAAATTTTAGAACTATGTGAAATTGCCGGCTAGTTATGTGTAGTAATTTCAGAAAAATTGCATAACTGGAAATTTCTAGAATTGGATCACATTAATCAAACAGACTGAACACTTTTACCTGTGAAACTGAGCTCTAAGATTCGAATAAGCAGCTGTATTTCTACTAAAGTTATGGTCTTCAGTAAGCTTATGCTATACTTACTGACTGAAAAGCGTATTTCTCAATACGGCCGAAATAATTATATTCTAATTCCTAACGTACTGTCCACAGAAATGTCATAATAAAATTTTGTAAGTTTACGATTATATCGTTTAGCATCGTTTATGAAGAACGGAAGATAAAACTAATTGTTTTCTAATGGCCCTTAGCGGCGAACTTAACCGTAAAGTAGGAAAGAAGTCTCTTTTTTTTTCAAAAAAAATCATTAAACGATGATTTTTATGGTGAACCTTTTCAGAAAACGTTTACAGAGAGGTGGTACAGAACTGGACTCAGAGAACTAGTTAGTGCAATGCTGGCTCCAGAGAAATCATCGACCTGCTACTACAATCTACACTCGTGCTCTGATTCCTCAGATTATTTATCAGATACATAAGAGCGTTGTACTAAAATAAACCATAAATAAACCATTCATATCGTAAGGGAGTTAACGTCTTAAGAAATTGTATTTCAACTAGTATTTATAAACCAAACATAGAAAATTAAATGAATTGCGCCGGGGTTTTTCCTTTCAATTTAATGCAGTAGGAGCTAGATACTGACTGTACCACCTCCTTCCTAGTGTGTACAGAAATGTAATTCGAAGCCCAACGTTCACACACTACTTTATTGGCCATAGTCCTGTGCACAATTGAATGAAACGCCAATCAAGAAGTACGAAGCATGAGAAGTGACTCTCCGGTTGATTCATCCCGGGCAATCCACCCACCTAGTGATGTCTCATGCTGAATCTAATAACGAATAACTACTCTCAACAAAGTTCTGATGCCAATGGTGGATTATAGTAAGACCTTGCGAATATTGTACTGTCGTCACAGATTTCTTATCGTAAAACCAAAACAGGCTGCAAGATAGTGGAAGTAGCTACTTCAGCTGCACTTGAATTTGGTGCTTAAAATGATAGTGTTAAAAAAAATTAGCTGTTTTGCTTAAAAATGACAATTCAATAATTCTGTTAGATACTAAAATAAATCTGTACCCTTGAAAAGCAATTTATAGTAGGATAAATACAGAAAAATGTTAAGTCATACTGTTCACGGCTTATATGCTAAATAAACATTGCAATTTTGCATAGCAAATAGCCCTGCAATTCTCATATTATTACATGTAAAATCTTCAATTTTTGATACTCTTCATATGGGGATACTTGGAGCCAAATTTCATTTATTCATCACAACTCCGCACTTTTAATTTCTGCCAGTGTATTTATCAATCGAAAAAAGTTGGTGCTTGAAGACACTGACTTTGGAGAAAAAAACATGACAGGTTTTCCTTCAGAATGACAATTTAAGTCATTCTGTAAGATATTTCAATAAATTTGTATTTGGTCTGAAACTTGTAAATCCGTTTGCAGTAAGATAAAGCCTAATTATTCTTGTATGATTACAAAAAACTGTCATGTTAAACCACACTGCTCACCACTTACACGCTACAACACAACAATTTTACGTAATAAATAGCCTCATAATTCTCATACAATTACATGTAAAATGTTCAGTTTTTAATTAATTAGTACTCTTAATATATCTATAAAACTAAAACCGGGTATATTTGTGCCAGAAAAACTCGAAATCTACTGCGAAGATTTTGATGAGGTTTTCACCGTTATGAAGCTAAGAATCTCAACTCATTTGTTTGGCATGTCTCATGCTTCTACGTTACATAACGCAGGAATATTAAATGAAATTCTGAACTTATGGTGAGGAATACCACAGATGGAACCACTAGATGCAGCATGCTTCGCACTGAACACCCAATTACAATGTCTCTGACCATAGCCTTTAGTGAAAGAAATAAAATAACTTTACAATAATAACTACTTTGCACATTAATTTTTTTTAATTATTGCTTTACGCCTCGTCGACGGATAAGATAATTAGAGAGGGGATGGGACTGGGAACAAGGAATGGGAAGGAATTCGGCCATGGCCTTTTTGAAGGAAGCATCCCGGCAGTCGCTTGCAGTGATTTGGGGAAACCACGGAAAACCCAAATCTGGATGCCCGGACGGGGATTCGAACCCACGTCCTCCAGAATGCGAGGCCAGAACGTTAACCGTTCACCCAGCACGCTCGGTGCACAGTAAACAAACCTTGAAGTATTCTGTCCTTTACCATTCGGCATATTCAATTTTTAAACACCATTGATAGCTGTAACTTGAAGTATTCATGCCTTTAATTCGGGATATTCAATTTTTAAACGCCATAGATAGCCGTAAAAACAACAGAGATTTTCTTTAAGCACGATATCTGGACAATGTCTTTGGCCATCAGCATTATTATTCTATTTACGATAATATTATTCCGGATTCACTTTTGATATTTGTATAAAATGCTGAATCTGGCGTTTCAAACAAAAAGTATATCCATTCACTTTGCAATTGAATCAAATGTGAGTTTCTAACATAATCTAGCGTTGTTTAGTAATGTAGTAATGCAATTTCTTAACCAAATTGTTGAAGCTTGATACACATGAATGGTTTCGGACGAATTAAATAGTTTACGTGCAAATAAACTTCAAACCACCAATTTCTTGGTAGGGGGCGTGTGAATCTAGGTTTGCTTTAATTCAGAAAAAAGTTGGCATGAATTTTTTGATTCTTTGTACAAATGTTTCTCATAGCGGGAATAAAAATATGGTTCGGTAAATCTACGCTAACTATACCGGGCAACGCCGGGAACTCCGCAAGTATGGGGATATTTGAGTCCAAATATTATTCATTTATCATAACTCCATCTGGATGTTGTACTTTTAATTTCTGCAGTGTATCTATTAATGAAACAACTAAAATACTGTCACAGTTCTACTACTTGTGAGAATTGTAGACGATGTATTTTGTAACCACATGACACTGTGGCGTAGGGTGTCACGGGGAGGGAGACGGGATTGGGGATGGTGGGCTGGCTGTTGGAAGCCGGATGGTCGCTGGAGGGAAGGAACCCGACCTGAATTGCGTTCCGATATTCGATATCGGTCGTAAACGAGGCATTTACATAAGCAAAAAGAAGAGGAATAAGGAAAAAATAACAGTTTCACAGCGGTCGACTGACGTTGGACGGAATTCAGTAACGCAGCGTGCCCACAAAAAGCAGACTGAGAGAACACGGTGCGTATACTTAAACAGCGACGAAGACAACACTGCAATTGAATAACATTCGCATATTGTGGGCAGTAAAAATGGACACCTTCAACTTGTACTGGAAAGTCACATACCAGAGGCTTAGTGCTTGAATTCATTCAGTTAGGCGTCACTGCTAGAAAATAGTTTTAATTTAATAATTTATAGATATACTAGATTTATTGCACTTCACATTGACACATCAACTATTTCGAGTCACATGGCGATCTAAAAGATGATTTGCTTTTTATTTATATTAGAAACTACAGTTACTAAAAAAAACTTAATGTTCAAATGTACTTATCAGTGCCTAAATAAAATAGATGTGATCGACCTGAATTTATTAAACTTTTTAAATTTTATTTACGTTGCGATGATATAATTTATTTTACACCAAACATTCCATAATGATGGTGGGGTCGCAAACCAATCGATTAGAAATTTTAAAAAGGTTTGTGAAATTATGAAATGACTGTTTAATTAATAATAAATATTTAGCACAGTCACAACCTATCGACTATCTGATTTTTATCTTGCCTTTAGGCTATCGGTACTTCATTCATAAAAGAAATTATTCAGGTATTATTAACAAGGCCGCCTGGTTGTATGGAGGGTAGGAGTGCTTTGCAAATATTTTAACTGAACAAAACTCACAAAGACGTATGATAAGCACAAACAGTATTTATTGCACTAAGTTTTTCAGTTACACCACCGACCACCAAACCATATTTATTTAGTTTGTCATCAAGAAGAATTAATGACTACCTTGAATAATTGTTCGTGAAGATTGCAAGTCCGAAACGAGTGCAAGCGATCTTAACATTCCACATTTATCAAAACACTGTACTTTGTTATGTTTTCGCGATCGTTATACGCTTGTAACAGCAGTTTAACGTCTATAGCAGCTGTTCCCAACCTATGGGTCGCGACCCACTGGTGGGTCGCGGCGTGTGTTTTGGTAGGTCGCGGAACAATCTAGGTTTTTGCCACAAAAATATATATTTTACTTCATCCATTTTTGAAGAGAAACATTTAAAAGGCCCAAAACTCTTAACAGCTGAAGAAAACTCGCTAATAGGACTATCTTGCGATTCTTCTTTAAAGACAATTTTCAAGGTAAAATCCTTAATTTCCTTCTGGATGAATGTACAAGCAGAGTATCCCGAAAAAAATCTCTAAATTAGCTGTGAAGTTCTTGATGCCGTTCAACATGGTATACTTGTGTGAACAAGCTTTTTCTACTTTATTGTTTTTGAAAAACAAATATAGAAATAAACTATGTGAAGAATGTGTCTTAAGGTTAAAATTAACCAGTCTTAACCCTGATATCGATGCCTTCGTCAGTAAACACCAGTGCCAGAAATCTCACTGTTGAAGTTGTGCTTTTATAATATTTTAAACGTATTTTTTCATTATATTTGTAATAAAGCGGGAGGCAGCTGTACAAAGCATCATCTCATCAAGTTGAAGGCTGAAATTCCAGGATTAGTTAAACCTCTATTTTCACATTAAAATGCCACTGATGTGCCAAGTCATATCTTGGTGGAAAACTCCTACAAATCCCATTTTAGTGGTTGACTGGTAAGTTTACCATTGTGTTTTCCTGCTCCCGGTCTTCCATATTTTCATACATTTGGGTGCAGTAAATCACAATGATAAACCTACCAATCAACCACTAAAATCGGGTCTGAAGGTGGTTTCCAGTGACTTGGCTTGGCCCTGGAAACCACCTTGCATGGCCAGTTGCATTTTAATATGCTGATCGATTTACTTCTAATAGTGGAATTTCAGCAGTGAACTTGATGAGATTATAGTCTGTGCAGCCGCCTCCCGGTCTATTATATGTTTGTTGTTTTATGTATTATCAATTCTTGTTTTTGTAGATAGTATATCCTTTGTACGAAAATTGGCCTTTTCGTAGGATAGGATAGAGGATAGCGTATCTAGGTCATACAACAGTTCCCATTCTGATGTTAGATAGACTCTCATATTAGGTGGGTCGCGAAAATTTTTTTGCTTAAAAGTGGGTCGGGTACCAATAAAGGTTGGGAACCGCTGGTCTATAGTATTCACACAGCATTCTCTAGTAGCCACTGGCTTATCCGACAGTACGAAACGCCGCGCCGGCCAGAGCTAATTAAACCGACGCGGAAGAGCGTAATTTGTATCCATGATGACTGTTACTTTCAACAACACTATTCTCACAACAGTGAAACTGACTAATCACTTTATCTTCGAGTGACTGGCTTCAACAGGCTTTACGAAAAACGACAGCCAGCCCTCACCCGTCGCGGTAGCACGATCAAAACTTCTTTTAGCACAAGATTACTTCACTGTTCATTAAACTCATGCACATCCGCGCTTGCATCAAGCTGAGATCGATAGTTGAACTCATATCCGTTACTCGACTTTGACTCATATGCTACAAATAAATCGAAAGGTCCGATAAGCTATCGTAATGTGACAGGTTCTAGATCGATGAAAATGTCTGGGAACTGTAAAAAGAAATTCCCTTTTGATAATTAATTTTTTTTTTTTACAATCCAAATGTAATCAGTATCAAAACGTAATGAGTTAACGAAAACCATTTAAAATATTTGAATATTATTTTAAGCCGAATAGTGTATTAGCAGCAATTGAAATTGTGAAATATCATACCTGCTGGTAGTATCCAATACAAATACTTGTTCCTAATGAAATTCAACTATTAATAATCACTTATACGAGGCGCGTCCAGAAAGTAAGTTCCGTTTCAATTTATCTCCGCTGCAGTGCTGCGATTGCAGTTCCGCACATGTGCTGTAGACGATGTGTATCAAGGGGAAGAACGTCCGCCATTAAAGATTGTAATAGGATGGTTAAAGGGAGGGGGGGGGATTTTATGAATTTTATTAATATAAAATTTAATAAATCAATTATTAATTATTGATTGGCAAGGATCATACGCCGGGTCGTAAAGACACCTGACACAGATATTTTATTAAGTTCAATAGGCTGCTACACCGCTAGGCACATTTACATTTAATATTAATATAAATTAATGCAATGTCAAGCAAGCCTAGACGTTACAATTGGCCGATTTACTCAAGCAAACAATATATGAACTTTACTTTACTTGCAAATATTCTGACGAAGTTACAGTTAGTGAGCGGGAACAAATGTTCACAATACGCTACTACAAGAAAACAATCATCAATCAAAAAGAATACATGAAATGAACATGCATCTCGGGCACCATCAAATAACAAGTAGAAAAAACAAGGAACTCGCGATATGCAAAGGTTCCTACAATGTTCAACAAAATGCCGGCTAGCTCAGGGTCAAAATTAGCTCAAAGAACATAAGTCTCTTTCTCAAGTCGCTTACGGGTCATTCGCAGTCTCATATGAACTCAACGATGCAAGACCTGGCGTTTACACTTTACCTAGTGTAGGCAGCAACACTGAAGTTCGTCACGCTATCAGCCCAGCGTGATAGAAAAATCACCAGCCAGTGATCATAGGCAGGTCACTGTACTGACCAAGCACAACAGTTCTGGCCTGGCAATAAGTCAGCTCGACCGCACTGGATGGCGGTCTGACCAGAAGTCTCGACTGCTCTCGCCCGTGGTCCGGGCAGAAGTCACAATCGACTGCTCTGCCCCGTGGTCTGGGCAGAAGTAACTTCCTTCTCTCCGGAAGGCGATGGCGTCCCTCTCCCGCGCAGGAACATGGCGGGCAGAAAGAAATACACCCTGTATTAACATGTGTAGACCCCTACCGATGATTTCATAGGCAGGTTGGAAATCACGTGGTATCGATGCACACTCAGATTCGCGGCATTTCGCTAGCGTCCCTCTTCCGCGTCCATGCTTGTTGACGCGGGGGGGGGGGGGGAGGTTGACCTTCGCCTGTTTGCTGCAGGAACCGTTTGGGGTGACTGACTGGCCTTGGGGTGGCGACAGCGAGGCGGGCTATTGTCCGTTCACTGGGATTTTACCGTTTCACTTCCCGTCCCGAGCCTCCGATATGCGACCCTTCGCTTAAAACAAAATCCTATGCTCACACATTTTCTAAGCCTTTTCAAAGGAAATACCCTTGCATATTCATATAATTATATACAATTTTGGGCTGCCCGAGATCAATATTAATAAATTTTAATCTGAATAAATTAAAATAAATCATAACTTAATAAAAATAAAAATTGTAGCGTGGCGTGATAACGTCACGTTACAATATACGGCCAACTACGGGAAAATAAAATTATTACAATAATTTTATTTTAAGCCATTTTAACTACCTTCCACTGTAACCAGTAATCGATATTTTTACATATACAGGGACCCACAATGCTATGATTCTTGCCACAGATACTAAACTGAACGAATGTCCATGACCTTGGACTGTTTTACAACATGTGGACAACCATACATGATTTCTTCCTGTCTTTTCATATTAACTTATCGATTAAAGATTCTTATCTTAAACAACATAGTAAAACATGAAATAAAATAAAAATGACAAGTACAAAATTATGTACATGTGAATGAAATATTTCTTTACCTAATTACTACGCAAGTTCTGCTCATGTCGGAGTCCTGTTATTTTTAAACTCCAAGAACTAAAGCAAAAAGAAAGAAAACCGCGGAAAACTGGAATGATGTTGCATTTCTAGACCAGATTGTGCCATCCTCCTACTTAAGAATGCACCAAGATCATCGTTATAATTACCAAACATTAAGCAAAAGGAACCACCATTGACTTTTCATTAAAACATCTCCATTCAAATTATTACCCTGAAGATTCTACTGAGGGTCTTATGACTTCATTCAAATACCCGGGCCATATGCCATCCCGTATAACAGTGAGTTTCGTGTATGTGTCTGACGCAATAAGTGTATTCTACACAATGCAAAGCGTCAGTAAGTGATTTCTCTACATATCCCTTTTTGTCAGCCGTTTAGCTGCAATTTGAAAGGCTTTGTGACGGTAATACTGGTGATGTACGAGCCCATCGGTGGGAACCTTATAGGAACATTTTACTCCCATTGCCGAAATGGTGCAATCATACATCTGACTTATGTCCTGACCTATTATGATAGTGACAGCGACAAATTAAATATCCGCCTTCTTTTCGCAAACCAACAGCAATCCTAGACTGCACGTTGAGGAATATATCTCTTTCACACTTCATCTTTCCGACGCCACATCATTTCAAAACAAATCCTTCTTGCTTCTGGTGTGGTCAGACAAATATTTTCGTCCACGTTATACCGTTATAATCCAGTGAGACCGGGCATTGTACACTTTCGCTCTCATCTGTTCTTGCGGCGGCTCCCTTCTACCTGAGTTTAGATAAGAATCTACACAGAAACTTAGTCGCAGGCACTCAGCTGTGGTAACTGTTTAGCGGTCGTTATCCTTAGACTAATGTCAACAACACTTGCTCTCCACAAGGCTTCTTACAAAATAAATCCTATTTCCCTAATTTAATAATTCGTATTTACAAAAAAAAATTAATCCTAACATACTTATGCAAAATGATAGGGTTTGAGACTCTGTGCATTATAAGTACTGCGAGGGCTCAGATTGGATATTTTCCGTATTCTGTGGTACCGGATGGTCCTCAAGTCGCTCCCCCTCGTTCTGATTTGCAAATACTATCGCATTTGTGGTATGTTTTCCCCATTGATGCGCCCCTTTATTCTCATTACGACCCCTGTCCTTCCATTGGTTACCACTTTCATTTTGAAATTGTGGTTTATGGTTATTATAATAACTGGAATTTTATTATATAATCCCCCGATTACCATGTTCTTTCCATCTTGTTGGCCTTTTATCTGGCCACTACTTTCGCCCTTTGACTTCTGTTCTTGACTCGCTTTATGCCCTATTGAATCAAGATTTTTCAGAGTCTCCAAAAATTGCGAGATAGTGGTTATGACAACCGGATTAATGTGCGCCTGCACTTGCGGGGAAAAATGCGTCGTTACGGCCGTAATAAACTCCGTTTCTGACATGGGTTGGTCCAAGTACCGTGACAAAACAACCAATCTTTCCACATAAGCCCCCATGGAATCATTTGTTTTTGGTCGTAACGGCCTTGGTACATTTTCATGCGGGTTTGACTTTGGTGTTTGTGTGACCAGAATGTTCTGAGAAACAACTCTTAAAGTCCGCGTACGACATATCTAGGTTACAGGAAACATCGTACCAGTAACGATCGGGCTCAAGCATAGCTTGCCGGATAATCAATAATTTTAAGTTGTCTGGCACAGCTTTTATCTTGAAATAAATTTCTAACTCCGACAAAAATGCTTTCGGGTTAATCTTTGTAGGAACAAAACTTGGGAAGTTTTAAATCAATGTGTATATTATTCTTGTCCTGTGTGAGTGTGTTGTGTAGGAGGGGAACTTTTTAAAGTATTCACGTCACCCTCAACTTGACGATATTTCAACAATAGTTCCTCCCGAAGTTTGTCTTGTGCTCCCTTTAATGATTACTGTCCTCTCTCAAACTAGTAACCGAGGTAGCGACTTTATCAATTTTGCACTGACTTGAGAGACTTTCCCCTCCATTTCGTCTCGTACCTCATGCATGTAGCTAGACAATTGTCCATTTGTTTCCCTACTTTCAATCTCCAAATGGGTTATCGCAGATTGTACATTGGCAATGGTTGTATTGGAAATTTCATTTTCCTTTTCCAATTCGCACCTAGCTATTGTTTGCTCAGATTTTCAGCAAATCAACGATTTCGTTCTTATATTTGCCTGAAAATCTGCTACCTCTTCACAGATTTTTGTATGAAAAGCGGAGAATTTTGATCAAGGCTTTTGCCGATTTGATCCTGCCTCTTTTCCAAAGCATCGATCCTACTGATGGTAGAATCCAATTTCTCGGATAGATTTCTGCCCTTTATTTTAAATTTCTTGCCCTTTTTATACTTTCTTGTCCCTTTATCAACTCAGCCATCATCACTTGGACCCAAGGAGGTATTTCTGGTTGATTTTGATTTACAACTGGACTTTGCATGGCGGGTGTGGCTTCCATTAATGGGAATGTACAACTTTCTGGGGTCGTTACTACCACCGCGTCATTCTGAATAGGACTCTCTAACGCCATGTCAGCTGCAGTTATTGTAGAATGTTGAACTGTATCCCGACATATCATTCTCAAAATCTCTCCGATTATCGTCATCTCGATATTCGAATTCTCCCTTCCATATTTAAATTCAAATTACGTCCGGATCTCAAACGCATATGACTATTAAATGGCACAGGAAAATTCCAATGACGACTAAAGATTTTAGCAAGCAACGTGTTAAATTACAAACATCGCGATCTTTAATACAAGTCAAAATTTTAGAAATTTTCATCATAACACAGGCACAAATCCCATCAAGAATATTGAGCATCAAACCATTCAAAAAAAAAATGTGCAAGACCACATCACAACGTTGAATCATGCGACAACGAAACCAACATGAGCAAAATATGCACCAATAAGTTCTTAGTTGCTAACATGTTACACAGACAAAACACTGGCTCGACATTATATGCATTCACAATGAACTTTGCATATTGAAAAAAATTAATTTGCAATTGAAATCTGAAACTGATTAACATGAATCAGATTGCATTGAAAATTTACCAAAAAATTTTGCAATTGAAAGTCTGAAACTGATTTAACATGAATCAGATTGCATTGAAAATTATCATTTGCAAAAGAAATTCATCACTTAGATTGAATTTAACTTTGCACAAGCAATGACAAATTATAAATTTACTTTCTATACTAGAAAAATAAATGCCTAAGGTCATGAAACTTGGTTCTTTTGAGACTTTGAACATCAGATTATTAATTAATTCCCCGGATTAATTAATTAATTGCCCCACGTTGTAAGCGCAATTGTAATGGGTTGTAAAAATGAGGGGGGGTTTTATAAATTATTATTTAATTTTAATATAATAATAAATCAATTATTAATTATTGATTGGCAAGGATCATACGCCGGGTCGTAAAGACACCTGACACAGATATTTTATTAAGTTCAATAGGCTGCTACACCGCTAGGCACATTTACATTTAATATTAATATAAATTAATGCAATGTCAAGCAAGCCTAGACGTTACAATTGGCCGATTTACTCAAGCAAACAATTATATGAACTTTACTTTACTTGCAAATATTCTGACGAAGTTACAGTTAGTGAGCGGGAACAAATGTTCACAATACGCTACTACAAGAAAACAATCAAAAAAGAATACATGAAATGAACATGCATCTCGGGCACCATCAAATAACAAGTAGAAAAAACAAGGAACTCGCGATATGCAAAGGTTCCTACAATGTTCAACAAAATGCCGGCTAGCTCAGGGTCAAAATTAGCTCAAAGAACACAAGTCTCTTTCTCAAGTCGCTTACGGGTCATTCGCAGTCTCATAAGAACTCAACGATGCAAGACCTGGCGTTTACACTTTACCTAGTGTAGGCAGCAACACTGAAGTTCGTCACGCTATCAGCCCAGCGTGATAGAAAAATCACCAGCCAGTGATCATAGGCAGGTCACTGTACTGACCAAGCACAACAGTTCTGGCCTGGCAATAAGTCAGCTCGACCGCACTGGATCGCGGTCTGGCCAGAAGTCAGAATCGACCGCACTGGATCGCGGTCTGACCAGAAGTCTCGACTGCTCTCGCCCGTGGTCCGGGCAGAAGTCACAATCGACTGCTCTGCCCCGTGGTCTGGGCAGAAGTAACTTCCTTCTCTCCGGAAGGCGATGGCGTCCCTCTCCCGCGCAGGAACATGGCGGGCAGAAAGAAATACACCCTGTATTAACATGTGTAGACCCCTACCGATGATTTCATAGGCAGGTTGGAAATCACGTGGTATCGATGCACACTCAGATTCGCGGCATTTCGCTAGCGTCCCTCTTCCGCGTCCATGCTTGTTGACGCAGGGGGGGGGGGGAAGGTTGACCTTCGCCTGTTTGCTGCAGGAACCGTTTGGGGTGACTGACTGGCCTTGGGGTGGCGACAGCGAGGCGGGCTATTGTCCGTTCACTGGGATTTTACCGTTTCACTTCCCGTCCCGAGCCTCCGATATGCGACCCTTCGCTTAAAACAAATCCTATGCTCACACATTTTCTGAGCCTTTTCAAAGGAAATACCCTTGCATATTCATATAATTATATACAATTTTGGGCTGCCGAGATCAATATTAATAAATTTTAATCTGAATAAATTAAAATAAATCATAACTTAATAAAAATAAAAATTGTAGCGTGGCGTGATAACGTCACGTTACAACTGTAAGTCACGATTTCCCGGTATTTCGAATGAAAGCAAGTCATCGAGTTCTTCTAGGTGATGAATCTTGCCATCACATGTCATAATGATGAGCAAATGCATATTAATCCTCTTTTCTGAAATTCTATAGTATAGACAAAAGCCGAAACCTTTCCAAAGATCTGTTTTTTATCCAAATCTTCTATTATTCTCGAGCTACGATATCAGGACGATTTTGTGGTAGCTGGTCCAAGGTTGTTCCGTCGTCTAAACTAATTTGCAACGCCTGTTTTATTTCTGGCCAGGTAATAAAGAAATCATGTGATACAGGACGTCGAACAATCGCCATAGCATCCTCAAAATTCTCCGTGTAGTATCTTGTCGAGCCACGGTAACGATGTAACTGCCTAGGTTTTTTTTTTTTTTATTTATTTGGCCTTTGATCTGAAACCATTTAGCCAGCATTCTACGTTAACGTATATTTATTTTTGCCTTGTTACAACATACTGGAGCCTTCAAATCTTGATTTCCGTGTCTCGAAGGAAGCGAACGACTGCCTTGTAGATCTGCACATTTCTTGACTGTAGAATGGTGGTGACGCTCGCTGGAAATTTGGCGGAAAGCTGTTCTAGGCGCCTGTAGAAACGCTTGCGTTGTGACTGGAACCACGAGCAGGAGAGTATGATGTGATTGAGGTCGGCGATCTCTTGGTCGAAAGTGCATATAGGTGTTTCGTTTATACTGAGGCGGTATACGTGCTGTGGGTAACAACCGTGTCCTAGTCTTATTCTAATAATGGTTGTTACGTGTCTTCGTGCTATTTTGTGCTCTGCGAACCAGGGTCTGTATGCCAAAGGCGATATTGTTAGCTTGAAGTGCGACCTGGACCAGAAGAAAAATCTCGATTTGCACCGTAATTTTAGGATGCATTTTAATGCAACTGATTCACCGAGAAAGCCTTCATTTTTTCATCAATGTATCGTTTGTAACTTATCGCTAATGTAAAAAGAGAAGTAAACAGTGATTGTTTCCAAAAACAATTTATTCATTGATGAAGTTTTACAACTGCTGTGCCTAATGCTCAAAGATTGCTTGCAGATAAATTTTGTGGAATTCTCTTATCTGCATCTTCATCATTACTTCCCTGGATATAATCATCCAAATGAGGCTTATTTGTTGGAGGAAGAAAAAAAAAAAAAGGAGGAAATATTTGTGCACCAATTTCTTTCAATGTCAGCCCTTCCTTCATTTCAATATTTATGTATCCTGGATATACTTTTTTGATGTCTAACAGAAACTGCATAATTCTGGAATCTTTATCTAGATATTTATTCAAAATATTTTATTTGTACCAAAGCAAAGCCATGTATTGATGAATACTTTCCGGTGTCGGCGATCTTTAATGGTTCCTTTCAATTTTGGTTTTCTAAATCATTAATCCTATTGTTCTTGTCTGATTGAATTACAAACTCTCCAGCAGTGTGATTTGTATGTAAATGACAGTTTCCGCAGAAAACATTTTTTTCAATTCCGAGATACTGTTTCGCACTATCTGTACATAAGTTCGAAGTACTTTGATCAACATATTTATGGTATATGGCCACAATTCTTGCTTGCTCTTGGATTTTACTGTAAAGAAAAGACCGGATTTGTCCTCTTTACAGTACAAAGGTAATATAGTTATGGTCATTTGCTTTGTGATACGACCTCTATTTACGCTTCGTTAAGAAGGTTTCGTCAATTTGCACTGTCTTGCCCTTACCACCGAGTACAGTATCGGAATGGGATGATATTGCCTCCGCTATTTCACGGCAATAGTTCAAGTAATCAATCAACAATCCAACTCAGTTCGTATCCATTGCTGGAACGACGCCAACAGAGGCGGCCTTAAGGGGTGGCGAGCAGGGCATTTGCCCGGGGCCTCGCGCAACTATCCGAATAGGAATTTTTTTTTATTTAATCTTTAGCTATTAGTTACAACAATAAAAAAGTTGGTTAATTCATAGTATAGTAATAAGTGTCTAAATAAAATTTTTCACCTAGATTTTTTCAATATCACATTTGTATGAAAGTAAGATTAACGACAGCAAAATTAATTAATTGACCAGCAAATAATATTTCTTGTAATTTTACTGTAAAATATGACTGCAAAATTCATTAATATTTGAATTTCGCGCCTCGTGCATCAGAAAACACTTGAACGCTGGGTTTTTGTTACTTTCATCATCTTTTCGATTTATGGTCTGGGGATTCCCGTGTTTCATTTCTTTCGTCTACTCTTGTCATCTTACGCCTATTTTGCTAGCAGCTGTTAGTTCGAGCCACACTTGACCGATGCTGGTCCGCGCCGATAGTAGCCTCTCTTGCGTTTACACTTGGCCGTAGATTGCCCGTGTAACGGATATGTTACTACCCAGTCTTCAGCCTTCCTTAACGCTTTCACGTGGTTGTTTCACGGAATCAGTGTTCAAAAATTTCCGTAAAACTGAGTTGCGTAAGCGTTCTTATAATCTACAAAAATAATAAAGTACATTAAAATACATTCTTTACCGGACTCATGTTATCTCCTCACTGATATTCGACTCAGTATCCATAAAACCACCATTGAAAATCTTTCGCATACTGTACTGGAATGAAAGATTCTCGCGTTCCCGAACGCAGTCACAATGAAATGTCAAACGTCAATCATTTTGCACTTGACGTGTTTCTTCGTGGTTACTTTCGGTTCATTCGATATTTTTTATTAGTAAGGAATAAAATTTTGTATATTTTAATTTAATTACAGACTGTAAAGATGCTGCATAATAATTTCGTTTGATCTCAAAGACATAGTCACAGAGTTACTTACTGGCTGCATAGTGCACATCTCTTGTAGCCACCTAAGCCACCTTACTTATTCTGGTGTCGCATATTATTTTGTATGAATGCGATCTATGTAATTAAATAAATATAACATGTAGACTGTATTTTGATTTATAATCTTGATCAGTTTATTTCATTTTGTTTGCTATGTCCAAAAATCCTCTCATACCAACATTTGGCCGTGTCTGGAGTACTTTTTGCATTGAGTTCGCTCCGAAAGATTAGCAGGTTCTTTTCTATTCAAGATCTATTAATTATTCTCCGCAACTATTATTTTCAAGCTTCTCTGCTGAATTCTCCTGATTTTCTCTCCATTTCTACCAAACATTCTCTTAACTTTTTTCTGTTTTTCTAGAGATCCTATATCCTTTCAAGCATCTCTGACCAAACAATATTTATTAAACTTGCTATTCTTTTTTATAAATTCTTTTAACTATTAATTTGCCAATATTATGGCCTTTATGAGTATGAATATATAATTTTAATTGTTTTTAAAGAGCTGCTATGTTACAACCCCTCCCAAAATATTCCTCATTTTTTTGTCAATTGAAAATTAACAAGAAAAGGGGGAAAGTTTCCTAATGGCAATATCGTTGTTGGTATCGAGGTTTGTTGTTACAAATTTTTACAAAATATTAACAAACATTGCTTATCCTAAATATTCACAAATATTTCATTAAAAAAAAAAAACATAACAAATGAACAATCACATAACGGATGAAAACAAAACACTTTCTCCAAAGTCCTGTCACGGTCGCCATGTCGCATATTAGTTTGTATGAATGCGATCTATGTAATTAAATAATTATAACATGTAGACTGTATTTTGATTTATAATCTTGATCAGTTTATTTCCTTTTGTTTGCTATGTCCAACAATCCTCTCATACCAATTTGACCGTGTCTGGAGTACTTTTTGCATTGAGTTTGCTCCGAAAGATTAGCAGGTTCTTTTCTACTCAAGATCTATCAATTTTTTCTCCTCCGCAACTATTATTTTCAAGCTTCTCTCCACTTCTACCAACAATTCTCTTAACTTCTTTTTTTTTTCAGAGATCCTATATCCTTTCAAGCATCTCTGACCAAACAATATTTATTAAACTTGCTATTCTTTTTATAAATTCTTTTAACTATTAATTTGCCAATATTATGGCCTTCATGAGTATGAATATATAATTTTACTTGTTTTTAAAGAGCTGTTATGTTACACTGGTTATGCTTCTAGGAAAAGGAGAACTACAGTTTAACGTGGAATTCCAACCACGCAAGTGTCCTTAAATTTCACACCAACAAATCAATGTTTTGCCAGAGGAAATATTCAGTTCTAAGGGACGTAAAAA
>CM061919.1:195118882-195196178 GCA_031002005.1 Vandiemenella viatica
TGGCTTTCAGTTCATTCCGCATTGTCTCTGGACTCCGCTCCGGCACAGTGTCGAAGTCGCAGACAACTCCGCAGTCGAACAACCACCACCGCCGGCACTGAAACCTACACTGAGATTCCAATCAACGGTTGAGGTAGAGAAGAGGAAACGAGGGACGCCGGGAAGCGTCACCTAGCCTAAGAAAACTTTCACATTGTAAGTAAACATACGTAACGGTCTTCCTATCAATACTCATATTATAGATATGAATGTAACTCTATCTGTTTATTATATTTTCACGACTAAGCGACCAAACCGATCTTGATGAAAATGTGACAAAAAAAAACTATTATATATCACTAGCCGAGTATCCAGCGTTACCCGATCTAATTGGGATTGATTTACCCGTAAACTATTTTTATATTTTCTGTGTGAATTATGCGTACCAAGTTTCATAAATTTGGAGCCAGCTATTTCCAGAAGTAAACTAAACATTTATATGCCCGAACAATTCCCAGAACGGCGTGAATTAGATTCTGTGATACGGAACGTCAGTTTACATTTTGATCCTGGTTGCATTTCAAACTAATCCCAACATCTGTTATAATTGCTACTCGATAACCGAAACATACGCCATCTGGGCATTAATACACACCATGTACATAAATCTGTATCTGGAATATATTTTTTTGTTCCGGCATCACACAGAAAATATAGATTTTTAATGGGTTTTCACATCTTGAAAGCTTGGGGTCCGGGTTAAAATCTGAAGTACATGTTAAGACGTTAGGACACATTTATTTTATGAATAATCTGGCATAACTTTGCTGAATCCGTTTTACGGGATTTAAAACAATGGGTTTCTGTGAAGAACATTGGATATTAAGAGGGGAGGTTCTAAGGGGGAGGAGTTTCTATAAACCAGATGTTGACAGTATTTTTCTGTTTGTTTTAAAGTATACGTGAGCAAAGTTTTATCGGTATCAGATAAAATCTGTGCGTGTGTATAAAGAACATTGACAATAATAGAGGGGGTGGAAAGGGGGAGAGTGGTAGGAATTGCAAACCGAGTATTGACAGTATTCTTCTATCTCTCTTTTTTTTAAATATTTGTATGCTAAGTTCCATCAAAATAGGATAAATATTAAATGGAGAAAAATGCTAGGGGGATGGAACTTATTATGACCATTACACGTGGTGAGCGTCCGGTCTGACATTCGGAAGGGTGGGGGTTCGAATCGCCGTATTGACTAAGTTGTTCCATAGTAAAGATGTGGATTGGCGCTGCGTCAGGTTTTTTTTTATGTTTATATTAAAGTTTTTGAATGGAATTGTGATGGCTTCCCTGCATATTATCTCGATTCGAGCCTTATATACCCAATTCCAGCAACGACATCGAAAGTCCACGTCATGAGTAACCGCTACTATTTACATGAAGTACGGCTTTACTTGCCTCTCTACAAAAATTTTAGGCTTTGTAAAAGTTTGAATATCAGTTTTTATTGCAAAAAGCGTGACTCTAACGTTACTCAGTGGGGTATTCACGTAGGATTTGACCGAGTTTGACAGAGTCCCGTTTCAGTTGTGGCTGTACCTACAGTTTACTTGTTTGGGCTTTATGCAGCTAAGTTTTCCGTTTTTCCAAATCCTTCCGGACGTTTACTAACACCAAATAACACAACAATTTTTGATATGGGGAAACACGCTAAAAAAAAATTTAAAATGTACTAGTAATTCACGACGGAAACGCTAAAGTTTAAAAATTTTGCAGAAAAACTTCATTTGGTTTTGTTTCCTGTGAAAGTGTGCTAAAACACCGCACATAAATATTTTTTACGTATATAAACATAAAAAACTGTTAAAAGGTACATATACAAGACATTGCATTCATCAAAGTATAATATTACCATAGTGATTCAAACATTCTGGTGGAGTAGCGCTTCGTTGCTAAACGATGCGATGTAACTACAGTGTATTTGCCACTTTTAGTATTCATTAGATACTTATGTAATACATGTGTATCAAGCTGTGTAGCATAACATCGTTTGAAGTTTTTATTTGAACTATTTGGCAACAAATCAATTATTATTTGGAGAGTTCACATCCAGTGTAAAGGTTAGTTTCAAACAATAAGTAATGCTTATGGCAGTATTCGCCGAAAGATTCAGAAGATTGGTTTGATCATACATTCATTTGTTATTATTCATCATCAATAGACGTCACCAATTTGCCTGGTCATGCAGTACATCCTGTTGCTTGTCTACCAAGGTTTTTGCTCCACAACGTGTCTCCTAACAACTACCATTGCCTCTACTTTTTTCTTTTTTTTGTCATTTATCTTGTCCGTGATCTTCAAATTGGTTTCCTTCCTATGCTATCTGCTCCATTTTTCATCCTCCATTCTCACGACAAGCCTCAGCCACTGCAGTCTTTTCTTTGTTACCTTTTCTTCCCATGCTTCAACTTTTAATCTCTCTGAAATTGTAATTTCTGATTTTATCATTTCTTGTGACGATATATATTCCTCTCAGAAATCTCATCTATTCATCTTGTAATCTGCTAAAATATGTCCAAGTCCAGATTTTAGAGACAAAGATAAGTATTGGGCGGTAGTATACTTTATAAAGCAAGATTTTGGTTTCTTTCCCTATATTCCATCTCCAGATTATATCCTTTGTCTGATGATACAATTGTCCATTCGTTTTTACTCTCTACCATATTTCTCCCTGCATGTTTTACCTTACTTCACAAATACACAAAGCACTATACCCATCCGAATTTCTTGCGATCGAGCGTCTTTCATTATCTCATTTTTCATGTACATTCATCTCCAAGCCTTGTTTCTCCATTCAAATCGACCATATTCCTAATTCTCTTTCTAGATTCTGTTCTGTCTCCTCCAATATAATTATGTCATCAGCGTATGCCATCATCTTTAATTCTGCGGTATGTCTAGACTTTTACGATTACTTCATATAAAACAACATTAAACAGAAACACTTCGTTGCCCATCTTCCTTTTCCGTACGAAATCAGATTGTCTACTACTGTGCAATTCTTGCACTTCTCATTAATTATGAATGTGCTTTATTATTTCCACGATTCCTTCATCTATTTTTATATTTTTTAATCATAACCGTAAGCTCTCCCTTAACACTTTATCATAAGTCAAGAAAATATATTATTGTCTCCTACCATATTCACATCTTTCCTTTGAGTACAAAAATCGAATGTACAGTTCATACTACTTGACTGAATTCATATTGTTCTGCTCTAGCTGTTTTATCTATTTTTCATTTTACTTGATTTTTTCATATATTTTCAGGCAGTGGTTCTGCACGTTATACCCCTATAGTTCTCAAATTTGATTTACTCCCTTTTTTATAAATAGGCACCATGCATTCCCATTCCTCCTGCTGTTTTACTATTTCCACCATCAGTTTATCTATTCCTGGTAATTTTCCGATCAGTATTTCTTTTACTGCTATTTCTAGCTCCAGTATGATAAATTCTGCCATTTCCTTTTCTAACTCCCCTGAAAATTCATACTGGGTTTCCTTCTATACATACATACAGAAAAGAAAAGTCAAAATTTTCTCCGAAAATGGAAAATCGTTAAGGCCTATTGACTAATTTCAGGAGCGATGTGTGAACGGATAATTCCCAGGCGTGTGTATGTAAATTAGCCATCCTGTATTTGTAGCCGGATGATATCATAAACCAAGACTGCCCGTCTAATTATGGAGATGGGCCACAATCTCGATTCTAGGTTAGCCTGCGGGCCACATAATACCACAATAGATATATAAATATAACAAAGATCTAAGAAACACAATTTAATTAGTCAAAACGTAAAAACCATCAATGATAACTATGCAGAGGTATTTTTAGTTACACTAAAAAAAAAAAATCAAAAAAAAAATCAATGAGACCTTTGTAGAGGTTTTTGAGGTAGCATATTTTAGAACCCTACTGTGGCCCGCTGGCTTGGGGTTGGGCAGCCTTGTCGGAAACTATCCCTTACAGCGTTTTCATTGTATAACTTTATATCAGCCTTCATGTTTTTTCTCAAAGTTTTACACTGGTCAGAATACACTGTTATGTCATAATCGGACAGAATCTTGATTTCCCCCTCCTGATCAGTAGATTTTTTGTTTTATTGCTGAATTTGTTCTTCTCGCGCACTCGTGACTAATTCGGCTGCCAGATCTTCATCGTTGGTTTCTTGCGTGGATGAACCAGTGGTGTAGCTACTCTTTAGCTTCATTTGTGTGTTGGTGACGAATCTTAAAGCCTCCCCAACGTTCTTGTCCACTGTACCTCTTTCTAGATCGGTCGCTACGACTTCCCTAAACCGGTCCCACTTGTTTCGCTTGTCATAAGGAATTGATTGACTCTTTATCTGCCGCTCCACAACGTCGACCTCAAGTAGCGCAGAAGAGTGGTCCGAAGATAGTCTGCTAAGCGTTGTTGTTGAGACAAAGCCTGTGATTCCCTCTGTTACAACAATGTCAAGAACATCAGGCCATTTTCCATTTGCAGGATGATGCGTTCGTTCATCAGGTGCTCATACACATAGGTTGTGGTGGTGGCCTAGGCATCTTAGGAGGTTTCCATCCGGCTTAGCAGTTAAGTTATGCCAATACTGGTGCTTCGCATTTATATCACCGCTAATGAGGATTTTACCAGTAAGTGTGATAAGGGCTTCGTCAAGCATTCTGCGTTGTGGTCGGTAAGCTGCGACGACGGTGATAGCGCCTGAGGATGTTTTCACCTGAACCGCGACAGCCTCTACCTGGTGAAGAGAAGGAAGAAGGACTTCACAGTGGCGAATACCGCGTTTTATGTGTAGCGCAACACCCCCACCGGCCGTCGGTCGGTCTTTCCGGTAACAGCAGAACTTTGGTGCTGCCGCCCGCAGGCACGGCTTTAGATGGGACTTGCTGACGAGGCAAATGTCTACATCTTCATCCCACAGAAATTGTCGAAACTCAAGCAATTGTCCAAGAATGCCGTTGGCATTCCACACACAGAAAGTGATGCTATGAATGTGTGGCTTCCTATTCGTGGTTGCGTTGTTGGGCTACGGTGATGTTGGCAAGCACCGACGTCACTGCAGCGGTGATGTCCGAAGACATTCTATCCAGCCGCGTTAGGAGGCTGACCATCATGCTGAGTATATTCTCGAGCATACTGACTAGTCTCCCGAAGTTGTTCTCGTTCTTTTCTGCTGCTGCTTAAGGCTGCTGGCTTGTTAGAACTTGTCTTTTCTGATGTTTTGGTGGTATAGTCTGCAACGCCATCGGTGTTTTCGACATTGCAGCTAGGTCTTGCTTTACCGGCGGTGTCGAAGTGACTTGGTGCTGTGGCTGTTAGGGGGCCGAAGTATCAATCACGTCTTTGGTTACCTCGGCAAAGGATAAGTCTGACTGCACTTTGGAAGGTGACAGCTTCTTGCCCTTCTGCTTCTTCGTTTACTTCAATTACTGTGGATTCGATTTCGTTGAGTCAAAATTTGATATTTCACTGAACTCCGACATTTTTTGTTGGTTTGACTGCTGTTGTAGATGCCTCTGTTCTCATTCCTCTTTGACGATCGTGAACTCGCTTATAGGCTCGACAGCCTTTCCAACTGACGACGTAACTGCCGTGGCAGTTTTCGCAGGTTGGTGGGTCTCGGCCTTTCTGCGCGAGGCAGTTCTTTGCGTCGAGTTGCCCAGCACACTTGACGCACACCAGGTGCATTTAGTAATGACGTGCTGTATGACCAAACAACGGACAGTTGAAACATTGCTGCGGTCCAGCCGACCATCAATGTTTCTCTGTCGATGCTCTGAACTGGCAGAGCTTGTCAACCTCAAATATTGTTAGATTTCGGGGCAGGTCTGGTAATACTACTAGGAAAAGCGGCATTACTTCGTTACCGCCGGGACGACGAAGTTGAGCCACTGACGTCACGTCGTAGCGCATTTCTGACAGATCTTCTTTTAATCACTCTGTTGTCAGAGTCCTGGGAATGCCATGAAACACCACCTTCATCACTCATGTCAAAAAAAAAAAAAAAATAAAAAAAAAAAAATAAATAAATAAATGTGTTGTACGGGATACTGCACTGTTGAAGGAGAGAAGTGACAGCCACAAAGTCTTCGGTAGTAGTCATCCTGAATTTGATTTTGTCACCACCTGCAGTTTTAGCACCGAATGGACTCTTGATTACAGCTGCCACCAAATAATAATGGGTGTTGCAGTTTTCTGCGAATTCCACTACTATAGGTGGGAAGGTGTCGCATCTCGACTCTGTTCGCGGCCTGTCGTCGACAGTCAAGGCAGTGAAACGGTTTTGTACCTCCATCGCAGCTGGGTCCAATGAAGGTGGGGTCTTTGCTGTTTTCTTCGGCATTATGAAGCCTTCCTGGTATGACTGCCAATTCTGGGTGCGGGAACGACGCCTTCTCACTCCATTCCTCCCGGAAATCGAGAATGCAGTGTTGCCAGTGGCTTCGATGGTTTTCTTCTTTAGTACCAAAGCTTTCTTTGGTTTCTTGGCTGTACCAAGTTTCGTCACTGCTAGGCTGACTCCAGTAGATTTACGAGCCTCCTCCTTCCTGTAGTTGACGGCACGTGGCTGTTTATTGTATGTCCTCTCTGGTGGACTAGAGGGACGCTTTCTGGGGGTTAAATCTTTGCTCACCGAATACGCGTCACCATGTATACGCTGAATGTATACACAGCAGTGGGTGTAGCGTCTTGATTCATTTCAATATCCTTATCCGTTTACTGGTATGTCGCACTTGTCATAACGTCCGCCGGTAAAGCCGAGTGCTATGAGGCGCTCGATGTTTGGGGCGCGGAAGTGCAGAGCAGACTTTCCTTGCCACAAATCCATCACGTACTGATGGGTGGCCGAGCTTAATTCGCTGCCTGCAGTCGTGTATCAGTTATTCAACTTCGACACTACGTAACTTCTCGTCACTTTTTTAAACAATATTTGTCTTTAACTAAAACACATTCAATCAAAGGCACACACGTAATCAACTTACGTCATAAGTAACAGATATCGAATGTATAATGTACTATATTTATGCTACTGATTTTTCATCATCATCTTCGCCAGTCTCAGCATTAAAGCTGGTCGGTTGGGGGTTGTTGTCCTGAGACATTTCCTCCCTCAGTCTTCTCTTGAGTGGTCTTCTCTTCACTTCTGATTGGTCGTCTTGGTGGCGTATTATTAGTTGGTCCTTAGCGCTCCGTCAGCACCAATGGCCTGCTATGTTTGTCAGCGGCAGTTTCATATTTGCCGAGACAACTGACCAGTGGATTGGAAGAGTGATGTGCTGCTCTGTAGAATTTATAGGCATGTTGCCGGAACCTGTCAATAAGCTTCTCTGTTCCCGACGCCTCATGGACTGCGACGGTGGGGAAACGGTTGGGCAGATGTAGTGCCCGCTTCAGTGTTCTGTTTTGCAACACCTGCAACTTTCTCAGGTGGCAATTAGCAGCGTACCTCCAGACGGGGCAAGCATATTCAATTACCGGCCTAATCAAGGAGCAATAAATGGCAACTCCTAGGTGAGGTACCAACGAACTTTCCCGGTTAAGTATAGGGTAAAGAGAATGGAGCCGAGCACTTACCCTTTGCCTGATGTCCTTGATGTGAGCTCGCCATGTCAGCTTACAGTCAAGTGTTACACCAAGGTAACAAGCAGTTGGTGCCCAAGGAATGGTTTTACCTCTGAGCTGAAGTTGCGGGTGAGGTAGTTGCTCACTACGGCGTCCTAGGCGTCGCGTCAGCATAATCGCTTGCGTTTTGACAGGGTTTATACTTATCCGCCACCTTCTGGCCCAGGCTATCGTCTGCTGAAGAGCTTCCTGCAATCGTCTCGTCGCGATGGCTCTGCTACGGCTGGATGTAAAGAATGCCGTATCGTCGGCGTACGTGGCTGTTTTCACAGTCACAGGTGCTGGAATGTCGGCTGTGTACAGGTTATAAAGAACTGGTCCCAGCACTGAACCCTGTGGTACACCTGCACGAATGCGCCGTCGTGTTGACATGGCATCACCAACCCTGACGCAGAATGTGCGCCTTGACAGATAGCTGCGGATCAATTTTACGTAGGGTCCAGGCAAGCCCCATTCGTACAACTTGCAGAGCAGACCCGTATGCCACACTGAGTCGAATGCACGGGCGACATCGAGCAACACCAAACCACAATAGCTTCTCTCGTTGAAGGCCCTTGTGGCTGCCTCTATAACACGCATCAACTGCTGCGTTGTGGAGTGCCCTCTACGGAACCCAAATTGATGATCGGGTATGACGCCTGCAGCCTGGATGTAGGTGTCAATACGCTTCAGCAGAATTCGCTCGAACACTTTGCTGAGCGCGGGTAGCAGGCTGATTGGCCGGTAATGCTGGGGAAAGAATGGATCTTTCCCAGCCTTATGAATACCGACCACGATGGCATGCTTCCATGCTCTCGGGAAAGTCTGATGTCGCAGGATGGTATTGAAGAGCCGCGTCAAGTAGTTGATGGCTTCTGGTGGTAGATTTCTGAGTGCTCGATTGTCCACTTGGTCATGCCCAGTTGCCTTTCGCGGATACAACCCGGCGATGTAGCTAGCTACCTCCTGCGGCTCAATCGCAATGATGTCATGGTCATCATTGGCTGACATGTACCGTCGCAGTCGGCGACGTACTGCTACAATGTGGCGGTCGTCAACGTCGTCATCGACGGGCTGGAAATTTTTCTCAAAACTGTCAGCGAGCGCGTTAGCCTTGTCTTCCGGTAGAAATACAAGACCACGTTCGCCGTGGAGTGGTGGTATCGGCTTCCTCCGGCGGGTGAGTCGCCTAGTTTCGTTCCACATGCTGCCATCGTTTGGTCGCAGCATTGCAACACGTGCGGACCACTCACAATTTCTGTGTTCTACCAACGCTGCCTTCAGCTCTCGCTGCAGTTGATTGAGGAGGCGGCGAGTGGCACGGTTCCTCGTTAGTTTCCACTCCTTGGCGATCCGATTTTTGTTTCTGATCTGCGCAATGAGGTGCGGTGGAAGCTGGCAGGAACGTTCTATGCGTGTATGAACCAGTGGTGTGGCGACTTTTGTAGCTTCATTTACGGTGTTGGTGAAGAATCTCAGAGCCTCCTCAACATTTCCTTCCACTGTACCGCTTTCCAGTTTAGTCGCTACGACTTCCCTAAACCGGTCCCAGTCGGTCCGCTTGTAATCAGGAATTGGGTGATTGTTTGGCTGCCACTCCCCAACGTCGACCTCAAGTAGCACAGGAGAGTGGTCCGAAGATAGTCTGTTAAGGGTTGTTGCCGAAACAAAACCTGTGATTCCCTTTGTTATAACAATATCAAGAACATCAGGCCGGTTTCCATTTGCAGGATGATGCGTTGGTTCTTCAGGTGCCCATACACATAGGTTGTGGCAGTGGGCCAGGCGTCTTAAGAGGTTACCAGCCGGATTGGCAGTTCTGCTATGCCAATCCTGGTGCTTTGCATTCATATCTCCACCAATCAGGATTTTACCAGGAAGTGTGATAAGGGCGGCGATGTCTGCTTCTTCAAGCACTCTGCGTGGTGGTCGGTAGGCTGCGACGACGGTGATAGCGCCTGAGGATGTTTTCACCTGAACCGCGACAGCCTCTACCTGCTGAAGAGGAGGAAGAGGGACTTCACAGTGAGGAATACCGCGTTTAATGTACAGCGCAACACCCCCACCGGCCGTCAGTCGGTCTTTCCGGTAGCAGCAGTAGTTTGGTGCTGCCACCCGTAGGCAAGGTTTCAAGTGGGACTCGCTGACGAGGCAAATGTCCACATCTTCTTCCCGCAAAAATTGTCTAAACTCAAGTAATTGTCCATGAATGCCGTTAGCATTCCACACACAGAAAGTGAGGCTATGAATGTGAGGCCTCCTATTCATGGTTGCGTTGCTGGGTTATGGAGGTGTTGGCAAGCGCCGACGTCACTGCAGCTGTGATGTCCGAAGACATTCTATCGAGCCGCGTTAGGAGGCTGACCATCATGCTAAGTATATTCTCAAGCATATTGACTAGTCTCCCGAGGTATGTCCCGTTCGTCTCTGCTGCTTCATCTGGATGCTGGTGTGGTAGACCTTGTCTTTTCTGACGCTTTGGTGGTCCAGTCTGCAACGCCATCGGTTGTTCGGACTTTGCAACTGGGCCTTGCTTCACCGGCTGAATCGAAGTGTCTTGGTGCTGTGGCTGTTTGGGGGGAGAAACATGAATCACATCTTTGGTTACTTCAGCGAAGGATAAGTCTGATTGCACTTTGGATGATGCCAGTTTCTTGCCCTTCTGCTTCTTCGTTTTCTTCAATTTCTGTGGATTCGGTTTCGTTGATTTTGATATTTCACTGATCTCCGACATTTGTTGTTGGTTTGACTGCTGTTGTAGATGCCTCTGAGGAGCCTCTGTCCCCACTCCTCTTTGACGATCGCGGGCTCGCTTATAGGCTGGACAGCCTTTCCAACTGGCAACGTGGTTGCCGTGGCAGTTTCCACAGATTGGTGGGTCACGGCCCTTCTGCGTGTGGCAGTCTTTTGCGTCGTGTTGCCCTGCACACTTGACGCACACCGGGCGCATTTTGCAATGGCGTGCCACATGGCCAAACAACTGACAATTGAAACATTGCTGCGGTCCAGCCGACGATCGCAGTTTCTCTGTCGATACTCTGAGGTGGCACAGCTTGTCAACCTCAAATATTGTGCGATTTAAGGGCAGGTCTGGTAATACTACTAGGAAAAGCGGCATTACATCATTACTGCCGGGGCGACGAAGTTGAGCAACAGACCTCACTTCGTAGCCCATTTCTGTCAGCTCTTCTTTCAATGTCTCTGTTGGCAGAGTCCTGGGAATGCCACGAAACACCACCTTCAACAGTTTCACCGCTCCGGTCGGAAAAGTGTAGTACGGGATATTGCACTGTTGAAGGAGAGAAGTGACGGCCACAAAGTCTTCGGTAGTAGTCATGCTGAATTTGATTTTGTCGCCACCTGCGGTTTTCGCAGCGAATGGACTCTTGATGACATCTGCCACCCGATCATGAAGGGTCTTGTAGTTTTCTGCGAATTCCACTACTATAGGTGGAATGGAGTCGCATCTCGTCTCCTTTCGCGGCGTGTCGTCAACAGTCAAGGCAGTGAAACGATTTTCTACTTCCATCGCCACTCGGTCCAATGAAGGTGGGGGCTTTGCTGTCTTCTTCGGCATTATGAAACCTTCCTGGTCTGGCTGCCAATTCTGGGTGCGAGAACGACGTCCTTTGACTCCATTCCGCCCGGAGACCGAGGCTGCAGTATTGTCAGCGGCTTCGATAGTCTTCTTCTTTTGTACCTTGGAATTCTTTGGTTTCTTGGCTGAACCAAGTTTCGTCACTGCCAGGCTGACTCCAGTAGATTTACGCGTCTCATCCTTCCTGTAGTTGACGGCGCGTGGCTGTTTATTGTTGGTCCTCTCTGGTGGAGTAGTGGAACGCTTTCTTGGGTTTAAATCTTTGCTCACCGCATACACGTCACCATGTATACGCTGAATGTTGAACACAGCGGCTGGCATAACATCTTCATCCATTTCAATATCCTTATCCATTTGCTGATTCGTTGCACTTGTCACAACGTCCGCTGGCAAAGACGAGTTCAATGAGGCGCTCGACGTGCATGGCGCTGAAGTGCAGAGCGGCCTTTCCTCGTCACCCATCCGTGCGATCCCTCTGGGCACTAACTGATAGGGCTGTTGATAAAATATCGATATATCGATATTTTTTAAAAAAATATCGATATTTATGAGTGATATTTTTTAGGACGATATATCGATATATCGATATTGAAATCTGGATATCGGAGTCCGATATTTTTTAAAAATAAGTGGTTATTTTCCTGGTAGAATATTCCAAGTTATTATTGGAGGGAAAACGATTACCTGTGTTGCACATGCAATACATTTTCATAGATAGAATTTTAAGAAACAATGAACGATACGAGCACATGGAGAAGCAGGGCCGCCGTAAGGGGGCGTGCCAGGCAGCATATTATTTAGTGGGCGACTTCCTTTTTTTTTAGCTCAACAGCTGCTACGGGCGGTCGGCGGCGACACTGGGGATGGCAACAATGTGGGCGGCAATCTCACAGTTTTTTGACCCGTTTCGGAAATTTCCTAGATCCACCACTGGCTGTAGTTGGACAGGGGGCGGCATAATCGCTATTGCACGCGGGCGCTCAAACAGCTAGCGGCGAGCCTGTGGAGAAGTAAAAAACAAAGGTAAAATAACTCATTCAATGATCATTAGAATTCTTGTCTGGACATTTTGAAAAGTTTTTAAAATTTGTCTTCAATCAATGCAAAAGTATTAGCATTAAGAAACTAATCGTAATGTACCAGGTATGGGTAGGGTTGCCAGATAGCCGGAAAATCCGGGAATGTCCCGGAATTTTGTGTCTGATCTCGTGTTCAGGAATTATGCGTTACTGTCCCGGAATTTCCGTATACTAGTTTTTTTCTCAAACTCAGTTCACCACGGTGGTCATGAGGCCAAGCCAAGTATCCCATGCTTGCAGCGGGAGGATGGAATGTCCCTTAAATCAGAGGAATTGAAACTGACAGGAAAATACTCTTTGAATTTTCTGGGAATTTGAAAATTCTAGATGCAGTTAACATTAACTTCCTTTATACAGAGTTCACATGTCTGAAACGTGTTTTTCAGGTCCTTCCAAAAGACTTTCCAAACGATAAAATCTGGGCCAATTTCTTTAGAACAAGCGTTTTTAATGATTTTGAATATTTTTAAAAAATAGTTGGTTTTGTTTTGTCAATTCCAACAAGCAATGACTTTTACGAGAAAAGTTTTAGTCCGTTGAATAATTTATGAAATAAGAGTGAAACAGAATTCCATCAATTTTGAAGACTCTTGCTGAGAAATTTTATCAGTTTTGCAAAGCAGTGACGGAGAAATATTTATGAAAATGGCAAAATCTAGTATTAAATGTTTTAAAAGTAGATGATTAAGATCTATTTGGATTGATGTTGATTTTAATTTAGCAAAAGATAGATGCTAATTTTTTATTTGTTGATAAAACCTGATGTTGATTTTCTGCCTAATTTTAATTAATGAGCCTAACAGAAGTGTTCAGTTTTGGTTTAATATTTTTGAGATTTTGATTGATAATACCCGATGTTGATTTTGTACCAAAGTAAAAAATTCCTAACGAGGTGGTCAATTTTTGTTTTAAGTTTAGTATTTTTCCTTTTGATTCATAATACCTGATGTTTACTTTCTACCATAGTTTAATTAATAAAGATAAAAGAAGTGCTATATATACGTTAGATAACATATTTACCTAAAATAGAATTTTTTATTAATTTGCATTTTTGTTCACTCTTTAAACATACCGCTAAAATACTTTTTAGACCCAGAAATGTCCCGGAAATTATAAGCCTGTATCTGGCACTCCACAGTTAAATATTTCGCGCGAATTGGATACGGTTCTTGTTCCATACCAACAGAAGAATTGAGCTCCAAAATTATATTACAGCCAGTTTTGTTATATCACTTACGAATTTATTAAGATAAGAAATTGAAAAAAAGAATCTACCACTTTTGGATTGCCTTTACAAAGCGCTATGCTAAAAATTTATTATCATAGATTGGTGCATTTAAAAAACATTAACGCCAAGGGAACTGCCTTGACATTAGCGGCTCTAGGATTTTTCCAAGCCGGGGAAAAACTGAGATTGCCGCCTCTTCAAACATTGTTGCGAGCCTGACCCCGAGAATCGCCTCCATGATTGTTGGCCAAACGCATTGATGTCGCCACTTAAACTGTTTGCCAAACGCATTGTTGGACACGATATTATCGCCCAGAGCAAGTACCCCGGTCAGCCCCCACCCCTCGCCCTAAATCCTGCATTCCACCTAGAATCTCAGCTTTAAAAAATTGTATTATGGTAAAGCGTTACCCATTTGCGAAGCAATATCAAAGAAGGGGAAATTTTCAATTAATGTAGGGAGTTCTCCATTCATAGTAGAAGAAACAACGGGAAAAACATGAGTTCATGCTCTTGAAAAGTATGTCCAATGAAGTTTCTGACATGAGTTTTGGTGTAAAATTTTACTTCATTTGCCACCTTAGTTTGGAATTTGTTTTGGATCTGAAACTCTTTTAAATAACTATGACGTTCTCTCATCATAATTCTATGCAACATCCAGTTGTCCTAGAAAATGGTGATTTGGTATACATACTTGGTTTCATCCCCATAGTATAAGAAAAGTTCCTGTGTTTTTCCAATGCCAATCTAAAAGCTGAAACGTCTTATAGAAAATTTGTAGGTTAATTGCTTTCTTCTTGATGAGGCTATATGCCTTGAATTTCAGTTTTGCACAAAGATCAGGAGCATAAAATACACAATTAATTTTACTTTGTTACTACATTTAATTTGGAAGTTATTGGTAGTCCTACACCGATGGTAACAATGCAGACACGGCGAAGCTCGCACAGAACGAATCGGACTCGAGCCCGTTGTTTTACATCAGCGTGCGTTGTCGAGGAAAGTATTTTGATATGGAAATTGGATGCAAGCAGGAATATTGATAAATTCGGATACACAATCTATGCTAAGGTGCAAACATTTGGTCCAAAAAAGTAAGAAGACTCAGAATAAGCTATCAACCTACAAAAAGAAATTAAATTCCACATAAAACAATACTTGTAAAAAAGTGACTTGGTCATTATGCAAACTCTGATAATAGAACATCAACATAAATAAATGCCTCTACAATGTTGCATTATTGAGCTTTTAAACTCGATGCTCTTTCTGGATTCACAAGTCTACGAGTAAATCATAAACATTCTGCCTTTCCTTTCAGTAAAGTAGTAGTATAATGGCTAAATCACAATTTTAAAAAAAAATATTTATCCGTGACGTCATGAAAAACTATTTTTTTGAGAAAATCAAAACTTGATTCAGAAAAATATCTCACAACCCTTCATCATTAAATAACCACAAGACTTCGCCCTTTTTTAAAATGATTTGTTTTTGTAACATTTTTTTTATATAATTGGGTCGATATATCGATATATCGATACTTTTTCTTCGATATATCGAACCCGATATAAATATCTTTTAAAATATCGATATATCGAAAATCCGATATTTTTTAAAATATCAACAGCACTACTAACTGATGGGTGGCCGAGCTTAATTCGCTGCCTGCAGTCGCGAATCAGTTATTCAACTTCGACACTACGTGATTTCTTGTCACTTTTGTAAACAATACCTATATTTAACAATCACACATTCACTCAAAAATGCACACACATAGTCAATTATTTTCAAAAGTCATCACCAATAATCACACTCACAAAAATCTCACGATACTAATATATACACTCGATCATGAATACTGATTTTTCCATTAGTCACACTTTTTATATTCTAGTTGATGAACAGAAGTAACCTATATTTCGTACACCAAGATTAATATAAAAACTACCCAATGGAGTTTCGTGTTAAATGCCTAGAGAAACAGCAATAAAAACGAGGTATCTTCATCTGACGTCGGGAAGTGGAATAATAAAAAAAAATGTGTCCATCTCTTTGGTTTCACCCAAAACCTTATGGGTGCATTTTCTTCTGATTTTAGATAGTGGAAAGCCAACCGTCCTGAAAGGAAAATTGAGTATCTTAAATTCTGTATAAATCTGAATAATTAAGAAAAAAAGGTGGCAGAATTCAGTTTCAGTATTCGATTAACCTAATTCACTCAAAATTACTGATCGAAGATTGATGGGACGTACAGCCTATGGGTCCAGAAGTAAAGCTGAGAAATTAAGGATAAGATATCAACAAATTAATTAAAACTTTTCATATAAAGCTATTCACGCAAAAAAATACTGGTATAGCCTAGGATTAAAATGGTGTATATTTTATTTTGATTGACTTTAAAATAAAAGATACCACAGCTTATTATGCATTTTTTGTCAAACGTGATTCTCGCAATACTACTGGTCAGATTTTGAAAAGGATTCGATTGATCTATTACCCTTGGTCCTACGAGTAGAATAAGTTTTTTTTTGGTAATAATGTAAAGCTGAGAAATTAACATTAAATCAATCAGGTTAGCACCAATTTAAAGGGTCGAAATGTTTAGAAAGATATACAGCAACGGTATTACATTGTTTCTCGTTTAAATGAAATTATTCGGAATTGTAACTGATGTTAACTTCTGACAATCTCCGTGGTTCTAATTCCGCGTAAATCTGTGGGTAGGATTACAGTGTTGGTTTAGATGACTAATGTAACCTCCCCCGTAAATTATTCTTTTATATTTTCCTTTGTACACCTATAAGCTTGCTTGCAGCTAACTTTAACTGCAACCAACTTATGATTTGCTGCTTAGATACGCTTTATCTTCACCACGTGTGTCAGTTTATGTTCACGGATCTCAATTCTGAACATTGCTTACTCTAGAGCATAGATGCATTTCCGAAAATAAGTACGAAGCAGAGATGAGGTGAGTGATGCTATAAAATTTTATATTTAAAGTTCGTGGTTTATTTTGAATCATTGTATGAATTTTCACAAATGTAATCAGTATGTAACATCTCCAGTCTATGGAGATTCGCTACCAATCCTTCTTTCCTCGACGATATTATAAGCGGCGGTATCACCCTTACCTCCCGGTCCTGAGGAAGTCCTGAATTCTCTCTTCCATATGGGCCGTCGCGTACAAAAACTAGAGACACTAATCTACCCCTCTCTCTCGGACAGTATTTTGTTTCCAAGGGTTCATTCACTACCTTTCGGTTGTGGGTACTACCTGTCTCGTTCATGACTTCAGATCGTTTCGTAAGGTGAATCTACAAATGGCCACTTTATTGTAATTTCATTCCAAACATATCTATCTATATCTACTCATGATATTATTATGTTTAATTTAATTTAATTGCAATGAACCTCACGCTCCGGTAACAATTTCCCAACACTCCCATTTTTCCCCATTCCCTGTACCCACTTGCTTTTTCCCCACTTCAAATTTAAATTCTTTAAAACTTTTTGGTAAATTATTCAACAATTTTCTTGGTATTCCAATCCCTGATCCCCTTACCAACCAAAGAAAATCTTCCTTCACCCTTGTGCCTAAATTCGAGTGCCAGCTTGTGGTTATGGTCATCTTTTCCCTTCAATGCAGTACTTTTAATTCTTACACCAATATCTTTCCATGCCTCATCACCAATATACCCCTTGTACACGCCCATGACTCTCTTCACCCTAATTCTGTCTTCCAATGAATCCCATTACAGTTCTTTTATCATATCGGTCACTGATTATGTTCTGCGATAATTTCCACAGACAAATCTAGCAGCCCTTCTTTGCACCACCTCCAACTCCTGTATTTGATACCCATAATGAGGGTCCCATACTACACTACCATATTCGAGCAATGGTCTGACCAAAGTTTTGTAACCCGGTTCCTTTACTTCTCTCGTACATGCCATCATGACTCTATTTAACAAGGGAACAGTTTCATACTACCTGTCCAATATGTGCTTCCCAGTTGAGCTTGATATGAAATGTTATGCCAAGAAATTTACATTTCAAGCCTTCAACAAGGAATTCTTTCCCCACCTTATAATCATAATAAACCTTCAGTTTTTTATTTGTGTATCTAATAAGCTGACTCTTCTTTTCATTTACCTTCATCTCATGCTTACCAACCCAGCTAAATATCTCCAGATCAACCTACAGCTGCTCACAATCCTGTATCGCTTTGATCCTTTCATAAAGCTTAATGACATCTACAAACAACCTAACTTCTGATTGTATATCATCAACACGATCATTGTTTAGAATACTGAATAGCAATGGTCCCAATGCGCTACCCTGGACCACTCCCATTTTTAACTTAAAATTCTTTTGGTACCGCATTTCCTACCCTAACGTTTTTCTTTCCATCTTTTAAAAGTTCTTCTACCAAGAAAATCACTTTCCCATCCTCTCCAATAGTTTTTACCTTATATTTACCACCATTTTATTCTAACTCTGTCAAAGGCCTTTGAAAGGTCTAATGCAACAGTATAAATTTGGCCTCCCTTGTCCATCTAATCCGAAATATTTTGTATATATCCTTTTAACTGGTATTCGCATGAATATCCTTACCTAAGCCATGTTCCCGACTTAAAAACCACTTACGCTCCTCACATATCTTTCTGATATGGTTGCATATCAATGTCTCCATACCATTGATGTCAAACTGATTGGCCTATTATCTTCTGCTCTATTTCTCTCACCTCCTTTATGTAATGGTACTACTATCGTACTTTTCCAGACCTCTGATGAGCAGCAAGTATCCAGACACGCTCTCGAAAAATTTGGAAACATAATTATTACTTTATTCTAAATTCTAAACTTACAGTTCTCTAATTTTTTTCGATTTATTGTGACCGTTCCTAATTCGTATTCAATATTAAATTTTAGGCGAATCATAAGCTATTTCCTCCTATGTAATACTCTAGTATTACACCACGACAGAGGAATGGTTAGCAGCCGGTAAGAAATTAACGAAATTATTTGTATTTGATTCAGTCATGCTGAAAATATTCAGACCCTGCCCATAGGAAGCACAGATAAAAGCTCTTGTTGGATAAATACTGATTTACCGGCGCTTTCTTACGACATTCAAATATGTTGTTACTAGGGATTGCAATCCAGCAAAGCGGGATCCCGCAATCCCGCGGGATCCCGCATCATTAGACGGTCTGGCGGATCCCGCACAAAATTAAGCGGATCCGCAATCCGCAAAATCCGGCGGAAACGCGTGTCAGTTTGCGTGACTCGCTGCCCCACTTGGTCTCTATCGGATGTATTGCACTGTTTGCCTGTACCAGAGCAGTTGGCATTTGACTCATGTGAACAAGCGTTTGTTTTTGTCAACCTTCGTCATTCGTAAGAAATAAATACACTTTTACGTATTCATCAAAACTTACGTTTTTTTCGAGTACACATTTCTGTAATTTGAGTTATGGTGCGTATTTAGTACGATTTTCTAATTATATAATCATTTTTTAAGTGTCGCACACGTTATCTGAACTATACGGTTACAGCTTTTTAATCACGGTTTCATTATTCTCATTTTCTGTGTTTGTAGATAAAGTAATTGTGACAATTTCCTAATTTGTGGCTGAAAATGTGATTATTCGTTGATATGAAACTAATGGTATCGTAATTTTAACGATCGCGTACCTATTTATTTAACAGCTATCAAAAGGAAATTGTATATCCTTTGACTTATTGTTGTTTTGCTGTATCGACGAATTGTGTTGTAGGAACACCATACTTCGACGGCTGCCTCCACCGTCTTCCTCACGTGTGTAATTTTGTGTGTTTGCAATGAAATCCGGAGATACAACCTACGAGGGTTTCACTGCAATCATTCTCCGAGAAAGCCTCCTTTCTTATTAAAAATAATAATTTCCACTCTAAAAACGTCGTTACGCCACATAAGTAAATCTGAAATACTTGACAGTTTACGTGTTGGTGAGTTGTTTCTTTTAATAACATTGAATCAACTGTAATATCAATCAAGGAATCAGGAGATGTAATAATGAATCATGCAAAAAAAGGCCAAGTCTCGTGCTTGTGCAGTGACAAAAAGTTATGAGATCTTGTTCTGAGCCAAGTCTATACTTTACAGAGTATATTCACTTCACTTTGCAAAATGGAATGCTTTTCTCGGTGTTACGGAACGTTTATTTAGAATTTTTTTTAAAAAAATCCTCTGGTAACTTGGCCATTAAGCAAACCATATTTTATGACCTAAGACTCAATATTTTCCATTTTTATTATTTATTTAAAAATTGGTTTAGATTAAAAAACAAAAATGTAAAACCTCGAAATACACTTAAGACACGCTAAAAAGTTGTTAAATGTAATTTTGCCAATCAAAATATTGTTAAATGTTAATTTTTATCATTTAACATTAAAGATTATTTATTAATTTAATTATTATTTAATTTACTAACGTTTTAAGTAATTATGTTTTAAATATATGCATTAAAAACTGTTTGTACCACGGATCCCGCGGGATTGGCGCAAATCCCGTGCGGATCCCGCGGGATTGAAAACACTGCGGGATTTCAATCCTTAGTTGTTACATGGCAGTATTCTTTTAATGTGAAAAAAAATCCATTATCAGTTGAACAACTGTTTCTGAAGGCTGTGATTCCTTTGGATTTCTCTTTGAATTTGCAAGTTTCTGTCGCTGACTACAAAACAGGTCGTCAAAACCTCCGTGAGACTAACGTTGGTACCATCACATTACCATTCGTAAAAAAAAAAAAAAAAAAAAAAAAAAAAAAAAAAAAAAAAAAAAAAAAAAAATCCGAGTGAACTAATTTTGGTGTAACAGCTATTTCACAAAGTATCAGCTTAGAACGCAGCTAAAATTACCGAGCGTAATGTGTGAACGGTTAACGTTCTGACCTGGCATTCGGGAGGACGCCGGTTCGAATCCCCATTCGGGCATCCAGATTCGGGTTTAACATGGTTTCTCCAAATCACTCCAGGTGAATGCCGGGATGCTTCCTTCAAAAAGGGCCGAATTCCTACCCGTTCCTTGTCCCCAATCCAATCCCACCTCTAATCACCTCGATATCGACGAGGCGTAAAGCCATAAGTAAAAAAAGCAAATAAAATTGCTCGGCTATATCTGTTGCACGCAGTGATACCTGGCAAATATTCCATAGCTACTCCAAAGTTGCCAAGATCGCAGAATGAATGAGTTTCTTGCTGTCTGAAAAGCGGAATTAAAAAACCAACAAACAAAGCTTATCTCGAGTTCTGGCAGTGGCACTATTTTTTCGCCTACGTTTCCAGGGAGAAGTCGGTTTATTCAGTGGAAAGAATCATCACTAGAGTTACACAATTACACCTGTATTTCCCGTAGTGAAATTCTAGCAGTGCATTTTCCTCGGTTGTTAAAGTGATGACGACTGGAGGAAGAAATCTGACACTTGCGACAATGAGGAAGCCATTCAGTTTGTAGCTGGAGACGCGGTCTTGCGCTTCCATTCAGGCGGTGACCTAACAGCAGTGATGTCAGCGAACTCCCGCTTGCCAGCTGACCCCTGCTCTTATTAGTGCAGTGTGGGCTCCGACGGAGAAGAAGTACCGCCCACTGTGCGAGGGACGCCGACTGCCTTGCACTCACATTCAGTCTCTCGACGTGCTGTTTGGAGTGCGGAGCTGTAACTGTTAGCAGGTGTCTGTAATACTTCACTACTGACTTCGTCTCTGTGGCTCCTCCGACACCGTAATGCAGGTACACAATTAGTACCTGAAGTAGCTGTGGTCACCAAGAGATATATTTTCCACCCGATGGACAACTACATACAGCACTTCCAGACGAAGTTACTGGATTTTATTCTACCAGATGGACAGTGATTAACGTACTTATTTTAATGCTGCTATAGGAAAAGAATTCTGATTTTAATTTTTTTTGGAAAACATGGATTAAATGTTATTTCTGAAGGGATTTACGCAGTGCAATCATTTGTATAGTTCAAAACAGTGAAATAGCTGGAATATTTACTAAACTACACTGCAATCATCGCAATAAAGAGTTCTCCTTCAATCTACGAAGTATGTAAGTGAGGCCTTTCACAATTTTCTTACATAGTGATTTCGAATGGAAAACTTAGTTTTGAATTTATACAAATCAAAACATATGGTATCTAATCTGCTACAATATCACGAATGTGTCCATACCACAGCAATGTTCTGAAGCCAATTCTGCATCTGATCACAGTCGTATTTTAAGAATTTGAAGTCGTTCTATTAAAACACTATACCACGTACTGTGTGGATCATCAACTTAATATTTGAGTCTATTGACGGCTGGAGAATTCCCGGTTAACGTAACAACAGAACAACGTCGACGGCGTTTTATATGATTTTTTACTGAAATCTTAGTTTCGAGTCAAGGAATGGATGTTAACTGAGATCCTAAACACTGCAAATAAGGCACCTTACTGCTGATCTACGGTTTGTCACAGTTGGAATAATACCGTAACTAACATTTTTAAAGGCAAGAAGTCAGCTACATTCTTTATATAAATCATAAAACAGGCAAGGGAAGATTTCTTCTTGACGTTCTGGCGGCTAGTGTCTGCGAAAAAAATAGTGTTTAAAAAAAGTGTTCCCCTGGCCTGCGATTGAGGGAAGTAAATTGTCCGCTTGATATGGAGCTGCAACAAGTGCTTCGCGAAGCTCCACTTCCGGCGCCGGGCGAGCAGACACTGTACGGGACGCTGGACTCGGGAGTCGACTCGCAGACCTCCACTCTGCGCTTGACCACTCTTCCCCTCTCTACCGCTGGAGGAGGCGGCACCGACTCTCAGAGCTCCACCCTGCGCCTGCTGGAGCACGAGCGTTCCGGCGGCGCAATTTCGCCCCCGCCCGAGGTACTGGAAGGCGCCGCCGCAGCCGCGTGGGCGCTAGCGCAGCAGCAAATCTACCGCGACGACAAGGTCAGACCGCGCACAGTAGCTACGAGCAACGCTGGTGGCATAGCTCAGGGGGCATGCTGCGTTGTAAGCCATCGAAGATTACAGAGGGTGTTGGCATGAATGTATGGTTCGGTACATGGTTATTTGTGTAACGTAGCAAACTGTTGCAACCATATAATAGTAAAAAAGGAATACAGTTATATATATCTGTATATACCATACATTTCAAGGAATCTTGTTAGTATTAATTACGGGTGAAAATAAACTCTATGTCGATTCACACTGATGGCGTTCCATTACATTCGTTTCAAGAAACTCTGATAACTAAAATTTTGATTTAATACATTCTTCCAATACTTTTATTTCCCCTAACATTTCAGTCTCCATATCAAGCTTCTGGTTGCATTTTAACCTTTCTATATTTGACACATTATTTAGTTGTAAGAACATGACGATAATTCGTCATAATTATCAATTGTTTACAATTATTTGCTCAAGCACAAACAATGTTTGCGGTTTAGCTAGAGCAAAGACTTCACCAGAGCTTTGGGTAAGGTAAAAATTAAGTCTGTTATGTCCTGCATTAAGACAACAAATCTGTATTATCTTGGAGTGATTTTCAAAAACTAAGTAGAACAGATATCGGCTGATCGAAAGATATTTCAACAGTGTTCATTCGTGATCAATGAATTAACTTTGTGAACATTACATTAATTCTTCTCGGAATGAAAATACCAGTGTTTTTCTAAGCGATACGCAACGTACCTAAGAGTTTTTCCGTCAAGATTTTAAATTTTCACTTTTATGTGATAGTCGTTTTTGTAAAATATTCTTCCAAATATATAAGCTATCGTTTCGTCCCAGTCTACTCCTAGCTATGTGTTGTTGGAAGAGTGTCTGCAGAAGAGACATTAACTACGAAACATGGTAACGAAATAGAAAATCACTGCTCACCTTGAAACAACAATTACTTATTCTGATTTGTCTCTTGCTGTATTTTCTTTTTAAAATCGTCTGAGCGAAGGGTAGGGGAAGAGATGCAGAACAGGTTTAGCTTCCATTCCCTCCCCCCCCCCCCCCCTACAAAGTTCTCATGTTCGCTATTATATTTTTATTTCGAATAAAATAAACAATTTCTCTCTATATTAACAGGAATATTTGTATGTTGTTTATTCAAATCCACTGTTTTATACACTCTTGATGAAACTTTGCACACGTATTCTTTAAAACAAGCAGACATATACTGTCACACCCTCTCCACCATCACACCTTTAAGAAACAATTTTGCAAACATCTCTAAAACGGTAGGGAAATCAGTCAAAGTGGATACTGATATTCTGAAATCCCATAAAATTTCCTGTAAAGCGGGGTCGGACCGATTCATTTCCAACAATTGCTGACCGAGAAAATTGAACTAGAAATTTAAAAATGGTTAAATGTTGGTGGAGAAACACACAAATCTACAGTTTTTATCCGAGCTCAAAGGAACTTTGCAGAAGTATGGTTTAAAACAAAGAAAAAATACTGTCTCCATTTGATTTAATACAACAAACCTCTTCCTCTTTACCGCCATTATATAAAATTTATACTTGAAACTATTAATTGTTTTACAAGTATCTCGAAAACGGTAGGGAAATTGGCCACAATGGAAAGTGATATTCTGATTTACTGTAGAACGGTGTTAAACCGATACCTATCGGACAGTTGCTGACCTAGTAATTCGGACATGAAATTTTAAAATTGTTTTAAAATCGGTGTGACGACACAGAAATCTAGTTTTTATCCGATCTTGAAGGAACTTTGCACACGTATGCTTTAAAATAAGTGGCAAAATAATGATTACGTTCAGTTTATAAAACAGCGCCAGCTTTCCCCCTTTCATCCCTCTTAAGACATTTACTTGTGAAACTTTTCTGTTTTTTGCATATATCACTAAAACGGTAGGGAAATTGGCCAAGATGATGATGGATAATGTTCACGACAATCCGATCAAACAGGTTAAAACATAGGAACGTTCATATCCAGCCCCAGAGCGACTCTGCTAGTTTAATATAAGAATGAAAGTGATAAAGCTTCCTCATTTCTAAACTCATTACACATACTAATCCAATATAATTAATAGCCTTGTACTCTATAAAAACTGAAGGTGGAATACAGAAAGGATTAAATTAGATTTTAATTACTCTTCGCCAAGAACTACTGCAATACGCAATATCAATCCGTGCTCTGTTAATTATACCGTCGCATTCAGTTTCTGCCAGAAATGCAACCGTACTCATGATAAATATCACTAGAACTGCTGACTTCCATAATAGCGTGGAAATTTTATTTGCCATGTATTCGAGACTAACAGACATCCAGTATTCAATGTTTGCAGATAATGCGCTCCAGTGCAAACATTAATTTGTTGCATCGTTGCCGATCGTTCAATAAAACTCGGTTTTAATTACAGCACAAAGTGATTTGTGCTTGAATTTGCAAATGATTTTTCCTCGTTTATTTCGTCAAACGGAATAGTCGAAATGATGGGCAACATAAATTAAAATTTTAGATACAGTATGTTTCATAAAGTTATCTTTGTTCTAGCTTCATCACCCTTCCGATACGAGGGAAACATCGCTCACTCTGATTTTTAAAACAACATTTTAAATCAATATTCAAACATACATCTCGCGTATATAAATTTTTAAGCGGGCTGTACCTATCTGCACATTTGTTATAGAATCACGAAAATATTATAGAACCGATTTTAATAGGAATTTCACAGCTTGGATGTAAGTCTACAGTATATATTATGACTTCACGTGACCGACGACGGAGCAAGAAATGATAACATACTCGTAACCACCACAGATAGTCCACACAGACCACACTGCATCTAAGATAAACATTCAATTCGTAATCCAAAATATGCCCAGTAATTATCAAATATAGATGAGCACTAGACTCTTTGGACTCTGTGAATTGATAATATGTTCGTTGCAGGAACACTTGAAATATGACAGTAGCTAAAAGAAACGGAATTTTTGACATGTCATTTGGCTTTTCTTCTTCCTCCTGTGTAATAATTGCTACTCTAAAATAAAAATAACCCAAACGGTAAACGCATTTTTTCACACAACACGGTCTGCGAGGCAAAAGCAGCCAGCAGTTACTAGAACATATATATAGATCTAATCGTTATTGCTACCAAAATTAATTATCTGGCAACTGTGATGAGTAAATGAGGTAATCAATACAAAAAAAATAACGATAACGTAATTTCTACTTTGAATTATCATTAACTTATAAATTCCTAAAATTAAAATTATTGCGAAAACGATATTCATTTCATTTTTTAACTACTTATTTTCAAACTCTTTAATTATTGAGAAACTTACTTAATTTTAGTGGCATTCTTTGTACAAAATCTATCTTTGAGGATTTCACAGAGCGTGGTGGGTGACCAGTAACGCTCTGCCTTCACATTCGGGAGGACTCAAGTTCGAATCCCCATCCGACCATCCAGATTTTGGTTTTACATGGTTTCCACAATTACTCCAATCAAACGCCTGGATGGTTCCCTCCAGTTCCTTTCTTCCAGTACTTCTACGGCTCTAATGACCACGATTTCGACGAGGCGTAAACCAATAAGCAAAAATAAAAAGTAGGAATTTGTAAATTAACAGAATTCTACAGAAATACAATTTTCTTTCATTATGCGATGGAGAGGAATTACTGCTTGGCACCATAAGTAACAAACTCATCTACATTTAGACACTGTGAAGAGGGCTAGGAAAGTTATGAAAAGTCCTGCGTGTATCAAAAAGTAAGTGGATGTACCATTGCTGTGAGGGTCAAGTCTACGATTCAGTATGGTAGCATATAATGGGATCCACATTATATAGGAGTAAGGAAGGTAGCTCGATGTGTATACGGAAATTACCGTGGAACACAAAGAGTAACCGGTATGAGAAACGAACAAGGGAAACAGGTACTGGAAGATAAGACGCGGAAAAAAAGTTGGAGTGAGTAAGGTAGAGTGATGGGAACTGGTTGGATATTGGACGAAGAATTAGGAATATTGTTAGGAGAGAAAAGATAATTACGACCGCAAAGTAATGCATGATTTTAGGTGTAAGAGTGTAGAAAGGTAACCAAAAAGGAAACACGAATTGGAATAACCAAACATTTGGTATGGAAGGGGGCAGTCACACGTGTAAAAGATTTCCCATATTCGGCGTTAATGAAACTCAGTGATAATTGTCTACACGAAGGGTGAAATAACAGAAATTAGCACGTAGCTTATAATATTCTTTCCCTCTCTACTGCCATCTGTGAATTGTTACCTGGTTAAAGTTAATTCTCTCCTTATTTCTTTCTGTTCATTAATAATTTATAACACTCCTGACCAAAGATTTACTACATTGACTGGGTAGATAGACTGTATCTTGAAATAAATTAATAATATCAGGAGCACGCTAAACAAGAAAGAAGTCTATTACAAATAATTTATATTTATTCTATAATCAGACTTGCGCGATAGCACATTATTAAATATCACAAAATGATACTGACTATCAAATACTACACAATTCAATTCTTCTGCACTTCCAATGTATTATCCACTCACCATCACTAACATTGTTGGTTAAATTTTCGTTCAATCCACATATCAGAGAGAGAGAGAGATTTTGTTCCTTTCTCTCATTATTTCATATTAGACAGTGAAGTCCGTTGGCTTCCACGTGGTATAACAAAGCGACACACTCAAGCACATACCCGACGGTAACTTAAACGGCAGAAAACAGAATCCCATCGTCTTTGATCTGGAGGAGACCTTACAGATAAAGAGTTAAGGGGATCTTTGCACTAGGTGACTCACATGTTAACAACCCTAGCATTTTAACTTGAGATGTTCACATACAATATGTATGTCTTATGAGAGTTTCTGTAGACAGGTCAGCTATGAACTTTGAATCAACCTGCTAACCAACCTATTTTTGGTTTTCCAGTGTTACTGACGTCACAGACGGCTAAGCGCCAAGTGTCTGGAAGCACCCTGTTCCCCCAACCAAGCAACATGTTTGCCTACTCTCATCTCTCCTCGCCCCTTAATATTAAATAGTTATTCCTTAAAATTGTCACATTGAAACTAAATATACACCTTAACATATGAGGGGTAATCAGTAACTAATGTTACAAAGCCTACAGTGAAACGTGTACGTCTTATTTCATACAACTAATACATCCAACTGATAATACATACATTAGTTTATTTTTCGACATAATATCCATATCCTTTAAGCATTTATCGCTTCGTCGGATGAGTTTAAATGTTTCCTGCTTTAAAAAATTCCTATCTTACCTGTTCAACCACGACTTCTTCGCCAGAAGTGAATCTTCGACCTCCTAGGTATTCCTTAAGGAAATATGTGAAAGTCGCTTGGAGCGAGGTCCGGGCTGTGGGGAGGGAGGTTGATGAAATCCCAGCGAAACCACTTCAGCCGTCTGGGCTGTATGATGTCGCGCGTTATCGTGAAGGAAGATGGTGGCCTCGGAGAGAAGTCCTGACCGCTTCCTCCTGATTGCTTCGCACAATCGTTTCAAAGTCTCTCAGTATCGGCCAGCAGTTGCTTTGTGCCCTTTTTCCGAAAACTGCACGAATAGGCATGTAGTGATCGACGTAAATTGTCTGCCTCAAAACCTCGTACTTCTCAAGTCAGTATCCGCGTATGGTGAGCTGAAATATCTCAGCAATGGCAGAGTGGTACGACATCGAGAAGTAGCAAGCCGATCAGCAAGTCGACAGTCGGCAAGCACCAATAATTTCTGCGAGCTGATAAAATTACTTCAGACAGCAGTTTAGCGAGGAGTATTGCCCTCTCCACACACTGTTAATACGAAAGGATGAATGTATTTAAACTCTGTGGGCAGCAACAGCGGGGTATCTCTTATTGGCTGATTCAACGTGCCACGTCGACGTGGAAGCCGAAGGTCGCAGACAAGAAGATGATGCCAGACGTCTGACACAAAGATGGGCTCTACTGTGATACTGGGATGTGGAAAATCAGATGGTTAAACATGTGGGCTTAGTCTTGTAGAGATGTTATCAATATTGTAGTTAGTTTGGTTTGCGAGGCATCCATAGGTTAAATACTCACCCTTGTACTTGGACAGATAAAAGCTTTACCATTTTATTATGAAGCCAAATACATTCACGTATGCGATCAGGTCACTTCTCATGTAAATATATATGTAGATGTGTAACTGCCATTTACCGTAATTTATCCTAGCCTTCTAAGACATTCCTGTATTGATGTCTGATTGTATTGAACCATACAACCTGTCAGAGGTTGCAGTGGAGACCTGTGGTGAATATTCATATCAGAACCATGGTCGACTTCTAGGCTTGACCATTATCCACCTCTCCAGTAGAAGCATACACTGTTCGATCTTGCCGAACAGCTGACAGGGTCACTACGGACCTATGACACCCCCTCACTGTCCCATAACACTGTCGCCATCACCTTCCCGGTAGGTGGCATCACCGTAACCATCTTTGTCTTTGGATTGGGGGGGGGGGTGCTTTCACTCCATTGACGATCGCATACTTCTGGGGGTGTAGTGGTGGATCCATGTTTCGTCACCGGTGAAAATGTGGTGGAAGAAACTGATACCTTGCAAAAGTTGCAGACTTAACCCATGAACTTCTCCTTGTGTTAGTTGGACAGATTTCGCGGAACCCATCTGGAAAATCTTTCCGGTACTGCAGAAAGTCGCGAAAAGCGTGACGAACGCTGCCAAACGACATTCATAATTCTACTGTAATATGCCTTTACTTGATACACCTGTTGTCCTGATATCAGCTCCTAGATGAGAGCTGTGTTGAAATTTGTTGATCTCGTGCTGGGATAGTCACTGCGATCCTCGTCGGCGACGTTTTCTCTACAGGCCGCAAACTTTCGACACAATTCTGCGACATGCTGACGAGACGTGTAAACTGATACCAGCTGCAGGTGAATTTCAGCCGCGGTTATATGTTTCACCCACTGAAATCAAATAACTGACTCGATTTGCAAACGAGTCGTCATTTGTGTTTCCCTACAACCAGCGCTGAAGTTAGGTAGTTGCCGCCCGAATGTCTTAGAATTACCGCATACTACTAATTTCCAGCAATATGGGATGTGTAAGTTTCGTTTCTGATCACCGCTCATACCAAAACTACCATTATATGGCATTCGTTTTTTTTTTTTTTTTTTTTTTTTTTTTTTTTTAAAAACTGCCTAACGTCTCTTAACAGAGTGGTCTTTTAGGGAGAGGAAAGGATGAGGGGCAAGGAATGGAAAGGAATTCGACCATGGCCTTTTGAAGGAAGCATTCCGGCATTTGTCTGGAGTGATTTGGGAAACCACGGAAAACCCAAATCTGGATGGACGGACGGGGATTCGAACCGCCATCCTCCATAGCATTCGTATGTAGTAGCTACAATATAATAATTCCAACGGTTCCTTGTGCTGTGAAGGTTTTCTGCCCCAGATGAGACTTGGCTGTTTTATCCACTGTATTTCGGCTGAAGCCGTGAGACGAGCGACGAGCGCAACGACGGCTCAACGTGTCGGCCGCTAAGAGGATTGCTCGGCTGCCTTGACACGGCTTCCCCTGGGGAGCTCAGACCGGTCTTTCTGCACGGCCGTCTTAGCCGCCATGAGACGAGTAGTCCCGATAGTTGTTCAACTGCCGTCGTCGACCCTCCGCGCCAGTCCTTCCTCGCGAATAACTTCGTCCGTGTCATCTCGAACGCCCACCCCGATAGTGTGCAGGAAGCGAGAGGGCGCCAAGTCCCCCGCCCCGACTGCGTCTTCACTAGCGAGCACCCCCTGGGCCACGCCAGTTGTCTCGTCGAGGTACGCCACCCCCTGCGCATCCAGGGTTGCCACTCCCGCGGAAATGAACACTGGCGGGGCGCCCATCAGCGGCGGTGCTGCTGCAACTATGAGCTTCGACGACGAATATGACGAGGTGAGCTACACGACAGTTCTTGACGAAATATAAACATTAACATCTTCACTTCAAGTTCCAATTTAATCCACTTTAAAATACTGTCTACATGGAAATTATGAGCGGTCTGGTAGCTCAGTGGTTAAGTCGTCTGACTAGAGATCGAAAGGTCTTCGGTTCGATTTTCTGTCTCGGCTGGGATTATCATAAGCCTTTAACCCGACCTTCACCTCCGGCACAACTGTTTTGTAAAGTGAAGTACACCAGAACGCTTCCGTGATTCGGATTTCAGGTTAAACTTTAGGTCGCCTGTACTCGGTCGTGAATTGCGCAGCCGAAAAAACGTTGTCACCAGGACATTATGACCCCACGAGTATACCTAGAGACTTAGCGTGAACTGAATATTTCAGCAACCTTCAGCGAGCGATGACTCCAAACGTGTTAATTACATTGGATCCCACCACAGCGCTCTGTGGCTAACCATGAAATTTTAAATATGTAACTCGATTTTATTTGATTTGCACTCTGATTGTTAAAAGGAAAACTGTGACGCCAGCTAAAAGGCAGTTGTATGTTAAGGAATTAACTGCACATAAATAGAAGGGCAGAGATTAAAATTTATAATGCGACGCTGAAATATATACAATGTTAGTTTAAATTTACATGTTGCTATTTGTTTATTTACGCAATTAAATGCATACGTGATGTAAGAAGATCATTTGACGCGTATACTAAATTATCAGTTGCAGTTATTAGAGGCAGGTCATAACAAAACCTAAACTTTTTTTGACAGAAGACAAGAGACAGGAAAATTTATTAAATACTCAGAGAAAAGTTTCACGAAATACGTCATATAAATAAGTAATAGTTATTCCTTTATAAAATTATGCTTTTCTTAAAACTGTTACTCTCCTTCAATCACTGTGTATTCTTTTTCCTTCCATTGCCTATTGCGGAAGGAGCAGAGAAACGTGAAAGGCAGAGAGGGATTTTGCTATGTAGAAAAGTGTTTTTTTATCACACCTTATAAGGTGTGTATTGGTATTCACTTTAAAAACTTGTCAGTACCCACACACGCGCTTGTTTAGAGAGATTTACTGTAGTAAAATATAATCTATTGAATGACTAAATCAGCATTCATAGGAACACATTTTTAGATCGGACTGACAGATTCTGACGTAGAAAAGCTGACAGTTACCAATAAGTTGATTGAAATACCTACCAAACAGTAAAGTCACCACACCGATATATAAAGCGTGCTATAATATTTTTGAAATCTTTACTGTTTGGTATTATTCGTACCAGTTTTAATTCTGTTTCAGTTCCTACGTCTTCTGGAGATTTTACCAGTTTTGCAATAGTATCAATAATTCTACTGCCATATTCCATTTCAAATAATTCAAAGTTCTGTTAGAGTTTGTCAAATATGTTGAAAGTGGTGTTTTTCTATATCAATAGTTAACAGATATCAAAAACAATAGAAACCGCTTGCCTTCATCTCGATAATAATTTGCCTCTACTTTTGAGGTTTCCATGAAGCAGTATAACAATGGTTCTCGGTTTGCTGGTTATAAGTGTGTCACAGATTTTTATAGTTGGCACAATTGAAACAAAAACACTTTCATTAACGTTTTGGAGCATTGACATGATTCGTCGCTGCGTATTAAATTTCGAAATACATAAGTGAATTGTTTTTGTATAAGAAAACATCAATGGCCTCGTATTACCATTGAAGTTTTATGGTTATAAAAGTATACTTTTCTTAACAGCATAGAGTCCTTTCAAAGAAAAACCTCTTCCTTGCTGCAGTTGTGAATATTAATTCCTTCACTGAACGAAACAATTATTCAGCTGGTTGCTGGGGATCAACTATTATGCTCAGAAGTAAGAGCTAATCTATAAATTTTAAAAAAATAGATTAAAACAAAGATACAGTTTGCTTAACATAGAGGAAGTTGTTAATAAATAAAAATTATGATGAAGGAGAAAAATAAATGAATTTTGGTAAAATAATCATTTTCACATACCAAAAACAAAGCACTAGTTAATAAACTTAAAATCTACTGCATAATTGCTTATGATAGTATTTTAAACAGGAATAGATACGAAACGTGCAGAGATATTATATGACCAGTGTGGTCCTAAGTAGAAACGAAGTACTCAGCTTGATAACGTAGATAAAGTTGTTGATAATGCAGGATGAAAGGCATGTCTAAAACATCCAGATGGAAGAGTATTACATAAGAAACAAACGGTTATAATAAAACCAAAGGATCACGAGAGGCAAGCGTCAGTTAAAACAGCTGAGAATCAAGGTTTGGATCTATCCTCATTAACATTAAACTTTCATGTGGAGTAAGCTATCGAGGAGATTAAAGAAAAATTTGAATTAGATTACGTAAATACAATCAGCAATCTGCACTTCGCTGGTTATATTGTTCAGTTACTAGACAAGAGTGAAGGTGTGGAGAGGTTTTTGAATAACAAAAAGAAAATAATGGTAGATTAAACTGGATTTAATATAAACAAAGGAAGATATAAATCATGACTCACTGCAGAAAGGTTGTAGTAACTTAAAAAAAAATATAATAACAGGATTAGCATTAGTAGGAGAAGTAAGATAATTGTTTTATTCAAGAAGTAAAACTGCTACTGCTGACAGCAGAACAGAAAAAGATCGTTTTTTTGTATTATCTTTCAGCTTCCAACTTTCTAAAACTTCGTATACGGTTAACTGTGCTTTATGCAACCAAAATGTTGATACTTGAAATACCATAAAGAATACAGATAGGAGAAATAGTAACGTGATATACTGGAATGATGTTTCAAATTAATAGGTTAGATAGAATTTATAGAACAGTCTCAAATCAGAAAAGTAATATTTTGGAACCCCGTTTTAAGACGTGATGAATTAAGTTGTTAGTTGATGAAACAGTCCAAGGTAACAACTGTAAAGGAAATTTATATCTGAACATTTCTTACGATATCAACCAGTCTGAATTAACATTATAAAACATATCATCGTTATTTTAGTCTGTTATTAAAATGTTACTTTAAAGTTTGATCTATATATGTAATTTTAGTAGTGTCATTAGCCAAAACATCTGTATTACTGTGACGATATTATTATTGAGATTAAATAGAAGTCTCAGAAAAGCGAAAATTATTCAGAACTGTAATCAGATTAGATGGCGTTAACTTCCTCTACTTTTGATTTGTAATGCAAACAGACGTACAAACTCCATGACTACTAACAAGAATGCCTGTGGGTTCACCAGCACCAATAATCTCTTTAGTTATCGAAACGCAAACTGTTACTTATCTACAGTATTAAATGTACACAAACTGCAAAACCACTGTTGACAAAATAATCCATAAAATTATGAATTTAATTAGATCAGAATGCTCCCGCCCGAACGGGTCGCTACCGCAGAACAGTGGTTGCCCTCGAAAACAAAAATACAATAAAACTGAATAGGTGCAACAAAAAATACGCCATTTTGGCTGTAGAATAATCACTAGAGGAATATTAGTAAACGTATTATAGTTAGCTGAAATTAACAACAGCGAGGAAATATAAATGAAAATCAATATTTCCTCACTTCAGAAACATTTAGCTTATAAATTTGTAACTTTGCTCCAAGTTAGCTCTGATCCCCGTAATTCTATTAGAACAATAATAATCATAATCATAATTCATAACGAGGGGAGAATTTTTTTTATTACTTGATTTGTACAAGACTTCTCCAAAAATCTCATTCAGGCTTTTATTTCACAAACGACTCATCCGAAAAAATCTTTCAAACCATCTTTCTAAAGCCCACAGGAAAACTACAACTATATTTTCCGCAAAATAATTGTACCCTCAGTGGGTGGAGTAGACCACATTCGAAGGTTGTTTATTTTTTTGCTAAAAATATAGCTCCACGGCTCTCCAACTACGAAGTACAATTGCTGAGAGATAACTTTTGGCGAAGAATTGGAAAGAAATCAGCCATGGCTTCCATGAAGTAACTACCGTGGCGTTAATGTGAAGTTTTTTTTATGTCAATCAGCAATTAGGCAATGCAGCCAGTGAGTATCATTACTCTTTGAGTGTATTAGTTTCTCCAGTACATTGTTGTTACTAAGAATGGACAGTACAGGATGGATTAACACCCTAACACCTATGCCCTCAGCCGGACTCGAACCGGCGACCTAAGGCACGTGGAGCTAGCACTAACTCATACGATAACGAGGCCAGCTGGGGAATCCTCGTAAAACCTAAAGCTGTAATACGACCTGGGGATCGAACATTCGTCCTTTCTTATGATAATCAACATTTATGTTTTATCCACTAGATTCTCCAATTCTTACATGTTGCTCATAGTCATTAACAATTTGGCAAGTTCTCGATCTATCTAAAGTTAGATAAGAAACTGGATATAAGTTAGGTCATGGCCCACTTTCGGAGGCACCAGGGCTTCGGCGAAATCGATATCAGGAAAGTTTGTTGGACCAAAGTCTGGGCAGCCAGACTACGATTTGAACCTCTTTAAAAATTCAGCGGCGAAAGTATTTTTCGTTATAACACCCAAATATTTCATATTAAACGTTATTCTAGCAACAATTGCCTCACGAAAATCGAAGTTGATTTTTTTTTTTTTAATGGATTATAAATCTGTAAAACCTTTCATTATTTCAGCAACTGCCGACTGCTATTATTAAACTCCAAACAAAAACTAATAATCATTTCAGTAATTTTATTGCCGTTATAGTTTAATAGCCAGTTGATGCGTTAGAAAAAAAAAAATGCGTGTCCCGATTTGTATACAGTCTTACAGTATTTATTGTTATCTATGTAGCAGTGTTAGTTGTTAGAATGCTATTGCCTGTCTGCAGAACTACAGTTGATAATATAAATAAATCGTTACAAGTTCTCTACTATCATAGCCAGTGTTATCATTTGGTGCACAGCGAAAATTTTAATTTTGTTACTGTGGTTGTGATGAACAGTTTCTGTTCTGTTTTCATCTAATGTAAATGAATAATATGTAACAGATGTTCGTTTATTATTGTTATTTTTAAAATTGTTGTATGAAAACGTACGTTAATTAACAATTTGCATTTCAGCGAAATATAAATTAATGAAAAAATAATAATCTCGACTAAACCCCAATTAACGTCACATCAAATTAGTTTGACGAGTTATTTGCATTATTTATTATCATAAGTAGGATTTATCTGTTTTTTAAATTGAGCTCGATATTCTGAAACAACTATATATCACCGGAATATTAAGTAGCCAAAATTAACGAACACAATATACGGATCTGTATCGTTTTGTACGCCATGAAATATTCTCAAATAATAGCTTACAAATTCTTGCAATTTAAATATTTTTACTTATTTTTTTATGAATGAAATGTTTCCCTTAAAAAGTCCCATTTCCGATGATTTCAGGTTTGTGTCTTGTGGTGAGAAAGATCTTGATTTGCTTTTAGACCTCGACTATAGAGTATGGTAGAGTAGAAGTGCCGATTTCAACCCCATGATTCAGCATGTTTTCGTCTAAGGCTCTAATTTGAGAGCAGGCTGGATGTGTCAGGTCTACGGAGCCATTTTGGACATTCAGCTTTGGTACAGCGACGAAGAAAATTTGGCTTTTCAAATTCAGAGAAAAATATTGTATGTCATAATCTAACGTGTACTGGTGTCCTAGCCTAAAATACGAATAGTTTTAAAATATTTGAATGATAACTTCCTTGAATGACCAGGGCAAGTATGAGTATTAATTACTGATATCAAGAGACAAAACTACTGAACGCCAAGCGAAAAATGAAAATTTTATGTCGTCATTAATTGATTTAATTTTTTCCTTATTTATTAGCATAATGCAATAGTGTAAAACTAAAACCGTAAAATGCATTGCTCACTAAGTTCGAATAATTTATCCTGAGATTAATGCATGTCTTCATCAGTTTATTTACCTTTTTCGTATTGTTTTATGTAAATAAATATGATTAAAATGAAACTGAATTAACTAGTAATATTGGTCTTACCGCGCACGAGATATTTCAGAACATAACTAATAAGAGATATTCTTTCCAAAACAAAATTTTATACACTTTTCTTTCCTGTTGTATTAATAGAACTTAAAAACAATAAGCGGAAGTTTTGCTTTAGAATTGTTCATTATATTCTCTAAAATGATGTATCTTAAACCTATTATTATAAATACTACGGAAACTAAGAAGTTAATGATATACCAGATCTTCTGTTCTCTGCACCGTTGTGGAAGATGACTCAATTTTGGTGCAAATAAATAAATAATTTTGTCAGTGAAAATAACTGAAAGTAACTGTTCATAAACGAGAAGGGTGAGGACATTAATGAATTTAAAAGTTTTTTCGTTGACGAGTTTTTGTTGACTTTAATTGTAAAGTATCATATCATTTTGAAGTATCATGAATATTCTACTTCAGGTTCATCTTACAAGTTATGCATAACACATGTCTGAGAGAAAGTTTTGGGATTATCTAATGCGAGCAGTTCTCTACGTATTACGATGGACAAGGACGTTACCTGTTCCAACATTACGCATGTCATTACAGTTCTTATTCAAACTGTAACAATTACAGTAAGCTGAAGAAGTAGTACAGTGAACAAGGCATCTGCTTCATAGCTTGATATTACTGAGGGTCAGGTATCCCCTCAGTCTACCTTTCCAACCATGTTTGCTTTTATGTTATGTAAGTCAAAGCTACGCTGATCCGTAGGGAGAGCTCATCCGATGGGATTACAGTGTTGGGCGAAGCCCCGGCAATGACGTGAATGTCACAACTGGAAGCTATGTTGTGGAGGGAACATCCAGTTAGCGCTATGCTGGTCTACAATATCACACACATTTCGTACTACTATTACTATTACAATTACTCCGCAATTCACTAAAAGTGTTTGGCGGAGGGTGCATTGCACCTATCAGGAAAGGTAATGGTTTGGAAGGTATATACGGGACATGGCAGGTTGCGCCCATGGGCTATTGTGAGGAACCATCCCAGTATTCGCCTGGAGCGATCTAGGGAAACCATAGAAAACCCAGATCAGGATGGCCGGAGTGCTTTATCGGAGCTACTCCTGTCCGATTTTGTGTTTACTCGCCCGGTAAATCTATTCTATTCCATTCCCTAATCGCTCGTGGAAAAAATGAGCAGAGAAATGAATCGGTTCTGGCCCTGATTTCTCTTATCTTATTTTCGCGGTCATTCCGAGATATGAATGTTGCTGGTAGCAATATTTGTTTGCTGTCATTCCGAAATACGTCAGTCGAGAATTTTCCAATTAGCTTCCGTCGAGAGCAACGCCTTTGGTGCTCCAGGTCTTCCCAACCTAACTCCTTCAACATAGCACTTACGCTTTCCCTCCAACTATATATACCTGTCACGAATCGGGCGGCTCTTCTTTGGACCATCTCTAATACCTCCATTAATCCCTTTTGATGGGGACCCCATACAGAGCAACAATATTCCAAGTGAGGCCTCACTAGTGACTTGTACGCAATCGATTTAACTTCCGGAGTGCATTGTTTTAAATTACGACCTAGAAATCGAAGCATACGATTTGCTTTCCCAATTACATTCTCGATATGCTCATTCCACGACAAATTATTACGAATTGTTACCCCTAGGTATTTAGCGGAATCTACCGTTCTAACGACAGAGCCATTAATTGTATATTCAAAGCTAAATGGTGTCACCTTTTTACTTACACGCATGACTTGGCACTTTTTAGCGTTTAACTCCAACTGCCAATCTTTACACCACGCAATTATTTTCATAATATCGTCTTGTAACAAAGCGCAGACGTCCTGGGTTGTGATTTCACGATAAATAATAGCATCATCGGCAAATAATCTTTTCATTTCCCTTATTATGTCGCACAAATCATTAATGTTTATGAGAAACAACAGAGGCCCTAACACGCTTCCTTGGGGAACCCCGGACCTCACTTCGGCAAGTGATAAACGCTCACCGTCGAGAACTACACACTGTGTTCTGTCCTTCAAAAAGTCTGCAACCCAATCACATATTTGTCTAGATATACCGTAACCGCGAAGTTTCCTAAGTAACCTAGTGTGACGCATAGTGTCGAGAGCTTTTTTGAAGTCTAATAAAACTAAATCAACCTGGGATTGCTCATCTATAATACGGCTCAAGTCGTGAATTAAGAGGGCAAGTTGTGTTTCGCAGCATCGGCCTTTTCTGAATCCATGTTGATTTGGGTTTAAAAGCTCATCTTCATCCAAAAACTGCATGACATTTGAATAGATGATGTGTTCTAAAATCCTGCAAAATATTGAGGTTAACGAGATCGGCCTATAATTTTGAGGATCATTAATATTCCCACTTTTGAACACTGGACTTACGATGGCAGTCTTCCATTCGGATGGTATTTTTCCTTGATCCAAGGAGGCGGTATATAATTTCATCAAATACGGCGCAATTTCCTTTGCGTACATAGAGTAGAATCTTGTAGGAATACCGTCTGGTCCTGGAGCCTTATTGGGATTTACATTCATAAGCAGTTTAGTTATTCCCTCGACATCGAGAACGAGATCATTCATAATTTTGTTGGTTCGATTGTTAAATATCGGAATCTCCTCCGAGTTTTCTGACGTGAAAGCTTTTTTAAATACATTATTCAAAATTTCTGCTTTATCGACGCTAGTTTCTGATAATTCCCCATTTTCATTAATCAACGACGGCATGACCTTACGAGAGCCTCTTATTAATTTGACATATGACCAGATCTTTTTTGGATTAGTAATCAGATCTTCGGATAAATTTCTGGCTTGGAATTCTTTAAACGCATCACGCATTGCCTTACGCACGTCCGCTCGCAAGTGGACTAATTTAGCGCGATCAGATGAGTCCCCCGATATCTTTACCGTCGCATGTAAACGCCTTTGCTTCCTGAGCAAACGTTTCACTTCCCTATTGAACCACGGGAAGTTCTTACTAACCTTAATAAACTTCTTGGGAACAAATTGATTTAAGCCGGTCCATATTATTTCTTTAAAATTAAACCAAAGTACCTCAACATTTGTATTAAGCGTGTACGTTTCAAAATTTTTCGACAAATGATTGACCATAAATGCATCATTTGCCTTATCGAAAAAATACTATCGTAACTCAAACATTAGCAGTAAGAGTACTAATATCCGTTATTAAAAATATTTTAATGATTGGTTACAGTATTTAAAACGCAAACAGATACACATTTTAGTGCTTACCATTAATCCTTATTGGTACTGGAATACACACAAGGTGACTTTTGATCAATACTGAATAACCCAAAATCTGATAAGGAAAAAATACAGGGTTATTAAAGAAAAGAATCAATTTTTCATTTTTATTTCTCACAAATTGTAAAAGATAGAAATACGTGCCAGATATCAGTGGATAGAAGAATATTCAATGTTTGTAACCCCCTCCTATTAGTTATATTCGCTGCCACCAATGGCGCTGCTGTGTTTTTACGCGAAGGATACTAATTTGACGTTCGAGGAGGCCAGTGCTTTTCTTTTGCTTATGCACCCTTCTCCTAAGAATTTCTTATGTCAATTGTTAATCTGTTTATGACGATGTGCCACTCTAATGAACTTACGACGGGACCCACCCTGCACGTTATCACTGGATTCACGTTTTGCACCCTGTAACACACAAAGCGACTCCTCCTGTGACGTCGCCATTTCCGTGTAACAGACAACAGCGCCATTGGCGGCAGCGAATAGAACTAACAGGCATGGGCTACAAACTTTTTTAAAAATTAAATTAAATTAAATTATATTGCAATGGAGCGCACGCTCCGGTGTCAATTTCCCTAAACACCCATCTTCCCCTTTTTCTGCATCCACCTACATTTACCCTTTACACATTTTAACATTAAATTCTTTTTTGGCAAATTATTCATAATTCCTCTTGGTAACTTATTCCAATGCCTGACACCCTTACTTAAAAAAGAGAATCTTCCTACAGCCTTGTGCCTGAAATCGAGAGCCAGCTTATTGTCATGGACATCTTTTCCCTTCCATGCATTACTTTCAATTCTTACACCAATATCTTTCCATGCCTAATCACCAATATACGCCTTGTACACTCCCATGACACTCTTCACCCTCGTTCTGTCTTCCAGTCAGTCCAATTCCAGCTTTTTTATCGTATCTGTTACTGATTGCGTTCTGCGACAATTTCCATAAACAAATCTAGCAGCCCTTCTTTGCACCTTCTTCAACTCCTGTATTTTATACTTAAAATGTGGGTCCCACACTACACAACTATATCCAAGCAATGGTCTGACCAAAGTTTTGTAACCCAATTCGTTTGCTTCTCTCATACATCCCCTCATCACACCTCTCCAACAAGTGCAGAATTTTGAAACCTTTTCCTACTATCTGTCCAATGTGATCTGCCCAGTTAAGCTTGTTATTAAATGTAATGCCAAAATTTTAAATTTCAAGTATTCAATAAGCAATTCTGTCCCCACCTTTGAACTGTTTCCTATCCACTAATATGTGACGGTATATGAATCTTTTATGCTTTGTGAGAAATAAAAATACAATACCTGCTTCTTCTTTTTTAATAACTCTGCATTATTATAAATCATAAGGGATGTTGAACTGCCAAGGGGAGATTTTTAGATGCTACATAAATATTTGAGTACTATTTAAATGAAACACTTTGTAAGAAAAAAAAATTCTGGCACAAATTTTCGTACGGGGTATATGATGTTAACCATAAATTCGATGCTGCGAGTAGAATTTGTGCTAGAGTCTGTAGGGGCACGGATGAGGTATACAATGTAAATAGTTTCAGGCAGGGGCTTAAGGCTCTAATAGTAAAGTTCCGGAAGGGACGTAGAGGGAGAACCTTTCGTGTTTCACATAATTTAAAGGTAGTTACCTCTCAACACGCGATTTTCCTCAGACCTTTAATTGTATAACCGATCGTCATCCTGATTCCACAGTAAGTTGTTACATGAGATGGTACCAATAAAACATGGACTGAATTTTAGTTTAGCGATGGTGGGTTTTCAGAAATTAGGTGGCACTGAAACTGGGTTGCTCAAAAATCTCTATCTAGACGAGCTTTCTTGAACTTTAATATCTAAAACATTCGTCAGTTTGTAAATTCCACTGGAAGTGGAAATATTTGTTCCTTTCTGTAACCTTACCAGGAAATGCTTTATGGACGTTTTACAGTATCATCGAGGCAACCAGTATCTCAGAGAAAATTATTTAAGGTGCTAAGATAACGTGAGGTGGAAGAGCGGTTAAAGTACAAACCTGGAATTAAGGAAGATATGCATTCAAATTCCCGTCCCGCTGTTCAGATTTTGCTATTACGATGTAGGCAAACGCTAGGATAATTACCTTAAACGGAGCCTGATGGATGATCTATATGACTGGGCTAGGAAACACAGTTTTGCCACATTTAAAAAATTTATTGATTAACATTTTCTTTTTCTTTTATTTCTTGGTTCGTGTAATTTTGTGTTTGTAACACAGTGTTGCCAATTCTACGGATTTATCGGTAGATCGACGGATTTTTATAAAAAGTTAGGATTTTCGGATTTTGTTAAAATATTTACGGATTTTTGCTACTTTTTAATATTTTTTGTTTTTTTGTTACATTGGTGCTCTGTTAAACTTTGAGCGTATAATGTTAATGCATTACAGAATTGTCAATAATTGTGAATCGTTTCCTTGAAAACGCTCGTGTGAACCAACGATTGAAATAAATTTCATATTTTGTTTGATTATAAATTTTATAGATCTTAAAATACGGTCATACAGAATTACCGGCGCACTGTTTATGCACGGTGACACGCTCGTTGGCACGGCTTATAAAGCAGTGCCTTCCGAGAAGCCTTTACCAATATCCGAGAATGAAAGAGGCCACAGATTAGTGATGAAAGAAGCGATATATAAAACAAGTTCAGAAATGTTTTTTTACTTTCAGTGTAGAATATTATTTGAATTTTAAAGACCTTGAAGTAAAAAGAATTCTTAATTTTGACTCTCTCTTCAATTATTATTGTTTCAGTCTTTCAGTAAGCGATTCTCCGGATTTTTGTACCCAATCTACGGAAATTTTAGCGACCATCTACGGATATTCAAAGCGAAGAGGCTGGTTGCACTGGTTGCCGTTTATTCGAGTTTGACGAGAAGTATTGTATTGTATTTAGGATATCGAAGGCAGTGGGTATGTGAGTTATCTTTGAACAGTAAATTATGAGTGTAGAGAGAGTATCTTTGTCAGGAGTCCGGAAAAGAAAAGGTGGCGAGCTCGCGCAAATGAGTGGGCTCTCGCTCGTATTGATGTGGACAGTCGCTGGTGGCTGTGAATAAAAATCAGTACAGAAGACTATTGAAAATGGTGTACGGGGAGACTGCAATGTTACAAAAGTGAAGTTTAATGGTCAGTATGCCAAGTTGCTAAACAGTGTTTAATTAAAGAAGAGTGAAACAACCAAGTGGGGTTTTAATGTTTATTTTTTCTTGATGAGGTGTATCGAAGAAACGCACGGCTTTCTTTCACGTTAGTAACTTATAGGTGACATACTGTGATGAAGTGAGAGGAGAAGCAGAAGCAGTACCTATAAGTACGTTATATGTGACTTATGACGAAGACAAGAGAAGTAGATTTATAATATAATATCTGGCGTCCAATAGCGGAGACGAGGAGCAATATAATGGTAATTTTATAGCTGGCATTCAGGAGAATACGGGTTCGAATCCCCGAATGGCCATTCAGATTTTGGTATCATTTGGTTTCCCGATTTCACTCCTGGCGTATGCCTGGATGGTTCGTTCGAAAGGCCCAGTGCTTTGTCTTTCCTTTCTCCCATCGTCACCTGGCTATAATATCCTCGACATCGACTGACCATAAAGCTAAACAAAATAAAATATCATAAGATATACCAAAGTGCATTAGTGTCCTGGTTATTCGTTTAAGCTACATTCTTGGCATGCTCTTACGCAATAAAAGTCTCATTTCATTATGATGGTGGAATTAAAACATCATCAAAAATGTTTTAAAACACTTTATTTATATTCCATTCTTGATATACTGATGACCAGTGTTTTATTTCAGCACAATAACAGATTGCCAGTAAAGCAATTAAATAGTCATGTTACAGTCCGTTTATTGACAGAATGTTAAAAATTGCGTCAGTGAAATTGTTCCCAAAATGCATCGGATTATCTGTTGTATTACAATGAAATGTTCACGGGTGTGCCGCCGAATTGTGCTGTGAAAAAGGATATTTCGGCTAATATCTCTGCTGTCTTGCTTAGGTGTAAAAACAACTGTAATTGTTTGCTCACCGACAGATAATTTATCTGTATATCAGCATACCATTACAGATGTTTTCACACTGGAGTTAGCTGTGAAAATATGTGGTTTAACAACGCAATCTGGCAGTACACCTGTGAGGACTTTATAGCAAACATACGACTGGAAACTCTCAGTTCTTGTGTTCTTTCTTTCTAAACTGTGATACTAGTAATGAACACGACAATTTCAGTAATTTTAATTTGTTACTATGGTAAAAAAAAAAGGAAAATATAAGGCATATCCCAGGAATCTTACATTGATATTAGTGGAATGGGAAACTTCTTGCTTTCGTCTGGTAATTTTTAGGTGAGATTTATACTGAAAAAATAAATCAACTGAAAGAACCGACGAAAAAAACATCAGAACTTTTCGGATCCTCGCAGAAATAAACAACGAGGGCCATAAATCGCAAGTACACCATCATTTTATACGCTGACCCCACGTTGGGTGCCATTTTCCTGTGTATTGACATCCACTGCCAAGCAATCGTCTCTCTCCAGAGTTCTTTAGCCTGACCGGATGTTATGAGACGAGGAGTGTGGTGGATCTGAGAGCACTCCGAGACCGTGGGAACACTAGCAGCTTGTCTTGGTGTGGGCCGCGCTGTAGGACTCTCCTCTCTCTGTGTGACCTTTCGGCGTGGTGAGTCGGCCCGCCGGCGGGAGCTATTACGGCCAGTTAGAACCTCTGTGCGGCTGTTGCCTCTGCTAAATGTCAGCCGCCAGCTATCCTCCCACTGTACGCACTGCACGCATGCCGTGGGTGGAGGAAGTAGCGACTTGAGACTGTAACAGTGTTCAAAAACTGCTGCATGGAATGTCTTCCTGCTTTCTAGATGGTTACAGGGTCCCATTGACCTTCTTGTGTTCTGAGAAACATTTAAGAGGACTCCTGATATATCTACACTAACATTATAAATTCGAAAGTAACCATGCCTCTCTGTTGTTTTTACAATTTCACGACTAAATGTCTAAACAGATCTTGATAAAATTAGACAAGGATGTACTATTTATCATTAGGATGGACATAGCATACTTTTTCAGGGTAACTATCGTATTTTGTCATGAAAGTTTGAGAACTAACCGAACCGTGACAGACGGATAACGTGTGTGGTGTGTCAGTCTCTGGGTTGCTGATAGTGATGTGCCGGATCGTTAAAAATGTATATCCGCGGATACGGATACAGATACGGATCATTAGTGTCTGGATCCGCGAATACGGATATGGATACAGATCTCAACTTTCTCAACTTGGACCACAGTGAAAAAATCGTCTGCTACGCTCTATTATCGACTAACGTCCAGCTTACGCGACTATCAAGGATTAGTGAGAGTACTGAGTCCTTGTAGGATATCACAAGAAAATTAAGCGTACAAAACACATGTATATCCGACGTTATTCCTCATAAATTGTATGATGAGATGCAAGTTCCTGCTGATAGTGGGGAAACTCCCAACGTCAGCACACTCGCCGTTCTTTAGATTTTGTCTTTTTTGAAGACTGAATTATCGTTTTTCTGAAATCGACAAAAATATATTGTTCCCAATAGCAACGTATTTAATTTTTTCAGTGACTTTTTCATCAAAGATATAAAACAGAAATTTCTTACAGCTTAAGAAACAGAAGTAAATCACACAACAAGTACAATTAGCACAGAAAAACCAAATGCTGTATGAAAAGTACACTGCAACAATTTAGAAGACTCTATGGCCAAAATGTTAGACATTGACGATAATGATGAGGAAGCTGAAAACCAATTATCATGTACGAATGCTAATTTGCTGGCAGAATGTGCTAATGAAAAAAGAAATATCAAGAGATCAAGATCCGTTAAAGTATTGTCAGAATAATAGTAACAAATTAGGACTATGACACGTGGCTCGCACATTTTATCATTACCTGCAACAAGCGTTCCAAGTGCACAGTTTTTCAGTGCAGCAGGAATTATTTATGATACTCATCGTGATAGACTTTTGGATGACAAAGCTGCCAAGTTACTCTCTTAGAAGTACAATTTACCAAACTTAATTTTAAATATAAGTTTCTGTAAAAGTGATTATTTTACCTGATGTAAACACTTAAGCGGTACCTTAATAATAATTTCAGTTAGAAAATTACAAAGATTAGAGATCTGATCTCACTATAAAGATAGTTAAAATAATACCTTAAAACTTACTATAGTGGTAGGTTACCAGTTACCTTTGGTAAACTAGTAAAATAAATCTTTAAAAAAGAACCGTTAAAGATCTGCTAAAAAATAATTGTTTAAAAAACATAAAAACCGCCTTCAAAAAAAGGGAACTAAAAATTTTAAAATAACTTTATACCTTGCTGAAAAGAAAGTAAATCTAAATGGACAATTTTTTACATTACTGTTATTGAAATTTTTCATTAATTAGTTATTTTTGGAGTCGGTGCCAGCTGTCAGACCGCGCAGATCGAATTACTGAACATTATTTGGTGTTCGAGGAGAACCGAGAGTACGAACAAAAATTCCAAATATTTTACAGCATTTCGTGAGGAAGTTAGTTTTATTGCGGGAGACAGCTTAGGGAAACAAATTAACGGTATGTTATCTGTTTCTCGGCCTCGTTGGTCATCCAGGCATATCTCTGGCGCTATAGAGTCAGTTGGTAGGCTGCATCATGCAGTAAACACTTTATAGTTAGTATAGTATCGGTGTATCATCTATATGTTTCAGTTTTGTTGAAAAATGTTTCTAGAATTAATTGTAGGTAAGTAGTAACAAGATTTTTTTATGTATTATTGTTTTTTATTATCGTTTTTATCTTTTTTTTCTTGTTTTGGCTGGCACCGACTCCAAAAATAACTAATTAATGAAAAATTTCAATAACAGTAATGTAAAAAATTGTCCATTTAGATTTACTTTCTTTTCAGCAAGGTATAAAGTTATTTTAAAATTTTTAGTTCCCTTTTTTTGAAGGCGGTTTTTACGTTTTTTAAACAATTATTTTATTTTTAAATTTTTTGTGGTATTATTGTTAATTTGTATTTAAATATGCCGCAGCAGTTCTCATTTTGTGAACTTCCTGGTATCTCAGTGGTTAAAGCGAAAGCTTTAAAAAAAATCTGTCTTTACAACAACTTTCAGAATGGGGAGAATTGGATGCTGTGTTAAGGAATGTTAGTTTACATTTTGATCCAGACTGTGTTTCGTTCTAATCATAACATCTGCTAAAGCTGCTGCTCGATAATCGAAACATATAACATCTGGACATTAATACATACTACATACACAAATCTGTCTCTGGAATATATCTGTTCGTTCCAGCATCACACAGAAAATATAGATATTTAATTGGTTTTCACAGCGTCAAAGCTTGGGGTAAAGTTGAAATCTGAAGTACATGTTGAGACATTAGGACACATACATTTTATAAATATTCTGCAATGACTTAAAAATAGCTTAATTGATTTTAACGGTACTTAAAACTGTGGATTTTGTAAAGAACATTGGAAATTAAAAACGATGGGGGTAAAGGAGAAGAGTGATTGGGCTTTTGTATACCAAATGTATACTGTCTTTTCTGATTGATTTAAAGTATACATTTGTAAATTTCTATTGATATCACTTACAAGTTTTAGGTGTGTATAAAAAAATAATTGGGGGTTTGGAGGTGAAGAGTAGTTTGATTTTTGTTAAGGTAGTGTGGACAGCATTTTCTCTTTGTTTTAAAGTATACATGTGCAAAGTTCCATCGAAACCAGATAAAAACTGTAGCTATGTGTAAAGAACATTTATAAAAATTAAATGGTGTAAGGGAGTGAGCAGTTGGGTTTTGTAAACATAATGTTTCTCTTTGTTCTTAAGTATACATTTGCAGTGTTCCATCGAAATCTGATAAAAACGGTAGGTATCTATAAAGAACATTGGAAATTAGGAGGGGTGGGGGTAGAAGGGAAGAGGGGTTGGGCTTCTTCAACCTAATCTAAACACAATTGTTATGTATTTTTTAAAGTATACGTGCGCAAATTTTCTTCAGAATCAGATAGAAACTGTGCTTTGTGTAGATTAAAGGGGTGGAAAGGGGGAGAGAGGTTTGGCTTCTCTAAACCAAATGCAGACAGTATTTTTCTGTTTGTTTTGAAATATACATGTGCATACTTCTTTCAAAATCAGGTAGAAATGATAGCTTTGTATAGTGAACATTAACAGTAATTAAACGGGTAGAAAGGGGAATAGGGTTTGTGTTTTTGTCAAAGTAATGTGAGTAGTATGTTTCTTTTTCTATTTGCTTTAAAGTATACACATGCTAAGTTCCACCGAAATCGGATTAAAATATGGGTTTGTACAAACATTAAGGGATGTAAACGGGGAGCTAGAGTAGTTTATTTCATTTTTGGTCAGAAATCTTCTCCATAAAAAAATACATATATGTGCAAACTTTCATAAAGATCGGGCAAATGGTGTCAACTATAGCTTATCAAAAAGAAAATTGACAAAAGTGAAGGGGTGGAAATGGGGGAAGGGGTTCAGTTTTTGCAAAACAAAAGCTGAAATTATGTTTCTCTTTGTTTAAGAGTAAAAGTTTGCTAAGTTCTATCTAAACTGGATAAAAACTGTGGGTTTGTATAAAAATTAAACGGTTTAATGAGGATTGGGGGGTGGTTTTTATATTTTTTGGTCAGAAACCTTCCTCGTGAAAAAATACATATAAGCGCCAACTTTCATGATAATAGGTCAAATGGTGGCGACTATAGCTTTTTATATATATAAGAAAAAACATTGACAAAAATTAAGGGGTTGGTAGGAAAGAGAGGGGTTGAGCTTTGGCAGACCAAATGTTGACAAGACTTTTCTGTTTGTTTGAAAGTATACATTGACAAACTTCAATCAAAATCAGATATGAAATATAGGTTTCTATAAAATTAAGGGGTGTAAAGGGGGACATGGGGTTGGCTTTTATTTATTTTTTGGTCAGAAATCTTCTCCATGAAATATTACATGTAATGACAACTTTAATGGAGATCAGTTAAATGATGTCGACTATAGTTTTGTATAAAGAACATTGGCAAAAATTAAGGGGTGGATAGGGTGAGAGGGGCTCAGTTTTTTCAAACCAAATGTTGACAGCATTTTTCTCTTTATTTTTAACTATACATGGCCAAAGTTCCATTGAAATCGGATAAAAATGTGGGTTTGTATAATAATTAAGGGGTGTAAAGGGAGAGAGGGGTGTTGTTTTATTTTTTTGGTCAGAACCTTTTCCATGAAAAATTACATGTACATGCCAACTTTAATGGAGATCAGTTAAATGATGTCGACTTTAGCTTTGTATAAAGAACATTGGCAAAAATTAAGGGGTGGATGCGGGGAGAGGAGTTCGGTTTTTTTAAACCAAAAGTTGACAGTATTTCTCTTTTTGTTTTTTAATATACATTTCCAAAGTTCCATCAAAATCGGATAAAAAGTATGGGTTTGTATAAAAGTTAAGGGGTGTAAAGGGTTGGAGGGGTGGTTTCTCAATGAAATTCATATGGGACCACTTTGAAGGTATACTCTATCCACTATAAAAATTTCATTTAAATCGGTTCAAAATTGGCGAAGATATTGCTGAACATACATAAAAAAAAAAAAAAAAAATTCAGAAGAATTGAGAACCTCCTCCTTTTTTTGAAGTCGGTTAAAAATTAACGGATACGGATACAGATCTTTTTTCCCCTTCGGATTTCCGCGGATACGGATATTCGGCACATCACTAGTTACTGAGGAATATTTCTCTCGCAGTCAGTTTATGTATATTCTGATTATAAATTTTATATACTTACAAATGTTCTAAGTGTCTTATATCTAAATTTGTTCTACAATACTTTGCTCGCTTCTGTCACATAATTCTGTAAGAAGTCCAAAGCTGCCCCCATGAGTTTTTGAATGTCCATGAATGATTTTAGTATACATCGTAGACAGAAAATTTTGTAGTGCAAATGTTCAGTCCCCATTTCATGTAATAAATATTGTGAAATGTTTAGAAAGTGCATAAAAAAATCAAATTGTGAAATTCCTATCAGAACAAACTTGTTTGATAATGCAGCACACCAATTCTTTGGTTATCAACTGACATCCATTGCATCTCGTTGTGGAAATTTTCCATTCCATTGTTAAAGATGCTAAGCCACACCTTCACTCATGTTCCCTCCACAAGTTTCACTTAGCAGACGATAGATGTTACAAGGTCTAACATTTCTTCCATTCAAAAACTTGATAAATGCTATTATTTCAATGTTGGCAGGCCAATCTATTGTTTTAAACATGATTACCAACAACGACTTCACGCAATAAAAATGGCTAGGCTATTTCGTTCGAAGGATGTAACTATGAATCTGCAATCTTTGTGCTGTCAGATGCACAGGAGATGCGCTACACCGACTGAAATAAGAAATTTTATCAGGAAACTTAGAAACAATAAAGCCCCAGGAGAAGACAAAATTACATACGGTCAATTGAAACACTTGCCTAGGAAAGGAATAGTATTATTAAAGAGAATAGTGAACAGCTGCTTGACTAACGCCTACTTCCCTGCAGAATGGAAAAGAGCAAAAATAATACCAATCCCCAAAGCTGGGAAGAACTCATCCTTGCCGGCAACTAATAGACCAATTAGCCTGTTCAACTCCACAACAAAAGTGTTGGAAAGAGTTGTGTTAACAAGAATACAGAAGAAACTGTCTGAACAGAAAACCATTCGCAAAGAACAGTATAGTTTCCAACCTCACATGTCAGCGACAGTACAGCTTCTACACCTAGTTGAGAATACAAGAAAAGGGTTCAATCTTGGCAGGTCCACAGCAGCAGCTTTTATTGATGTGCATAAGGCCTATGACAAGGTGTGGCACCAAAATCTCATATATAAGCTAATTACCCAAACTACAGTTGACAGAGCAATCATTCACTTCATAAATAGTTTTTTGGAAAAAAGGACTTTCTACGTAGAAATGAATGTTGTGCGATCTTCAATACATCAGATGAGGACAGGACTCTCACAGGGATCAGTATTAGCACCCACACTTTTTAATATATACGTGAACGATATTCCGACTATAAAAAGTGTTAATGTCGACCAATTCGCTGATGACACGACGATTTATACCACGGGAACAAAACATATGGAGAACATCACCAGAATGCAAGATCAACTACAAAAAATAGAGCTGTGGAGTAAACGAAATGAAATAACGATAAACTCCGAAAAATCCGCAGCAATATATTTTACACATAAAAGACCGGAACTAAACCACCAGCTGACTATATTCGGAAAACAGATACCATGGAAGAACCATCACAAGTACCTAGGAGTTACTATCGACAGAACTCTCACATTTCGTCAGCATATAGCAGAAAAACGGCTAAACGTCGTAGGTATTATCAAAAACTTATTTCCTATACTGACAAGTCATTCAATGAACCTAAAAACAAAACTCCATTTGTACAAATCATCAATATTACCAGTAATAACATATGGCTGCCAAATTTGGGGAACAACGTGTAAAACAAATCTATTGCATTTACAAATTTTACAAAACAGGTGCCTCCGTCTAATCCTAAATGCTGACAGAAGAATGAAAATTACTGAATTGCAGGAAGTATCACAAATTTAAACAATAGACCGAGTCGTAAAAAGACTAACTGAATCATTCCATCAAAGACTTGAAACACTACGCCAAACAGAAGATAGACTGCTAAACATTGGAATAACCGTTTCGAAACGGTGGCACAAGTACAAAGTGCCACTATCAATTATTCACCCACCAATTTGAAAATACCAACACATCAAAGGGATTTTTGCAAAGACCTCCGAGGAGGCCGAAATTTTCCCCTAAGGTGAAAATGAAAAAAAACGAAACAATGAATTATTAAAACCCTAGCCAGGATGCCAAAGGAGTCGGTGCCAGGAAAACAAGTATACTAAAAAAATATATATAGGCCTACATCGGTCTAAATTAGTAATACATGTGTACGAAGTGAAAGGTTAAAGCTAGAAATATGTGAAGCTTTCGTTTTGCCATTATTCTATCGTACAGAATATCGTGCTGAAAACTGTCAACTGAAAAAATAAAAAATCAATTACGTTTGCATAATATCTGTCGTCGTGTGATCTAATTCCCGCGTTTTAGCTTCTCTTTCTGTTTGCTTGTCGTATGAACAGTGTACGAAAAAAATGCAAACATCTCTCAGTGCCTGATAGAGATCAATACAATTTTTTCTAAAATATAATTTTAGGGGAAAGTTCAGGTGCACTAGTGCCTTGACAAAAATTGTGAAGAAAATGGGTGTAATTTGTCAGGTAATAAATGCTGTGACTTTAACGAACGTTCAATGATGTTGTATATCTAATGTTGTCATTTCTCTACTACTGTGCAGATCAAGTGTCAGGTGGATCTTTTTTTGTTAACTTCACGTGTATGATTTTTTCTGTAAATAATTTTTGTTTTACGTTTTCGTATGTCCTCCTCAAATATTTCATGAATCTCTTGTATCCTGTTACTGACATTTATTTCTTCTATTGGGCGGCAACCAAATTTTATTTCTTTGAACGCCTTATTCCTTGTATCTTCTTGTTGTACGTGAACAGTTATTAAAAGAATTACTTGATGCCCTGTTATGTCATATTTACACATTAACAAAGCTTCTATTTCTTGTCATGTGTGACTGAAAATAAATTTAACTTCTGCTCTGTTCTTAAGCTCCTCTGATATTATTATACGACTCTTAGTCAGAACAGGTTTTGAAGTCATACCATCTTCTGTTCATAAGTTTCCAGATGTAAATTTCTGGTACTTTCTCTTCAGAACGTTTGAATCACAGGATTGCAGACACCATCTTTAACACTTTCTGTGAAATATCAGCGCGGATTTGCGGCTTTGAAAACCTGTCTAGCCAACTAAAGTTTTTCACTCCTTTAATGACCATGACATCGACGTGCAAAAAACACCCACGAAAAAATATGAGGCCACTGTTCAACTTGGCTAGTTATCCGAAAACAGTATACTAATTCTTAAGGCTGAGAAAAACTTTGTTCTCTTGTAAGCTATCAAATACTACAGAAATAATTATTCCAATGTATTCTATACATCAGAGATCAAGCAGAAAATACGCGTATCTATTTGAATGGGGAATAATATCACTTTTTTTTCTTTGGCATCATCTTTCAAAATTCCCTTTTGTCAGCTCAAAATACTCTTCTACACAGCGTAAACATCATTAACACATACCAAACCACTAATAATAGGACTCAAGGCTTCCATGGATTATTTTTCTTTTTTTCCTAGTAAAAATGACATACACTTCAAACACTTTGACGGAGTGTTTCGTTTGTGATCATTGGTATAAATTTTATTTCAAATATTACACTTCCATACGCGTATCTTTAGTAAAAAAAATACCGATACTGAAGGTGAGCGGTAACGGCTGGCTTACGGAGGGAGGTTGGTTCAAATCGCCATCCAGCAATCCAGATTTCAGTTATCCGTCACTACCCGAAATCACTCCAGGCGAATGCTGAAACGATTTTATCAAACTACCATGGCTAACTTCCTTCCCGTTGCCTGCCCCAAACCCATTACCGCCTCCAATAAGAACGACCTCAACGGAATTTAAAACTCAAAGCAAAAAAAAAAAAAAAAATACCAAATAGGCCTTTATAATTGTCTGTTTACTGTTTCAGCACGTAATTGATTTTACGTGTTACTCTGTTACTAATGAATATGTTTTTATGCTGCAACCCTACCAGAAGAACATAGAAAGACGCTTGTATTCGCCTTGACCTTTGCACATTTGTAGCTTCAGTTTGCTTGCACGTTAGTGCACTTTAAAAAACTGATGCATGCAGAGTTCAGCATTTTTGTGATATAATAGACCATCACGTTTGTTCTGATGTATTAATTCCAAGCACAAAGCTTTAAATGTTTATCTAGTGCACACAGATTCAGAATGTACTTGAAGGCACAACAAATATGTTAGCTTGTTACATAGTTTTGGAGAATAATAATTGTGGCTTATAAATAAAATTTATAATGGTTTTCATGAGTTTTCTATGATTTTTCTTATAGTCGGAACTAAATATTTTTCCACTTTCCTACAAGCTTCCTATTTATATATGAAAAATAAGAGACCGTGATTTTAGTTCAGATCACTTCTTCTCTCATTCATCATCGCTCTACAGTCAGCTCTGACGTCATTCCAGAGTAATTCGAAGTAAAGCGGCATAAAATATCGATATTGTCCTTTTTGGAGTATCTCTGCATTGTCATATTTTAGAAGATTATTCCCAAATATTGCTGTACCACCATCTCATTCAGAAACTGAAGAACATCATTTTCGTTAACTTAACTCTCGTCGTTCAAAAGCTGTACAAAATTGGTTCATAAAGAAAAGAGATTTCATGTAATTCTTCAATTATTAACAAAAATTCACGTACCAATTCGCATGAATTCTGCACCTGTAAGGATTGATCTCTGTTTATTGTTTATGTACCAATGATCTGAAACTTGTTGATTCCAAAAAACATACGCTCACGTCACATAACAGAGTAGAGAATCTCGGCACCTTTGAGATATATTGGGGCAAATTTCAAATAAGCGCAAGTCTCTAATGGATTAGAGACTTTGTGACGACCAATTATAAAAAATAATATGTTTCAGCTCAGTCAGGTGTGAGAAAGTCCTACAAAAACAATATTAAACCTATGAGGCATTCATCAGAATTTCTGAGTTCGATATTGTTGTTTGGAATAAATCATTTGAAGAGCTCAGCTGCTATAGTACCATTGCTCTATCCTTCATTAGTATTCATTACACTTGCCATGCATGATAAGTTATTTCGTAACAGGAATTCTGGTACGAAGCGTATGACCTTATTTTTCCATAGCCAAATTCAAACTTGGAAAATACTTTCCCTTCCTTTTATTACTTGTAAGGTTAGTCTTAGGCGGTCTCGGGAGCGTACTGGTTCCGTGTACCAAGGACATGGGTGTTTAAATGTTGTGCGTTGTTCGTGCTGTGTCCGTCCTGTGTTGTCTATATTTAGTGATAACAATGTACTGAACAAACCGAAGTTCTTGAAGCGTCTTAATCACTTTTCAGCAGGTGGTATGGCCTAAGCAGTCGAATGTTATTAAAGAAGGGGGAAAAAGGTTAACCATCGTTTGATTTCCTTTAACAATGAGTCTCTTATAACGAGGTAAATCATTTGAGTCACTGCAAAAAAGAGTTATATGCCTAATATTGAGATTTCAACACACCCTGTCTGAGAAACGAGTCAGGCGTACGTGTTGTTAACAAACAGATCTGAACCCGTTCTTCTAATAATTCAGAGAAAAGTTGAAATTTTGAGTTTGTTCTCAGACCCATAATTACCTAGTTGAAATGGACCCTAAGGTTTACCAATACACATTCCTGAAGACTGTAGGAACAAAAATATACTATTACAGGAAGCTTGCACATTTGGCAGGCTGAAGGCGAAATTTACTTGTCTTCCTTCGTACAGGCATATTTTTTAGGAATACATGTCCATAATAAATTAAACTAGGACCCGAATAAAAATCTAATAAAAAATAAAAATGATATGTTTTATAATTTATTTTGTAAGTAACATTTTGTTAGTGATCATCATCTGCTTTCAAGTAGTTCCCAAAATCTAGTGGTTTTAAAATATTTGAGTAAATGTGTGACAGAACAGGTAGATTTAATATGAAAATCTTCTTTCTTTCCAATTAATGGAATAACAAGCTTGTTCATGCTACTGATATTTTCGTTTTCCATAGTTCCAGCAATAGAGCCTTCCTTTGTGAGACAAGTGCAATGTAGAGGAAAAATTACTGTGATTCAACACTTAGGACATTGATAAACGTTATAGCTGGACTCCCGGAAGTGTGTCAGCACCGGGCAATATGTCATACCTGCCTTCCCACTGCCTTGGGCGTCTGTCGTGTGCCGTAAATATTAACAGAGCCCGCCTTCGACCCCTGCCGGCGCGTCACTTTTTTAATCTTTTTGCCTCGTCTGCGAGATTAATTTCTGTCCCGACGACGGAGAGGCTGAATAAGAAACGAGGAGGGCGGGGCTCAGAGCAGGAGTACACGCCACCCCCATCATCTGTCACGACAGTGCGCGAACGACGGTGGCGCCCCTAGCTGCAGGAAGGCGACTTAAGACTAGGGCTGCTCTCGTTGCAACGTTGCCACCGTCCTCCAACCATCTTAGGGAGCGTGCATAAACCACGTAGCTCCATTGTGGCCTCCTGTAAACCCCCCCTCCCCCCCACGTATCCCTACGTGGCATTTGCCTAACCCCCTCCCTCCCCCCCACGTAGCACGTAGCTTTTTTCTCCTTTTGATTCCAGACAACAATTTGTACTGTTTTCTCTTGTCTATTGTAAATTACATGTGTTGATAATTAACTGAGTGAAATAAATATTCACATGCTGTTGTGAGTTCTGTTCCTCATTTTAACTATAAAAAATTTTATTAATGAAAGGTACGTGGTCTAGCTTGTAACCCCCCCCCCCCATCTCCCCACGTAGCCCAGCATAGCCTTCCGGCCAGCCCCGCCCCCACCCCCCTACACCGAACCACGTAGTTTGTGCACGGTCTCTTATGAAGGTGTGATTTTTAAAGCGTCAAATGTGGATGCACATAACAAGCAATCTTGTAACTCTACAAGGATGCTACAGTTTACGTATGGTATTGCGGACAACATGATTAGTTCTTCGACATCAGTCGTCGAAGATGATTTTACAAATAGTGGAGTGTCCATAAACTACGCAGTTCGGTCTAGGGGGGAGGGGAGGGATTGGCGGGAAAGCTACGTTCGGTTACGTGGAAAAAACGGGGTGGGGGGTGCCGAGGCCGGTCACGTAGCTTTTCATTCATATTATTTGTCACAGTTAAAATGAGGTACAGAACACACAACAGCATGTAAATATTTGTTTCCGTCATTTAACTATCTCCTTATGTAATTTATGTTAGTCTGAGAAGAGAAAACAGTATAAAATGGCTTCTAGAATTATTAGGGAAAATGGCTACGTGCTACCCGGGGGTTGGAGGGGGGGAGGGGGTTAGAGAGAAAAGCCACATCAGACTACGGGGGGGAGGTGGGGAACAGGAGGCCAAAAATGAGCTACGTACTTTATGGACTCTCCCTAAAGAAACGATAAATGCAGGTGACACAATAAATGAATTGTATTCTGGTCATATCATTTAGTTCTAGTACATTATATACGACAAAACAAATATATGACAAAATAAATATATGACGCAAATATTTTAATTTTTGCCTGTAATAATATTTTACACTTTCCAGTATGAGGAAGAGATTTCGACGATTCCCCATCATATGTCTACCTCAGTTTGATACGTACTTGCAGTCGATAAATAATTTTGATAGACATATTTTTTTTTAACTGCTTATCGTCTCTTAACAGCGAGGTCTTTAGAGACGGGACATGATTGGGGAGGGGGGAGCAAGGAATGGGAAGGAATTAGGCCATGGCCTTTTGAAGGAAGCATCCCGGCATTTGCCTGGAGTGATTTGGGAAACCATGGAAAACCCAAATCTGGATGCCCGGACGTGGATTCGAAGCGCCGTCCTCACGAATGCGAGGCCAGAAAGCTAACCATTACACCACCTCACTCGGTGAATTTTGATTCAGTTTTTAAACATCGTATGTAGTAACTAATTTTGTTTATCAAGCAGGGCCATTCAGCCAGGAGGGTTTCGTATTGTGGACAAAGGGCGGAAAGGAAATCAATACCTTTTGTCAACAAACACATTCTCATGGATTGCTTTAGGGTAACCATGTAAAACAATATCGAGGGTGAATAGAATCTGGTTTTTTAAGAGTATGTTACAACTTTTATTAATATTAATAATGTATTTCTATTTTAGATCTTCTACTTAAAAACTCTAGTTAACATCTGGCCCGTTTACAAGAGGATGCTTGTCAGATACCTTTACTAGTATAAGAGTGGCATAAAGTACACAAACTTTACGTTACTTTACATTAGCGGAAACTAGCTACTTCTGGATGACCTTCGCGCTTAAAAGTTTAAACAATTTAAGTCTAGCTCATAAGAGTAATTTTATTCTTCGAGTTTCTACTGAATTTTAAGGTAATCGTTTTAACTCACAATTTACCGTACTGCATTATTCAGTTGCAAACGGCACAAATATTACGTTCTTATTCCCGAAACTTGTATAAATTTCACACTGCAGTCATTTTGATGCAGTAACAAAAAGTAATTGCAATCGGTGGGTCTCACTATCATAGAAATAATGAAAATTATATTTTTACAATTTGTAACTGCGGCGGTGATTATTGAACGTCGTTCTCAGAACACATTAAAAATATCGTGTTTAAAAAATCAGCAAGAGTTTTTTTTTTTTTTTTACTTATGGTTTTACGCCTCGTCGCCGTCGAGGTCGTTAAAGGCGGTAATGGACTGGGGACAAGGAACTGGAAGGAATTCGGCTGTGGCTTTTGAAGAAAGGATCTCGGCATTTGTCTGGAGTGATTTGGGGAAACCATGGAAAACCCAAATCAACGAGAGACTTTAGTTAAAATCAGTTAATATTCAACAGGACCGGTGTTAGAAGCCCATCCATCAGTTCAGATTTCAGTTCTCCGTGTTTTCTTGAGACCTTCTTAGCCAATGGTGGGACGATTCATCCGTATAGTCCATAGCTAATTAGTCTGCCACAGTTCTCTTCCAAGTTTAAGGAACTCGTCGTAGCTGAAACCAAAGCGCAGAGATTTAGTTGCTTTTCAAACGTAAAAGCTTTAGGTGTGCGGGTCCATTACCACGTGCAGCACATTGGAAGTAGTTCGACCGCGATCACTGTTTCGAGATATCGCCGTGGACCGCTGTCTGGTCGAAAGCGCAGAGTAACGAGAAATCGAATGGCCACATAAAACCTCTGATGGGCATTGCGGTGGTTGGCTTTGGCGAGGAAGTTACGGTTCTGTAATCTTTCTTTCGGCAGATGGCTGAGGAAACGGAGAAATTCGCTTATAATGACGTATTTAGTGTTTGACTCTTATGAGGGGGACACGTATAATGACATGAAATAAGATACCAAGGTAAATGTACATCGACACTGAAGAAGGAAAGTTTCTAATATCAATAAATTAAAGTACAAGGAACTAATGATATTTCTATACCAGTGTGTTCATTTGAAAATGCTAACAGAATCTTGAACACACTTATAAGGGCATTATTTTAATCCTCTGAAAATCAGGTTCCTCGTTTAACCTTTCTTTCGGAAATTTCACTATACTCAATGTTCATTGTGCCTTGAATGGAGCAACAGTAATTATTTGTTCATGATGACATATTATTTCCAGTAGAATTCTTTGTCGCAACGGTACGCGACGAGCTCCTTTATATTTAATAGCCCGTACCCGCGACTTCGTACGCGTGGATTAAGAATTTTTTTGCCAGAATTAATTTTTTTTTTTTTTTTTTTTTTTTTTTTTTTTTTTTTTTTTTTTTTGCTGTCATCAGTCTTTAGACTGGTTTGATGCAATCCTCCATCCCTTCCTATCCTGTGCTAACCTCTTCATTTCTACATACCCGTTACAACCCACGTCCTCAATTATCTGTTTCATATATTCTAATCTCTGTCTACCTCTACAGTTCTTACTACCTTCTACTGTTCCCTTCACTAACAAATTAACCAATCCAGCATGTCTCAAAATATGACCTACCAGCCTGTCTCTTAATATTAAATATATAAAGTTGTTGGTAACGAAGGATTGGTCCCGAACAATATCGAGTCGGAATAATATGACAGGAAAGCTAACACTATATCATTGTACTGTCGAACCTGTCTCTTGAAGAGAATCAATTTCCAACATATTTCTGTCACCATTCGATAAGGTCTCAAAATTTCGTGACTACAACTGTTAATCATACTGGAAAAAATATCCTGTGCCCTTCATACAGATTTCCTTATAAAATTCCATCACAACGATATAGCCATTTAGTCGTCAAAACGTAACAAAAAGACTGAGACTTACTTCCGTATTTATAATAATATTACTGTGGTTCACACTCACACACTGACTGCGAACAACACCTGAGGGATCATTATAACGTAAAAAAGTGTACATCTACAACATTGCAAGACTACCTACGATTTGCCTCGCATTGCACCCCTAACTTTCTAATATCTACAGTTTAACATTCAATCCGAATAACCTACGGCCCAGGCCTGACTCTTACGATTAAAAACAATTTTTAAGAATTTTTGCCTCCACGGAGATTTGAACCGGAGACCACGACGTTCGTAAGCAAGCGCTTTAGCCACTAAGCTGCCAGTTCACTACACGAAAACACGGTACGGAGACGTCCATATCCAACGTGTCTGTCTATCGCGGTATTTCGAAATTATGAGACATCATGTGTTATTTATACAGATAATTTTTCAACCAAATGTAGACAGTATTTTTCTCCCTGTTTCAAAGGATAAGTGTGTAAAGTTTCGTCGAGATCGGATGAAAATTGTGTATTTGTATGAAGAACAAACAAACCAACAAACAAACAAACATACATTCATCTTTATATATAAAGATTAAAAATTCAAATCTCTGAACACTGATACTGCTGTTATTCAGACTGGTTAAAAAAGATGCCTGATTAAAATCTGTGCTTTTTGAAAGTACATTCCCTCCATCATGGAGTGAGTGATACAATGTTACCACCTTACGAAAACAAAAGTCGCTAGACCTGGACTAAAAACTCACTAGATTAAGGGATATTTAGAACTAAAAGATTCGCTAGAAATCACTAAATAAAATAATATAAAAATATTTTAATAATTAGTATTTTCATTAAATTCTACATAATATTATATTGAAATTCTTCAATCCGTATTTATTCTTCATCATCATGGTTGGAGTTGTAGAACTTGCAGATGTGGGATGATGATATGAATCGTCTTAGGTTTAAAAGAGTATTTAGCATCTTTACCAATTGCAGCAATCACATCAACCAGAAGCTCGTAACTGTAGTGATTTTTTTTCACAATTTTTAACTGATTCCTTATAAAAAGAATGCTATTAAGAGTATTTACAGCTATTCTATTTCTCAACTTGTTTTTAAAAAATGTTCATTGTACTGAAAATCCTCTCTACTGCGGCATTCCAGTGAGGAAGTAATAAAGGGCATATGACTAAATCAGTGATATTGACTGTAGCGTTCCATTGAACATAATTAATACCACGCCATTGCTGTGGAGGTTTGCCAATTTTTTCGTCATCAAATCCGAGTATTTTGTTGTCTTTACTCTAGCGAAGCGTATTTTCCACACTCATAAGACAAATTATCCCCCAAATAATGTAGTTGAATGAAAGCTAGTATATTTTTCGAAACTCTGCAAGGTTGAATATTATTAAAAATCACCAAATATTTTTTTAGCGATAACATATTTAAGAATATCGCTATCAAACTTCACTAAATCTAGCGACAAAATCGCGTAAGTGGCAACATTGGAGTGATATTTCTTGTGTCATCATCCGAAGACAAGATGTTCCAACCTTCTGAACCTTTTAAATATCTTCAAACAGATATCCTCTCCTGCAGGTTCAATTTCTTGGGATTTTAACTTCCCATCAGCCTGTATATCATTTCACCTTAGATTTCGAAGAAAACTGAAAAAATGTGGCTCCGCTCTACTTTGAAGCCTCGAGTTCAACTAACAGACTAAAAATCAAAGAAAAATTTCAAGTGCGGTTTGGCCTATCTCAGAAACATTAAATGCCGAAATCTGATAGTTAAAACTGAAAGAGGATTCAAATTTAAAATGATTTAAATTCTGATTAATTAATATTTTATAGTCTTTTTTAGATATAACTGGATGTAATTGTTTCGAATTCATGAGACTATTAACATACGTAATGAAACTTAATTCATATTATTTAATCGAATTAAATTAACATAGAGAGAATTTATCATTATTCATTTCGACCAGATTATAATGGTCTGTAAGAAGCGAATGAAACGGAGAAAGTGGTAACAAGAGATATCGCAGAAGACCAGGTGTACGCTAGTTCTAAGAGGTGTAGCAACTAAATAGAAAGCTAACGACTGGTGGTAAGTAAATTGCAAAAGTTATCTTGAAAGCCAGAGAGGAAAGTACAAAAAAAAATAAGAAAAACTTCAAGATCCCAGGGCAGTAAGGAAGTCACGGTGGAAGGAATAAGTTGCAAAAAGATGAAGAAGAAGGGAAAGATGGGAGGTAGGAAAATTAAATATACAAACCTTTAATACAAACGTAAGGTCGTAAATGACGTTAAACTGACTAATCATCACAGCGATGAAAATTATTGGTCCTCAATATAGATAATCGACATCGGCTGCAAGGTAAAACTAAAACCTGGTTTAACAAATCTGAATGTTAAATTGTATGTGTATTAGGTGTGAGAAGGTAGCATCAGCTAAATATGAACACTGAAAACTCTCTGAATATTTGGTAACAATATTTGAACTTTGAAAACGTTTACTCTTTCTCAGCATAAAAATTATCGTTCTGCCAAAGTGATGATTACTTTGTTCATTCTTTCTTCAAGATCCAATTATGACAGCTGAAGGTAGCAGCAAGCGAAACATCTCCCATTTTTCATACGTTCTCTATTGGATTGTAAAATATGACGTACTGTGGCGTAGTGGTAAAGTATGCGATCAGAAGCGTAGTTCAGTTACCGTCTATAAACTGGACGACTAAGGAGCAAACTTCTGTCAACGGCAACCCGGATCTAAACGGCACTCCATAATCTTCTTTAGCCTACTGTCAAATGAGAACCTTGTCGGAAATTCCTCGTATGGTAAATACAATTGGGGGCTAGCTTTGGTGAATGCACAGGTTCGATCTCCGATCTTATCAAATATATTTTGGTTTCCCAAGGTTCCTCGAAATGACTCCAAGTGAATGAGGGGATGGTTCCTTTAGAATACCATGGCCAAATTCGTTCCTTGGTTCCAATAACTAGCTACACGATTTCCCCATCAGTGTCAGAGTCTTGAAATGAAGTACAGATCTGTACCTCCACCAATCTTACCACACGATTTTATAGTAAACGCGTTCGCCATTCTAGTTGTAGGCTTCCGCGACCAAAGTTAGTATTCTTGGCTGTCCGGTTGACGCCGCGTCTTGATTCCTGTAGCCGACGTTTCTACCATCCTTCTATGGTCTTCTTCTAGGGCAGAACTGCATCTTCAATTAGTGTGTTGTGCTTTTATATAGCCGAGGCCCGTGACCCGTCTAGAGAGTTCGGTTTACCCAGCCAATCAGAAGGTCCGAACCGTCACGTGTTTCGTTTGTCTGGTGGGGCGCGCCGCGGTCTGGTGGGAGGTGACACGTGACCTGTTCTGTCTGAGAGCCAGGCGTCGTGTAGGTTAAACCCGTTGTCTTCATTTATGTTGATTGGCCGTTTGGCAATTTCCAGCGCCTCCTTGACCCTCCTTGGCTATCATTTATATGCGCGCACCATCAGGGTGGTGTTTTCACAATTTGTGGCATGATTAGTTTAGGCTGCATGCCGTGCTATGATGGATTTCTTGATGTTATTGGATTTATAATTGCGGATTGCAATAACACATAATGCAGCCTAGCGATGAGATGTAGGTTGCATTTATAATTGATATAGAACAGCACCACACACTGATTGAAGACGCAGTTCTCCCTTGGAAAAAGACCACAGAAGGATGGTCGAAACGTCAGCTACACGAATCATGAAGCGGTGTCACCCGGAGAGCCAAGAATCAACCGCATTCATCATTATTGAATATTAAAGAAAACTTAATACTCCAAATAAATCAAGAAAAAATATATTTTTTAAAATTCTGATAATATTACGTATTTTTTAAAGAGTCGCCTCTTTCTGTGAGTATACCGGGGCCCGAGTGTACCATGGTTACCATGTGTTTACCCGCCCATGGTAACGTGGTGGTTTCCCGTTGGCTTCAACAGTGCGATAATGTTCGTAAGCGTTATTGTAAGTGTGGATGGCTGCGATGATGTGGTTTTCCGTATAGAGCGTTGTTTATATCGTGGATGCGAGATAAAAAAAGAGAGAGAGTGAAATCTGAAGTCGGCCATTGAGGCCTACTCCTCCTAAAGCCACCAAAGGGCACCAAGCCTAAGGTCCACATGTGACGAACGAATCACCATCCGCAATGTCGTATTCCCTTACTACATGCGCACTGCGGACATGTTTGTGGTTTAGCCCAATACTTTAGTGCACAATCTAGATCAGCGTCAGACTCTATTATGGTGCTACGACCAACTGAGTCAACGAGACGGGACACGAGTAGATTAATACACATTAATCGCTTACCGCCTTGTTTTAATGATTTTTGATAAGCATTTTTTCCTATATATATATATTGGTTTTTAGGCATCAGTAAAATTTTTTAATGGGAACTGTAGTTGCTAGAATCATTTTTCAAATGAATTGTTTTGTACATTTATGTATAAAGAGAACTAATCAGAAAGAAAGGAAACTACAATAAGCTCGGAAAATAAATAAATAATATATGAAAAATTTATTAAATCCAAATACTCAAGCACCGTACATAAATCATAAACAGACTATCGAAAAGTTACTCCTTCAAATACTCTCAAAACTGGGTCAGTGAATACACCGCCGTGACAGCGATAAATCAAGATGATCAACACAAACAATAAAGTCGCGATAAGGAGCAATTTTACATCTTGCTGGCAACATTAGACGAATGGCTCTAGCCGGTACATGTTTTGGAAAAAAGTCAGAGATGTGTGGCTACAAACCTAATAACACCAATTTAACTAGCAATTTAGGATTTTTTTTTCATCTTTACTTTATCCATCATAAATGGACTCAATTGACTGTTTTCAATTGACTGGTAAGCAAATAATTTTACTGCAACACAGTTACTTTTGCTGATGTTTTAATTTACGCTGTGCGTGACTCGTTTCGAGAAGTGATTCTCATTTTCAAACGCAATTTTGGTACATTTTTAATGTGCGAATTGTATGTGTTAGTTTCTGCTGGACATTCGTAAAACTTTTGGAGGTATCCTAGAAATAAAAATGTGTAGCTTCCATGATAACGCCTAAAGTTTTACCAATGTCCAGCAGAAACTAATACATACACTTCGCTCATTAAAAATGTACCAATAAAACAGCGTAAATTAAAACATCAGCAAAAGAAACTGTGTTGTAGTAAAATTACTTGCTTACCAGTCAATTTAGCATTATGTTAAGCATTATGTAATAATTTTTGTAAACAAAGTGAAAATTTCAACACAGACTCGTCGCTGATGTTTCCTCGACGAGAGGCGAAACGCCTATGGCATTATACAATTCAAAAACAGTTGCACTGGCGTTCTTTATTAACATTTAATTTACTGAGCCAGTGCGGAGAAACGGCCTACAACAACAACTACAGAGAACCTTTGACCTATACGGTTTAATGAGTAGCAATTCACAGATATATTCGCTCTCTGTCTCCTTAATAAGCGGCTTTCTCTTTCGGACAATATGAATAAATCAATCCATGGGAACCCACCGCACAATTCTCTTGCCCTTTTAATGATTATTGTTAACTGTTGACAAATTTGGAATTTTTTAAAATATTTTTACCAAGCCCTGTGGTTTTTGTAACATTATCACTAACCCCCAATCATTTTTATGATTAATTTACTATTATTATTAATACTGAAATATGTAGCATTATAAGTATGCTGAATAACTGTATTAATTTACGAAATGTTCTCAGGTAACTAGCCGCGTTAAGGAAGTGTTATCACACGATATTTTGCGATCACATTCACTGTCGCCATCTTCTGGCCACCAGAATGTGACTGTGTTCGCCAAAATATCATGTGATAACACTTCCTTAACTCGGCTAGTTAGGGAGCGTGCATTAACTACGTAGCTCCATTTTGGCCTTCTGTGAATCTCCCCACGTAGCCCTACGTGGCTTTTGCCTCCCCCCACCCACGTAGCACGTAGCTTTATTTCCTTTTGATTCCAGAAGACATTTTGTACTGCTTTTTCTTGTCAGACTATCGTAAATTACATAAGGAGATAACTAACTGAGGGAAATAAATATTCTCATGTTGTTGTGAGTTCTGATCCTCATTTTAACTGTAAAAAATGTTATGAAAGGAAAGCTACGTGGCCTGGCTCGCAAACCCCCCTCCTCCCCCCACGTAGCCCAGCGTAGCCATCCAGCCAACCCCCCCCCCCCTGGACCAAGCCACGTAGTTTGTGCACTGTCCCTTACCCGAGAGAATTTCATAAATTCTCAACGCACAGAAACTTCGTTCTTATAAACTGTATTAATGTTTGTAACTTGATTTGTAATATCGTTGGGTTTCCACAGACCGTAGTTTGTTTAATAAACGGGGTAGTGTTGTAGTATTTAAGTAACAACCTTTGATGCTGGCGAGCACACCCCACTCGGCTGCCAGCAGCCAGCGAAGACGGATCGAACGCTCGCCACCCTTACGTCGACAGCCGGGCCTCATATAGAGCCGTCGCCGTAACATCGAGATGGGACGCAAGAACAAGAAGCGAGCAGCAAATCAGGCGGAAGAAATCCCGCCATCACCACCAAAGCTCCTAGACGAAGACCGCCAGCCAAGAAGTATGTTCACAGAGGAAGACATCCGGGCAAAAACGGAGATGTTTAAAGAAATTGCTGCCAGAAATCTGCAATGGTGTGCAGACTTTAAACAGCAAATGTCACAGTCGGCAAGTGGCGCACCAGCGCTCCAGCCGGCATGTGCCGCCCACGGCGAACTACCAGCGCCTGACCCGGCCCCCCGCCCCCCCCCCTTCCCCGGACAGCGTCGCCGCTGACGTGGAGGGGTGGGAGGACATGGAGACCGAAGAAGACGCTACTGAAGAGGGTCAAGTACTGACCATCAACGCGACACCGTCGCAGCTCGGCGCAATCCTCGGCTGGCTGAAGCGGCTTACGACTAAGCCACTGTTTGCGTGGCCGATGAAAAACGGGATGAAAATCATGGCCTGCTGCCCGGCCGACCATGCCATCCTAGTCGCCAAGCTGAAGGACCCCCCCCGCCAGAGGGGCAGCCCACGACGACGGAATCCACCGAGGACACACCGCCTCCAACTACTGAGGACACAGCGCCGCCGCCTCCAACTACAAGGAACGCCAGTACCCAGTGCAGCAGAAGGGCCCACAAACCAGACATAGCGCAGTGTTTCAAATGCCAGAGATTTGAACACTACGCCAAGCACTGCACCAACACGCTTAGGTGCGTGCGCTGTGGGGAGGGGCATCAGCCGGCGGCCTGCCCTAGACCAAAGGAGAACCCCACCTGCTGCAACTGTGGGGGAAATCATGCCGCCTGCCACCGCTCCTGCCCTGAAAGGAAGCGACTGCAGCGAGAAAAGAAAGCGGGACGACCAACGAAGCCTGCTCCCTCTACCAAGAGGGGCTCAAAAAGCAAAGTTCGTCAGACTAGCAAGGAAGCTGCCACGACCAGCCACCAAAGGCATCGTCAAGTCCCGAACCCTGACAAGAAACTGCCACGCAGCAACTCGGGGAAGAAGAAGAGGACAACAACACGCCACGGAAGAGAGGCTTGCTGTCGCCATACCTGCGCTCGCCAAGACACCGAGCACCAGGAGGACAGACTGCAGCCGCTCATCCAGCTCCTCACGGAACTGCTAACGCGACTTCCGCTAAGGGAAGTCGCGCCAGTAGCCTCTCCCACCTAGGACCTTTCCACCATGCGCGAGGACCACCGGTCACCGCCATATGAAGATTTATCTTCAGCCAAAAATGCCGACAAACCGACAGTTAAGACCAACACCGTCACCAAAGAATGAGGAGTAAATGCCGAAAGGCAACACACTCCAACATACTCTGCTCCAATGGCTGGAGCAGTGACTGGCTACTCTGCTGCTGGCGAGCACAGGTGTGCAGGCAGCGATGTTGACTGTGCGCCTGCACTGTAGGCATGGTAGGGCGCGCGGCAGTGTATGTGTCCTGCCGCTTGGATAAGATTGTATGGCCGAGCGCAGGCTATCTGTACACAAAAGAAAGTAGCTTGCGAAATACATGGGGAACGTTATTCAGTGTAACATACGAATAAATGTCAATTAACTGTATTAATAAAATTCAATACTTTTTCGACCAGAACAATGGGTTTTTCATTTCCCACCCCAAATATCTTGGAGTTACTTTGGATGCAGCCCTCACTTTTTATCAGCATTTATCTAACACTGCAGAGAAAGTGAAGACTCGTGTGAACCTTGTAAAGAAACTGGCTGGTACGTCTTGGGGTGCTGGCGCTCAAGTTCTTCGAGGAGCAGTCATTGGCTTGGCATTCTCCACAGCAGGGTACTTACTGTTTCTCTACAGGGCTTGGTAGTGTTCATACTACCCAGCTTAACGGTGCTATGAGAACAGTGAGTGGTGTCATTAGGTCTACCCCAGTATCCCGGCTGCCTGTACTTTCCAACATTCCTTCACCACATTTGAGGAGAAAATCGATATTGCTTAGAGAATAGAAGGAGTGGAGGAAAACAACATGATTCCTCTTCATAATGACTTTCTTCACCTGCCTCGCACACGTTTAAGATCGAGGAGACCTTCCTACATTGGAGCAGCCAGTCTCAGGATTAACAACTTTAACTTGTATGAAGAGTAGAGAAAGGAGTGGGAAGCCAACGGTCCACACAATTGTGAGCTTATAAAAGATCCGACAACCTGTGTTCCCGGGTTGACTTGCGTAAGTGTCTTTCGTGTGGATTGACCAGATTTCGCACAGGAGTGTGCAATGCAACATTGCTTAAATGGGGTCTCCGTGAAATTGTGTTGTGTGACTGTGGTGGTATACAAACTGCTGACCACATTGTGATGGACTGTCCAGCAAGAAGATTATCTGGAGGCGTGCTCACACTGCATCAAGCTGGACCAGCTGCCAGAAGATGGCTTGAATCTGTAGATATACTTATTTGATTGTATATGTCTTTTGTTGTACTTGGCATACGATAATAATAATTTGTTTATCCCAGCTAGCGGCTTGCATGTGTTGAAAGAGGAGGATATGGACCGTTCTCGTCTAAATAACACCCCGTAATCCATTAATGGAGTGGCTAGCTCACAATAACCTCATCATTCTCAAGGCTAATTGGTAGCTTACATTTTGATGAACCTGCCAGGATAGCTTACAATGTGTGACTTACGGCAGGGTCTGTCATTCGAGAGTACGAGTGTGCAATACCCGACTTCGCTCTTCAGACTTCCGTTTTCCATGGTTTCACAAAATCACTCAAGTCGAATTTCAATATAGTTCACTAAAATTCCATGACATGGTTCCTTACCATACCGAGACTAAACTTCTTTCCAGGCTCTACAGTCCTCAATTTCGACGCGCCTTAATTAAAATAAATAAGCATAATGGATTTGGAAAAAATAAATGCTGACAAAACTCGGGTACTATTGTTTTAAAATTGCAAATTTCTTAATATTCGAATTTTGATGCTTCTAAATTATAATGCAACACACTACAGGAATCGGTTCTAAATAATGGTTACATGATGGATGCTCCTGTTAAGACTCTAACACACTGGATCAATGAGGTTCTGATAGCGCTTTTTGGGCGATTTTCCGCAATCATCAAGGTGAATGCTGCGATGGTCCCAAATCTCCGCACATTTCGCAAACAAGAACATTGTTATCACACACAAAACATAGTTACACCTTTCGCAGACAGATGGAAACACAACAATCCACCATTAAATGTGTAAAGTAACGGGAGACTACCACTCTAATACTGTATTTCGCTAGTAGTGAATGGTATGACTCTGCAGGTGGATGAGAGAATGGAGAACAGCCATGTGGAAACTTGCCTCGGGGAAGAACACAGATGATGATGATGATTAATGGTTTCGTATAGCGCATAGCCGCCGTGCGTTTAACGCCGCGCATCGTGTGTCGAGCCATTCAATGTGTGATGTGGTTTTCCACTCTTCCCGCGCGCCAGTAACTAGCTGTTTGACCGCATCAACACGCCATTTTAATAAGCACTTACATTTATGTAAATATTGACACGAGAATAAAAACGAGAGGCGGTTTGTATGAGCCACAAAATTTAACAGACAATAAAGGTCTAATTTACTTATATCTTTATTTATTTATTTATTGCTTCTGGCTTTACGCCTCGTCTACGTCGAGTTCATTAGAGACTGGAAATTTTTATCAGCCCAGTACTGTACAGACTCACATTTCTATTTCATATTTAAATAGAAAGCCATCAGTATCTGTTTGCGTTACGCGTAGCATGTACGAGTATATGAAAATTTCAAATCCTTTAAATCAACGCTTTTTGTTTAAAGTTTATTAATGCCTGCTTGAATTTCATACACAAACATGAATTTTGCGAAATTCTTGATCAAACATACACGTACGTATTTGTGTAATTTTTATGTCAAATACAGAAAAAACATTTGTCTACCAGTTCATAGTTGTTGTCATTAGATAACGTATCTCAGTCACTATCATGATATTATCAATTTGCAGTTTGATTACAATCAGCTACCTGAACTGTTTTTTGGAACATATTGGACTGAATAAATATTAATTAATTACAATTTTTACTTTTGAGCAGAGGCGAATTTAGCATGATGATCACTGTTTTTTTTATCTTATTAAAAGTTCCAAAATGGTGATTTTCATTATAATCAATCTTCAACGCTTAACTTACTTAGTAAAATAATCTATGATCTGTTTCAGATTATTTTTTCCACTTAGGTTTAATTTTCTGTGACCTTTTGTTGGATAAAACATCCAACTACCACATAAAAGGAAGAATATTGTCGTTATACCATTTCGCAAAAGTCAGCTTAGTGTTTTTGTGTGTGTGACTTTCTTCTTCATTTCTATGTGTGTGAAATATTCATTTCTGAGTTATGAATTCTGGAATTTCTAGTCATTCGCCTACACAAATACCACCCATAAAACGTAATCAGTATCATTATAGGAGGGACTTGTAGCTGATTATCTGAGCAGAACATTTCTCTTCAAAGCCCGCTGGGAATAATATCATTGATATAGCTCATCTAACTAAGCCTTTACAAGAATTATTTGTAAATTATGACGTGATGTTTGTTTCCATTTTTCTCGATCGAACTTCCCTTTTATTTTACCGCTATTGACGAACGGCGTTTACTTTCTCAACAGAATGTTGTAATAATTTCTGAAGACGTGTGGCCATTTATCTGTGAAACGTGTAATACAATTTCTGCTTGATAAGTATAAATTTCGTTAGTAAAAGGTTCAGTTTATTTCGAGGTAACAGTAAATGATTCAATCATTTTCCTGGGTTATTATGAAAAACCGTCTTAATTATTAATCAGAAGTAGTTCAAGCCCGAGGTTCTAACGTAGTGGCATTGTAGCTCCCCGGTCCAAAATAAATGGCAACCATAATAAACTCAACAAATATTAAAATTTTCAGCACATCGTTTGCCTACCTGGAGACGAAAATGTGAACACATGTAAGTATGATGAGACGATACTTACTGTGACAAAACATGCACGTTGAAAGCTAAATGCGATCCATAACAGAATATATATATTAATGTCAGAAATCTTAACTTTTTTAGCAGCAACAGTCGCTCGTTAGAAATAGAACCGTGCCTGCCTCAAAATAAAATTTGTATTAATGATTCCGCTGACTGTATTTGCTTTCCTCCAGTAACTATAAACTCAATCGTGGAGCTAAATCATAAAAACGAATGTATTACATCCCTTCGTTTCGATATTGAAAAATTCGATACAGAGATTCTTATTTTCCATGGTACCGGGTAATTCCGCGTCCCAGTATTAAATTTCAACGTTTCGACCGAACATTTTCAGTCATGTTCTAAAGCGTCATTACACCTACCTTCGTGTAACCTGGATCCAAAATTCTTACTGAAAATTTATTATCTATCCGAAACTACTGAGTGGGCAAGACTGCACATACCCTTAATGCGACTCATTTCATTCATACTACGTGACAAAAATCACTAGAAACCTCCAATTTTGAACCGAAAAGCCGAAAAAAAATGAAAAAAAAATTAAACCGCAAAGAACCCTTCAAAAAAAAATTAAACAAAATGTATGCTTTTAAATTAATAGATGTTAGATACTCTTGCTATTGTACCTCTCTGCTGTGTTTCATGTCACAGACACTGAAACGATAGTACATGCTGATGGTACTAAAGATACGAATGGAAGTAACTGTAAGACGTTTGACTGCGGTAGTCGAAGGAAATAGATGTTAACCATCGTCTTGTTAGATGGTTCATTTTGAGATGTAACGTAGCAGTTCCTTCCAACCAGCCACGAGAGACGAAGTCTTCTTTAATAAGGATAAATGCCTTAGTCACTCTCATATCATTGCCTACCCACCTCGGCAGAGTAACATGCCTGTGGTGTTCCCATTTGCAGTACGTCGCATTCTGAATGGTTGTGTTCTCAGTTTATTTTAAGAGTAGATCTTGGATTATCGAATAATACGTCATTTATTGTAAACAAGGATCTAGGAAAACTGATCAGATTGATACGTTCTTGTGCCGGGATAGAATTTCTGATGAAATTAGTAGGGTGATGTTACCGTTTTTTATGTCTAACTGGCCCTCAAACATCTGGTCAACGATTCAGATTTATAATATGAACTTCTCTCTCTTGTACAGGCAATGAAACGAATAATCTACCCTTCTAAAAGTATGGCTGTCATAAAAATTATCCTTTTATCATTTTAATTTTGTTTTCGATTAGTTGTGGGACCATTACACAGTTTTACATTTGAAATATGTGCGTCTAGAAAGTAAGAACCGATTGTGCATAGCGTATGCGAAAGTCACGCCACTGTAATGAGGCTATCTTATGTTAGTTACTGAACGTCTACTGCAACAATTGTATGAGTTATATTGGTCTTTTGCTTTGCTGTATTAGTTTAAAATATACGTCAGAATCGAAACTCTCACCACCTGTATGGTGCAAACGGTGATAAGATTTCTACGTGAAAAAATGTTTGTACGTCTAAAATTGTTACCAAATTGTTGACGTTCATGATGGATATATCGATGTCTTTGTTGCTGGATACGAAATGTGGATTGCTGGGATTACAGCTGAAAGCAAGCAGTGGATATTACAATCATGGCATACTGGTTACCGTTGCACTGGGTTAGCTGATGGGGTTACCAGTGAGTTTCTTCGACAGAATACAAAATGTGATATCACGATACGACCCACAGCTCAATAAAAATCGCCACTATGGAGAAATGTAATGTAATGTAGGTAGTAACGTTTGGGATTAAAGATAACTATAATCCTTTATAACAAATCGGTTCTTGATAAGACGTCCACGGCCGGAATAATTTTTTTTTTAGTCCATACCTCCTAGAACTCAATTCTGACGACTTTAGGTTGAACTGTGTCTGGGCTAACAGGAGATCACAGCTATCACGTGGTTGGGTCGTTCGATGGGGGCTATGGCGTAAATTGTTTTCTCCTCAACAAGGCAAGCCATGCATCAAGTAAAATGTGATATCACGATACGACCCACAGCTCAATAAAAATCGCCACTATGGAGAAATGTAATGTAATGTAGGTAGTAACGTTTGGGATTAAAGATAACTATAATCCTTTATAACAAATCGGTTCTTGTTATGTAAAAGACGTCCACGGCCGGAATAATTTTTTTTTCTAAGTCCATACCTCCTAGAACTCAATTCTGACGACTTTAGGTTGAACTGTGTCTGGGCTAACAGGAGATCACAGCTATCACGTGGTTGGGTCGTTCGATGGGGGCTATGGCGTAAATTGTTTTCTCCTCAACAAGGCAAGCCATGCATCAAGTATTTTTTGGTCAAAATCTTCATTGGTGTTGTAATACAGCAAAATATTGTATTAAAATACGCTTTAAAAATGTTGGGTAAATTTAACGTTTAACGTCGTAATGCACTCGATAAACAACGCGTTATTTGAAGATGAAGGTTGAGGCTACTGTCAGTCCCGATTTTTTTATTTTTTCTGTCGAAGTTCCCATAAACAAGGTTCCGTTCGAATTACTTCTAAAAAACTTCATGATTTTTTCACTAAACCACTCCTTTCTGGTTTTGTCAATGTAAAACTTGCACCTGCATCGTTAACAATGTGAAATTCTAGTGCGTCCACGGCAACGCCATAAGCACCGCGCTTAATCACTCTGATGTGGCAACCGAACCGCAACCTGATCTATCCCCTTACAACATTACTAACGCCGTTAACGCATTAGAGCCCCAAGTTCCGGCTACACCTGAGTTAAATTTCAAGTAACACTATAATTACTGGACATTAGACGTTAGTGTGGCCGCAGTATTAGAATATTTAGCAATGCCTTGCGCATCTTATTTACTTCTGGACGGGCATTGCCGACATGTGAATTTAATAATTTTGCGTTAGGACAATGTTGATGCTGTTTCAAGCTGTAACATCTACAATCTTGACAGCACCATGAGTAATATTTCCGTGAGCAATGACTTTAGAATTAAATTTTATAAATATTGCTTGATTCATTCGCATTTCCCTCAAGGAGGTTATAACGTACTAATTACGGGTGATGATTAATTATTTATTACTTAAACGAGTTCAGATCCTGGAAGTTCATATGAAACAAATCGTGACAACTGACGTTGTCATGTCCTACCGCCAGAACCATGAAAAACACTCTAATGTAAACCATTGTTCATTCAGTGCGTTTCTTATTACTGCCGATGTCGTCTTCACTGTACTCATAAAGATTGCAGGTTTTGGTGTTACGGTCGCGAAGCCAGTAGGCCTTCACTTAAAGACACATGCATGAGGATAATAAATTTAAGGTACTAATGTCTACCACCCAAAACATTCAGTACACAGATGTAGTTAGTCACACAAATCAAAAGTAACTTTATTGAACTCATCAACATGTCATAGATAGCCACCACACAAATAGCTTTAAATACTTCGTCACTGAAGATGCAAGGTTCTTGGGTAAAGTTGAACGAAAGAGAGATGAAGACACATTAATTCAAATAACAAACCATATATATGTTCCATACTCGCAACAAAACTTGTAACTTCCATACAATTAAAATTTATCCAATCGAAGACGAGCAAATTCCACTAATTAACTTGCTCGTAACTCTGCAGATCTTATGACGACGTGGCCCTAAATATGTCGTCTTTTGAACGAAGTAAGCAGAGTAAAGGTCACTTCATTAAATATTATAATATTCAATCGTCATAAAATCAACGGGTCGCGAATTCTATATAAATTACAACGCCCAGTTTTTAGCATATACTGCCAACTGTTTTAATAACCAAACTAAATCTAACAGACACTCGATACAAAAAACACAATTACAATATGTCACTTCTCGAATAATTAATACATTCATATATTACTACTGCGACACTCGCAGTCCAAACCTACAGAGCGCCTTCCCACACACCCACACACATATCTTCCTCCGTCGTTTTTTTTTTTTTTTTTTTTTTTGTCCCACACCAGACCAAAGATTTTCTATCTTATTTTTTCAAATATGTTACACTACCCACTGACAATGTGTTTGGTAATCTGAGAGGTTTCTCGAGCTTCGTAATTACATTATACACATTATTACATCAATATTTACATCATAATTAACTATAATTAACTAAATAATATTTACAAATTAATTAATTTCGTAATTGGGGTGGTAGCATATGTTACAAACTCAGCATTGTCCCTAATGAAAAGTCATGACCAAACATGAATAATGCAAGATTTGTCTACGGCTCGGTACAAAGCATTTCCGCCTCCTCCGCACTTTCATCGTGGTCGTCCGATAATTAATACCGCCTTCATTAAATGACGATGTGAGTAGATCATGATTAACAGTTACTATAATACCCCCGGTGCCATGTATAGGCACGTCCGTAACATATACTTCTTACCGCCAGAGTCCGTTACTGGCTCACGTCCCATCGTCCTGCGATATTCTCTAGTTCAGAACTTAAAGAGATATGTATAAATCCCATACTGGTGCTACGAGGTGAATGAGATTGGAAGACTCAAGAAATGGAATTCATGTTTTGCGCATCTCTAGTCCCTTTAGGGAGGCAGTCTAATTTGTCCTGGACCGATCACTTCCTGTTGCACATCTCGTGGTGAGGCAACTTCTCGTACCATCAAAACTTTTATACCGACTTCGGGACACAACTTCCGAGATTCACAGTACCCCAGCGGCCGCATGTTGGTTCCGAAAACTGATCACATCTTCCCCTTTCAGTAACCTGTATGCTGCATAAAAGGTACATTAAAAATTAAAGTTTGACGTTGCGTTCGTGATAGTGAAGCTATTACCCCTTTACTACACTTCACGCTTTTCTAAAAAGCCGCGTGTGTGAAAAAATAAAACGTCGCTGCTGCCCTCCAACACGGAAATTTATGCTGTTACGGTGCGTAGCCACCGCGTGTTATGTTAATGAAGTCTCCATGAATAAAACATTACGAGTACAGAAAAATCAAAACAGCGAGACGGTTAATGGACGTTCAAAATGAAAGGAATAAAAACAATAAGCGTTTATACGTATAAAAAGAGGTCAATCATTATATAAATAGTGCCCGTTCATTTATGAAGATTTCTGTCGATATTCATAATAGATATTACAGTCGACTAATTACGACGTCGCAATTGGTTGAGTGACAATTTTCCGAGTTGTTTCGAATGTGTCAATTACAATGTTTTTCCTTCCAAATGCGGGTGGAATATTATTATTATCTCTTTGATCTGCATGCTTGCACGTTACCATAATTCAGCCAAATGTCTGTCACTAAGCAATATATTAATGTTTTGTTTCATTTAGGCTGACAGATAAAAAACATTTTAGCTAAAAACTGTTTTTACGTTTTAAAAAGTCGTTTCTTCTAAATCGTGAACTGTGCAATACTTTATTTTTCGTTTCAGACTACAAATTTTGATTAGTTAGCAACATATTGATATTGATACTTCATTCTGTGGCTTTATCCTTCATGAATCAAAAGCGTATTATGAATATTCTGGGCGAAGATGTCCAAAAATCCAGTTCAAAAACTTTCATTCCAGAAAGAGAATGCCAAAATTGTTTTATTGAGTGAACGAAAACCTGGAATTGGTGCATGGCCTCCAAAGAAGGTGACCATAGCTATATTCAGTAGTAAGATTTATACAAATTTTTGGAAGAAGTTTTTTCTAATGTTTATTAGAACCTAATTTTCCAGTTGCAACATTCACCAGATTTCGTACGAAATTTGTAGTCTGCTGTGTGATTATTTTCTCGAAGTACTTAACGTCCAATGACAGGAACGACATTATCATTAGATTTTTTTTCTGATGGTTTTATCCCTCGTCGACATCGACGTCATTAGAGACAGGA